>JAUJPP010000007.1:7345982-8545982 GCA_030562195.1 Nipponacmea schrenckii | reverse complement strand
GTGAATATTGAGTCCTTTGGGTCTTGCTGTATTTAATGTCTCAATCCAATGGGCTTCTCTAGATTGACTAGAGTAGTTTGTAGTTTCATCTTCGGGCAAGTCGATTTCTATGCGCTCAATTGGGGTTAGGGTGAGATCGTCAAGTGAATGGTCGTCAAGATTGATATGATTAGAAATAGGCTTGTCTTTTTTTTAAATTAATATATGATCTGTCTAAAACGATTGCGTAATTTATTCTTTGTTTCTCCCATATATTGTTTGGGACATTTTTTTACATGAAATTAAGTATATTACATTCGAGTTATCACATGTTTTCTTGGATCGGGTATCTTTTATTCGTAGAGTTACTTAGAAAATAGTGAGTTTCTGATATAAAGGGACATGTTTTGCATCTGGTTGACACATGTTTTGGGTGAAATGCTAAAGTTGATGAGTGTCGGTTTCTTTGTAATATACTTTAATATCTAATTTACTGGTCGCTGCTATGGAATCTCCTTCAAGGACAGTGGTATCGAGAAAATCTATGCTTTTGTGGTTGTTGAGGATTTAAAAAAATTGCCAAAATTGTTCTATGGAGTAAGTCCAAACCATGAAAATGTCATCTAAAAAGCGTCCATAAAAAAGTGGGCTTAATACCTCACGTTCCCACTCTGCCATGAAAAGATGTGCGTGTGAAAAGGGTGGAATCGTTTGCCCATGGTTGTACCCGGGGTTTGTAGATATGTTTTACCATTAAATGTGAAATCAATGCGGCTAGGACAAATCTCTAAAACCTGTAGAATTGAATCGGCGGGTCTGTCTGGATCTGGGTTTCTATTGAAAGCTTTGTGAACTGCCATTAGGCCAGTAGTGTTGTCGATATTCGTATTCATAGAAGTTACGTCACTTGAAATTAATATAGCATTTGGAGGGACTATTCTACCAATTCTACCAATTGAAAAATATTAACTGTGAGATACTATTCCCATCTTGAATTCTTTGTGGACACGATAGAGAACTGGGTTCTTGATGGAGTTGGACGAAAGGATGAACCCTATTGAAAATCGGACAAATAGAAATATTTACTATGGGTTATTGCCCTTTTCTTGATAAACGCATTCAATTATTGTTACATGATAAAAAAGGTGGTTTCGTGATGAAACGTCTTCGTAATCACCCACGGGTGAACCCTATTAGAAATCAGAAAAAATATTTATCGTTAACTCTTGTAAACCTCCTGGACGGAATTGCCTGACATAACAAATTTTATTATAACGATGGCATTTTATTTCTAAAGTAGAAATAATCATCATCTATGACTTTAAACATTAAACAAATTTTTTTCGAAAAATGTCGTATTGTCGTCTTATACAACATATCGCTGACATTTAAATTGATATATAAGATTTGTCTGGTGGACTAAGGGTTATTATCACGATGGCCATCGCTATTTTTTTTTTTTATGTTAAGTTGGTGAATAGAATAAAATAATTTTCTGTTATCAAAATGTTTGAAATTACATTGGATGTTTACTACTATCAAACACATTACTAAATATCCCAGTAAGACAAATATAATAAATCAATATACTTCGAAGATAAAATGTTAATTTTTTATCATCTTGCGATACGAGTCGTAGCAAATACCCATCTCTATACTGCATATAGGTGCGATAAACTTGTACAAGCATTACTGTTGTCTGAAAATATTTGTATAATTCTCCCTTACTTCCCTTTAAATTTAATCCGCTTTCATGTTGGATTGTGAATGTTCCTAACATCATGGAGTGGTGAAACATATCTTGTAATAACTTAGGAGTACACTTGATAACCATCATGTTTTCGATGATGTTAGATATTATGATATTCATTTTAACTAAATTCTTGGCAATGATGACGACGAGGATCTTAAGAATTATGATAATGATGAACACGGAAGCAATAGTCATGAAGATGGGGATCTTGGATATTAATTTGATGATGATAATTAGCCTTTTCAGGTGCAGAAGAGTAGGACTAAACAGCTTATGGAGCAGATGGCAATGACCCTTTTACTGTTGTACTATGACATTGCTATTTCACATTTCTAATCCTCCTAAATCAATCCTCTGAAACCTTCTTACTCGGCATCAAATCCCAGATTAAAGACATTGACTTGTTAAAAAAATTTTGTAATTCATTTATAGGATTTGCACAGAGTTTATTTAATTATAATAACATAGCCTGTAGGGGGGAATATTGTATTATGTAACGAATTTATCTTGTTACAGGATGAAAAACAAAAGCTGATTATGAATAAAATTCTTCGATACTTTCAACTCATTTACCACATCGTTATACAAGTGATTCCACGCCATCAATTTAAAAGGCCGATAGCATCAATATTAATCAGGACACTGAACACAGCAAAACAGTCTAAATTTATTAAAGTGATAAATATCGATATACACCGATATCCGCAGATTTGCATGTCGATTTGTATTTGTATATAAAAAACGTTTTGTATGTGAGCTTGCTGTATTTGGCTGGAGCTATTATTAGAATATGAGATTGTATTTGCATGTTAGCTTGTATCTGATTTGTATTTGAATAAGAGCATCTATTTGTTTATGCACGTGTCTAGGAATATTAGCTAGAATTTGACTGTGAGTTTGAATTTGATTTGTTTTTTAATAAGAGGTTGTATTTCTATATGTATTTGAATATTGACCTGTATTTGTATGTGAGTTAGTATTTGAATCTGTGAGTCTGTGATTGGTTATTGATTTATATTTGATTAAGAGTTTGTATTCTTATATGAGAATGTATTTATATGTGAACTTGATGTGATTAAATAATGATTTGTATTTAAATTAGAGTTTGTATTTTATACGACAATATATTTGATTGTGAGAATGTATATGGGTCTGTATTAGAATATGAGCTTATATAGGTATTTTTGAAAAACATGATCTCAGAATTGGAATAGACACGAACATACCTGATATAAAAAAAAATCCAGGAGATTTATTTGAATAATTTATTCTAAAGTGTGATAATACAATAAGTATTATAACCCTCATATAATCTCACATAACCTGAATTTTAGTAATAAATACAACTGACATAATATGATTGTATTATTATTCATCATTTCAAACGGCGAGGTAATTGTGGATTATTGATGTATTAGGTTATCGCTGAAAGTTTGGGTAACGAAGAATGAATTCAGATGGAAAAGATTAGAGCAATAATGTCAAATAACTTTTTACATATTTCAAATGTTAAAATATTTAGGCTATAACAATGAATTTAGAAAATATTTTTGATCTTTACAAGAATATTAAGAGGTGCTGTTACATCACTAACCCGGTAGATAAAAGTTTGATAGTGCCAATGTGCAGAGTGCATCTTTAAGTCAATCCATCTTTGTTTCAGCTTAGCCATCCGTACTCAATTAAATATAGTTATTACATGGATATATCATACACGAACGTAGTCAATAACCATTTTGAATCTCTACATCGATTAATTAAGTCGATATTTTTTTAAAAAGGCCATATTATTTTAACAAAGCCTAGTGTGATTTGAATACTTAGTTAAATATTATGGCACATTTTGAAAATTCGAATTAGTCGAGATTTAATAGAGTTCTGAAGTATTTTAATTGCCCTGTAAGAACCCTACAGTGTTTTGTATTTTTAGCTTTCTTTTCATATCATTTTTCTGATTCAATCTAATATTTTTTCTTTACATCAATATTTATTTCTTATTTACTGTGTAGTATACAAACAATGATAACGGGATCTGGAAACGAGCATGATGCTTATATAAATCCATTTCACAAATATACAATAAATAGTGACATATACAAATAGACAGTATAGACAAATAAAAAGAAACATATATACAATTACAAGTGGTACAGTCACAAGATAGACGATATCGATATCTACATTATGTGCAGAAAAGGATAGACAGATAGATAGATGTGAAAAAATAGATAGATGGTCCAGGTTTGACCTCACCCCTACAACCCCAATACTTAGTAAAGACTGAACCACCAAAGAGTGACTACAATAAGTTGGGAAAATTGGACTTCGGGTTAACAAGGTTTCGTGCACTTGTCTATACCACATTTAGAACAATCAGTATAAATAACCATAGGATGTGAAATTCACCCAATAAAACCAGTAAAAGAAACAACCAGTATAGGATATGGAAGAACTCAACCAAAACAGTGAAAGTACAACCAGTATAGGAAATGAAAATAACTCAACTGAACCAGTTAAAGAACAATCATTATAGGATGTGAAAATGACTCAACTAAACCAGTAAAAGAAATAACCAGTATTGGATATGAAACTAACTCAACTCAGCCAGTAAAATATTCTATTGTATTCGATTGTATTCTCAAATCTATTTATACATGTATACATATAGGCCTACACGTACATATGAACCGGATTTGGAAAAAGATTTTGTTTTAATGCAAGATATATACCGAATAAGTAGATTTATTCACTTAAATTTGGAAACAATGTTCAATTCTCGTCTTATTCGGAACATAAATGTTAAACATAACAATATAGTGCCAATTTGTGACTGGTATTGTTACTTCGACGAACTTGTCTGACCAGCTTGTAAGTGGTAATTTATCACAATTTCTGCCTTTCAGAGTGAGAAATAGTCAAATGTTCAAGCCATTTTATTTCTATAAGTACAGATAATCATCTTCCTCAGACATTAAATAGACACTTTCAGAAAAATGTCGTATTGTCGTCTTATCTAACATATCGTT
Organism: Nipponacmea schrenckii; assembly: GCA_030562195.1. Classification (NCBI taxonomy): domain Eukaryota; kingdom Metazoa; phylum Mollusca; class Gastropoda; family Lottiidae; genus Nipponacmea; species Nipponacmea schrenckii. The sequence goes on along the minus strand of JAUJPP010000007.1, from coordinate 8,541,224 downwards.
GACAATTAAATTGATATATAAGTTTTGTCTGGTGGACTGGTAATGCAGTATATTTTACCGATTGTAGGACACTTTTCAGTTTCTATCATCAGGCAAACTTTATAGCGCTTGTTACAAGTACTGCTTTGGAATCGCACTATTATGAGGGAAACACTTTTATTGCGATGGATATGTGAGCAAGTGCACAAAAACGTTTAAAGAGGACAGGATGATATCCACTTTTCTAAAACGTACCCCGCTGGTACTAATTCCTGGATGATAACCTATTAAGATAACTTAGATTTGGGGTTCCTCCAGCAACCAAAGCCATCTGGCTCTAAATTGTGTAACAATAAAGAACTACACAGTATATTACCTTTAAGAAACACCAATCTAAAATTGTGACATTTCAATAAAGAGACATTCTTACTTCGGCTTATTGACTGAACTATCAGACGCTTTCAATTGGCTGGTATTGATCTTTACTAATATAGGTCGCTTTCTTATAATGAAGCTTTTGAACAGTTGATAATGTTGATCTCCGCTGTGATATGGTCCTCAGGTGGTCTAATAATTACTTACACAAGAAACAGCGAGTAAAGCTTGAGTTATCAGTGTCTAATACCTATATTGAAGTTCCTAATCGGGTGAAATATGCTAATGGTCCATATCAACGTGTTTTATTAATTCTCTTCAGTACTTAACTCCTACATATTGACAGCTTATTAGGGTATTTGGCATTATTGTTTTCTAGGCATTCATTGTCTTGATGGGCTGTCTTGTCCTGGAAATAATTAATTAACAAAGTAATAAAATTAGTATTGTATTAGCTATTGATATGAAAAACAGGATTGTCATGGATTAGAAATGATTCATTATGATTTTTCTTATTTGAAAGAAATTTGATATCGGTTTCAATACCAAGGTCTTATGGTCATATTATGTTCTTGCTATTAACATCTCAAAGTCTGAAAAACTATTGAAGCAATCTCAAACGACTCGACAATGCATAATATTTGGTCTTGTACCTAAACAACAAGTGTAGGACATAAAATGGACATTTCGTCATTAAAAGCAGCACGGCTTTCCATTATCGTGGCATTTCAGTGATCCAAGCAGCCCGCCATTCCATTATTGTGTAATTTTAGTGATCCAAGAAGCTCAGCATTCCAATATTGTGTAATTTTAGTGATCCAAGTAGCTCAGCATTCCAATATCATGTAATTTTAGTGATCCAAGCAGCTCAGCATTCCAATATCGTGTAATTTTAGTGATCTCAAGCAACTCCAAATGCTTATTTTCCTTACCTGTTAACTGCAGCAGCTACAGCGTGCTATTTTCAACTGGTATTTAAACGATAACATGAAACATAAGCATGTTTTTCCTTACTGAATACTGTTTAAATCATGTTGAAAATGATCTGTGATGTCCCCAAATTCTCAAGTAATTTGAGTTCAGACTCATCCCTTCAATTTCATTTGCAAAACTTACACAATCTACATATTCCAAACCCAATAAATATGGAAAATTAGCGATGTTATGCCTTAGTTTTATGTCATTGACAATCTATTGTGTTATTATGTGACATCATAGTTAGGTGACAGAAATTGATTAATATGGCAACACGAGGGAGATTTAAAATATCTAATGTTGGGTAATGATTATTTCATTATTCTGTCCATTCTCTTCGTTAACAATTGATTCCATTCCCTCGAGTATAATGCATGATTTGTTTTTTCAGTAAAAGGGAAATCCTTCGATGCAGTTCAGACCAAGCCTATATTATGAGAGAAAGACTGTACCTACTTCATTTGTTTTTTCTTAAAGCTCATGATTCGGCATTTGATTGGTTTGAGCCCTAAATATAAATGTATGTAAAAAGACTTCTTAAGTACTAGAACTGTACGAAAATCGCACAATCACTTCAAATTTTAGATCTTAAAACTCAAATCTCGATGGTGAATTCTAATACTATTTCCGAATCGATTACCTAAAAAACTTCATGGTTAGGTGCAGATGATCAAATGAATAGCAATCCTGTCCCTTTAACACCTAGTTGTTACAGTAGCGAGCGAATTAACGTAACTGAAATTGCTAATTACCATTATCGGTATAATGACCATATTATTATCTTCACAATTTCAGTGCCTTACGAACTCTATTACTTAACATCGTGATGCTGAAACGTCCTTTTAATATAAGTATCTAGAGTCTCCTACGTTTTCTAAAGTATAGAAAATAGTATATTCAAAATATAGTATTGAACCATTTTAGAGCAGACATTAGATCAAATTGATTAAATAGCAATAATTATTACGCTCCATTTTAAAAACAAATTCAGTTCAATCAAATAGCTTCGTGAACATTGGATGAATAAGCATATTTTAAAACTATGTTTGAGATTTTTTCATGATTAAAATTTTGCATACTACCCATTTCAAGAAATATATCAATTTTTTGGTAGGTTGAGTCTAAGGTATGGCATCCCGTGAGGATGTCCTTGATTTACTGTTAAAAGGATGTATTTATTATATTATTAGACTGTGAAATAAGTCTATTAAAAACCTAAAACAAATAATGTTTTGAATGGAATCAAACAACATAATTGAAAAGCTAAAATAACTTAAGATCTAATAAGAAAATCTTCAAACTGAACACGTTTTCTCATCAAATTACTATGTTGTCGTGAAATTTATTGCATATTGGCTATACAAACTTATGAATCACACCTTTCTCAATATCTTTTGTTACCTTTCTCAACATCTTTTGTTAGATTTTTCTAAATCTAACTTTTTTGTAAACAAAAATATAAATCAACACGAATTATTTTTTCACAAGAATTATGGAACATATTCTGACTTGTAATAATCGTTAATATTCTGTTTGGACGAAGTAGCATTTTGTACATGAGATCCACTTGCTATGTCTATATCACTATAATGTAATCAATGGTTAATATATTTACTGATTCACAAAACCAAAACCACATATATATAACGCGTCTGATAAGCAATAGTTATTGTATTTTGGTCTTAGATTGCTGATTCATTATTAAGCACACAGGTTAAATTTAAGATTCAGGTGTTTCTTTTTCTCCTTTTTTTCGGTGGACTACCAAACAGAAAGCATCTAACTCTACATTGTAATCAAGTTAAGATCAAACCCACCACCTAGTAACATGGATAACAGATGCAATTCGGTGATAGATGGTAGTTTCCTCAAGAGACCGTCTAGAGTTGATATTGAAAATTTGATTTACCGTCAATGGTAAAATTCACCAAGGCATTTTTCATTGATAAGGTTTACATAGAACCAAAACATGACGTCGGAAACTTCATTACCCTAAACATATAACTCCGGGGTCAGTAATGGTTTTCTTGGTTGAAGTAGACTGAAAAGGGATTCAAAGGTAGTTTTTCTGCTCCGTTCTGACCAGATTAACACTATCGCATTGCAATTTGGTTCTATGTTACTAGCGAAAGTTATTTAAAAAGATCGTCTATAAATCGCATGTTGACGATTAACAAGCGGCTTAAAGAATAATTTGTAGATATATAATGTAGAACACATGTTGAGAAAAGAGTGAATATAAGGCGGGGAAAGCGGCAAGAACCTACTGCTATGTAGAAATGTCTAATTCAAAGCACAAATGTAACATAATGCAATACATAATACCTAGAACGTCTAATGCAAAAGACAAAATACATGAAACCTTTTATACATAATGCCTCATAGGTCTAATGCAAAAAAACAAAGTACAAGAAACCTCTATTACATAATGCATATAACTTGTAATGCACAACTGGTTTTTCAACCTGAAACATCTACCATAGCATTAGATGACATATCTACTTAACATTAACTACATATCAGTTGTAATATCTTTATTTAGGTCAATGTCAAGGTCAATTTTTTTTCTAATAGACAATATTTTCTCCCAAACTAAGGCGAGATAACTTTTATTGTTTTCATCATGACTGCCGAAATCATTGAGTTTGGCGCTCTCACGTTATATTTGCGTCGGTTTGGTTTCAAAACGGTCAAAGGTCGCAATATACATCCTTCTAAATCCAACCTTCTCATAGATTCACGAACCCTTATTTCTTGAAGATTTTCTCCATCAGCAAGTAGGTGTGCCCTCACAGATCTTTAGCCAACATCAGGATGGTTGATTAATATCTGCTCTGTTTTCACATCAAGTTCCTCATAAGATATTGTACTAAACTTCTTGTCATATTCGATTCCATACCCAGAAAGCCTTGTCCTTAATGTTCACACACTTATTCCAAAGAGTTCCCCAATATCTTTCTGTTTGAAATTGCAATCAATCAAAAAATCTAGCTGGCTCAATGGTATTTCAATCTTTGGTCTGCCAGTTTTCCCGTACACTAACGTCGGTTCTACTCCAAAAGATTCTTCTTCATCCAGTGCTTGTTTTTGAAGAACCATGTTATCCAGATCAGATGCATGCGATAAACTTTCTATGGCATGGTCTTTTTAAGGGTCTTCAAACATCATCGATACCTCTGACAAGATACCAGACATAAAGGCATAAAGTCGCCCGTACCATAATACAGGGCCCGTTGTCGCTCAGTGAGTAAGACGCTTGCTCGCTGAGCTGAGGGTCCTGGGTTCAATCCTGACAAAGGTCGCTATGAACTTCAGGATTTTCTAGCCCGGTTTCCCTTTGTCAGAGATGCAGAGCGGAGGGACTGGCATCATGGTAGAAGCGTCTAGTCGTTACAGGCTGTGCAAGTTAAAGATCTCTCGACAAGTAGGCTAATGCCATTGTCCCGGCAAAATTTCCTCCATTTCACACTGCATGGCGTGGCCCTTTTTCATTAGCCCATAATGTGCAGAAGAGTAGGACGTAAAACGTCATTTCATTTTTTATTTTCTTCAATAATACAACAAAACTCGTCTCATTTACCATGTTATAAAAGTGTCAGATGTAACCTTGAAAGTCTGGCTTACTCTCAACAACCCTAATGTACTCTCAATTGGCAGAAGAATTCCAAGAAATTTAAGAAATATAATGGCAAGATCGTGAACGTAAGATCTAATGAAAGTAAATTTGAAATTTAACCGCTTACATGCCATGAAATTTCGAATTGAACTCTAGTGTACTGGCATAGACACGAGGCAGGTTAATGTGTTCCCCTTTCCTTGACAATATGCGATATCAGCTTTATCTGCTGGAAGTGGACGTTGACTCTTCATTTAAAACCACCATCTCAATTTTATTGGTTCGTGACTTGAGTTTCTGAAAGACTGGGAAAAAAGACAAAAAGGCTGAAGTCTGAATATAGAATGTATTTCCTTCAAAGTCCTCACCTACCTAATTAGTGGTTGTCTGACCAGTCCAGACTAAAATCCTAAATTCGTCTTTTCATGAAATCATTAGAGGGAAATAGTTATTGCCTGCCAAGCTTAACGGCTCAGTTTGAGCTGTGTAAATTGTCATATGAACAATTCAATAACTAGTTTAATACCGCCAGAAGAATAGCATGTAGGTATGTCGATTTGCATCCTTGACACTTACCAATATTGCACAGGTCAAATAAATGTATGAATTACAAATTAAATGGTGAAAACTTGACGTCGTAATTTACCCTGATTCGATTCATTTGGCCACCTACGTCACTTCATCTCTTAAATCAGTTTTAAGTATCCTGGGAAATTAAGGTGCGGTTACCACAAATCAGGGCAAGAAAGTTTCGGACTATGAAATAAGATGACTTTCCACACCATTTGCGGTCGATTATGGCAAAGTATTGATTCATTGTCATTAAGATGGAGTACCTACTTGATTTCACTAGATTTACTTCTACAACTTTATTACTATTATAAACTTACACTGCCTCTAGTTATTATTTATCTGTTTGCTGTTACTTAGTGTTTCTTGTTTGTTTTGTCGCGACGAGTTATTGAACCTTCAAGCAATGCAAGTTCAATCTACAACAAATTACTGATGGAACTTTAAAACGGTCTGTTTCATATCTTTTAAACAGTGGAAAGTGTGGTTAGGTGGTTGGTGATGATGATGGTTAGGGTCAGTGGCTTCCCTAAGAATCATTGGGTGAGGCAATGTCAAAATCAATCTGGTCTGATCTAGAACACATCAAAATGAATTATTCCTGTACTTTATGTGTACCATTCAACCAATGCCAATAGAAAAGCATTAGAGACTGACTCTGGTAGTTATATAGAAGTCTACACATTTCTGGTATGAATTGAGCTTTCACAATGGAAATCGGACGTGCATTGTTCTTATATCAATCAAAAATTATTGTTAATATTATTCTTCAGGTACTTTAATATCATCGATGAAATAACATGGGCAACATCTGTATGGCAGAATGTCAACGTTGTAATAGAAACTTAGACTGTCCTCAACTTTATTGACCTATGTTTAATTGTAGACGGACCGAACGGCTTATTCGCAATCTAAAAGGTAATTTTGACTTTCAAGACGAAGACAATCGGTTATTGGTCTGCACAGTGTAGATGTAGATGTATGATTTAATTATGAACTTATCGTGCTTTGAAATCAACCAATTCGCATTTTATACACAGAATAACGAATTCACACTAAAGTTCATTAATGACAGGACCGAAATTTTCAAATTGTAAACTGGTTTCAATCACACCGATTGTCTTACAGCCGAAAAAAGTCATCGTAGACTCTGTTTATAAATAGACAAATAAATTGGGTGGTTATTGCTTTATTTTGATTAACAAGAACGATATTTTAGTACAACAAGTATAACAATATGAAAAAAGATCCTGGTTACTTAATCGAAATAAACACAATCAGAGCACATACAATAAACTTAACTTAATTGATAAAGCTTTATTCGGTATGTTTTTACGGTATGTTATCATCGGTATTCTGTTTCCGTTTCTTCTGTTCGCGATATAATTAACTTGGTTATTTAAATGTTTTTCACTGAGAAAAAGTCCCCTAAGTCTTTGGTAGATCACATGTTTACTGACTGCGTGAGTCCTTAGTTGGCTTAGCATTAGCTCTAGGATAAACATTAGCTGAGAATTGGTAGTCTAAAATTCTAACAGATTGTTGATACTGGAATCTGTAATGTATTAAGACGACTTAGCCTCTGTAGTAGGGATTTATTGTTTCAAAGACTACTTTCAGTCCAACCGTGAAAGGGAAGTTCATATTTGAAACGAGCTATACAACAATGTTAAAAATATACAGAAAATTCCCTTTAAGAAGGTTTTTGGACCATAGTATCAAATTCTGAGATAATCTATTAAAAATAAACAGAAACAAACTAATGTTTATTATCACGATGTCCATTTTAAGTAACTAGATATGTTCACTTGTGCCAACGCCCTCTCAAACCAAAATAACGTGTGTTTTTTTATTAGAAAAAAAGAGAAGGAAACAAAAACGTAACATAAAAAGGAATGTGTAAGGAAATAACACTTTTGACACAAGCATTTTGCACATAAACATCTCCAAGAGGCAAGAGGTTTGTAAAATAGAACTGCCTTCGTCAGTGAGATACAATGTTAACCCGATGCCATTCTCAGACTGGTTTTCTCAACTTGGAATGCCGCGAGATCGTAAAGCAGGCGATGTTATTTGGGCTTATTTATTCTGTAACATATTTTAGTAGTTAAAGGTTTTCAAAAGACAAAACACCGGGACACACTTCAAGAAACTCGGTTTTTCCTTTCAGTGAATTAAAGTGTTGAGGAATTAGTTTATAATATCAAGATTGAAGGAGCAGGAGTGAGAAATAATCTTACATGACCTCTTCATAAGCAATTCGAGGAAATACAGGTTCTTGCAGTCAGTCTTAACGAAAAATTTACTGTTCAGGGACACAGTTGTTACCTCTTCCATTAACCTTCTACTTGTCTCTCTGTCGATCACAATAAAAATCTGATGTAGAAGTAAATGGAATTCCATCAAGACGGACTAAAAACAGTGTCCCTTAATCCATTCTTAAGGAAGGATTTACATATTCGTTCAGCTGATCTTGATTTAAAGAACATGGCCTCCATTATAGAATGTTCTGAAGAAGCCCAAGTGATCATAGTAATAAATCTATTTAGAATTGGTAATCCTTCCATAGCCAAGTTAATGTCTTTACCTGTAAATAGAAAATGAAGAAAGAGTTTTTACCATTAATATTCTTACTATTGGTTATTGGGAACTACAGAGGGTGTTAGAATAGGGCAGCTATAAATGTACTTCCGGTAAATTGATAAGAACTTTTCCATACCACAAGTCCTGTAAACTTTGGTAATATATTTTCGTTTCATATTTACAAAGCACAAGCCCGTGATATCATATTAAATTTTCATGTTTATATATACAGATCTGCATAACGCCATAAGACATCACAAAACAAACTGTACAAGAACTTAACGCACTGACAGGAGCGTAGCGTGACCATTTTGACTGGGGGGTGTAACGTCTAAGTTTTACCGACGATCACGTGTAACGTCAAAGTTTTACCGACGAACACGTGTTCTTCCCGGGGCAAAAATAACTAACTCGCACTTTTAAGTATATACATTATACACGAACGAAATCCATCGTTAAAGCAAATCTTAAACCTTAGAAAACCATATCAATCAGGGGTGTATCTAGAATATGCCTGAGAGGGGGGACTGAAAGGTGATTTTTCCAAGGCAAGCCCTGCAGGCCAAAGGCCTTCGTATTCGGCCCTTGCAGTGGCGGGGGGTTCGGGGGTCCTTCCCCGGAAAATTTTACATACATGTACTTGGAAACCCGGAGAATACATCTGACGCGATTTTGGAAGTCTTTTCCACTGGTCCAAATTATCAATTTTCATCGGAAAACCATATGTTTTCTATGTCCTTTTTCGACCTATTCTGCGTTTTACCGACATTTGGGGGGGGGATTGGTTTCGGGTGTTCTCCCCCTGAAAATTTTACAAACTAGGAAACCCGGAAAATACATCTGACGCGATTTTGGAAGTCGTTTCCACCGGTCAAAATTATCAATTTTCGTCGGACAACCATATGTTTTATATAGCCTTTTTCGACCTATTCTGCGGTTTACCGACAAGTTCAGTAAAAATCACTTTTTATGTAGACGAACAGTTTTCCGATAACATCATAACTGACACAAGGCTTCCACACTTTCGGTCAGCCAATCGGTTTTACTGAAGGCTCTATTTCCCATCCATGACCGTCTATTATCGACCGATTCCGCGTTTTATCGACAAGTTTAGTAAAAATCACTTTAATGTAGACGAACGGTTTACCGATAACATCTTAAGAGACACAAGGTTTTCACTCTTTCGGTTAACAAATCGGTTTTACCGACGGCTCCATCTATGACCTTCTTCTATCGGCCAATTCCGCGTTTTACCGACAAATTCAAATAACGAACAGCTTACCAATAACAAGGGTATCGGTTAACCAATCTGTTTTACCGAAGACTCCAGTCATAACCAACTTATACCGACCGATTCCGGTAGTTTCAGTAAAAATCTGTTTTTTGAAAAATACTTTTAATGCTGACAGTTTACTGATAAAATCATAACCAACACAAGGTTTTTACTTTTTAGGTTAATTGGTTTTACCGACGGTCTTTTATCGACCGATCATAACCAACACAATGTTTTGACTTTTTAGGTTAATTAATCGGTTTAATCGATCGATTCCGCGTTTTACCGACGGTTCCATCCATGACCCCCCTTTTTACCGACCGATTCCGCGTTTTACCGACGAGTTCAGTAAAAGTGGGGGGGGGGGGGTGTGACACCCCCCCACACCCCCCGGTAGCTACGCCCCTGCGCACTGAAGCCTTGCCCATAACCTTCTATACAAAAGACAATTGATTAATCAACCTACTTTTCGGTATTATAGAAGATCGGAAATTGGCCGTATTAGCTAGCGTAGAACCAATAGTGTAATATTTAATATGACAGTAAGGCTTAACATAAACGTATGGGTTCTGAACAGTTTAAAGATAGCTTGCCAGGCAAGGTAACATACGCTCACTGGATGAATATTGAAGTCCAGGGCAAAAACTCCAAAATAGTTCATGGAAAATCGTCAAATTCAAACTTGACCACCATCTTATCTATTTCAAACTCATACCAAGTTTCATCAAATCTATTAAAATATTGTAGCTTATTTTGCACCAACAAAAATTTTTGATGCAATTTTACTAAGTCAAGTGCAATAACTCAAAAACCATTTGTTAAAAAAAGTCGGAAATTCAAACTTGACTAATGTCTTAACAATTCTGATGCTTATCCCAAGTTCCATCAAAATCCTTTGAAAATTAAAGCTTCTTATTGCAACCACAATATAATTTTGACGCAATTTCACTAAGTCAAGGGCAATAACTCAAAACAGTTCATTGAAAAACTTTAAAATTTAATCTTGACTGAGGTCTAATCAACTCCAAATAAAATTTTGACGCAATCTAACTAAGTCAAGGGCAATAACTCAAAAATTGTTCATCAAAAACATTGTCAAAATCGAACTTGACGGCCGTCTTATCAATATCAATGCTCATACTAAGTTTCATTAAAATCCATAGAAAATTGTAGCTTCTATTGTGTCTACAACAAATATAGAGGCAAAGACAATAACTTAAAAAACCCGTTTATCGAAAAATCGTCCAAATCGAACTTCTTATCAATACCAATGCTCACAGCAAGTTTCATTAAAATCCATAGAAAATGGCACTGTTTTACTTAAGCCGAAAATTATAGCTTTTAGAGTGTTTACAACAAATGTTGACGGACCGGCGGACCGACAGACGGACAGGGGCGACGACAATATACGTCCACATATTCATGTGGGCGTATAAAAAGCGATGCCCATATAATCCAACGCTTCAAGATTGTATAAGTGACTTACCGGTGTGGAAATTGGTGCATCTTGCAGCTTCTCCTTCAGCTATCAGAAAAGTGTCAGTCTCTTTAAAATACACAACCGTTTCCAGTCGTTGCGACAATTTGATTTCAAATAACCTAGGACTAAATTTTAATGTTTTTAATGCTGTGGATTCTGATATAGATGATTCTACTTCTGACTTGTACGTATTAAAGCATTTAATAAAGATATTCCTCATAATCTGAAATTAAAAACAACATATTTCAGTTTAATCTTCAGTTGAAGTGTTAAAGGTTTTCATATAGATTTTGTGAATGGCAGATTTTGAAATTCTATGCATTTTTACGGCAAATCATGTTGCATCGTTTGATAAAGTCGACCTGAACACAACTTTGACAGAAGTTGCTCGCGTTTAATTTTTTGTTAAAAACTGTATCTGACAGTCAACCTGAACCGGGTGATTTATAGAAAGGAAGCTCGGCATCTTTAAAACGCAAAGGGCTCAAGTAATTTAATAGTTACGTTTTGAAAACAGCTCCGTGCACTCATCTAAAATTTTATATTTCAAATGAAGATATAGTTCAATAAAATTCAATTGACCTACTCCTTCACACAAGGGCGCCATAAAAACATCTCTTTTAAGCCTTTATACAACATACTACATCATCATAACAACTTTCAAAGTATACCCGAATTCCTTCCTGTTAACCGTGTTAACTAAATTTGATCCCAATCTGTTTATCACTAAGCCAATAAACGTGCCAAAATAAATATGAAATATATTATCAATAAAAATGTGTAGTAAGTAGTATTATATTTCATATAATTATTATGTCAGTAATCAATATAGTCATTTAATATTTATCACAATGGTACACAGAACAATGATAAATTTGATACGACGTCTGAATGGGAATTATTCTTGCTCGTTAGTCGTGGTATAAGTTCAATAATGTACATAGATACATTAACAGTGGAATAAAGTCCGAAATATTTAATCATAGATTATAAAATGAAATCCGACTGGTCTACAATATGTACCAGAGAAAGTCGATACACCATGTAATAACTGCACGTGACCAATCCACGTCAAATGGATCAAATGCATACAAACGGTTTCTTTTTGCAGGTAAAAATCTTTTTATGTGACGTTATTCCTTTAAGTTTCACGAATTTGATAAATTATTGCAAACTCTAATGCAATAAACTGAACCAAAAATCAATAGCAAGACAAGAGACATTCATGTGTGTATGAACAGTCTTTTCATGTTTACAAAATCATTAAGAAAACCGAATAATAAAACCTTCGAATGAAATGAAAAGTGTTCTTACAGAATGCTGTTAAAGAAAACTGGTTTAGACTACGCAAGCTTGTAATGGATTTGTATAGTAATTTTCATCTTGACTTTTCTATGAAGAAGCCGAATATAATAAGTTGAATGACTGATTCGCAATATTTTTTTATAGTAAGGCAAGGGCAGTTTATTTGTTATTTAATTACATGTATTCCAAAATCCATCTCTTAGCAAATCGTTAACCTTACACTTCCATCTACTATTAACTAATATTCTAGTATTATGATCACGTCAACGCCCATTTGTACCCAAAATTTTCATCTGATCTAATTTTCTTCCACATATAATTTCTAGAAATAAACCTGTCAGATTGTCTTCTATACTTATCAATGTAAAAACCTCCAGACTAGTTTCCCTTTACACAAAATGTCTCTTTTAGACAAGTTGCTTTGATACAAACTTTCCACGTATACACCTTCTAGACAAGTTGTCTTTGATACAAACTTTCCACGTATACACCTTCTAGACAAGTTGTCTTTGATACAAACTTTCCACGTATGCACCTTCTAGACAAGTTGTCTGTGATACAAACTTTCTACGAATAAAAAAAAAACTCTAGACAAGCTGTCTTCGATACAAACGTTCCACTTATAAACTCTCTAGACAAATTGTCTTTGATACAAACGTTCCACTTATAAACTCTCTAGACAAGTTGTCTTTGATACAAAATGCCCACTTATAAACCCTCCAAATTGTTGTCTACTTCTTATGGTCCACATTTGTTCAGTATTGTGTTTCGTTACTGACAGTGTTGTAGAATGGTCTTAGTTAACAATGATCTAATCTAGAATCTGTAATAACCAATTCTCTTTCATGAGAACTCGAGAGGCTCTTGCTAGCAATCAAACGCTAAAATGTTAAAGTGGTTTGAAAGCAACGGCCCGAGGCTCCAATTGGAAGCTTTCTGAAAGATCTCAGCCTTTGTAATCGAGTGCAACCATTAAATATGAAGATACCTTTAGTACTATCAAGTTTTTTTCTGAAAATAAAGTTTCTTTGATGCATTTGAAATCATGGCCAGAGGCAGCTAGGTGAAGATCATTCCGTGTGATTGCGACATCATATTATAAAGGGCCATGTTGTATTATATAAGATTTAATCGATTAAACCACACAAAAAACTACAATTTAACACTTGATTTTTCAGACATCCTCCAGCACCTATTGTCTCTGCACGAAACAAATATTTTTTACATGTGTCTTTCTTTATAAATTGTTGCGAAATATGCAAGCTCATAGAAGAGATACGAAACTCCTATCTGATTCACCGCTCTCCTTTTGTAACTTAAATCTGGCCTTTCACATTAATGCCAGTTTTTGCTGCCCACCTTTCTGACTGTTCCGATAAACAATAAGACACGCTACTAGATTGTTAAAAGGTGTTATGATCTATTATGTTGTGCTGTAGTCAAACAAAATGACACACACAAACTTGTTGTTTACACTTCCCTTTACATGAAGCATTGACATAAGTACAGAAGTCAAAGTGTTGTGATGGCAGAACATAACCCTACTTCTCCATCAGAATTTCATTTGAATTGCCCAGATTATATGGGGACACTAATCAACTATTTTTGACATTATTGCATTCTTTGTTGAATTAAGTGAGAAAATAAATCAAAATGTAATGCAAAAAAACACAACACCCCACCCCGCACAACTGGAAGTAAAGTTCAATTTGACGTCATGTGATAAAACTGATTAATTCCAACCATACTTTGAGGTTATAAATTATGCCTGACATATACTAATTTTGGTGTATCATACATCATACGATAATATGACGGATTTTTCCGTTGGCTCAATTGATTGGGTTAAGTGCTTAGTACCAGAATAAAGGAACTTTTGGACAATCGCTTGTCAGACAGACTTAGCCAGGTTTATCAAGATAAAAACATATGTAAGCCGATATACAAATACACAAAACCAAATATAAAGCCAACTATTTAAGATGCTTTAGTCCATTTCCTGATCCGATCACAATTTTACAAGACGAATTCCAACGAATATCTGTGACTTGTATTCACTATCAGACGACCTAGATCAACGACCAAGTGACCCAGATTGGTACTTAAGTAACCTTAATTCCAGTTCCGTTGTTATAGATTTCATCAAACGAAGACCATCAAGTACAAACAAATTTAGGATAATTTGTGTGGAAGAAAGTGATTGATGTCCACAATAAGTCTATCAACTTTAAGCATCAAAGCACAATAATCTCTTCTACAACAGTGTTTCGAAGCCTCGACATTTTCAATTACAATCTATTATCGCTAATTCAGAATTCTATATAATCGGCTCTAGATCTGGGAAGCCGATGTTGTAGGCAACTCAGTAAAATATATTTTTATCTCTAACCATGTTAATCATGATATAAAACAAAATAAAACCACTTTCAAAACAAGTGTTAGCCTTAATGGATGATTGATATGATATGATTGTAAGGTTGGTCCTGAAACCGCTTCAATTTGTTTTTCAGGAGACGTTCTGAAAGTCATAACACTGGCGGTTTGAATTCGACATGCAGCTATTAGAGACAAGGTTTGAAAAAGAGTAAAAACGTTGTGATGGGAGATTATATCCAACGGCAGAAACAAAAGAATGACCAGTAAATCCGAATAAGGTACAAGAGCAAACGTAAAACTCCCATAACCTTATTCGAGGATTATTGATGAAAGCTCGTCTTTTATTACCATTCTCGCAGCTGCCTCCTAAGACGATTCGATTGCCATTACATAAAATAATATTAAAAGCATGGTATATGAGATACAAAGAGTAATTGTGTACATAAGAATCCAATTATTTCCTAATTATCGTATATTTAACAAGCTCTCCAGAAACATATTATTAAAGTTGATATTGACATAAAGAAGGCGTATTGTTCTTTCCGAGAAAACAATAATCAACCACGTAATTGGTGACTCATGGAGCGGAGTGCAATTTCTATTGTGCTTGAAAACCGCATTTTGGCCGCTGGAAGTGATACTTTAAAGTTGATATTGACAGCGTAAATTTTCTGAGGATACAAGCGTCCGGTACAAGCATGTCATAATAACATGTATAGCATTATTAAACGTTATGTTTCTTATCTACGAGATTCTATGTATAGCATTATTACACATTATGTTTCTTATCTACGAGACTCTATGTATAACATAAGTGCACGTTATGTTAAACGGGACACTCCATTCAGCTTCCGTTTAAACAGATCTGCAATAGATAAAAATTCCTTAGACCTGCTTTGTTTAACATCAATTGAATACTTACTGATCTATCTAAAACTAATCTCATTGATTTCAATAGAGTTGATTCACATTTAGGGATGGTTATATTCATATATCGATGACGAAGGTTACCAAATAGCTTGACCGTAAATCCCTGAGGTTCCTGCCGCTCATCTACTAGAATCCCATACGCTCCTAGATCAAACAGAATGTTCTGGACTGACGTTTCTGGAACTGGGACGGCACCATGGACGAGGCGATCCACTCCAGCAACAGCACCATACGCGTTTAAGGAATGTTGAAGAAATTCATCATTAAGACCCATAATCCTTGCACCATTTCCGTTGGAACCATCACAGGCAATGACTAACTTCCGGCCTACAACTTTATCAACTTCCTTTATCGTGTCTCTTGTAAACTGAAATGTATAAACATGACAAATTATGCTTTATATATCACTTATCTATCAGGTAACACACAAAAATAAAAAAACCAGAATAATCTTAAAGGAATTTGTCTAGAAATTTAAGGCAACATAAACCTCTTTCTCGCGAATTGGGTTTTACTGCAATAGTTAAATTGTCAAATTAAAGATTTTCTGCCTGAAAGGATACAAACTTGAGATTTCTCCTTCAGAATATTTTCAATCGAGACTAAATCAGTAAAGAGACAATTGTGATATGGCCACATACCGAGAGCATTATTCACCAGGTTCATAAATAAAGGTTTTTGCAAGAAATAACTTAAATAACGTGAAAAAGAAACTCATTCTACCATTCTCTTGAACAATTAACCTCATATGTAGCTCTTCAGTTCTTCCGGTAAAAGAAGATTTAATTGCACTTAAATGTCATCATACCATGACGAATGATACATTTCTTTACAAAACGTGGTCAGCATTGATCAATTAATTATTGTAATGTCAAGATGGAATAAACGTTTAAAACAGTCACCATAGTTCAAAGTATCATTTAAAAGTATACAAGATTCAAATGTTCTGTTCACAATTTAAAAACAAACCCAAAATGGTACAATTAATGAGTAAGACAAAGAGGATCAAATATGGATCTTCACCGTTATCAGATATAAGAATGATTTGTTTGATATGCTGTTTAGTGCATTCACGTTTCATTACAGAACCACCTGTCACTCAAATAGTTCGTTAGTTTTCTGTAATAAGCACATATTTTCACAATGTTAAGCTATTACGAACTTCGTCTTATACCTTTACTGCAATAGAGAATTGTTTAGATAATACGCTTACGAATACACGTACATCATCGGAGGCCTGCAGTCTTTCTATCAAGAATTTTTATTGGTTATATTTGCTGGCTTACAATCCACTCAAATCGCTACCTTCCACATGAAAGGCAGCCGGTAAAGCCGAGCTATAAGAAGTAAAAGCTTGACATTATAAAGATGTCGAACGTTTAACTGATAATATAAATATCATAGTTCACAGGAATTGCTTAGATACCATTTTTTTTTAATGCAGAATCATTATCGCTAAATGTAGCAATGTTGGAAAAAGGAAACAGCGTGTGAACCTATAATATTATCAGCTAGAATCTGAGCAAGAGAACTGCTGGCAAGTGGCCTCAATCGCGATTTTCTGGTCTCTTGGGCGAAATTGATTTCAATGCCTTTACTTACACCTTGGCTGCAATAGTCAACTGTCTTGTATCATTGAATGCAGATAATTAATATGCAAAATTGTACGGGTAGAAAGATAGACTGTGAACGTGACGGCTAATAGTATATGGCAAAACGTTTACTGGCTTTCTGTCAATGGCTACATTCGCTTACGTACAATCCTACCATATCGCTGCATTTACAATACAATTTCATGATACATTATGTAGATGGGATAGTTAAACTCCACAAAGAACATGTCCACAGCAATATTTACACTATAAACAATACAGTAGACAAGTATAGGCCTAATTGGCCCAGTGTCAAACTAAACGTAAATTCACTTTTAATCAATAAATAGATTAGCAAAAAGCTTTCGATTTTTTTTACATTCATTTATGTTGACTGAAATTTAATGACAAACTAATAATTGTCGTATTTAGGAATTATTTTGAAAGGATATTTATTTATTTCCTTGTAAAGGTTAATTTACCTTAGCATTAAAGTCGTTATTAGTTTACTGGTCATGTGTTAATTCATTACAACACAATAGAATAAATGATAGTTAGATGATTATTAAGAGTAATAACAGTATTCTGTACATCAAAGAACTAAAATTGTATTGTTAAAAGTATTATGGTAATAGTATTGAATGTAAGGCATTATAATGATACTGTTTAATATTTCATCTGCAAAATATTGAACCGGATCTAAATTTTTAATTCCCTGGCATGTATTGACAGGTCATTTTCTACCTTAACTTATTGCAGAGCCTGAGAACATATATATTGGCATATATATAATCAGACGAACCCAACCCTTGAGCACCCGACACCCGACTCATCATTAATTTCAATGTCATTATTATTGTTGTAATTTGAGACGATAACATTTCAAGTTTCATTATTATTGTTGTAATTTGAGATGATAACATTTCAAGTTTCATTATTATTTTTGTAATTTGAGATGATAACATTTCAAGTTTCATTATTATTGTTGTAATTTGAGATGATAACATTGCAAGTTTCATTTTTATTGTTGTAATTTGAGATGATAACATTGCAAGTTTCATTTTTATTGTTGTAATTTGAGATGATAACATTGCAAGTTTCATTATTATTGTTGTAATTTGAGATGATAACATTGCAAGTTTCATTATTATTGTTGTAATTTGAGATGATAACATTGCAAGTTTCATTATTATTGTTGTAATTTGGCCTCATGGCATTGTAATTTGGATTATTGTTATAATTCGTTTTCATAAAATCGCTAGTTTTAGTAGTATGGCTTTAATCTTTAATCATTACATCGTCAGTTTCATTCATTACATGTTTCTGACATTATTATTTTAGTAATTGGTGTCACTTAATTATTGTCAATCTTGTACTTTAGCTGTAAGGCATTATTTTTCTGTCATTTATTTATGTAACATTCAATGATCTAGAAACAATTAAACCTAATTGTAATACTGAGTAAGTTTATTATCTATACATTTATCTTGATGTTTTATTCAATTTAAGGCTGAAATTAAAAGCAAAATCATTATAAAAACCGTGAAAATAATTCAATCTTATTGAACGCCTTATCAAATGTGTTCTTTATGTTGTCATTTCATTTCAAATTAAAGATTGATCAATTCACGCTTTGAATTATTGCGTTAAAATTTGTTTCTTTAGCACAATCTCGATGCGTTATTGGACATTTTGGAACAAATCGGCAAATTGTATTCGAGGAAATTAAAATCGAAGAAAGAGATGAATAATTTTACTCAGTACTTTTCAGATTCTTTCCCTTAACTATTTGTCCTGGAACTGAATAGACCTTCCTTAGTTCCAATTCTGTAGAAAGCCCATAAATTCACTTCTTATGTTTCGACCTTCAAATAACTCGATTTACAATGCCAATTCCAATTTCGAACGACACCTGACTGAAAACTGTAGAGGACCTTCGACCGAAAATGAATCATGGCTGAAAATTCAATAATGCGAAAATAAAAAATTCTTACCTTTGATCCTAATTTTAGATCAACCTTTTTGTTAAATTTATACAAAACACACAATAGATAATCTGTATAAACACCACTTCTGGTATAGAAATAATTATTACTCCAACAACCTTCTAAATTATCAAAGTCAATATCCAAGGTCTGTAAAAACTTCACTGTTTTAGGGTTAAATGCTATTTGATGGGGTTTATTGCACAAATTATTTCTGAACATTTCCTCGTAAAGTATAATATTAGATACCTTTTTGGATAACGCCGCTACAAGAACAGCAGTTAATCCTACAGGACCACCACCTATAACTACCACCGTTAATTTAGAATAAGACCTCCGAAAACTCTCTACAATCCTTTTAGTTACTATAAAAACTGCCACCATTAAAATTGAACCCAAAATATGGTAGATTGCTAAGGTAGAATGGACGAAAAGTAATTCACGTGGATCACATTTGACGGGGACGTTCATTTCGATTAAACACATGGGTCTGGAAATGTTACTTAAACTCCCCGCTTTAAAGCTTTGTAGCGCTTGATTGAGCATTCATAGAGTCTTAAATTTTGACGCTTTTTTTTCGGAATTCTTGACAAATTTTTGCACAAGTGTCATTCAGATTGAATATCCAGTGATAATTCAGTGCAAATCCAATTCACTGATACTTGACCGAAGTTTACTGAATATTATGGTTTTACATCTATGTTTCATGTCGAGAACATTTAAGCCGACTCCACGACATTCTATACAACTAACACGTTGTATCTACACAGAAAATTCCAATATTGACGTTTCCATATTGTTATCACGATCAACCTTACCAGCCTTTCCTGTATTCAGTTGTTTCACCTTTTCCAGATTCTTCTAAGCTACAAAATACAAGCATTGACCAATAAGATATAATTCATTATCGAAATGTACTTGATGCCCTGATGCACAACTTCTTATTTTAGGGAGGTGGGGTGGGGAATAAGGAGGAGGAGGGATCAATTTGTTAAAATATACATGCAATGTAATTATTGGTTATTTAAGGCAAAGAGACATTTTGCTATAATCCAAAGCTTTTTAATCTGTATTACGTTATCAATGTAATATTACGTATCCTGTTGTTGTTGTAGGAAACAGAATATAAAAACTATTCTGTGTTTTTTATGGGTGTTATTCGTGATATACATTCAATGTGAGAGACTAAACAATCAACAGAATATCAAAGACCATAACGACATGCAACTATATCCGGATTGGTTTCCACAATTAGTGACGCAATCCGCAGTTGCTGACATTACATAAATAATTGTGTAATACAACGCCTGTATTTAACCGATTTTGTCGCAAAAAGAGTAGGCTGATTTCTCTGTCCTGGCAAAATACGATTGCACACTGCATGGCGTTGTCCATCTTCATTAGTTCATTAGTTGCATGAAAATAGGACGTAAAACTCATATCATTTTGTTAACCCTATTTGCCATTTGAAAAGCAATACATTCCAATTTCAAATTTTGACTAACCAAAAAAAAAAATTTATACAACAAGCAAATAATCAATCAAAAGCAAATTTCACTCTATTCACTGATCAAAATTAAGGTAAACTACTGCCGGGGTCGCAAATGACAATGTTATTGCGAACAAAATACAGGCTTTCAAGGCATCTTTTTAATGTCAATCAGAATAATACAAATATATTAATATTTTAAAATATTGTATGACATTGTACAATATAGTTAATAGAACGAAGCTTTACCTTTACACTATCATATCAATAACTTCACAAAACTACATTCAGGTGAGTCAGAATAGCTATGTACAACAAAACCACGAGGACAGACTTTGTCACCCGAGGCGTGTCGAACTGGTCCTATGTCTTATATAAGGTATTTGATCCCTAATTAAGACCAATGAACTGAGAGTTCCATAATTATACCGAATGACTTTCGGCATCAAAGTAACTAAATTAAGAAGAGATTTTATGAATCTGTATCATTCTCTTGTGAGCATGATTAATGATGTCTCCCAGCGTTCGTCTCATTTAATAGTAGCTTTATTGCTCGAGGTTAAGAGATTTTTCCAGATCGGGCCTTAAGCTCTTAACTATAACACGGTCACCGTAAAATGACCAAGAGCATGTATAGTAATGACATACTTGTAGGAAAGGTAACATTATCTGCATCATCGTAAAACCTCGCGACCATATTTATTAAATTTCGGATAATAATATAAAGGCTTCATACTCAGAATGCTAGTTGTTAACATGTATCTGATGACGAATCTGTTTTCAGGCCTGTATGAGTTTTCTAGCACAGTATGTGTCTTTTAATTGCTCGAGGTTGACATCACATTCAAGGTCTATGGCATGTTTATAACAGGATGAACTGAACATAGATATCATCATGAAAGGCACACATCAAAAGACTGCAAATCATTTGCGATATGAATCTGTATCCGTTCAGTTTCGGTAAATTTGTCATTATACGCATACTTTTTCTCGACCCTTTAATGAAAAGCATACGCTATTTGCCGATACAACTACACTTTTTATGGTACGCCTACACTTTTTATGATATATCCTACAGTTTTTTGGGTATATTCTACACATTTTATGATACACCTACACGGCAAAAATCACTTTCATTGAAATAAGTAAGAGTGTTTCCTTATATACGGGTGTAGATACGGTTCCGCATGCGGCATCCGGTACGGTTTTTCGAACCGGACCATGTAGCGATTGGGCCGGAGCCGTCTGGGGAACCGTGTCCGAAAACGCACATATGGAAACACAATTTGGACGTGTCGCACGTGAAAAGGCTAAAAATAGATTAGGTACAATCCAAGTTTCTTCTTCTTGTAGAGTAGTGTAAAGTCTTGACCACGCCGGCGCCATGTCGAAAAGAGGTTTCTTCTGCACGAAAAACCGTATATAAGGAAACACAACCTGCCGTGTGCCGCGTCCGCACCCGGGCCGCACCCGGACCGGAGCCGCACCGGATCCGTACTAAAGGAAATGCAGCTTTATATCCTACACTTTTAATGATATATCCTACACTTTTCATGATACAACTACGCTTTTTCTGATACAACTATGCTTTTTCTGATACACCTACACTTTTATGATACACCTACACGTTTTATGATACACCTACACTTTTTATGATACATCCTACTCTTTTCATGATACAACTTCACTTTTTATAATACACCCTAGACTTTTTCTGATAAACCCTTCACTTTTTATGATACATCAACACTTTTTATGTTATATCGGACACTTTATATGATATACCCTACACTTTTTATGATATACCCTACACTTTTTATGATATACCCTACACTTTTTATGATACACCTACACTTTTTATGATACACCAACAGTTTCTGAAAAGCCTAGATTCACCTAAAGAAGAGGGGAAGGGAAATACAAAACACAAGTTAAATTGTAATTTTATTTCAATTTTACACCCTTGTCGGTGATGCTTATGATTATTTTAGATGCACTGTCATCACTTTCTGTTTTCTTCGAGGCTGCTTCTGCATTCAAATCTTGATTAACATATTGATAGTTGATTTTGGGGTGGCATCATTTAATATAACACATTTCTTTGGGACTGAAAAAAATACCATACTTTACATGCCATACAAACTTTGGAGAACATAGTACTTACAAGTCGAATGACATTCTAAATCTTTGGGCATTATTATGACCTTGAAGGTAGTTTCAGGGCTTATGAATTATTCACGCTAAATAGAAAGCCTAACTTCCTTCCCTTGAGATTATTGTATATTTAAAGGATAGTGGCTTTGTGGAGAGGAGTGATATAGGCATCTGCCTGTTCTCCGATCCTTTTTCTATACGAAATAAAAAATATTGTTTAAAAAATGGATAGTTATTATATTAAAAATGATAAATAATACAGAATTATATAATTATAATTATTTTAGTTTAATTTACAAACAAGTTACCTAAATCGAATCTTTCCTGTTCGTTTCGAGCCACTCTGGTAGTTCTTACAATTGTTTCTCATTAAATTCGACAAATTCACTAACAAGATCTTTTCCTAATAGAAATTATTCTATCAGAAGATTACTGTGCTCATAAGTTGCTCAAGCTCTTTACTCATATAGTCATATTGCATTGAACAGTTATGTGCGCTATCACTTCTAAACACATTTCTGCTAGTCATTGGTATGTAGATGGTTTCTCTGATTATTTTATTTTTAATTTGACCATCAAGCGTGGCTCGGATTTCCGCAAATGTCATACTTCTGTTGTCAAAAATGTGAAATCATATCGATTGTATTCCTCAGATAAAATTTGGTCATTTGGAATCATGGCGCAGGTAGAGTCGGAAGCGGAAGGATCATAGAAATGTATTGGTATCCATTGTCTTGATCATTCTTCTTCTTGTGGAAATGATGCAGGTACCTACTGATTGGTTGATTGGGGCAAACAAATCCGTCGTTCGCACAAACAAAAAATTGTTTACGTTTGCACTCTAGTTGAACGGTTCCTCTACAAATGACTAAAATTTTATGGGGCGAAAAACTGCCTTCGCTCCCTGTATAAGTGTGTAACCAAATACATGTGTCTATAACACATAATAGTTTAGTTATTATTATAACTCATAACATGCTGTGACTTAATTAGTTGTCCCAATAATACTAACCAATTAAATCATTAAATCTACACGTGCATTGGGTTATGAAAATTCTCCGTTGATTACAAATCAAGGTGATTTTATCAAATTTCCCATTATTTTGTTTCAAATTCACCTATATATACAAAACAACTATATTTTATTCTCAAAGAAGAATGTTGTGTAAGTCAGTTATATACATAGTTTCCTCGGTGTATGGGCTGATAACACATACAAACACCTCGACCTCACCTCGGTGCCTCACTCAAAAAACAATAGGACTGTATTATCCCTTACACCTCAAAAACCATGTATAGAACTACTACATATGAGAGCTCACAGTAAAGGATATTATAAAGTTATGTAGATCAACAGCGAACCTGAATACTCCGAAACGAAACAGATTAAGCCTAGTGTTATACACATATCTATAATTTCCTTGACCACTAACGACTAACAAATCCATTATTCATGTGTATACCCAGGAATCGTCAATTAAACTAATAAACAGGTAATTCATTGCGACCTTCACACTTTAAGTGATTCTAAATATCTCATTACGATTTACGACTTTCCTTTCAATATTCATCTATATTAATATATATTATAAAGTTTTTCGACTTATATTCAATACGCTGAATTATATTATGAATCATTAACTCAACACAATTATATGGATAACAATAACTTTAATAAATAACTTGCGACGTTTCGACGAAGGTACTTCCGTCTTTATCAAGCAATGATACAAATAAACCAGAGTAAGGGGAATATATAGGGCGAGGGGATTAACAACAATATTATGAATCATATAGGTAATTTATCTATACTAGAAATATATCTAATAATTCTTTAATAAAGAAAAAGACAATTTTGAAAGCATTAATGAAATCAACTAAATTGTAACCAAATTTATAATACATTATTATTTAGAAATGGTATAATAACTTCCTGAATTGTTATAAAAGTACAATCACCCAATAACAAGAATCAGCTGTCTTATCAAGCTTTAGGCCTATTTGTAAATATAATAATGAGTTACTTTTAAGTTTAATTTAAATGTTACATGTATTTTATGTAGAATGTCCATTGTAAACTTGCCATTAATTGTAGTGTGTTCTTGTCTGGGGTATCAATGGTGATACCAACAGTACCAAATAAAAGCTTTTTCAAAATGTAATAAACGAAATACATTCTGTATATTATCTAAGGTATTGACGTTACCAATTAAAACTTCAAGACTTCCAAGAACAAAACCATTTCGTTTTATATTTTTTGGTTTGAAAGCAAGGACGCTTTGTACAAGAATATCAATTCTTCGGAAGATACTCAGAAATGTTTGATTACACTGGTTAAACAAAATCGTTCCCTCACTGCCTCCCTCCCCAGAGACTTCTTAATTAGACTATAGATCAGCTGGCCTTATTTGTTTGACAAGAGCACAAGCAGTTCCTAAATTCAATTGTATCACTAGTCAGAATTTCAATAGTGTTATATTTAATATATAATTTTCCAAGGTAATTAGATAATTTGAAGATTAAAGAAAGAAAGGAGATGTGTGATTCCTCAGGTATAAATGTATTTAATTATGGTTTATTATGTGTGCCGTGCTTAGAAAGGAAATCAATTTATGCTAATGTTACGGGTATATGAAGGGGTAAGCAGTCATTTAGGCACACATGTGCTAATCTGACCGTGTGCCTAAATGAAGTGTGCCTAAAGTACTGTGTCTAAATGAGGTGTACTTAAAAAATGTGTGCCTAAATGACAGTGAACCTATTAAGGTATCTAAATATTGGGTTAACAGATCCAATGCCCTGTCTGCAATTCATACAATTTTAGAAAAGCTATATTAACGAATTGATGTGAAAGGTAAATGTGATGATAATATAATGCAACCTTACCTAAACGTTTTTAGAAGATTTGGTGGTAGTTTCCTTTATCTGAATCTTTCAGAAAGGGTGAGGGACATTCTTAATTGTGATCTATAGCGTGCATTTATTTGAGCAACCAACTTTGCTAATAGTCAGTTAAAACGATGGTAATAAGACTGTAGATTTTCTTCCTTGGGGCATCAGATGATAGACGGTTCTGTTTCAAACATGTTTATACGATAACAAGGTTTAGTCAACCAGTAGTCGACTACATATTAGAATATTTGATTACATGTTGTCAGTCTCTAAGTTATTTAGCAATGAAAATGTTAGTGATTGATATTATGTATAGAATACACAGTGAACAAAATTATAGGTTTTTGATTAAGATAGAGTAGAGGAAGAGAAATACTTTTAGCTTGCTTGATTAACTCATTTCTCCATGTCATTGATTTGTAACCAATAGTTCATTCTAACATCTAACAATGTATCTCTCATAGGGCTGACATCATCAAAGAATCACTACTTCTACTATTTATATCTGACTTGTGCACTTGTGTGACGACTGTCACGATCAAATTCTTTAATTTCCGGTTTATCTCATCGGGAGGTGGAAGAAAAAAATGTGCACATTTTGAATTTTTGACTGTTAAATTTGAACAGTTTATAATCTTATTTTAATCTCTTTATGTTTTGATGACGGCATTTTATCCATAGCGTCTAATGCTACGCAATGCAAAACAAAGCGCATTTTAAGTATTTTCTGGGCAGTAGCCCTTTTTTTTTTAAAAACACCTGTTAACATACATATATTTTTAATAACTCAGAGCATCTGTTTCTTATCAAATAACCAAAACTGCTTAGTAGTGTTTGAATGTTTCTTGCAGTCAATAACTTCCGATTAAAACCATTATTTCAGTATGAATATAATATTTATATCCTGTAATCCTGATATCATTTCACAACCCGACTTAATGACAGTTGTACCCGGACTTACTTAGTTAATCTAATGATTTATTAATAATCATGATTTGAATTAAACGTTATTTTGCTGGAAACCTTATAGAGCACGTTTCTTACCTGATTTTGTGCAGCATTAATCATATATTATCATTTACTTAATCAATACCCAATCGATTTTGCAATTTACGACTTAATTTATCAAAGCTAAAGGCAGTTTCTTAAAGGGATGATTGTAAAGAAGTTTTCTTATTTCTTATGTGCGCCGGATTCACAGATAATATCTACTACCATTTACAAATTTTCAGTTACACATTTGTTGGATTTGTAATTCCACTAAATCTAAGCGTTTGATAAGACAATACTGCAAAAGGTTTCAGAATTTTCTGAGAAAGTTGATTAAGTTAAAGCATTTTTATGATTTCAGGAAATTACTGAAAGCTGACCGGAATATGGACGGATACAATTAAAAAGCACACAAAGTATAGAAAATCTCTTTATTTCATTACCTGTACTGGTGCGAGACATCATTTCCTTAAACTTTTTCATGAAATATTTTGCGTAGAGAAACATTTTGTCAACACTTCAAATGTAATGACAACTTTTTCTACTTGTTTTTTTTCTTGCCGTATAATTAAATTAATTGGGTTATAACACGATCGCCAATCGTTCGCTCTTGGCGTCCTACCGTTTTTTCTTTCCTTTTTCTCTCTGTAATTGGGAATCGTGTGTGAGATCAGATCGGTTTAGAAACGTCAGGAACCAATCTGAGGCATAATTTCAGAAAATTAAAAAATCGTTATATAGTTTTACAATTATTAAACGTGAGCTTCAGTCGACATCGTTCAATCCGGTTTCCCAAAAAATTATTCAAACCTATCTGTTTATAAGACTCAAAAGTATTTTGTTAAATGTTTGCATGTGATCCGTCTTCTAATTTCCCCAGTATTCATTTTCCCGACATGAACTCGAACACATTAGCTTGAATTTATGGTCCATAACTTCATTATTAGATATTAATAATTATTAAGCTAATGAATGCTACATGCAGTGTAATAAGAAATTGATGTCAAGTAATTATCAGTCTAATACCTAATGTCAAATAGTACATCATTTGATTCAATTATTACCTATTAGAGGGTAAATCAATGTTTGTTATCGTGTACAAAAGTGGCAAACAAATATCATGTAAAATATAATATCGTCTGCTTGATTACTTTTCCTAACTCTTAATAATATATTAGAATTGTCTGCATTAATATATGATCCAATTGTTTCTTTGAGCAACCCTGTACAATCCTGATAACTAGTTATAATAATAATAATTACGTAAGAAATGTAATCTGAACGTTTTTAAACTTATTCTGATTAACATTTTCTAATAAAATTTCGGAGGATTGGCCGATTTTATGAACACAGATTGGTGGGAAAAACATATTACAGTTCTTTAAAAATCAGAATTTGAAGATGGAACGTATAAGAAAATTATCTGAGAACCAAAGTATTAATATTTATTCATATGAACATTACGCCGCACATGAATTATGCCGTTTGTAATTGTTATTTGAATACCAAAGATTAAAGTAAAGTACTTACTTCATATCTTGTTTTTGGTATATACGTTCGAAATCCAACACGGCACGCCTCCCTTTCCTGTCTACAGTTCTACAGTTTGTATAACAATTTGACTGAAAGGCGAAAGGTAAGTTTCAACACCTGTCATATATATAGTATATAGTGTATAATAGAAATACAAGATTGAAAACTATTATTAGACAATCAAACAACTATATCACATGCTATATAACTTTATTCTCGGCTCAAACAAGTCTAACCTATGATATGACTTCACCTTAACTACTATGCGATTAAAGAGATATAGTGAGAATACTGTTAGCCTAAGTTGGTAATGCCAGCAATTATTTTCTTTCATTTTCCAGAATCAAAACCCGATTTCCGGTTCATGTGTCATCTTATGAAACGTGTCATAATCCACATGTGCGTAAGAAATTGCTAAAATCAAACTTTAGGAAAAACAATATTTAGCCAAATGAGAATAAGCCTTAATTAGTATCTAATTATTCTAAAGGCTCTTGACTCTTTAATTACTTGAAACTTACACAACACAAAAAAAATCATTTTGGCAAATTTTGTGAAGAATGAACAGATTTAAGTTATATACTGAAGTCTTTTTATCTCGTTAGTGCAATGATGTAAAAATCAGAGGTTTTATTATCTGTATTTTCATAAAACATTGTCTACAGAATTCAGAATTTGGCAAGTTTAGAAAACAATGGCTCTTGAAGAAAACCAATTTCTCATGAAGTTTAAGCTTTCAAATCAACGACATCTGTTGACATGGTACCGCATAATGTTCACCTGATACCACATGAGGTTGAGATGGTATCACATACTGTTCACATGATACTACACACTGTTGACATGGTACCCCGTGCTGTTGGCATGATGCCACATACTGTTGACATGGTATCACATTACTGTTGACATAATATGATACCACATACTGTATTATCAACCCTTGTAGAAAATAACTTTTTGCTTATCATCATCGTTTATTGTTAACAAAAGTCTTCACTAACCTATTCAAAGAATTCAAAGCAAGGCTACATACCAATTTTTTTTTGTAGCAAATATTTAGCCACTGCGTAAACTTAAAGTCCAGTTATGTGGTATTATCAAACCAAAATCAACAAACCGTCTATCCCTAAACAAACAAACATTTCTTCTATCAATCATAGAAATTAGTATTGCTCTAGCCTAACCAGATTATAGGGTCAAATAGCTTGTAATAAATTATATAGTCATTGAGGTCGAAAAATACTAGATGTATTAGTATAAATCAAAATAGTCCTATACTTGACCTTGTGTGAGGAAATACCTTATAAAACATATATGTCATATCCATAGTTTAAACTACCTTTACCTTTCTGCTATAGTCTTTGACGTTATCTTTTGGCATTTTCTGTACCCCATGACCTTTGTCATTGGACACTATAATGCTGATAGTTGGGCCTGTACGGTTCTATTAGACAAACAGATTGGACTTGTACGTTTCTATTTAAACTGTCAGATTGGACTTCTTCCATGCTATCAGACTGTCAGACTGTCAGACTGACATATCGGACCTTTTTTTTATTAGACTGAGAGATTTGACTGTACGTTCCATCGGGCTGTCATTTGACCCCTTGTTTCCGCATGCTGTCAGATTGAACTTGTATGCTTCTTTCAGTCGATCAGATTTGACGTGTACGTTTCTATCGGACGGTCAGATTGTACATGTACGTTTCTATCAGACAATCGGATTAGACCTGCTATGTTTCAATTAGACTGTCAGATTGGACCAGTACGTTTCTATAAGACTGTGTCATATTGGAATAAGTACGATTCGATAAGACTATCTGTCAGATTGGACATGTACGTTTCTATCAACCTGTCAGATTGAACTTGTTCGATTCTATCAAACTTACGGATTGGACCTAATCGATTCAATTAGACTGTCAGATGGATCTGTACGTTTCGATTAGACCGAAAGCTTGGAGCTATACGTTTCTATCGTGTGGTTTTTGACCACTCCTTAATTATTGGGGGCAAATTAGACCTGTGAGTCTCTATCACACCTCAACCACTTGCAAATTCCAAAGCAATCTGAGGATTCTACAATTCTAGGCGAATAGCTTATGACATGCAATATTAGTATTAACATTTTTATCTATTAGAAACAAAGCCTGTTTAAGATTGGATTAATACATTCTGATTGATAGAGCGTGTAATGATCTTAGCATTCGTTACATCTATCTTATCGTGTTTATATTGGTTTCCATTTTTAGATACTGATTTCTGCCTGCTCTAAACTTGCGAAAATAAAACAAAGGTTTGAGTGTTTCTATAGTGTTCACACCTTATTCTCGATTCCAGCCCCTAATATACACCAGGATGCATTCCTTTAAAAGGAAGGAGGATGTCTTATATTGACATAGAGCAATGTAAACACTGGACCAACTTTCAGAAAAACGTTTTTATTTTTTTGAATGCATCCGATCCATTGATATATTGAGATAAACACATGTAAGAGATCCGTAAATATGTTAACCTATGTTTGATTGTATAATTACTGAGTTAGTGTAAGAATTATATAACATGTATATCATATCTACAACTGTAATCTGTTATATTGTTACCTGATATAGTATGGTTAACGTAATATATACTTATAAACTTGCTCAATAAGTATATAGCAACTTTTCATTTCTGGGTAGACTAAGGTGGATGCTTGCTGTACGTCCTAGATTCCAAAAAAGTGACAACTGCATTGCCAATGAAAATCTCTACGAAAGTATTTTTAAAAAGACTCACCAACTTGAGGACAAATGAAAAATGTAAACTATGATCAACTGTTTTATGTTTGTATTAATCACATGCGCTTAGTAACTTCTATATTTATACTGTATTCGTTCAAGCCACCCTTGTTATTGTTTAGATTTAATGATTACAGTTCACCAAGTTTCTCATGCACAAGACAATGAAAGAATAGGATCCACTGTGTATGGAATAAGTTAAAAACATAATATCTAGATCATCATAATATACATATTTCTTTTCTTACTTAATATATTCCCGTTACACTGCGATTTTGTATGTCAATTTTGGATTAAATATAGATCTGTTCCGATCAAATAAAAGAAGAGTTTAAGTTTATGAAGATATACATACAGTTGTTTATTATACATATCTATCATTATCAATTACAAGAAGTTGCACTTAAAGTTGAAATTCCCGACAAACGTTTTCTGTTATAAAGACCATTTAGATTTTGTTCATTGTAATAATTGTTATCAAAACGTTAGGGTGTAAACTTTAATATTTTTGTTTCTATTTAGTCTAAAATATGTACTTATCTAAATGTAAGGTAAATGTAATATGTTAATGCTCACTAGCATTAGTAAAAGGGCACCATCATTAAGTATCAGCCTATGCTTGCGACGCTAGTATGGAGTATATCACAATACGCACAACCACTGATACAGGAAAGGAGAATATGCGATAAGAGAATTATTCTGCATAGTATGGTAGAACAAAGCAATATTGTAAAAAATACTCACCAAGCGAAATCCCAACGTCTTGTCCAGTGACAGAATAATCCAACAAGGTGAACAAATACTGTCTACTCTAACTGAGAGACACTTTATATTTGAAATTGTGTAGTGAAGTTTTCTATATGGACAGAGTAAACAAGTAGCTTGATAAATCGATAGATATAGAAGAATGAAATACAAAATGTTGTATGTTGAACACGTGTGGAACCTTCGCTGTCAGACAGGAACGGGAGGCATGTTCAGTATTTGGATTAGACAGTTTATATTAAAGAGGGTAGCTCGATGTTTTCATGATGGGACAAAAACTTAGTCAGCACATTTTAATAATAGACTTGTTCGCCAGTTAGGAGTGTGTTGTGTTATACAATTGGCTGAATGGAACAGTTTAACTCTTAGAATAGACAAGTCCCAAACAAGGACAATAAGAGTACATATTCACAAAATGGAATTGAAATAAAGAATAGAATCTCTATTTAAGACGATAACTATTGATGGTGATCGCATGGAATCTCACATATATATACAACAAATGATATAATATATTATTATGCATATATACGTTAAATCACTTTGTACGTGTATGAGGTTTTATAGCTTATTTATCATGGTTATACATGGTTTTCATTCTCTGACATTTTAAACCCTTTAAAATAACTTAATTATAGTACAGTATACAGGGTTTTTCTATTTTCAACCACAGATATTAAAAGATTAAAATTTGAAGGTTTTTAATCTGTCTCATATTACATAAGTTTTTTCATTGCCGACTTTAGATTATTCACAATCAATTATTGTAAACCGCTGCTAAGCGTGTTTGTAATAGATTATGGTTACTCATAGGGAAAAAAATAATTCTTGTGTTTAGTGACACTGATGAACAAGAATCTTTTTGGCCAGGTTTAAAAAAAAAGGGGGCATCCTAAGAGGTATTGTGTGCAATTAGGGAACATTTTACAAGTATTACTTCCATTATGGTTAAAATAAAAATTGTACTTTTCAACACCGCCCTGGACTGATTTCCTCATTCATTGTGCAATGTGAGATATTTGTTAAGGACAGTGATTCTTATTTATCGCCCTTACAGAATCTTTAACAGCACAGCCTAAAACTTAAACACACACAGCATATAAAAGTTGCTGCATCTGATAATATTAGAAAAGCTAGTATACATTATTAAATTAATTATTTTCTTAAATGTTATGTTGATTTGAATTCAGGTGGTCAAATTATAGCTGCAACCAATCGCGACGAGCAGACAACTCGTAAGTAGAAATTACCACCAAGCTATAAATATGAACTCGCTGTTTACGTTGCATCTGTTGTTCAAATCAAAGTTTTTAAGTCGGACCTTTAAACAGAATAATATAACTTGTTTCGCTCTACAGATTTTTACACTATTGGTTCAATAAAACACATGAAAGATAATATAAAGTATTCATTGTTATATCTTCTTCATATAACAAGAACTGACAAAGAACGACTTAATATTATTGAAATGGAAGTCAAGTGGTTGGGTCACGTATATGAAGCTTCCCATCAGATAAGACTCTTTTAGGCGTCGTGATTTGACACTTATATTATAAAATGTACTCTCTCAATTCATATTAGATCTATTTTGATTTTGTCGTGAAAGATAGTTCAACCTTTACAAACTGGTACAGGCCATCAATTAAATAGCCCGTCTATAACAATATTGGAAGAATTTTGTATATATTTGTAATGTATGTTTTAATGTTGATCATTTGAAATGTTCTTTATCAAGCTTAAAGGAATGGTCTGTAATTTTTGTTTTCTCAGACGATCATACCTTTGTTAATGTGTCCAGGCCAGCAACTCAAACGTCAGGTTTGACCAGTGACTATCACACTCGCGTAACCTTACAGGTAGCTATGAAAATACGCAACATTTCTTACCAACTCTATAGAATAAAGGCATTACCAACTGTAAAGAAGAATACATCGACGAGATAAAAAATGAGTTCTTCATCAGTCAAAAACTCTGTATAAGAGCCCATAAACAACTCGTCACTATCTCTACAGAGGAAGGTTCACAAAATCTACAAGAACTTATCAACTCTACAGAACAAGAAAATATCAATAACAGTACAGAAGAAGAAATTTCAATAACCCTGTAGAAAAATAAATTATCATCAGTTCTCCAAGAGAGCTAATCAACAGATCTATATATGGACTCATCACAAATTCTAAAAGAAGAAGAACGTATCTTACTATCTCTACAGAGGAAGAAATCATGAATTGCCCATGAGAGCTCATCAACAGCTCTATAAAAGAACTCATTACCAATTTTACGGTAGAACTCATCACTATCTACAGATGAAGAACGTATCACAAACTCAACAGAAGAAAAAAAAACAACTCTACAAAAAATAACATTAACTCAACAAGAGAGCTCATCCACAACTCTCTAAAGGAACCAACTTTTCAGCTAATCTACAGAAGTACTCGTCACCAATTTCACAGACGATCTGAACATCTTCCTTCTACAGAGGAAAAGAGAAAAGTGAAACATTACCTTTATGTTACCTTTACCTTAAAAATAATAATATGATCTGTTTTATATGAGCATAAAACCTAGTATGTACCCGTTATTTTTCATGGATTACTCGGTGACTTCCTTCCTGGCTTAAGATCATAAGGCAGTGACATTTTCAGATGTTATGAGTTGATGAAAAGTCTGATTAAGGCTAATCCGTTTTCTAATTTCTAAGAAAGTAATTTGTTTCGTGACTAAACATCAAATTTAATGAGACGGCAGGAAATCTCAATCCAATCTTTGTGAAAAGTCCAATCAGTTAACAGTGGTTAAGATAAACTATGAATGGATGGGTAGACATTAGAAACATTGTCATGCCAATTTCCACGTATTCGAATGCCATTCACATGAATCTAACCAGGCTAATTAGACAAACACAGCAAGTTATTTTGAGATATCTCGTATTAAAGCTTTGTTACACAGAGAAACAAATACAAAAGTCATATTGTTACCGAAGGTCATAAGATTTTAGGCTCGCAAGTATCTGACACAACCATATTCAAATATGAAAATAATCTTAACAGAAAAATATGGATACTTAATAGATTCTGCGTCTGTAAGTTCATAGTGAATTCTTCTGTAGGGTTGATGAGAGCTTTCAGTAGAGTTGATACTGAGTTCTTCAGTAGAGATGAAGATGAGTCCTTCCGTAGATATGCTGATGAATTCTTTAGAAGAGATGTAGATGAGTTCTCCTGTAGAGTTGGTGGTGAGTCA
The DNA here is from genome assembly GCA_030562195.1 of Nipponacmea schrenckii. NCBI lineage: Eukaryota > Metazoa > Mollusca > Gastropoda > Lottiidae > Nipponacmea > Nipponacmea schrenckii. The sequence continues at coordinate 8,506,342 of JAUJPP010000007.1, read as the reverse complement.
TTCCGCAGATATGATGATGAGTTCTTCCGTAGATATGATGATGAGTCCTTCCGTAGATATGATGATGAGTTCTTCCGTAGATATGATGATGAGTTCTTCAGTAGATATGATGATGAGTTCTTCAGTAGATATGATGATGAGTCCTTCCGTAGATATGATGATGAGTTCTTCAGTATAGTTGGTTATAAGTTCTTCAGTCGAGTTGATGATGAGTTCATCGGTGGAATATTCGCCAATCTGTGGTATATACTGAATTGACACTGGTGATCTGGACAGATTTTTTCTATTATCTTGGTGAAGATAATTTGATTGCCATCTAATTAAATGTTGTAAGTTCTTCTTTAACTACAAGATAGCAATTCTAATACTTTTTAAAGGTTTAGTCGCTGCTAACAGAAAATACTAATCTTCATCTATTTAAAATTGTATATCTCTCCAGAAGCTAATAATTTCTTCACAAATAAATGTATTCTAATATTGAAATCTACAGTCCTTACTTATAGCTGGTGCTCCTATACAGAATACATCTTCTAGCACCTAATATTAATTTAAATAAGTGCTGACAAGGCATTATTAAACCTGGTCTTAAAACTTGAAAGTTATATAAACAGTAGATTATACCCATTATGTTAATAAATAGAATCAATGGCTAAAAATAAAGAAAACAATTCAGTATTAAGAGTGACTTTAGATTAATTTTCCGAGTTGTAGACAAGTCGAAATTAAATTAGAATTAGGAATTCTTAAAAGGCTGAGGAAGATTTGTAGACACGTCAATACAATTTACACTGAAAGTAATTATTTTAAAAGTATTTTACAAGAGAAACACCATAAAACACATCATTCATGATCTAGGAAGCATTAAGTTTAAAAACAATTTTCTTTCTCTTGGGGATACAGAATTTTTTAAAACACGAAAGACAGCCTTTGGTCAATTAAACACGACATAACTAACACAATTATAAGCATGTCTGAAACATTAAAGCGGACGTACAAATTTTAGCGTCGTTATTAAGATATTAAAGCACTTCGATTCTTCGATTGCTTACCAATCGGAAGTCGAATATTTATACTGAAAAGTGTGAACTGTCATCTTAATTTTTGCATAGCCAACAGAAAGAGAACAATATTAGTAATGCGTATCGGTTTATTACTTGTCAGAATTACTTTTGATCGTGATTAAAAGACCCTGTTCAGATACTAATAGAGCTCCTTAAATATATATCTGACTGTCTCTATTTGCGTGTCAACATCTCAGAGTAGAATGTTACAATGGAGTAAAATTTCTCTACTTCCATTTAGTAGAAATAAAACCACCTGCACGCAATTGGTTTGGACCATAATAGAAGAATATAACATCAAAGGCAAAAGAATCGCGAGTCTATCCATAATCAAAAAATCATGTATTATTCATACATGTGGGATTAGGGATTTATTTATTTTTATAAAACTTAATACTATAGCCAAAAATAGCTTAGTGAAAAGAAAGGTTGGAACTGAAATAGAATGCCCTCAAGACATATACATATAAATAGTTAAACAATATTTCCGTTAGATCAAGTTTCTTACAAAAGGACTAGTTCTAGTTTGGGTGCTATAGACACATTCACCATTCAGCAACTCTTAAACGATTCCATACAAAATGCTAGTAAAACGGAATGAATCTGAGTAAACTGAATGATGGGAATACTTTAAATGTTGCAGTAATTGCAGGCAAACCATTGTCGTGTTTTTGGTGTTTTTTTTGTAATTGGTAAGTTTGAGGGGCTGTAATGATCCCCTTAAAAGATTGCAATACATGATTGAGAAATTTTTATTACAATGGTAAGTGTTAATATTTATGAGCAAACAGATCATAATGTACAATTTAATCACTGCGTTTGGCTTAATAAATTCATTTAAATAATATTATCGAAGTACTAGTAGAATGACTTTGGCTAGGAAGAAAACATAACTTTACAAAGTGAATGCAACAACGGAAATGAATTCGTGGTTTTTTAGGTTTTCTATTGTTACTTGCGCATCGTTGGGAGGGTGTGCATAAAACAAAGTTCTATAATAAGAATAGACCAGTTGTAATACTTACCAAAAACTCGGCTTTGATTTTTATCTCTATCTTACTTAGGAAAACAACTCGAGTGTACCAGATGATTTCTTTCCCTTTATCAATGAAATGTTAAAAGCTTTTTACTTGTTGATATTCTTTGCAATTTATCGAGGTTAAGCTAAGCTTTCCAGCTCTAATTATCTTCGGATTCGTTCAAAGGAATTCTTGGGTTGGATAGGCCTATAGTCAAACCAAAAAAGTTATAGATCTGCATAAGTAGCACTAACAACAAAAATCCGTACAAAGGCAAAAAATTGTCCGATCAATGCAGAATGCTTCGCAAAAAAAAAGGATAGTTAGCTTTTGGGAAATTCGTTACAAATTCAACAATTATTATTATTTTTTTATTTTTTTATCAAAGATAAAAATACGATTAACTAGTCCTTTTAGTCGGTTTTTTATAATTTTATTGGTCGGTGGTAAAAAGGAATGTAAAGGGAGACCACTCTAACAAAAAAAGATTGGTTTATAAACCCCCTAAATGTAAAACGAAAAAATTTGGTTTATAAACATTTGAAAACATTGGGTTTTGTTAAATCTAAGTCGAAAAGTATTACTTATAATTTCAAGCCGAAATTCTGGACGAACATTATATACTTGTGCACCCTAAGTTATTATTATAGAGTCTACAACCATGTGGGCTACAGACAACTATTAATATGCAAGACCAGTTTATATTTGGTTTGTTCATTTCTGGGCATTTAATTGTAATAGACCTTTGGATCAAAGTTATTTTTTGTTTCACCTTCTTGAACTTTGATTATTTTCACAATTTTCATGCACTGAGAAGCTGATTGATCTATTGAGACAAACAAACCTTGAAAGAAAATGTCATAAACTCAAAATTTTCACATAGAATAATTTATGTATTGTTAAATAGGCCTAAGCCTAATGAAGAATTAATATTTTTAAAGGAGAAGTCTATTGGCTGTAAAATATATGAAGAAATTGTAAAATGGAAGTTAAGGCTGATAAAGGTAAATGAATTACAAGGCCTTCTGATATTATTAACTTTGTCTGTACATCAAGATGATTCTAAGATGGGTCTTAGAATTGATATAAAATTTAAATTCTCAAGAATGGTCAATATGTGTATATATTCATCAGAGAACTCACCTGATGTCATAAAGTAATGGAATAGGCCTACCGGTACCTGTAAAAATTTATAAAACTAAGTAATTATTGAAAGTGCTTAATAATCAATTTATTAGTTACAAAGTTTTTTGGATTAATAGGATTATTAAAGGATTTTGTTGTTATTTATGCCAACAGGTCTATCTACCGATGAATATATGCTCTTAGTGGCCAAGTTTAAAATTTGTAAATTGAATACAGGTTCATTCTTAAAAGCAGTATTCCTTTAAATGAGTGTTTCTTATGAAAAAAAGTCTCATCAGACTAAATTACTTTAGATGTTATTTTATTGCCTATTTTAGATACACTATATAGCAGTCTACCCCAGTCTGTACAGTCTAATAGTAGTAAGATGGGATTAAAGGTTTGTACAACAATTTACTGTTCTCCCCTTATTACATAAGGAAGACAGATCTATGCAGTGTGAATTTGATGGATCTTATTAAGAAATTTATACCAAAAAATGCATCTACATTCCAATTTAAACATATATATAATTTCAGAAGTGACACAAAACATTACTACAATCTAATAAATGACATAGAGTGGAATGATAAGAACCTAGAAACTAGCTGCTTTGTAGTCACTATTTCATTCTTACAAGTTATGAGGACAGTATGGAAAATGGAATACCTCATAGTAACTCATATTAGTATGTAATTATATATTCCAGGCAGTAAGAGCTGATTTTCTTAAGAATTTCTTAAAACAGACAGTATATAGTGATAAAAAGAAAGAGAAAAATGTTCCATTGGAACATCTGACTGTTGTATCTGAAGTTATTGAAAATCCTCCTAAGAAGAGGAAAGTAGACCAAGGACCGAGGAAACATAGAAAGACTATGACACATAAGGAAAGAAAGAAAATGAAGTTATTTGACATCAAGAAAGAAGATCAAATGTTGGTATTATTTGTAAACTTTCATAATATTTTGTTATGTTTTTTCTATCTGTCTTAAAAGTATTTAGACAATGTAGTCAATTCCAATTGTTAAAAGATTAAAGGTATTACTTTTGAAAGTATCACTTACGTACTGAAAATATCACTTTTGAAAGTATCACTTACGTACTGAAAATATCACTTTTGAAAGTATCACTTACGTACTGAAAATATCACTTTTGAAAGTATCATTTACGTACTGAAAATATCACTTTTGAAAGTATCACTTATGTACTAAAAGTATTACTTATTGACTAAAAGTATCACTTGCCAACTAAGTATCACTAACCTACTTAAAGTATCACTTACCTACTGAAAGTATCTATTACCTACTGAAAGTAAACTTTACCAACTGAAAGTAGGACTGCTTGGAATATTTTTAAATAGATTGATGAATGTTCATTGAATTAATCTCCAAGAATGCATTTTCTAAGCAATTTTTAAGAACCTAACTATTTTGTATCTAAAATGCCGTTATTTCAGAAAAGGTGCCATTGTTTCTATTAACAGTTCAGTTCAATTTAGTCTCCTGGTCATTATAGCCATTCTCTCATTTAAGATATGACAAGTATATTCCACTACATAATTTATGGAAAGATTATATTTCTGATTTATTGTATTCTGGTGACAAGTAAGTTCAATATTATGTTTTGTATTTAATGTTGTTCAAATTTTGAAATAAAAATCATGGTTTATTTTTGTTTCTTACAGTGAATTGATAAGCTTGCACTTTTGTTTATTGTTAAACTGTTGGTAAATTGTGTGTGTTCACAATATTTATAGGTCAAGAGAGAAGTACAATAACACTCTGTTGTATTGACTGCTTATCCAATAGAGACAAAAGCACACTTTTAGCTAGCTTATGTGTGTTTCCACTTGTTAAATTGCCGAAGTGGAAACACAGCGTGTTTGGCAATAAAGCCGGCTTTAAAGCTAGCTTTACTTCACAATTCTAAGTGGAAACGCAGTTATTATAAGGATTTAGAGAAAAGTGTAATAACACCTATAAATCACTGTATTAAAGTCTAGTGCTATGGTTTTTATTGGGCACCAACATCTTCATTAGATAATGATTGCAAGGGAGGTAACTCTTAATACTGACTTGATATCTTAAGACCACAATATTTCTATATTACACTATTAGTATTTTACAATCTGTTATATTTTATTTAGGGAGAAAACTGAAGGAATATTAACCAATGATGCTCAGAAATTATTAAAAGCAGATTTACATGGAGCTATTATAACTGTCATCAAGTCCAGATGTCCTTCATATATTCATACTACTGGTATACTACTACAAGAAACTAGAAATACTTTTAACATCATTACCAAAAACAACAAGATTAAATGTAAGTACCCTTCACACTACAGATGATTATTGATCAAACTTATTTTCATTGTTCAATGCAATATTGATTGTAGTAAGCTCCATTATATACCCATCAATAATTTGGCTTTTAATAACCAAAATTTGATCCAAAGAACCATCATATATTTGTCTGCTTTTGTTTATATAGACTTTAATCCACCAAAAACAAATGAAAACTTTACAATGATGATAACCTATTAAATAATGTATTGGTCAGCATAATATTTCAAACTTGTGATATCCTTTCAGGCATACCAAAACTACACAGTATATTTACAATAGAAAATTCTGGAATACTCTATACAATATATGGAAACCAATTCAAAGTCAAATCAAGTGAAAGGTCTATTCGTAAATTCAAGACAAAAGCAACTTTAGATCTATGATATATTGATCTTATCTATGTACCTTTATGATTGAAATGAAAAAGATCTACTCAGATTTATTTGTTAAAATCTGTGTTTTCAGCAATTTTTTATCCCTCAAGGCAATATAAGAAAATGGCAGTCTCTTATTGGGTCAACTGGAATGGAAGTCCCCCCCCCCCCCCATTTAATATTATCATTCTCTGATTAAAAAATTAAGATGATGATTTAATCCATTTTCCACCGATAATTTTCTTAAAACAACTGTACTTTCGCCTTCTGAAAAATTTTACTCTCGCTTTTACTTATTTTGGTTACACAGTCTCTGGCTGGGTAAAGAAATTGCTAGCTAATGAGTTGTTAATTATAGTTTAAGTGGGACTTTATTGCTTTATTGGGCTTTGAATAAGGATGAGTATGATATACTGTATTGATCACATCGAAAGGCGAACTGTCAAATTTGCTAAGAGTATTTAGATAATATCAAAAACAAAGATAGCAAGGTGACATACGCCCACCAGCAGCTTTGATATTAAGGACAAGGCATTGTTTGTTGTCCATTCACATTTGGTTCATGTTGAATCTATATGGGATTTTAAGCAGAATTTTCTGGATTGCTTCATTATTAGGTTTTTTCTGGTGTTAATTCTTAAACAATATTTTGAGGAATGTCTATGTGTTGCAGATTTTAAATACGATATTTAGGTGAGAAATTATCCATTCATCAGGAAAATCAATAGGGATTATCTTTATAATGATACAGACCCACAAAAAAAAAATCGAAAAGAATCCATAAAGAATTGTAGCCTGTAGAGTGAGCACGAGAAAACCACTAAGTCAGATGCAATATTTCGGGTGAAAAATTATCCGATCATCACCAAAATCAATAGGGATCATCTTCATAATGACATTGACCCACAAAATAAAAATCAAAAGAATCCATAAAGAATTGTAGCCTGTAGAGTGAGCACGAGTTGCACCCTATAGCTAATGGAGTGAAAACCACTAAGTCAGATGCAATATTTCGGTGAAAAATTATCCGATCATCACCAAAATCAATAGGGATCATCTTCATAATGACATTGACCCACAAAATAAAAATAAAAGAATCCATAAAGAATTGTAGCCTGTAGAGTGAGCACACGATAAATGGGGAAAACCACTAAGTCAGATGCAATATTTCGGTGAAAAATTATCCGATCCTCACCAAAATCAATAGAGATCATCTTCATAATACCCATTGACCCACAAAATAAAAATCAAAAGAATGCAGAAAGAATTTTATTCTGTAGAGTGAGCACAACCCATAAATGGGGGAAAACCACGGACCTACGGATCCGATCATCACCAAAATCGATAGGGATCATCTTCATAATGATATTGACCAACAAAATAAAAATCAAAAGAATCCATAAAGAATTGTAGCATGTAGAGTGAGCACGAGTTGCACCCTATAGCAAATGGAGTGAAAACCACTAAGTCAGATGCCATATTTCGGTGAAAAATTATCCGATCATCACCAAAATCAATAGGGATCATCTTCATAATACCCATTGACCCACAAAATAAAATTCAAAAGAATGCAGAAAGAATTGTAGCATGTAGAGTGAGCACATGATAAATGTGAACAGACCGACGGACCGCCGGGGCGATCACAATATACGCCCCAATATATTGGTGGGCGTATAAAAACTGATTGCTTGGCATCTCGATGCAGACCGAGATTTCAGCCTATTTCTATCTTCAAGAAAGAAGAACAGGGTTGTTGACAACTGTGCTATCTGATCGACCTAAATACCCACAGTTACTAATTAATAGAGTTTTTCTGATAAATACATTGACTATTGATAAATTCCATCAGTCATTCCTTGTACTTGTAGCCTACGGAAGCGTATTAGGGCCATTCAATTTTTTTTTTTTAATTTTCAAGTTAGTAACTTGAATTTTCAAGTTAGTATCTTGAATTTTCAAGTTAGTAACTTGAACTTTTAAGTTAGTATCTTGAATTTTCAAGTTAGTATCTTGAATTTTCAAGTTAGTATCTTGAATTTTCAAGTTAGTAACTTGAAATACCCACCCATTCCAAGTAGCATACCTCTCATCATACTATACCCACTTATTACAACTAGCATACCTCTGGGTATGCTAGTTGGAATGGGTGGGTATAGTATGATGGGAGATATGGTTAGTAGCATTGATAGATTGTGTGATAAGAGGTATGCTAGATGGATGGATGGAATGGGTGGGTATGGTATGATGGGAGGTATACTAGTTGAAATGGGTGAGTATGGTATGATTGGAGGTATGCTAGTTGAAATGGGTGGTTATGGTGTGATGGGAGGTATGCATGGTGGAATTGGTAAATTGTATGCTAGGCCTGTTGTAATGGGTGGGTATGGTATGATGGGTGGTATGCTAGTTGGAATGGAGGGGTATAGTATGATTGGAGATACGGTTAGTGTGGGTATGGTATGATGGGAGGTATGCATGTTGGAATTGGTAGATTGTATGCTAGGCCTGTTGGGGTGGGTGGGTATGGTATGATATGAAGTATGTTAGTGATGGGAGGTATGCTAGTTGGAATGGATGGGTATGGTATGATGGGAGGTATGCTAGTAGGAATGGGTGGGTATGGTATGATGGGTGGTATGGTTAGTGTAACTGGTAGATTGTATGATAGACCAGTTGGAATGGGTGGGTATGGTATGACTAGAGGTATGCTAGTTGGAATGGATGGGTATAGTATGATTGGAGATATGGTTAGTGTAACTGGTAGATTGTATGATAGGCCAGTTGTAATGGGTGGGTATGGTGTGATGGAAGGTATGCTAGTTGTAATGGGTAAATATGGTATGTTGTAATGGGTGGGTATGGTATGATGGGAGGTATGTTAGTTGGAATGGGTGGGTATATTATGATACTTACTTGAAAATTCAAGTTACTAAGTTGAAAATTCAAGTTACTAAGTTGAAAATTCAAGTTACTAAGTTGAAAATTCAAGATACTAACTTGAAAATTCAAGATACTTACTTGAAAATTCAAGTTACTAACTTGAAAATTCAAGATTCTAACTTGAAAATTCAAGATACTAACTTGAAAATTCAAGTTATTAACTTGAAAATTTAAAAAAAAAAAATTTAATGGCCCTAATACGCTTCCGTAGTATCCGGTCTGTTGGTGAATAAAATGCATTGGGGCGTGTATAGAATGAGTATAATTTATTAACGAACTACATATAAATACAATGACATGACGAGACACACACACCAAGTTTGCAGCAAATTCTGTTAGTGTCCAAAATGATTGACGTATCGTTTTCACATACATGTACATTAATATTTAAAGGGTTTTACTAATTTAAGTTAAATTATTTGAACCTCCAAGTAACTATCACAACTTTACACTTTGATTCTATAACACCAAAGTCTTTCAAAGTCTTTGATCAAAACTGTCTTGACTTTTGTCACTGTCCAAAACCTTAGAACAAATCTATAAGCAAGAAAACTGTAGACTTTTTGAGTTGCTTCTTTACGGTAAAAGCATAGGTCAAGTAAATCGATTGTCTTGTAATTAAAAAAGAAATAAAGAAAAATTCCTCTGATTCCAATAAATTATCAATAATTGTCAATCAATTCAAAATGTTTACTTGTACAATGTTTTTGAAAATCAATAATTATCTTAATTTTTCGATAAGAGACTATATTTATATCTCTATTATCAGCTACTATAGGGATTGCAAATATACTGTACGAAAGTATCTTATAGGTTATTCACACCCCTTCGTCTTAAACCTGTCGTCGGCTAGCCAGAACTGAGTCCATCAACTGCGTTCTCTCAAAACCTTCAACAATTTGCATATATTGATTAATTCACAAAAACAAAAAGTTAAATATTTTCATTGGGATTTTGGCGCCTCTGAATCGTCAAGATACTTTCACTGGGCTTCTAGTTATCGAAATTTCTTTTGGGGAGAGAAGAAACAGGACAAAAAATAAGGGCCGCACTTTAAATTAAATCCAGGCGAGTGGGCTGAGGTTTACGCACAATATAAACTGGTGCACAACTTATGCTGGGGTTCTGACATGGGCAGACTAATATCCTTATTAAAGAATAATCCACTGGCCCCTACTTATCTTGTATCGAGTTCCTACTTCAAGGATGATTTGATAATTCGTCTAACTTAGGCAACGTCATTGTGATCGAATACCTGTACTCTATTGATTTTAGAATGAAGTAACTTGATAACTTTAATGGGGAAAGACAGAAGTAAGATAGTTAATTGATTTATTCCAAAAGGTGATTGTCATTTAAGGATATTGTTCAGAACAGCCTTCGGACGAAATCTGAGCAGAATAAGATCTTGTTTCAGTACAAGTCGCCATTTACCAACATGAACAGGTAATATTGACAGTAATTATTGATGGTAAAGACTATTAAAATGTGGTAAGGGATTGTAAAATTTACTTTCGAACAAAAGTTTTGTAGTTATTGGTGGTGGGGAATTGAACATACATGTAATATAGATACTTCTGAATAAAAAAAACCAGAGAATACAGTTGGACGATTACAAAATGGCGATATGGTGCGCCTTGTTTGTGTTAATATATTTAGCAACCAAGATATGTTGGGCTCAGCAATGTTTTGATTCACAAACACACACATTACAAGGCAGTTTGGTCGGACAGAAATTAGAAGAACCGTCATTCAGAACGCTTTCATCTCGAGGACCTTTAGACTGTTGCAGAAATTGTCGACGTTATTCTTTGTGCCAGGCTGTAAATTTCCATTATGGTTCTCACCAATGTGAATTGTTATCAAATGCTGACGGCAATTTTATTACCAATTTAACCTACAAGTTTATTGATGTCCGTTCTTGGACACACGATTTTCTTGGCAATTGTAGCCAACACAGTTGTCCTAATAATACCTACTGTGAAGAAGACATAACGGGTTTTAGCTGTGTGTTATATGGTTGTATTGGTGTACCATCTTTAGAGAATGTTAACACCACATCATTTGCAAGTAAGAGGTTGTGGTATTTTAACGAAAGTGTTCTATATGTTTGCAATAGAGGTTATTATCCATCACAAAATGTTTATTGTGAAGACTCGGGGGATTTTACCACCTTCACATGTAAACCGTTTAAGAAATGTTTTGATATAAAAGTGTGTAATCCTACAGCGGAAGACGGCGAATACACCATCTATTCCTCTAAAATTGAAGCATGGTTAAAATTGTTCTGCTTTAATATGCATGGAGCATACTTGACACTTCTTCGTAATAACTTTGCTAAATATCCGGCTATAACCAGAACAAATTCTACTTGTCATCATGTTGAGTTAGACCCAAGTACTAACGATGCAGTAGGCGAGACTGAATTTCACAGACTTCGATATGTAATGACGCAAGCGAAGTTAAGAACATATAGTGTGATGTACCAAACCACCAATCATTCACGCCAAGAGCTTGGCTCTGCAGGTGACTGTTATGCTGGAGACAATTCCAGTCTATGTGGTGCATTGGGTTCTTTTAGAGTTGATTTAAGAGATACTGGTTTAATAATCGCACCCTCTGTAACTTGGGAACTTTATGGCAATAACAGTGTAATAGTTAATATAACAAAAAGTTATGATGATCAGGTTGTTGAGGGTAACTGTGGGGGTAATTGTGGTGGATGCCGGGTTGGAGACTATATACATGTAGAAGCATATCCAAATTATGTTCCACAAATGGAACTCGCCTTTTTATGTATGAATTTGACGTCTTAAGAAACGTAATGGCATTAGGGATAGAATATATTGTGTCCCTTATTGAAGGAGCTCACGTTAAGCAAAGCAAAACGTTTCTACTTAAAGTCTGTTAGTCTGAGAATGCTTTGTGTTGATAAAAATATAATTTTGTAAGTTTAGATTTCTCTCCTAGAAATTTTGAACCAAATTAAATCCCAAATTTCGATTTGATATATTATATAATATAATTGTGTATGAAATCAGTTCACAAATAATTGTCACATCACAAATGTATGATATTACTTGTTACTTAATTTGTTATATGATATTTAATCTGTATATTATTACGTATGCTTATTACATGATATATATTAAATTGTTATGTATGACAGTACCCTAATATATCATAATACATATATACTTATTACATGATATATACTGTGTGTCGTGTCATTTATATTTGTTATATTATGATAATGATATATTAAATTATAGTGTATTATATCAATTATAACATAATATATATATATTAAAATATTTGCTATCGTCATTGGCGGTAATCATTCTGCGGAATTTTGTACAGCGATCTTATTTCGCAATTTAATCTCGATTATCACTAAAATCAGCGATAGCTTATAAGTACATGATATATATTTATTTGTTGTGTGGTATTATAGTGAATTAATATACCTGAATACGATTTTAGTTAAACTTGTAAAATTATATTGTGGTAAACTAATGTATATTATATATCATTTAAAGAGGCTGCTGAGGTATGCGATCCAGCCGATCCTATTCAACCAGTCTGTCTGTAACAATTGTTGTTGCCCTTGTTCTTGAATTCTTTGTGGACACGATAGAGAGCTGGTTTTGACGAAACGTGGTGTGATTTTTTTAACCCAAGGAACTCTTTGTGGACACAATAGTAGCTGGTTTATGGATTTTGACATAACGTGTGATTTTTTTTATAATCCAAGGATCAGACCAATCGAAATATATTTCAGGAGTTATTGCCATTGTTCTTGAAAATGAGGCTGCTTTTGTTCTTTGATGAAATTTGGTGTGTTTGTAATAACTCAAAGATAAACCCTTTTGAAAATCAAACTAATCGAAAATCATTTTGTATGAGATACCTCACTTGTTCTAGAAAACGTGTTTCATTTATTGTGGACAGAAAAGAGAGCTGATTTATTGATTTTGATTAAACTTGGTGTGAATGTTTGCAATAATACAAAGGTGAACCCTATTAAAAATCAGATCAATAGAAAATTGAACGGATATTGATGAAACTTGGATGAAAGTTTTCCTAATCACCCAAAGCTGAATTAAAAATCAGAAAAATCTTTGATTTATTGATAACTCTTGTTAACCTCTCGTACAAATTGGCTGCCATTATAAATGTAAGCTATCAAACAACTTATAACTGTTATCTAATATGTTTGGAGGATGTCTAAAATATGAGATCCCTTATTATTATTAAATCTTAAATTGATTGTATATTTATGTATGTATGTTATGGTGACAATAAAATATTTAAAAAAAATAAAATAAAATATAAATGTGGGCTGTTACATGGACATTGCTATGTATTTGGTATGGATATGTGACATCAGCCCCTATGTATAGGCAATAACAAAATCTCATTTGTTAGTTTACACTTCTAATTTCACTTATGTTCAAATAATGTCTACTACCAACACTTAAAGGGATACTGCTTCTTAGTATGAACATAAAATTTTAGTTCTCAAGAATGGTCAATATATTCATCAGTGAACTTACCTGGTGTCATAAAGTAACAGAATCCCTTAAAATCTGGAAAAATTACAAATCTTAGTAATTTATAAAAATGCTTAATCAATTTATTTTTTACATAATCAAATGCATCTTTATGGATAATTACTTACTTATGGTAGCAGGTATATTTACTGATGGATCTTATTGGTCAATTTCAAAATTGTATGTTCATTCTAAGACCTATTATCCCTTTAATGCTTTTGAAACATAAAACTACAAAACCTGAAGAAATTATGTTACTAGTGTTCGGAATTCCCAAAACCAAGAATGAAAGACAATGAGAGGTAAAATATATATTTACAATATAAAAGAAACAATAAAATAATATTATTTGATTATTTCAATATTAATTTAATATTGTTTTTCTGTCTGTTTGCCTTAAATGCAAATAAAAATGAAATTATCATATTCGGAAAATGTATATTTCACCCAAGAGCACATTATATACCTAAAGAAACTGTCACTGTTCAATTAGAGAGTACATACCAACAAATTGATCAATCTATCAAATTATTCAGTTTTCTGGCTGATAAGAGATTAGTTCTAGCTATTTAAGCAGAATAAGTATCTCACTCAAGATTCAATGCTAGAGAGTATATTACTAAAAAGTCAACTGTAATTCAGTTTCTGTCATCCACATTATTTTATTTGGAATGAACCAGGCAAATTGATAATTAACATGTAAACCAACCTCACATACTGCTAGCTAATCGTACATGAACTATACATCAGAAAAGTAGCATTAAAAATTGGAATTTAGCGGTAGATTGCAAAGTGAATAATAAGAGAATTGGATTATAGTAAATTATATCTAATACACACACACAAATCAGATCAGCCCATGTCAACAATGTTCTGAAATCAAACTCTAAAATTTCACTTGATACCTGTACACATAACTCTTGAATTATATTCCAGATCTTGATGGTATCTTAAGACTATTATTTTACAGCACATAAATTCACATCAATTTATTTTCTGTAAATAAAAAACCAATATATCTGTCTATTCCCTTCCTACAGATATAAACAATTGATTTCTTTTAAACAAAGGAATGTATTGTCCCATCCTGAATTGTTGTGAGTTTGCTCTATTTATGTCATGTCCTAAATGGTCCTTTAAAATAGGTCAAGGGATTCACAGTAAACCCTGATTTTAAACCAATGAATCTGTTATAAGCAGTATGACATTATACCTGGTGACAAAGGATGGTGTTTTCTAACTTATAGAGCACTAATATGTTTGATGTTTCCAAGTACATTATTATTCGCTTTTTATGTGCACACTTAATTGTTTCTTATAAATTTCTGCTTCTTCTTCCTTCTTACGCAATTTTTCCTCAAATGCCTTGGCTTGTTTTTGAACAGCTTCTAATTGCTTCTTTAAATCATCATGAACATCTTCAGATTCTTCAGCCTAAAAATAACAAACACGATAATGGGGTCAAAACAATTGTGTTGCTCTTTTTCTGTCATATATTAATCATGTTACTTTAAAAATATGTCAGATTTTTTTTTTTATAATGAATAAGTGTTGGTAGAATTTCTCCACATATACACTAAGTTTGAGGTAATAGATCAGTATCAACCAAATACACTGACTCTTATGAGTAAGTCCATCTTTTATATGCAACTCCATTAAAATTTGGCCTTTTTCCAAGTCAGTCAATATTGGCAATATCAAATCATGGAATGACCAGATTGGAATTCTTTATCTTAAGTATGTTGAACTGCTGCATATATTGTTGAAGAAAGAAAAGGTTCAGATACTTCTTGCCCACATGATTTTGGACGAAAAATTGTAACCCAGATAAAAGCATACCTGTGTTATATCTGTATTTGTTTGTAAAATATTTTCAGTATCGTCTTGTAAAATAGGGAATTCATCAATAGCCTCTATGACTTCTGTTTTAATTTGTTTTATAGGTGGTTCATCATCATCACCATCTGTGACTTCACCTAAACCAAACCAACATTGTTAGTGTTACATTGTTCTTTAGAATAATTGAGTAAGTCTATAGGTCAATCCAGGCAAAAATGAACTGATTCCCCCGTCAGAGATTTAAGTCAGAGACTGACATGGAAAAAGTTGTTTGAATGGGACAATGAACTGAGGCCTGAGTTACAGGCTTAGCATGTTGAAAATACCTCAAAAGTTGGAAATCCAAAAAGGGTAGGCTAAAGTCAGCGTCCTGGCAAAATTTCCCCCATTGCACACTGCATGGCATTGCCCTTCTTCATTAACCCATTGTGTTCAAAAGAGTAGGAGGTAAAGGTAAAACTCCATTCATTTCATTTCAAAGTTTTTTTTAGATAGGTTCACTTCTATAATGTACCAATTAAGGATTTCCATTTCGATACCATTCATAGAAATTTGGAGAACATTGTGTCAATGGTGAGATGGCCCTATAGGCACCAAGGCCTCAATTGACATGTATAATAGAAGTAAAATAATCAAGGAAATATTGAATGGAAGAATGCAATATATTTATAGAGTCATCTTAGTATCAGTATAAAAGATAGAATAGAACAGAAACTTACTATGTGCTAATACTTGAATATTTTGTAACTCTCCAGCTTCAACAACTGTCATGTTTCCATCATCATCATCTTCTGTATCAGGATTAGTTACAATAGTAATAATCTTCTACAATAAACAATATCTATGTTTAACTACCCCACCTGGACTGGATATGCTATAATGGTAACTCAAATTGAATACTAGTAACATATAATTAAAACAAGTAGTTCAGCTAAATAACAGACAAATGTAATATAGGCCTGCTCATATTGATCATTCTAGAGAAATAAAATTTATATGTCCATTCTAAGACGCAGTAACACTTTAAGGTGGAAAGTTTGAAGCACACATCACCATTAGGCACATTGGATAAAAGAACCATTCTTAAACAAGACTAGAAACATGTGAGAAAAATTTCTGTGCTTTGCCCTCAAAGTGTTGGTGTTATTGAGAACTGGAAATAAGACAGAAGTGTACCTGTGGATCACCATCCTCTGATTGTATGTGTGTTATAGTTTCAGTAGAATCAGTAGTTTCACTAGTATTTGTGGTACCATCTATTTCTTGTTGTTGCATTATATCTAAAGCTATTTTACCAGCTTCTACAGGTACAAACAAAATACATATTTCTATCAAGTATGAAATAAGGGTAAAATACAATTGAACGGAATTTTTCATTTGATCTGGATCATCTTATGCTAGTTTGATCCTTACCAAAGCTTCTGATTTTCTTTAATGATGTACATATATATTACACACTAGCTTATGATTCAGCTAGTGGAGAAGATAATAGAGGTTAAATTGAGATCTATTGCAACTAGTGCTGCTCAGACTTCTGAAATCTAGATAGGTTTCTCAATATAGTATCTTTTTGCTAGAACCCCATATTTGCTTATAATATTAACTTGTAAAATTAACTGTATCAGACATTGAAATAAAATAACAAAGATGGAATGCTCAAAGAATTGCTTACCAGTAAGTGAGATAGTCTGTCCACTATCTACAGCTGATGTTATTATATTACCATCAGATGTTGATATCATTGTTATACCATGACTTTCTAACCAATTCATAGTGTCTGAATTACTTACATCTGAAATAACATACAAACAGTTGTATACTAGTAGAATAAGTCAATGAAATTATAAGGTATTATTAATTTTTTTTTTTATCATGTCAACTTACAATATATATGGATTCACAGCCTAGCAAAGTGTGCATTGAGAATATGTTATTTCAGTGAAATATGTTTGATACTTATTATGATATTGTGACATGCTAAAATAAGCAAAAAACTTACTTTGAGAATTGATAGGACCTGATGCTTCAGCTAAGGCAGCCAATGTAGCTAAGACTGAGGTACTACTCTGATCTGTTTCCCCTGTTCCATTTACTTGTTCTAAATATGAAGTTATTCATTGTTAACAAAAAAACATGAATAAATGAATAAAGAATTTCTATTTTCATGTAATTGGATTAAAGAAGATGATCATTTCAATATTGGTTTCAGTTCAATTCATTATTCAAATATTCAATGCATTTCACATGAACAAATTACAAGAGCTCTACTCTTAATGCATTGCAAGGTAAAATTAACATGGTTGTTATCTTACATGTAAATTTTTCTAACCAAATAAATGTTTCCCAATTAGAAACACAACAATTAATTTCAATCATTATGGAACATCATCTATTTATTTGGGTGACAACATCCTTTCATAATATTAATACTAACCTTCCAACTGTTCTGTTGTAGAAACTATTTCTGTAGCTTCTGATGTCTCTATAGTAACTATTTCATCAGGGTTTGATAGAGGTAATGGAAGGATGGATGATGACTAGTAGAACAAATCAGAAACATTTCAATATATACACGGTATTGTATAATAATAAATCAGAATTGAAAATATGAATGCAATCTCATTAACAAGGGAACAAGGGCAAATTAGGAAACCTACAGTAGAACTATATCACATGCTCTTATACTATCCCACAGTTTGTCTTTGTTTTCAAGGTTTTTATCAGTTAGAAATCATTAGGTTGGTACAGTAATAGAAATATTATTAGGTTTCACAGGTTGTACATCCCACAAAAATAGTAAAATAAATTTAATCCAATTATATTGATTTAATGTTGCAAATATGATCCAATGATATGAAACTTACCAAAGAAATCGATGACAAAAATCATACATACCTGACCATTGCGTAACATTTGAGCTATATCTAATCTACCATTGGCAATAGCTATATCTAATGGTGTTCTATCAAACTGCAATAGGATAATACTATATATAATCAAATACAGTGGTCCTCACTTATAACGAACTTGCTTATACTGAAAAGCCGGTAATAATGAACAAATTTAAAAGTCCCGTTTTACACTGCACTAATTTCATTGAAAAATAAATGGATAAAACGAAATGCTAGTAGCGAATTTTCGGTAATAACGAATAGAAATGACACCACCCCAGAATCTGAAGGTTTGGTACTGATTAAAACTGCGATCGTTCCTTTTCTTTGGGACGGTATGGGTAATTTTGACTTTATCCAAGATGGCGGAAATAGAAAATGATATAACAAATTTGGGCTATAACGAACTAATTCGTTCGGTCCCGTATGATTCGTTATAGCCAGGTTTCACTGTAAATCAAGATTTTTACAACAAGATTATTGCATTCGTGAATATCTGATATCCTAACAGCCCCAAGACATTTGGAATTGTATAAAAAATTGTATTTGATCAGAATAGAAGCCAATGGCAAACATGCACTATAAGTCCTAAATTATGATCTTGAAAGATAAATTCTTTTCCTGCAATTGTTGGTCACAAATCTAACAGTCATATTCTACTATCCCAAGGGGTGAAAAAACCCATGTTGGGAGCCAAGGATTTAAATAATTGTGTGAAATGAGGCATTTCTATAAACACAATCATACCTTATTTTCACAATTTACATCAGCATCATGACGTAACAATACTTCTATAATTGGTACATGTCCTTTTTCAGTTGCCCAATGTAATGGTGTCATCTTCAACTAAAATAGAGAATTATACTATGTAAAAATATTCATTATATACATTATTGCTACTGTGGAATTTCAATTCATGATATAACTAAAAGTGTATTAGTTATCAAGTGCATAAATTACTGAACAGTGAAAAAAAACTGTACAACCTATAATATCAGAATTAGTGAAATCAAATTTCAAATTTGCTTACCATATCTTTAGCATCTATATCTGCAGCATTTGCAAGTAGTAATTCCACAATACCAACATGGCCCTCTTGAGCAGCTACATGTAATGGAGTTCTGTCTACTTTAGTTCTAGCATCACGACTAATGCCTGCCCTCAGTAGCACTTCAACTGTATGTTGATGGCCACATTGTGTGGCAAAATGGAGAGGAGATGTTCCAAGCTGAAATAAAAACACATTTCAATTTGATTTAAGCAGATGTTAACACAGTTATTGTGGTGTAATGTACTTCAAGGTCATGATGCATTTTTCAGAAAATAAACCAGCAATTTCTAACACAAGTGGTCGTAGACCTGCAGAACAGATTTAAACATATTACTATCAAACATTCACATTGAAATTAATAAACTGACAGAAAATCCTCTAATTTGATTGGAATATGGTAAAAGGACAAGGTTCCCATCCTTTGAGCTTGAGAGATGCGTAAATAACTACTCTTCTGCCCATTAAAAGAAATGTTCAGACTTCACAAACTTACCCAATCTGTAGTAAATGGGGCTCCATTAGACATTAAGGCTCTCACAGAATCTGTGTCTCCTTTTTTTGCTGCATCTAACAGCCTTTTACCCAAGTCCACCAAAGACATTTATTTTCTAAAAACATAAAATAGTGATATGATAGCAGTGAGCTACCATACTGACCACTGTATGCCTCTGTTTTAAAGTTAAATCAAGTGGTTCAAATGTTTCACAGCTATTACAATCTAGAGAGAAAAATTATATGAATGAATAAACCATGCCAGATTCTACACTAGCCAATTGCCAGATTCTACATTCATCAATTGCAAAATTCTACACTAGCCAATAACTTCTTAACAGATTCAATATCACATGATGTTATGAATTTCTAGTCTTCATTGTAATCTAACAAAAAACAAGAAAAAAACATCAGAAGAACAAAATTGGACTAGACAAGCTATGACATCAGACTCTTACTGTGTTTGACTAGACAAGTTTAAAATTTATACAATCCATCATCAAAATGAAATGTATTAAGGTGTGCCAGCACCAATAAAGGCCATATAGCAGCCTTCTCCCCCAATTTAAGAGGATGCTAAAAATAAATATAAAATGAGATTCAAAGGAAATTGTTTTAAGACAATAGATGACATTTTTCCCTCTTATCCATTTTCATTAGCATTTCTTAAGATAGCAACTATAGTTTAAATTTATTTGGTGTGATCATTCATATTAATGAGATGATGGACATATGGCCATTCATGTCACGTCTGTGCTTGCGTCGAAGTTTTTTTTCAAGAATTTCAATCACTCAGTTGCGCATATAGAGTTCATGGCTAGTCTAGTAAGCTACAGTCCAGTATACATCTTGTCGGCAAATAGAGTTTAATAAATAATCATAAACTAGGTAGGCCCTATTGGCATTGCCATTTGGGCATTAGGCCTAGGTCCTACTGCTCTACTGGACAAAGAGTGGATACGGTATATTGTTCTATCTAAGTGTCAAAAGTGGTCCATTTCAATACATCGAAAGGTCACAATTATTTTCTACAACGATTACCGAAGAGTCTGAAAAGACTTAGGAGTAGACCCAACAGTGGTGTAAGTAGGATATGCTCTTTTAACTTTTTTTTTTTCATAATAATATCAGACAAGCAAGTAGGCCTAACCTAAATGAATATATGAACTGACAACAGTCGACTTCTTTAGAGTGGTCTGTGCAAAGTAATACGACATTGTCATCAAACTAAAGAATTCAATAAAGACAAGAGATATTTAAAAGTTTTTATTTTAAAATAATTCTGCTAGTTTAAAATATAGGAATCGGATATTCCGCCATATTTTGGACGGAAGTGGCAGAATGACAAAACGGAAAAGGACTTTAGTAATTTCACTTCCGCTTTCTAAAGAAGAAAAGCCAGGGCAACCCAAAATTAGCAATAATATTTATCAATTTTGGAACGTAACATTGAATACAAACCTTATTTTAAAGACGAATTTGGGAATGGTTAAACTTTTATTAGACTATTCAACGAGCCGGAAGTAAGAAAATGAATGCGATCTACCGGAAACTCCTGACGTAAACAAAAATATTCATACGCTCGGAAATAAAACATGTGAACGATTAAGCCAGAAACATTTTTCTTTTTTGTTTTACGATCGATTTTAATTATCTACAAATCATAGATACCAAAACTGCCCAATTATTTCAATGCATCCTTGAATCCTGGGGTTCCAGGGAACTATTTTTTGTCTCAATCACCGGGCACCTGCACTTAACGTTTTTTATCGCGAGATATCTCGATAGTTAGAGTCAATGGCTGAAATAATGTATTGTCAGTTTCAATAATGACCACACCCGAATGTCAAATAATGGGCGTCTTTCTGAAATACTTGTCAAAATAATTTAACTTGTCTTTTCACAGATACTTCTGCAATCCATTATGTGATGTTTTACATAAGTACGTGCTCTAGATATTTATTGTACATGCTTCTTGTTTCAGGGGTCAATGCATTTTGTTTAGAAGTAGAAAAAATTCGTCTGCTACAAACCTAAAAATAGTCACATTCATTAATGGGCATAAATGGAAAGCTTGTGACCAATACAGGAATTAACCACAACAATAAATTGTTGTTTCAGGTCATTGAAGGTTATTTAGTTGCTTGTTAGTCTTTTTAAGATTGGTTAGTTGCTAGTCTAACACTGGGCAAAATACTTAAAACCTAGTAGTAAATAAATAAGATACAAATAACTAGACACAAGATTTAAATTGCATAGAGCCCTTAATTTTAAATGGTAACCATGTATGGACCTGTCTTGAAGTCTTAGTACTGTTAAATGGAGGAAGCATATTTAATTTTGGAGTTGTAACAGTGTTGCCATGCATACAGTTATTTAGGCCACAATACTGGTATAGTTATTTGATTGTTCCAGGTGACAGATAACAAACATAAGATAACTTAGTAACAATGGAATCATCAATACATAATAAAATTTAAGGACTATGAAGAAAGCATAAAAATAAATTGCTTAAACTCTATGTTGAATCAAGTGCTTAACACTTATATATGATTATGGTTTCTGACATATTAATGAATTAATAAGTTGGCAGAGGCTGTTGATATCTGAATTTTCTATATTTTTTTTGCAGAATTACTCAACATGGTTATAAGAAGATGAGTTTGGTAAAGACACTTGGTCAACATGTTCTAACAGAGCAGTAACATTCAGCGCATGTACAGTGTTATTCTTTTTTCCATCCACAGTTACAGTTATTAATTTGGGATGTCATCAGAATATTCCCGCACGGTTGCTGTCACCTGTGAAAGATGTCAATCCAAAATGCAACTAATATCTGAAATGTTACTTTTAACATGTGATCCAAGACCTGTCAAAACTGAAGAAATGCTTCAGCTGGATGGATCCTACATAGCATTCAAGAAGGAAGTGTCACTTCGTTTGAAAGATCTTTCCAAAACCATACAATCAATAGCATCTCAAGTTCAAACAGTGTCTGTAGTATGGGCAGATATGTCAGTTGAAATTCAAAACTTATCTGATTGTGCCATTTTGATCATGGAATGTTGTTGTTCAGCAGCATATTTCATTGCAGTAAATTTTCAAGGTAGTATGAAAGCTACTCCAGGGATCATTGATAAGTATCAGCTCAGTAGAGCTGGAATCGAGTTGAAATTAAGCTGTACACGACTAAAACGCTCCAGATCAGAGGATATTACATCACAGGTTTTAGTTGACGTTTGTTCTTCCATATCCAAAGCTCTTTCTGTTATGACAGATTGCTGTAAAAATGCTAGTGAAAATGCCAAAGATTCAAGTGATCAAGACTTATTTAAACTCAGCTTAAAGAGTGTGACTTCTAGTGCTAGTTGTCTGTTAGCCAATGTGAAAAGTTTCCAAAACGATTCCTCTCCTAATCATTTAAACAGAGTTATATCTTTTTGTGACCCTGTGATAACAGCTAGTCATGCATTAGTTGCTTTTGCAACAGAAGAAAAATTTATTGGTTTAGCTGCAGAACTCACTCCCGATGCCAGAGAGTCTCAGAAATGTGTCTTAGGTAATGTATTATTCCTTGCATTCTTTTAATGTTTACTTGCTAATATCACATTTCAACTATGTCCACCTGTGGTACCCCAAATGTGAATCACACACTTTTTATTGTCAAATTCTATAACAGAATATAAAATATCTTGAAGTGATTTCTGTTAATTGTATGATTGCTCACTACTGAAGAATAGTTAAGGAGTCCACTCAATGTTAAAGATGGGTAAACTCAAGGTTGTAGACAGGTTAACTCAAGGCTGTAGACAGGTTATCTCAAGGTTGTTAACAGGTCAACTCAGTTTGTAGAGGAGATAACTGTTGACAAGTAGATGAGTTGACTAAGCACTGATCACTGTCTCAAAAATTATTATGTTTTTCAGGTGCTTGTATGAGTATTGTATCAGGAAGTATACAAATGAGTAAGTCAATTCGAGACCTTGCCTTTGATATGATTAACACTAAGCACAGAGAAAGAGTTGCTTTATGTACAGATTCCATTGAAAGATCTTCAGTCCAGTTATTAGATCTACTTGATAAATATGATTATTCTGAGAATAATTCCATAGTCTCTAATCATACCACCCTATCCACTCCAAGTCCACCTTCCACTATGCCTAACAGTTAATCCATCTCCAGTAATTCCCAGATCTTGTTAAATGATTTGTTTAGATTTATCTTCATAATGTGTCTTTGCTCTGTGTGCTTTAAGTAATCCAAATTGTTAGATAGACTTAGAAGACTAAGTGATTTTAAGAAAGCATGTCTCTACATTTCAAAACAAACCCAAATTTGACTTAGAGATTGGGAAAATTTTGATATATACATAAGTACATACTATTCGCACCTATTTAAATTGAATTTAGTACTGAAATTGCTTTTGAATGATCTTTTGATGTGTTGAATGTTGAAATTCATTTGGTCAACTTAAATGCACAAGGTCTGTGTAGGTCCTTATGCTGTTTTAATTCAAGCAATAACTTTGTGAATAGAATTTTACAGAATTGTCGAATGTTAAAGAAAAAATAAAATCAATTTTGATTAATTGTAAATTTAAAACAAAGTTTTGATCCATCAAATTTGATTAATATCTTCCTGATTGTTTTTTAGGTATATAAAAAATAGTTAATATATTTAGAATAGGAAATTTGTATCAAAGTTTTGATTAAATGTCTTAATGTAATATTACCTCTGGTATTAGGCTAGTTTGAGACGTCATATCTAATGTTCATTCTAAGAGGTCGTATTCTCATTTAAGACTAGTCCCCAACTTGCCAACCTGTTTCAGCCTCTGATAGTTATTTGGACAGAGTTTTTGGCTGGTGTATAGTATAAAAATTGTAGGCTTTGATTAATAGGTAGGTTTTACACTTACTTATTTACCTCAAATCCACCAATCTCCCATATATTGATTTAGACTGATATTTTTGTTGTTTACTCAGACCCTTATTATCCTTCTACACCAATTATATCATGTCTGTGGTGCCATCATTAAATAAAATCAATTTCTCTGCCACAATCAGTACATGCATTGGCAACAACAAACTTTATGTTGCAGGATTACTTACATTAGGAAAGGTACCGGCTAATACACAACGCTTATCGATATTGTTTATTTAAGCTCTACACCCATGTAGGTTTCGAAAAATCTGAATTTATTGCCGCTTTCTTTTTTTGACCTACACCACCTTAAATTGTCAAAATAGCTATCTGAGGCTGAAATATAGTCAGCAGCAAGTTTTGATAATGCAACTGCATTTAACAAATGTTTTAATCAGGCTGGCCTATACAAGTAGGGTTTAGATTCTAGATTGATGATTTTAACCTTTTTAATGACCATTAGATATCTTTCTTTAATTTATTAATGAAATGTTTGTTGATATATTTTGTTGTCTATTTATTGTTATTTATTTATTTTTTTAAATGTGAAAAAATTAGACCTTGCCTTTTCATTGTAACAAAATTAAACAGGAAATATGATCAGACTATACAATGTACATGTGCACTTATTCTGACCAGTGTGAGCATTGATTGTTTTATTAGATTTACTACATAACCTATTACTATTTAAGGTTGTTGAAACCATCATTGAAATCACAACTCAAGCTTCTGATTAGATACTATAAGATGATATTCTTTCAGTATATGCTGTTTAGGTTAATGTCATATTTTAATTTTCATAAGAGCTACAGGTAGCTGAATTGAATTTTTATGATCAGTAAAGCAGAAATATATAGATATGCCTCCTCTGGTTTTATAATCTCTTTTATGCTTTGTTGATAAAGCTGAAGGTAGAACATATCATTCCTTTGTTTTATTTTCATCAGGTGCATTATACTTATTTGATTTTTAATGCAGTAGAACAGAATCTGTGAAATGATTTAATTTTGATATGTATATAGCCAGTATAAATATGATAATGATAGTTAAGGCAGCCAAACACTACAAAGCAATTATTGACTTTGGTAGATTTCATGGTCATAGTGAGTAGCATACTACACCTGATAACTAGCTATGTCTTGATTTTGCATATTTATTTTTCTAGTGGTTATTTTCTAGTTTTTTCTTGATTTTGCATATTTAATCTGCTAGTGATTTCTGCTAGTGTTCTTTTTATTTGAATTGTTCACTACCTAAATTTATAAGTCTTCATAAAGACTTAATTGCAATAATATTCTAGTGCATTTTGTTGAAAGATGGATACAGTTTACCTATATATAAATAGGGCAGAGCTTAGGCTGTTGATTTGAAATATAAGAAACTATGCTAGAAATATCATTTTACTTACGTTATGAATACAACAAATTTGGCTTGGACTACAATTGTGCTGTCAATTACAGATATCATAATAAGTAACTGACTATTATAGCCAAATCAACTGTCAACAAATTTCTATGCCAGGGTCATAATGTCATTTGTTTTATTACAACTATATTCAATCAGTTATATACAAATTCACCGTTTGAACACCTGTGTAGGTAGAGGTCCTAACCCTTGACACATAAGATTTTTGATAACTATAAATATGCATGTATATATCACATTGGATGCTAGTGTTGAAATCGTTCCAAGGTAACATTTGTTTCAATAACAGACTTGTAGCTTGTAGAGAACCGTAAGGTTTTTTTTGTCATAAGTAGGAAAATATTTCCTTGTATAGAAAAGGTTATTTCTATCATATTTTGCTGTAGAATTTCGATGATACATTTGATAATTATTATTTTCTGATTCCTGGAGAATCTGAAGGATACTTCAATTATTAGTTATAATAATACATAATATTATTCAATTGACATTCTAATTCAAGATTTGATAAATATTATTTAGATAAGTTAACATATATCTGTAATTTAAAGGGATAATGTACATGTAGGTCTTAGAATAAACAGTAAATTTTAAAATTGGTCAGTAAGAGCTCTTTTCATCAATAAATATACCTGCTACCATGAATAACATAAAAAAAAAGAAAAAATATATCCAAAACACTAAGTAATTATCCATAAAGATGCATTTGATTATTGAAAAACGCTAAATAAATTGATTAATTGTTTTTCCAAAAGTTTTGCTAGTTTTCAAGATTTTAAGAGATAATGTTACTTTATGATACCAGGTTAGTTCCCTGATTAAAATACACACATATTGACCTCTTATTTTCATGCTAAGTCCTATTAAGATGTAACTCACGAACGATATGGTGTATTTAAAGAATGAATAGTTATTAGAACATTTATTTAAGTTTTGGTTTAGATATAAAAAGCATAATTCTACCAGAAGGGCTGATATATTTTACTCACAAATCATTGAGTCTTTCCCATCAGGACAGACCTATACCAATAAATAAAGATGTGTATTGGGAGCCATGGGGAATCCCAATATTAAAGCCTTCCATTTTACTTAACTTTCTAATGTGTATTGGGAGCCATGGGGAATCCAAATATTAAAGCCTTCCATTTTACTTAACTTTCTAAAAACTGTTCTAGTCAATGTTTTTATGATGTAGTTGTCTAAGTTAGATCTGAATTACTTTATATTTTTAGTTGAGTTAATAATTATCATTATTATTATTATTAAACTATCATAATGTTTCCAGTATTAAATATTATTTGATCTTTTTATTGGTGTGTGTTCTAACTCCACAAGTCCAGGAAGCTTGTAGTGCTTTCAGTTGACTAAAGTTCAGCTGTCAACATTCTTAGAGCCTGTTTCTCTGTTGAATACATCGGGTTAATCTTTATCTGCCTTAACTTGCACATAATTCGGAGGTGGCTTAAAACCTGGCTTGGAATGTTAAGCTGCCTTAATCTGGACGTCTGAACGAACCTGGCTAACTTAAGCCGGATGTAAATATTTACTCGTGTGCACTTAACTCCTGCCATCTTCTGTCAATTGAAAAGGCTGTGAATTTAATGGAGGTATCTCAAGAAAACAAAGAAAGGTGTTGGCCTGGAAGCTGTGGTGTGACAAAATGTCTCATGGAAATCTAAAATTTTTTAAGTACATTTAGATTCTATTATAAATAAATTATTCAATAAATAATAATGTAAAGACACCACATAATTTAACCACAACCAATGAATCAAAAACCCAAATGTTGGGGTTTTACAGACGACTTCTAAAATTCCTATATTTTCTCTAGAAATTCTCATCTGAGATGTGATTTTTCTTATTTATTACAAAGTCAAGTGTCCTATTAAAAAACATCATTTAAACATTCTTACACATGCATTCAAAAGGCTAACAGTTAAGATGGTGTTTCAGTGCTGGCTTTTTTTAAGCTCCCTTTCGATGATTTTTTCTTCACCTAAAAAATACAAAAAGTTTTGGTCACAAATTCAAGGCCATTGTTTAATTTATCTTAAAAAAAAAAACCCAACAATTTCAGTAAGCCTGTTGCATTGCCCCACCTGAAAAAAAGAGATTCTGACAGCTGAACAATTGTATTACTTCAACTAAGACCCTACCCCTATCTCCAAACCATAAAGCCAAACTGCAGCTTTAGTTTGTAACAGTTGGAATATAATTCTGATTTTTATACGCCCACATTATAATGTGGTCGTATATTGTCGTCACCCCCGTCCGTCTGTCCGTCCGTCCGTCTTCTGACAGCTGAACAATTGTATTACTTCAACTAAAACCCTACCCCTATCTCCAAACCATAAAGCCAAACTGCAGCTTTAGTTTGTAACAGTTGGAATATAATTCTGATTTTTATACGCCCACATTATAACGTGGTCGTATATTGTCGTCACCCCGTGCGTCCGTCCACAATCGCTTGTGAACGCAATAGAGGCTACAGTTTTTGTCAGATTTAAATGAAACTTGCTGTGATCATTTATATTGATGAGATCTTGAACAAGTTTGAAATTGGCGATTTTTCCATGAATGGTTTTTGAGTTATTGCACTTGACTTTGCCAAAACGCGTCAAAATTGACTTGTGAACGCGATAGAGACTACAGTTTTCATCAGATTTGAATGAAACTTGCTGTGATCATTGATATTGATGAGATCTTGGACAAGTTCAAAATTGGTGATTTTTCGATGAATGGTTTTTGAGTTATTGCACTTGACTTAGTCAAAACGCCTCAAAATTGGCTTGTGAAAGCGATAGAGATCACAATTTCCATTTGATTTGAATGAAATTTGGTGTTATCAATTATATTGATGAAATCTTCGACAAGTTTGATCATGACGATTTTTGGGTGAAGGTCTTTTGAGTTATTGGCCTTGACTAAGTCAAATTGCGTCGAAATAGACTTGTGGACACAATAGAGACAACAGTTTTCATCTGATTGGAATGAAATTTGGTGTGATCATTGAAGTTGATTTCACCTTGGTCAAGTTCGAAATTGACATTTGGATATACTGTTTTTGGGTTATTGCACTTGACTGAGTCAAAACGCGGCTTGTGATTGCGATAGACAATACAGTTTTCATCTGATTTTAATGAAATTTGGTGTGAACATTTATATTGACGAGAACTTGGATTAGACCTAAATAATCTTAGAGTCTTTGCCTGTGTTAAAACAGAAAATATATTTTAAAGTGGGCGTATCTTGCTAGGCAACCGCTTGTTATCTATGCTATTATTATAGTTCTATGTGACCAATATGACACAGAATTTTGATTCTGAAAATGATGAATAAAGCTTTATTAGTTTGTAAAGAAGATGTCTTGACCTTTATCCTTAATAATATTCATTCATAGTTTGTAGCAAATACATTAAAATCTGTCCAAAACAACAGGAATTATACAATTTAAATGGCTAGAAAGAGAATTAAGTTAAAGATTGCTTCAATATAGCTTTCTTCCCATTGAAGACAAATTTGCTAGAAAACACTCTGTCAAGACATATTAAGATTACCAGTAACTGTATCAGTCAGTAGCTCGTTTCAATCTATTACCAACATTTATTAAAGCACAATTTTGGGAATAAAGACATATTTGTGTACCTTAATACTGTAAGCTTTCTCTGCTTCTCTTCTTTCTTGCTGTGTGACAGGTTGAAAATCTAAATATTCTAGTTTAGGGAGACTGCTTATTACTAGATACCTGTAAAAATTATGATTATTTTTAAGCATTCATGTAGCCTACTCTTATCACTCTTCAACTTTTTTGCTATTATTAAGATGCCATTCTGATTAGAATTTCAAATATAACCTATGATCCCTTAAATATTGTGTAAGCAGTATGTACCTAAACTTCTCTATCATTTCAGATAGTAGACAATCCACAAATTCAAATTTTCATTTTGAAATGTCATACAAGTTGAGTGCATATATTATGAATAAAGACTATGTATTTTCTATTAACATCTTAAGGTCATGAGTTTAAATGTAAATACCTAAATTCTGTATATTGTTGTAATGTTCCACCATTAAAATAACTAGGTGCTGCTTCATTATTCATTAATGATAGATATCGTAAGTTAGGACAATTCTTTGATAATGTGTCTAGAAATATACCTAAAAATGTAACAGAGGTCTTATATATTTGTAGATATGATAACCAAACATACATTACATTGGGTTTGCTCTTTAAATAATTAAATAAATCAGTTCTCACTGGAGAAGGGGGTAGGAGGGAGTTCAACAACACCTCTTACTTTTTATTTAATTACATAAATTTTTTTTTATAATAAAAAGTTTGGTTTTTAGTGTTTTGTATAAATTGCAATTTGGAAGCAGTATTATTTAGAATGAACCAATCTGTCTACTAGTCACTCACATGCTCACAGACATGTTCATTTAAATAATACCGCTTCCAATGTACAAAATACAAAACATTAAAATTAAACATTAAACTTTATATGACACTTATAACCACTTGAAATGAGTTATTAACCTCAAAAAAATTATTATTGTTTTTACTATAACTAGAAAAAATAATATAATATTATTAATTTTTCATGATTTTAATTCAAGATTATTCCAGTTTTTTATTGATTATTATTGATTTATCCCTTGGGTGAAAATCAATTCCAGTTTTTATTTTATTCAAAATTTAAAAAATAAAAGATGTCGTATAGGGACGACTGTATTTAAGTGCTATCTATGACACAAGTTTAATCCTAGAATTAAGCTACTACTGAATCATACAGGTCCTAAAATAATTTCATACGACAAGAAAAGGAAAAATAAAAAAAAGAATCCTACCTAGATTTTTAACACTGTTGTGATTTAACCATATTGTATTTAAACCAGGCATATATGGTATCTTGACATGGGAATGAATGGCATTGTGATCAACAACTAATGTGTTTAATTTGGGAAAATCAGCTAAAAACCTTAAATCTGTGAAACAGCATTAAGGAAAATAATAGAAATTTGACCAGAAAAGAAATTACTCTAAAATTATATTTCCAATTTAAAGTAAAATTGGAGCTAAACAGAAGAAACTAAAAATTTTTTAGGTACTTGGTAGTTGGTCTATTGAAGGTAAAAGAATTCAACAAGACATCAGTAACCAAGCTGATCTGAATACTGCCATGTCATATGTTTGCTGAAAATCTAACTTTTTCTTTAAATTATAGTTATCATACAATACTGCTGACCACTAAGGCATATTATTTGGTAAATATTTTTTAATGAAAAAGGATATGAAACTCTGTTGTTACTCATATCTAATTCTTCTATGATCTTTCCATATTTTTTAGTTAATTCTACTGGAGGACCAGCCAAGTTGGAATATGCCAGTGACCATCTTGCCCTAGCCCCTGATTTAGCTTCAGTAAGATCCATACTAATAATAGATTCATCAATTTACTGTTTTCCAATAACAACACCTAAATAATAATTGATATTTAATTATCCTGAAAAAAAAAGGTCAAGTATCTATCTTTAGATTTGGAGGTATATTTGACAACTGGCTATAGACCTACCAATTGACTTTTTTATTTGATACAAAACTTTACTGCCTACTGCATGAGGTCTAAAACCGCTGATAACATAAACGACTAAACTAACAAAAGTGAAAGTAGATTTGCACGAGATTGAGTTTTGTCATGATAGAATAGGCACATTGGAATTGTCATCGAAATTTATTGAATTTGGTAACATAAACATTCAATAAACTATATCTGAACATAATAACTATAATACTTGTAACAGCCATCATAACGAAACAATCAAAAATAAAAACTGTTGTGACAGCTGCCATTTTGTTCAGTCACATGACACGAACGAGTATAATCGAGATTGAACGAGAAGAAACATGGCTGTCGAAATTGAGTCCACAGAGTAAGAACTTACAAACTGTATTTTTACATGTATTTGCATGGATTCAATCTATTCTTAAGATATTCTATTTGAATTGAATTATGTCTATTCTGATATATCTAAACATCAACGTAAGATAAGCGTGTAAATGGATGCACATTGGCAATCAATCCTGCACATGCCCGGCGAAAATATAAACAAAGACTGAGTTAACTCCCTTTGATCTTTGATAAGCTTCATCCCACAATTAATGTATCTATACATGACTTTTTTCTTTATTTACTCTTTAGCGTAGTTCGTCTGATTGAACAATACCTGAAAGAAAACAATTTATTGAAGACTTTGTCTGTGTTACAGGTACTACAAACTTTAATGTTAACTTATGATATTGATATGTGTATAAACATAATTTCACTCTGATTAGTCATTAGAGCAGCTAGGAATTTTAAAATGTTTATGAAGCCAGCTTTCAATTCACTTCATTTTTAGTCAATGTTAATGTTAATAGGGCAGAAAAGTAGGACGCAAAACTCCATTCATTTCATTTTTTTTAATGTTAATACCGGTAGGTCATAATGATAATAATATCTTACAGGAAGAGAGTGGTATATCATTAAATACAGTAGATTCTGTTGATGGTTTTATATCAGATATTAACAATGGACATTGGGATACAGTATTACAGGCTATACAGACTTTGAAATTACCTGACAATAAACTTATCGATTTATATGAACAGGTATGTAGGCTATAGTTGATTTTTTTAAGACCCAGTAAGTAATCTATATAAATAATATATCCTTGTATGGTAGAAAGAAGCCAAACAGTCACTCAGTTTATATGCAGATGTAATATAGTAACTGCGGATTTTATTTTTTACCCATGAATTTATAATACTACCACAATATTGAGGAATTCACAAAGCTATATTCCCACAAATATAAGAAAAATCATTATTACATAGGACAATATTATGATTTGTCATAATTGACACCAAAGTTTGATATCCAGATAACAGCATTTTTTGTGTTCAACTTCTTGCAAATTACTAATTTTATTATTTGTCAGTCGTTTTCTTTCATGTTAAAACTTTGAGATTTGAGCAATATAATCTACATGATTTTTTTTAGATTGTTTTGGAGTTGATAGAATTAAGAGAATTAGGTGCTGCTAGGTCATTATTAAGACAAACAGATCCTATGTTAATGATGAAACACAATCAGCCTGATAGATATATACATTTAGAAAATATGTTGGCTAGATCTTATTTTGATCCTAGAGAGGTAAATGTTATTTTCTGAAATTCTGCTCACTCACTAAAATAGTTAGAATCGATGCTTTACCTGGTTTAATCTGTTTCATGTGCACATTCTTTACATTGGTAGGTTATATGAAATAGAAAAATGGTGCATTAGGGCTGTTAAATTCATATCAATTAAAGTATATTCATGGAACTAAATGGTAAATTGTTTTAATATGAAACATATTGTTCTCTCTGTTAAATAATACTATGGTACACTGGTTGCACTCCAGAAAACTTCAAACTTGTTTTGAGCATCCTTTGATTTTGATTTCAATTTAGGCTTACCCAGAAGGTCAAACCAAAGAAAAGCGTAGAACAGCTATATCTCAAGCTTTAGCTGGTGAAGTGAATGTGGTACCACCATCTCGTATGTTAGCTTTATTAGGTCAGTCATTAAAATGGCAACAACACCAAGGTTTATTACCACCTGGTACAACTATTGATGTATTTCGTGGTAAAGCTGCTGTTAAGGAACAAGATGAAGAAAAGTACCCTACACAACTTAGTAAAACTATTAAGGTAGTTTTACAATCAGGTCGAAAATCAGATATACTTAGTTTCTAAAGGAATCTTGTATATGATATACAGAATATGGTAAATAACCATATAATTACTCTCTTACTTTTCTATTATAAAAAATCATCTTGCTATATTTATTATGGAAGAAATCTACTATTTCGATAGATATGCTAAATATTATTCATGGCTTATTCACCATTTTATCATGGAAAATTAAGGTGAATAAAATATGATTGTAAAGCTGTGAAAAGGCAATTCATTAGAATCACAAAAATAAAGCATGATGATTTTTATACCCAAATACAGTTAAATCATTATTGCTGCTTTTTTTTTATTGTAGTTTGGTCAGAAAGCTCATGTAGAATGTGCTAGATTCTCTCCAGATGGTCAATACCTAGTAACAGGGTCTGTTGATGGTTTTATTGAGGTGTGGAATTTCACTACTGGTAAAATCAGAAAAGATTTACGTTACCAGGCACAGGTTAGTCAAGTTTTGCACCTTAATTTGAAAAAGTTCATTTTATCTCATTATTATAAGCATATTTGTTGCAATATACCAAATGATATTTCTATAAGTAGCACTATTATAATAAATATTTCCATCATCTTAAGCTACTAACTAGCTTAAGAATTGAGGGTTAGCAGCCCTTAGTTGCAAATCGAACTCTGGAAAGCATTTTTAGCATCACCCAGAAGATGGCTTTAAATACAAGTTCTGATTTTCTATCATTAGGATAATTTTATGATGATGGATGATGCTGTATTATGTATGAGTTTTAGTCGAGATTCAGAAATGTTAGCCACAGGTTCACAAGATGGTAAAATAAAGGTAACTTCAATTAGTAATTATATTAAGTTGGATACTATAAAAAAATTCGATAAGCTAATTGTTTATTTAACATTCTGTCATCTGGTAAAAAAAAAATTTCAAAAATGTAATATGATTCTTGGTGTTTAAAACTATGGACTATCACTGGACTGATGGTCTAAAACTTATACTTGAGTATTTGTTAAAGGGATAATAGGCGTTAGAATACACTCATCCTACGGCTTTTATTTGTGTTTCATATTGACTATTAATTAAATAAGTATGCATCCCACACTTTACCAAATTTTAAAAAGCCACAATCAAAATATATTCGGAATTTTAAAAAAAAAGTGAGCCAGCGACGATTCCATTCAGTTTGAGAATAAAAGCGTCTAGTAAATCAACGCTAAAACATCATTGTGGAATTCAACAGTAGGGGTCAAGGACGCGTGAAAACCCACATGTTAGAGTTACTTCCCTTTATATTTATACGATTTGAAAATCGCTTGATGGATGGCTCAAGCGTTTTATGATTAACTACTTTATTTTGGGGATTTATCGGATTTTAGAGGGATTTTGATGTATAGATAAGTCCACTGATGGATATATACTGTTATTGTCCAAATTTGAGTGAACTTAATTTGTTATGTTCGTTTTAACGCCTATTATCCCTTTAATAAAACTAAGAGAGATCAAAAGTTGCTCTTGTGGTGAGCAGATTCTATGACTTGTTTGTAAGACTGTTTACTGGGACCACTGATTTACTTAAAAGTAGTTATCTGCCTTTATATATGTGACCCTGAAATTACTGAAAGGCTCAATTTCTAATTATAAATGCCTATCAAGTTCTTGATGTCGGCATAAGTTGTTGTTGTTGATGTATTTGATATAGGTATGGAAGATATTAACTGGTCAATGTTTGAGGAAGTTTGAGAAAGCTCACAGTAAAGGTGTAACCTCATTATATTTTTCTAAAGATAACAGTCAGTTACTTAGTGCTTCATTTGATCAAACTATCAGGTAAGAAAGTCCTTATTATTTTCAGTTAGTTCATTTATTCACAATCCGATGTAAATACTATAAGGACCTACAGATTTCTACTTCTAGCGAAACTTTATTTTTATCATGTTAAGAAGAGTTTAGATGAAATTATTTCCTCATATGAGTAGATTTGCTGTGTGAAATTCCATCATGAAGTTTTTGGTATGTCTTTATTGTACTATTTATTCTAGAATGAATGGTCTGAAGTCTGGAAAAACATTAAAAGAGTTTCGAGGTCATTCATCGTTTGTTAATGATGCTGTTTTTACACCAGACGGTCACCATATAATAAGGTAGGAAGGCAGATCTATGCTGTTTACCTGTTCCTATGTAAAGTACTGCAGTATCGACCAAGTACAAATTAAGACTAACTTTTTCAAGTTTAAGTCTAAGCAGGCCTTCAGCATGTGTGCATGTGAATGTGATAGATTTAATTTGAAATCAACATTTATGCAAATAGAGCACTGAAAGTATAACTATGTCAACGCCTTGATAGAAAGACAGAGAGAGCAGTTTTCTCCTGTCCAAAGTCCCTTTGATACACTTCATTATTTTCAGTGCTAGTTCAGACGGTACCATTAAAGTATGGAATATAAAGTCTACTGAATGTCAGAGTACCTTTAAGTCATTGGGTGGTACAGCTGGTACAGATATAACAGTACATAGTATACATCCGCTACTTAGAAATGCTGAACAATTTGTAGTATGTAATAGATCTAATACAGTGGTTTTAATGAATATTCAGGGACAGGTAGGATTTTAATATTTTAATTGATCAGTTTAAAACTAAGCCCTTTAAAAAATGGCCTTTTAGGTTATAGTTATCACTGTCCATAAGATAAACGTAAGAAATGTGACAAAGCAAATTAATCTTAAAGGTACAAACTTCAGTGAATATGAAATATTTCAGTATCAAAGATAGAGAGAGAATGTTTTAAATGCAATAAAGGAATGAATTTGGATCCTTTTAGGGTTATGAATGGATGGTTGGTTGGGAGAAGACAAGTTCACAACTTCTTGTAGCTACAGCTGATAGCTCAGAAAAACACTGTTTTATCATGTTATGACAAGTAGCTGATGTGCATTTTTTATATGATCATTATATTATTATTATTTTCCCATAACAAAACCACATTCATTGATCAATCTTTTCAAACATTTTCTTTTTTTTTCTTTACTGTGATATGGTTATTGGTTCAATACAGTTGCACAATCATAAATGTTTTCAGGTTTATTGGGTCATGATTATTTCCCATGTGAAGCAAAATCATTCATGGTGTTAACAATGTTATATAAATACTGTATAATCTCTGTATAATATGCTACTTTTAGATTGTTAGAAGTTTCTCCAGTGGTAAACGTGAAGGTGGTGACTTTGTATGTGCTACAGTATCCCCACGTGGTGAATGGATTTATTGTGTTGGTGAAGATATGGTTTTATATTGTTTTAGTATTACTACTGGCAAACTAGAAAGAACATTAACTGTAAGTTGGAATCATGAATCATGTTTCTAGAAAGATATTTTGCTGTTAAATTTTGGTTAAAGATTCTATAAAACTTAATAGTAGACTTATACCACTGGCAAACTTTCAGTGGTCATATAATTGCTTATCTTCATTGGACCAAAAGAGTATGACATAACAAACCATTGTTTGATATATTTTCAGGTCCATGATAAAGATGTCATTGGTATTGCTCATCATCCTCATCAAAATTTAATATCAACTTATTCAGAAGATGGTTTATTAAAATTATGGAAACCTTAAATAATTAGCATTGTTTTATATCATAGTGTACCTGTTTTATATCATAGTGTACATGTACTTGTTTTATATCATTGTGTACATTGACATTCTTATTTCTTCATGTACATCTGCGATAAAAATTCAAAATACACTATTCTTGTTGTGCATGATTTGGTTTAAAGGTGATTTATCTAAATCAATTGATCTGTTGACAATATTGGCACCACATGGGAGATTGTTGGACATTCTAACATACTGTTTTCACAGTGATTAAATTAATTTTGCTTAAACCCTAACTTAAATCTTAATCTTGGGTCAAAGGTTAATCAAAATTTTGTTGATAATTAGACCTAGTTATTGCTTAAGGTAAAGTTGTGTCAATTTTTAATGTGGTTTTGGTGTAAAATGACAAGTCAACTTCTTTTGGTAAACCTTTTTTACCTTTGTAAAAGGTGCTTGTTGTTACTTACACTACCAAAGAGCAAAACAAATCGCTCATTTATTGTTGATTGTTCTTAATTTGCACAGATATCTATATATCTAATCTGTATCTGTATCTTAGAATTCCTACCCATCTTTTCATTAAAATATGTATATACATGTAATCATGTTAAAAAAGAGTATAATAATACAAAGTATTTAGTTTTATCACTGTAAGCTGACACAATGAGTCTTATGACAGGACACTGTGTTATAACAGGAAAACGTTCATAATCAAGGTCATAAATTACCTAAAACAAAAATTAACCATAAGCAACGTTTGTCAATTATGCTCATTAAATATAGAAAAATGATAATAAAGCAGCGTATATGAAGAAAATGGAGGAAGTATATACATCAGTATTGACAATAGCTTTTGTTGGTTGAACATTTTTCGGTACCCGATCGCAACAGATTCTCTTCCTAATTTTCACGAAAATTAATCTGATCGCCTAAAAA
Organism: Nipponacmea schrenckii; assembly: GCA_030562195.1. Taxonomy (NCBI): domain Eukaryota; kingdom Metazoa; phylum Mollusca; class Gastropoda; family Lottiidae; genus Nipponacmea; species Nipponacmea schrenckii. The sequence continues at coordinate 8,468,033 of JAUJPP010000007.1, read as the reverse complement.
TAGATTAAATTGGTTCTATTAGAACCAAAACATCACCAGGAAGGGAAAATAGTTGAAGACAATTTGTAGTGCTACAGTTTCGAAGAATGAAGAAGATTGAGTTACTCACTCCACACCATCCAGGGCTGAGTTTCACTGCCATGTCATTCGACCCGGCCAGATCTCAAGAGTTATAAACAACCAAACCAAACCATGATTAAAGTAATTATTAATTTTATTTTTCCCTTTCCCACAAGTTTCACCAACGATTCTTTTTTGGCCTAAACATTAACCATTTTGAAAATATAAATTCTTACTGTCGGGGGGTGAGTAAAAATCCTTAAAGCTGGTCCGGAAAAATCCTACATCCCCAGCCATAGCAATATAAGAACATAAAAAATGGAGTAGGGTTGGGTAGCTCGCTCGCAGCACATGTACTGACTGGCAATTTTTTTTTTTTTTTTTTTAATGTATTTTGATGTCTGATCGTCTCATGCACATGTACTAGTCTATTCATTTGCGGTCATGTACTTGATCGCCCAGAGATGAATCTGTCCATTTTATACACATATACTTGTGTATTTTAATGCGAATTGTACCTTGACTAGTGTCAAACTAGTGTCCAAAAGAAACGATACCAATGTTTTTTTAATTCTTTTTTTCACAAAGTGAATTTTTTAATATGAAAACCTGCTAATATGTATTGCACATCCCAAACATCTCATAGTCGATCAAAAATACTGGAAGAATCAATCTCTTCTGGGAAAAACACAAATTTCGTGAAAGTGACATTTCCTTTCTAGCTGTACGTGCATATAAACTGTATAAAACAGCTGACAGACCCCACCCATTTTTAAAGGCTTGTCATATTGATTGTACAGATTTTATGAAAATGAATTTCTGCACAGATGTTGATAAAAGATTTTTCAAAAGTATTACACCAATCCTAAAATTTTGCTTTTTTTTTTTTTGTTTTTCTTTACTGTCTTTGCAAACAAGTGGTATCGTTTCTTTTGGACATTAGTTTAGTTTTTGCGACCATGTACTTGACAGTCGGAGGATGGATCTGTCCATTTTGTTGAAAATCTGTCCATTTAATACACATGTACTTATGTATTTTTAAACAAATTGTTCGTGAATTGTTGTATATTTTATTTTGTGGTTATGTACTTGATCGCCGGAACATAGATCTGTCCTTTTAATGCAGATGCACTTGTGTATTTCTAGACGAATTGTATATTGAAGTATTGTGTATTTTCGCTTTTTTTCCCCATGTATTGTTCCATGGGCTGAATGTGAGACAGGAACATGTCCTTGTGTATTGGGCCTAATTCTGATTCATGTAAAATAAAGAGTTTATTATTATTATAAAATCACAGAATCACCCAAATTGAACCAACCCAACTACAAGCTACATGTACTTCGAATACCGACAACTACCTAGTTTGCGATATCAGCATCCGCTGAAAGCGAACTTTAATTTACCTACCTATAGTTTGCGATATCAGCATTCGCTGAAAGCGAACGTTAATATCCATCCAATCCCATATTGAAGAATATAAATGTAATAACTACATCTTTATAGGGGAGTAGATTAAGGGGCTTTAAGGCTGAGTGGGTCGTTGTCTGTTCACTTATGCTTTACAGGATGATTTGGAATCAAGTTACGATTTAGAATATCTTGGAAGACGCTAGTACAACTCTTAAGTATTAACCTGGTTTTTCTTCTGCCATCAAAGTGGATAATTAAAGGCCCTATCCCGGAGATTTTTTTAAGTAAAAAAAGAAAGAAAATATATTATTAATATGCTTATATCAATTCCGAGACCCCTTTGATGTAAATTTTGAATAAAAATAAAATTTGAATTCATCCTCGGGTGATAACAAACACATCAAGATTCGTCAAAATCTATCCAGAAACTATATGCCATAATCTGATCAAATATGTAACAGGTTTTTATATATAATCTTATTAATGAAGTCTTAGTGTGCTTATTCTATAATATCGTCATGTGTGGGTGAGGTTTATATAATATCTGTGGTTTATTTAAACAAGCGGTTGCCTGGCAATATACACTCACTTTTCATTCATATTTTCTGTTTTAACAGAAAGTTGAAACCAACATTTGTTTTCGAAATGAACCACAATAGGTACCATACCATATTTCATTTAAATTGGATGAAAACTGTAATCTCTATCGCGTCCACAAACCAATTTCGACACGCTTTGACTAAGTCAAAAGCAATAACTCAAAAACCATTCATCGAAAAATCGTCAATATCGAACTTGTCCCAGATCTAAAAGATATGAATGTGTACACCAAATTTCATTCAAATCAGATGAAAACTGAAGTCTCTCACGCGCTCACAAGCCCATTCGACGTGTTTTGACTAAGTTAAGGGCAATAATTAAAAAAACCGTTCATCGCAAAATTGTCAATATCGAATTCTTCCAGGATGCCAGAGATATAATTGTTCGTACCAAATTTCATTTAGATCAGATGAAAACTTTAGTCTCTATCTCGTTCCATAGCAAATTGTCGACGGACGAACCGACAGGGGTGACGACATTATACGACCACTTTATATTGTGGGCGTATAAAATCAAGTTTTTTAATATTAGCGACAATATTGTGTAAAGCTGACCTCCCGAATATTAACCGAAATTATTGTATGAAATTAGTAGAAAAATTTTTTTTTTGCATGGAATCGAATTTTATTTTTCATACGAGAGGGTTTACTCTAATAATATCTAAACACGTATCGTGAGTTTGTAAAATATACAACCGTTTTGATTGCTCTGTTTGAAAATCTCTTATGAATTGCTATTGGCATATTGCCACCCGTGTTAAATATCTTCTACCTAATTTGATTATTAAGTTATTATCACGTATCCCTGTTGAGATGATAAGGCGAATACGGACTAAAATGCACCATTCAATAAATGGCAACGTTCAACCTGTCTATCACATTTAAATGCTATACTGTGATATTTTGTTGGAGTTGGCTACTATAAAGTCCAGTCTTATCGTTTATCTATTTTCTGCGTGCCCATTCCTATAAAGAATCTTTTGGAATCAGTCGACATCTATTACAGGAATATAAAAAATATTCTGTGGCTTAAAGGAATACTACCTGTTGAAAAGAATATAACTAAAGTGAATATTAAAAACACTGCTCATAGGTTTTCTTTCCGTACACTGTAAAATTGAGTAAAATTTGATATGAATGAAAAATCACCATTAAGACCTCTTGACGTGAGTCCCAAGGACTCAAATTTATCTGATGTGGGGAGCTGGTTATAAAAGCGTTTTTTGGCACCACATAAAAACAAGCGGTTGCCTAGCGAGATACGCCCCTTTAAAATATATTTTCTGTTTTAAAGAAGGGTTGCCTATATATATATATATAAAGAAATCGGTTTTTTTCTATTTTATTTCAATCAAAACTACAGATTATAACAGGCTTGTAGAAATATGCTACATTTTAACTTAATTTTACTGAATCTCAATCTGACTCCTAGTATTTATTATAGTGTCCCAGGATAGATATCACTTCTGATTATATGTTGTTCAAAATGTACAGTATGCTAACTGATTATATTAGATAATAAGATGTACAAAATGTAATATTTTAGTATATGAACATCTTAGAAACAGAAAACTAAGTGCCTCAACATTTCAGATAGTACATCTACCAATGCATTAGTATTGCATCTTACAACATGGGGTTCAAAACACACCTAGAGCATTAAATTACATAGGTGTATGAATTTAAACAGAATCAGAATACACAATCCTTAGCAGTACACCATTTAATGTGAGAAGGTTTTTATTACATCACTTTTCAAAAATGTGGTATTCTGTACTGTTTATTTAGGAAGATGTATTTTTCATGAATTTATCTTTCTAATATAAGTTCATGCAGTTAAGATTTCTTTATCTTAAGGCAGCTATAAAGCAAAATTGATGTATATTTTCAACATCAAACTTTAACAATTAAAACAACTAGTTCAATATTAAGGAAACTAATGCAATGCAAAAAGTAAAAGCCAATATGCCCCAAAAACAAAACATTCAGTTTTTCCATACAAATTTAACGTTGCAGTCTTTTCTTGTACTTTAAATCGATAAAAGACGTTTGAGCTTTCTTTTCCAGTGCGGCCAGTTCCGACACGGTTGGTGCCAAAAATTGCACATGACCTTGGTATACACTCCCTGAAAAATAATAAAGCTGGTTAGATAGAGTTACTGTATTAGTAGTGATACTGGCCTTGTTTAGTATATATTATATTTACCTGAAACTAAAACAATTTAAGTTTGATATATAATGCTATCATAATATGCTATTAAGAGAAGAAACTTAAATTTCTAGTTGTGTTTTTAAACATACATGTATCGTGTAATTTTTGTGTATTTATAATTGCTGTAGACTATAATTTACATTATCAAGACTCAATACAACCTTTGACAATGGCAAACCAAGGTCTTTAAAATTGTATTTATATATAACAAAAAAAGAATTATATAAAATTAGTGTCACATTATAAAGAAAGAGCTTTCATCCATCTTATTTTGTGTAATTATATTTTATATAACGCTGCACATTGTTGAAAAAACTTTATTTTGTAAATAAATGTGTCAAACCCTTCAAGTAGGAGTGAATTGTATATCAAACATTGACTTCAATATTTTTTCTCGAGATGATAATAACCTTCATGCATCAGAAAAAATCGCGCCGTTCTTACATCATAGAAATAACAGACCCGAACAAAATTGGCATCCATTTTAAGACTAAATCAGTTGAATGACGTCATGGGTCATGATATTTTCCCTGTATAGAGAAAAGAAGTTCAGCATGGTCACACCTATAAAATGTCTCCTTATTATCCATGTGTCCTGATTCTAGTAATAATGTCAGATGTATGGTCCTTAATGATAACTTCACTGTTTCTAAGTCTATCTATCTTTTCAAATAACAATAATTACACATACTTTGTATACCAACTGTTGAAAGTAATAGGCTATACAATCAATAATGAACATCCTAATTGTCAAGGTCAAGCTTTTGTTAACTATATGTTAGAACTATAGATGTTGTTTAATTTTAACTGATTGAAATATGAAGAGAAATATCTAAATCAGATTACACATTCTAATGAAATATCTAAACTACATACAATGTGCTTGTGAAACATGGACTTGATAGCAGGAACATAGCTCGGTCCATCTAATACACATGTTCTTGTGTATATTAAACAAATTAACAGTGAAATATTTGTGCATTTCTGTGTTTTTACTTCTTTCTTTCCCCATATTATCCATTGTATTGCATGCATGGGCTGAATTTTAGACAGGACCATGTCCTTGTGCATTGCACCCAAGTAAAACATCTAAAGAAAAGTAAACAATTTACCGCCAGCTTTTCGTCTTTGACCATAGGAAACTTTACCATCAAATTCATTAATAGGTATTTTCATATCAGGCTCTATTCTATCAATAGTGATGTCTAGATGTTCTTCGATATCTTTCAATAACTGTGAACAAAAATTGTTAAGTAGAATTTAAAAGAGGTTTTCTACTCTATAATTATCTTGTCTACAGTTCTTTTATGGCCATTCCATGTATAATGAAGAAGTTATAAATGTTTACAATAAACATTCAATGGCTTAAAAGCCTCTTTCAACCCTCAGTTAACAGACTTTAATAAAACATCTTTTTTTTAAAGAAAATCATTAAAAGCACACACCAACAAAATTTGATGGCAGTTTCATCAATTAAGATAGCTTGCCAGGCAAGGTAACATACGCCCACTGGCAGCATTGAATTTGAAAAATAAATAGAGCAATAACTCAAAAACATTCACTGAATTAATATTGAAGTTAAAGGGATAATAGGCGTTAGAACAAACATAAAATTTTAAGTTCACTCAAATTTGGACAATAACAGTATATATCCATCAGTGGACTTACCTATACATCAAAATCCCTCTAAAATCCGATAAATCCCTAAAATAAAGTAGTTAATCATAAAACGCTTGAGCCATCCATCAAGCGATTTTTAAATCGTGTAAATATAAAGAGAAGTAACTCTAACATGTGAGTTTTCACGCGCCCTTGACCCCTTCTGTTGAATTCCACAATGATGTTAAAGCGTTGATTTACCAGACGCTTTTATTCTCAAACGGAATGGAATCGTCGCTGGCTCACTTTTTTTAAAAATTCCGAATATATTTTTATTGTGGCTTTTTAAAATTTGGTAAAGTGTGGGATGCATACTTATTTAACTAAAAGTCAATATGAAACACAAATGTAAGCCGTAGGACGAGTGTATTCTAACGCCTATTATCCCTTTAAGGACAAAAAATAAAAAACTGTTCATGGAAAATTGTCAAATTAGAACTTGACCACCATCTTATCTATTTCAATACTCATACCAAGTTTCATCAAATCTATTAAAAAATTGTAGCTTATTTTGCAAGCACAAATATTTTTGACACAATTTTACTAAGTCAAGGGCAATAACCCAAAAACCATTTGTTAAAAAAAGTCAGAAATTCAATCTTGACTAATGTCTTATCAATTCTGATGCTTACACCAAGTTCCATCAAAATCCTTTGAAAATCACAACCACAATAGAATTTTGACGCAATTTTACTAAGTCAAGGGCAATAACTTAAAACAATTCATTGAAAAACTGTCAAATTCAAACTTGACTGAGGCCTAATCAATTCCAATGCTCACACCAAGTTTCATCAACATCCTCTGAAAATTGGAGGATTTATTTTATCGAAACTAAAATTTTGACAAGATTTTTCTAAGTCAAGGGCAATAACTCAAAAACCTTTCATGCGATAATTTCCATTTTTGAACTTGACCAAGATATCATCAATATATACATGTATACCAAGTTTCATCAAGATCGGATAAAAACTGTAGCTTCTATTGTGAATACAACCCGAATTTGACGCGTTTTTACTAAGTCAAGGGCAATAACTCAAAAACCGCTCATGCGATTATTTCTATTTTCAAACTTGACCGAGATATCATCAATATATACATGTATACCAAGTTTCATTAAGATCGGATAAAAACTGTAGCCTCTATTGTGGATACAACCCAAATTTGACACGATTTTACTAAGTCAAGGGCAATAACTCAAAAAACGCTTATGCGATTATTTCTATTTTCGAACTTGATCGAGATATCCTTAATATATACATGTATACCCAGTTTCATTAAGATCGGATCAAAAATGTAGCCTCTATTGTGGATACAACCCAAATTTGACGCGTTTTTACTAAGTCAAGGGCAATAACTCAAAAACCGCTCATGCGATTATTTCTATTTTCGAACTTGACTGAGATATCATCAATATATACATGTATACCAAGTTTCATTAAGATCGGATAAAAACTGTAGCCTCTATTGTGGATACAACCCAAATTTGATGCGTTTTTACTAAGTCAAGGGCAATAACTCAAAAACCGCTCATGCGACTATTTCTATTTTCGAACTTGACCGAGATATCATCAATATATACATGTATACCAAGTTTCATTAAGATCGGATAAAAACTGTAGCCTCTATTGTGGATACAAACCAAATTTGACGAGTTTTTACTAAGTCAAGTGCAATAACTCAAAAACCGTTCATGCGATAATTTCCATTTTCGAACTTGACCGAGATATTATCAATATATACATGTATACCAAGTTTCATTAAGATCGGATAAAAACTGTAGCCTCTATCGTGGATACAACAAATGTGGACGGACCGACGAACCGACGGACAGGGGTGACGGCAATATACGTCCACATTTCCATGTGGGCGTATAAAAACTCTATTTCTATTAAAGCTCTATTGCAAGTCAAAGGATAAGATACATTTGACAAAGCTCAGTCCAACATACCCTGACTGTGACCCAAAGATACTCATGGATAACTCCCCAAGTGAAATTTTAAAAGGCTTTGCAGTCACATATGTACCCAGACGTTGATGATGGCCGCATGATGGTCTAATTTTCAAGTTTATACAAGGACCCAGAGCTGGTGGAGACCCAGGGTAGCCCTCAAGTGGCCTAGGAGCAGACCTGGACTGAACCAATGAACCCTGACCAGCAAGGATTAGACCCAGAGGACACCAGGGTAGATAATAAGTAGACCAGGACTTCAAATGGCAGACTACTCAGGTGTATCCCAGATTTCAAAATAACCTAGCACAATGACAAACGATAGCAGATCCAGACTACCCCCTGAGAGGACATAGTGTATGTAGCCAAGTTGTTCACCTTGACTAGAAATTGAGACCCAGGTTTTAAACCCAGGATTATTGACATGTCAAATAAATCCTGAGCCATGCCAAGATTGCACCAAAGAGTTGTCAGATCCAGACCATCCTGAGAGTAGAATAGAATAACTCAGTCCAGGCATGTGGGACTAGAACTTTGGATAAAAATTTATAATAAAATAAAAATCATAAATGAACATGGAAGCGTGACCACCAATGGATTTTACACATCCTTAGAGACAGATGCTGCACATAAGCTTGTTTTAGGCTCATAACTCTGTTTAACAGCGCCTTGATTTCAAGTCAAATTTGTTGCAACCATTTTAGCAAACCAGACATTTATTGATGGTCCTTTGATGTCAAGTCATACAGTCAGAAGTACCAAAGAATGGGACATCAGAAAGCAATCTTCTGTTTATAAAGTGGAATAGCTTTTGCAAGCCTTTTGATAATTTATAATCTGTGACTTTCTACAAGGCCTTATTGTTAATTTCAAGGTTAAATATTCAATAAATTTCAGAATATACAACAGTATTTAATTCACCTGGGGTTCATTATACCAAATACAACAGCCTCCTCTATCTGTTAGATTGGTATTATAACAACCTCTACCTCTATTATTACAGTTAGAATGATACCACACCTAGAATAATAAAATACAACATCTGTATTATTACAGTAAGAATGATACCACACCTAGAATAATACAATACAACATCTCGATTATTACAGTAAGAATGATACCACAAATAGAATAATAAAATACAACATCTCTATTATTACAGTTAGAATGATACCACACCTAGAATAATAAAATACAACATCTCTTTTATTACAGTAAGAATGATACCACACATAGAATAATAAAATACAACATCTCTATTATTACAGTTAGAATGATACCACACCTAGAATAATAAAATACAACATCTCTATTATTACAGTAAGAATGATACCACACCTAGAATAATAAAATACAACATCTCTATTATTACAGTTAGAATGATACCACACATAGAATAATAAAATACAACATCTCTATTATTACAGTTAGAATGATACCACACCTAGAATAATAAAATACAACTCTATCATTACAGTAAGAATGATACCACACCTAGAATAATAAAATACAACTCTATCATTACAGTTAGAATGATACCACACCTAGAATAATAAAATACAACTACTCTATTATTACAGTTAGAAGGATACCACACCTAGAATAATAAAATACAACAACTCTATTATTACAGTTAGAATGATACCACACCTAGAATAATAAAATATAACAACCGTATCATTACAGTTAGAATGATACCACACCTAGAATAATGAAATACAACAATCTTTGAAAAGTACTAAAGTAGTCAGGTAGTCAGTAAATCAAATGTTTATATATAAATATTCTCGTAAGAAAACTAGAACTCACCTTTTCCTTTACTGATGCAACTAAACTAACAGCTAAACCCATTCTGAAAAAGAGATAATTTCATTATTCAGTAATGTTTCACTCCAACCACTTCAATAAGTTTTATCAGTTTATTTTTGACAAGAAACATAATTAGTTGAAAATTCAAGGTTATATTAGATAAAATTTTTAAATGGAATGAAATGAATGGAGTTTTAGGTTGTACTTTTCTGAATTTAATGGGATTGAATCCTGGATTGACAGGTTAGCGAGCGAGTGTCTAATTCACCATGCCACTGTGGCCTCTCAATATAACATATTTCAAGCAATGGGAGTTAGGAATGTATAAAAACTTTTCTTTCTGAACTGTTCCACACCTTATTACAAAAATTTTTAACTTGAAATACAATTCTAATAGTTGACAAGTAATCTCTTATAAAAAACATGTTGCTATCATGTGTCAAATTATTATTAGAACCAAAAACCAAAATTGATGCAGATTATAACTGAATACATCAACAAATCTATGTGTCTATTTTCCAAATATTAGATTTTTGCTTTATCATGCAATAGTTTTTTTTTGACATATTTAAACCCTTAATAACAAATAAATATGAAGATGTAATAACTTTAATTGGATTGATGTGGGTGTTACTTATATTGAATGTATTGGGGTGTTATGTATATTTTATGTATGTTGTAATTAAGTTATATATATGTGTATGAGGCTGTAACCTTGTATGTGATTATTACCTATGTTGGTGTTATGACGTAACACCATCAAAGGTTACAACCACATACAAGGTATAACTTATTTATGTGGATAATATATGTTATGTATGTTCATGTTACCTATGTTGGTGTTATATAAGTGGATATTATGTATGTTTTATGTATATTTCTGTAACCTACCCTGGTGTATGCATGTTGTTGTTAGATAAGTGGATATTATGTCTGTTTTATGTATTTTGCTGTAACCTACCCTGATGTTATGTATGTTGGTGTTATATAAGTGGATATTATGTATGTTTTATGTATATTTCTGTAACCTACCCTGGTGTATGTATGTTGGTGTTAGATAAGTGGATATTATGTCTGTTTTATGTATTTTGCTGTAACCTACCCTGATGTTATGTATGTTGGTGTTATATAAGTGGATATTATGTATGTTTTATGTATATTTCTGTAACCTACCCTGGTGTATGTATGTTGGTGTTAGATAAGTGGATATTATGTCTGTTTTATGTATTTTGCTGTAACCTACCCTGATGTTATGTATGTTGGTGTTATATAAGTGGATATTATGTATGTTTTATGTATATTTCTGTAACCTACCCTGGTGTATGTATGTTGGTGTTAGATAAGTGGATATTATGTCTGTTTTATGTATTTTGCTGTAACCTACCCTGATGTTATGTATGTTAGCTATGTTGGATGTTCCTTAAGCAACATTTGGTCATATACATGAACCAACCGTTGCTTTCACAATCCCAGATTCTCATCATTAATTTTCATTAGTTGAGAGTTCACTCATCTACCAATTAGATTCCTTGTAACAAACTATTGCGGGAAAATGTTTGATTGACCAGATCAGTTTATTCTGAGATAATCGAGTGTACAAGGTCAATGCCGTTTTTGCCGGAGAATTGATTATGAGCACACAAACTGGTTCTGGCATAACAACTGGGACAGTTTCGTAAGAAAGTTATTTACCGCTTCCAGTTTTGGTACAAATATAAATGCCTTTGTATGTTGATTTTTTGTATGTGAATGTTATGTACGTTGGTGTTATGAATGTGGATGTTATGTATGTGGATGTTATGAATGTTAATTTAATGTATGTGAATATTAGGTATGTTGGTGTTATGAAAGTGGATGTTATCTGTGTTAGGGTTATGAATGTGGATGTTATGTATGTTGGTGTTATGAATGTGGATGTTATGTATGTTGGTGTTTTGTATGTGGATGTTATGAATGTGGATGTTATGTATGTTGGTGTTTTGTATGTGGATGTTATGCGTGTTAGGTTTATGAATGTGGATGTTATGCGTGTAAGGTTTATGAATGTGGATGTTATGTATGTTAGTGTTATGAATGTGGATGTTATGTATGTTGGTGTTATGTATGTGGATATTATGTGTGTTAGTATTATGATTGTGGATGTTATGTATGTTGGTGTTATGTATGTGGATGTTATGTGTGTTAGGGTTATGAATGTGGATGTTATGTATGTTGGTGTTATGAATGTGGATGTTATGTATGTTGGTGTTATGAATGTGGATGTTATGTGTGTTAGGGTTATGAATGTGGATGTTATGTATGTTGATTTAATGTATGTGAATGTTATGTACGTTGGTGTTATGAATTAGGATGTTATGTATGTTGGTGTTCTGAATGTGGATGTTATGTATGTTGGTGTTTTGTATGTGGATGTTATGTATGTTGATTTTTTGTATGTGAATGTTATGTACGTTGGTGTTCTGAATGTGGATGTTATGTTTGCTGAATGTGGATGTTATGTTTGTTGGTGTTCTGTATGTGGATGTTATGTATGTTGATTTTTTGTATGTGAATGTTATGTACGTTGGTGTTCTGAATGTGGATGTTATGTTTGTTGGTGTTCTGAATGTGGATGTTATGTATGTTGGTGTTATATATGTGAATGTTATGTGTGTTAGGGTTATGAATGTGGATGTTATGTGTGGTTATGAATGTGAATGTTTTGTATGTTGGTGTTATATATGTGAATGTTATGTGTGTTAGGGTTATGAATGTGAATGTTATGTATTTGGGTTCATGAATGTTGGTGTCCTATGTGGATATAAATAAGATAAATAGTGGCATAACCTAAAAACAAATTTGAATCCTAAATTTAAATACTTGAAGGAAAACACTAAATAAAACTGTTGAATGAAAGGATTAATTACCTCTCGGCTCGCCCAACTCGACCAATTCTGTGGATATAGTTCTGTTTTTCATCAGGAAGAGTTACATTGACAACTGAAAAGAAATGTTGACATAAGTTATAATAAAGGAGTTGGTAACCCCCTGCCTTGGGCTATAACAGTCTTCATTTGCTATCACAAAATTAGTTAAAGCCAATAAGTGTGATATATTATACATGTACTGTAAGCTAAGAGGAAGTGTAATTCTAATCAGATTCTTTGCTTCTTCTTTTTGTTTGGAATATGAGAAAAGTTCTTAACAAATCATTTCTTTCATTCAGGATGTTATAGGAACCTGGTAATATCGTTCAAAAGCAATACTTTTATATTATCAAATATTACTAGTGCAGTGTTATCCAATAGGCTTATTTTGATTCATTTCTTGACAAATCATGGAAGCAGCCTAGATTTCTTGTTAGCCACACAGTCACAGGGTTCTTTATATTATAATTGTAGCCGAATCTTGTGCCATTGCAGTTCAGATGTTATTGTTAATAGTAATTATGAGGTCGTGAATATTCATATGTTAAGTGTGGACATGCGTAGTGACAAGAGTCACCTGTGCCATAGGTTTAGGAAAGTAAGTTGATTGTATAATGTTGTATGAGTAACATATCATGAAATGAATAAATATATGATGTATAAAACTGGTGTTATTTTTGGGAATAGATCTGGGTCTTTCAGTTATATAGGTACCTAGATTATAAAATTCAATTGTGGACTATATTTGTTGGGATCCCTAATAAAATTAGATGAATCTTTCTCTATATGAGGCCATGTGTCAAAGATAGTGATATTGAGAAGAGGAAAGTTGTATAAATAGTGAAGTTAAATTGACAAGGGTTGGACATTAGTCTCTTTCTAATAACAAAAGAAACATTGATGTACATTAGCCAATAAATTTATAAATTCGGTTCTCATTATTCTGCCAATTCTTGGATTCTACATCAACTATTGTGAAAACTGTATTGTGGTATATCACAATAAATGAAACCTGTATGCTGTAAGAATATTATGACTCCTATTTCCTGGGCCTGATATACATGTACAACAGTGACAAACAACAATGATTCTTAATGAATTTGAACAGTTTTGATAGATGTCTGTTGTTTTAATGATTCTGGAATGATTTAAACAGAGTCTTGTTGCTTTGTCCCAATGATTTAAGACTGATTAGAGTATCCTTCTGTTGCTTTTTTAGACTGGTTTTGATGTATGTTGCTTGGTGTCTTATATTCAGCTCAGTTTTCCCCTTTCAGTGACGGATGTCTGAGGGACTGACCTGCAGAAAGTGTCTAGTCATTCTGATAACATGCGCTATAGACTGAATATGTTAAAGACTCTTTGACAGTAGATTACTACTACTGTCATATCCACTGAAAAGTAGAACTCTTTTCATGTCATTTAATTTGTCAGGATTGTTTTGATAGATGGATGTCAATGGCTTGTCTTGAAAGAGGTATGTTTCTTTTGTTTTAATGATTCAGACAGCTGGCAGTACAATACATTATCACCTACACAATACGTTCATATTAAGGTCTTCCAATGACAAGAATATCTGAATTAATCATTACAAATCAATTTCTTTTTCTAATAGATGGGTGTACTGTATTTCTTACTAAAAAATAATTTTTCATAATCTTGTGCTTATTAAAGAAATTATAAAGAGGTTTTCTAGACTTTTATGGTAATCAGGAAAGCCTTTGACTTCTATTTGTGACATTCGTCCAATGCCTGTATTTCTGGCTTTCTAGAAAGATTTAACTGGAAATCATGCAGCTCTTGCAAGAGAATTTGTAACCCTTATACCACCAATAAAAAAAAAAACAAAACAACACCAGCCTTATATAACTTTTTACTACATCTTTTAAATTCAGTGAGGTGAACATTTTTCAAATTAAATTAGTACAGTAACTGGACTAACTTGATTAACCAAGTCTTCTCCTCATTATATATATATGTATATATGTTTTAAGGCTAAATAATCTTCAAAAGGATCATTACAGAAACAAGAGCCTCACCCTCACATGTCCTAGCAAACATAATATAAATTTATTCAATCATTGTGAAAGCAAACTTCACATGGCTGGTTCTGCAAATCATTGTTTTTTTTTTTTAACTTCATATATTCATTTGAGCTTGTTTAAAGATAAATATTTCATATACATATTCATACCATGTTAAGGCAAGGGTTTTAACTGAAACATTTCTGTTCAAGTATCAAATTATTGTAATTTATTTAAATCTTATCCCCAAGTATAAATTGACGTGTTTGTGGTAAGATCTGGCTAATATGTTCATTTGTATTGTCTATTGAACCACTAAGTTTAAAAATATTCAATTAAAACTATTACTATTTAAGTGACATATATCATGTGATTAAATAATAAATTAAGTATAAAACCATTAGATTCAATTTCTGAATGATTTAATAACCCTTGGAACTTCCTGTAAAGTCATTATTCAGGGAAAAAGATGTGGTTTTTACGCAAGATTCCTCTTAAGTTATTAAACATTGCATTAAGTCTCTGCTGGGGACAGGGTAATATATTGTGAATCGGCTTACAAATGCTTTATTTTGTTGTACTTTTTCACATTTTTACATGTTCATTTCAATTTCATTTATTTGAAAACTTTCATTCCAGCTTCCAACACAAGGAAAAAGTCACGTTGTTAAAAGCAGACATACAACAAAATTAGACCTTATAGGACAAGGCATGATTGATTAAGTCAATATGTATGAAAGGAAACTTTAACATTTTTAGAGGTTGCTTTGGAATTTGAATGGATGTAAATAGTCTTCAAGATTATCACAACTATAAATAGAATCATCCTTCCATCCTGGTACTTATAAGGGTTATATGGCAGCCACAAAAATTGTTTCAATCCCAATTTGCAATTTATTCTAAGAACTGTATGTTTTCAAGCATGTTAGAACTTGTATACGGTAAGTTCCTAATGGGAAGTTTATAGGTTTTTGTTCTAATAACTAACAAATTATTGTCTGAGAACTTGGTTGATTTTCTTGAATTTCTGAGTATGGAGATTCTTGAACGCAAGGTTGTGTCCTTTCTGAGTTAATGTCCTAAGCAGTTTATATATCAATTTCGTGAAAGCAGTTCTCCCTGTAAACAATTTTTCAGTTTATTGAACATGTTCTACAACTCTTTAAATGTGTCAGCAGTACACTCAGATTGGTTAATATTTCAGAAATAAATATATCCCAATGAACTTACAGTTGAATTCAAAGGCTTGTCAGATACATGTTGGGCCAGTTAACATTGTGAAGTCTATTTTAGAAATTTATCTATTGCTTGCTTTGTCTGTTTGATATACTTAAAGAAACCACACAGGATTTCAATGCTCTGCAGGATACTAAGATTGATCAGTGCAAATCCGGCCCATATATCAAAGATTTAATGGACTGTCTCCAGGACTACAAAACTGATCATAAAGCTAGACATTACTTTTCAGTTGGCGGAGTATGTCAAAGGTAAAATAGTAATGACTAGAGAATAAAGGGAAAATAGAAAGCAATATGGTTACTTTTTAAATTCTGTTAACATTAGGGAAGTGGAAAGGGTGAGACTTATTGTTAACTTTTAATTTGCAGTAATTTGTGTTCTGAACAATGAGCAAGCAATACCTATAACAGAACACTACAGACACAATGGTGCTTGAACATGAATAACAGGCTACAGAATGTTTCAATATGGTGATAGATTTCTATGATTATTTGAAACCACAAGAACTGGCCTTTACTGAAACTAAATTATTACAATTGGTTTTTAACACTAACAAAGTAAATAGAGGTAATATATTTTGACAAGCGGATAATCTTGTTCACTTACATTTTCTCCAAATTAGATCTGACCTGTAAGCTGTAACTGTCCTACACTAAATAAGTCTACGATTATTCCAGAATTATCACGCAATGATTTTTAATTGATAAGGAAATGATTTCAACCAATTTAGTCTGGTGGCTGAAGGGTTAGACAAAGGATTCATTACAACAATGTGATTCAATTATGAATCTGTGATTTTTCAAGGTTTTCTTGTAAGAAATCAAAAAACTTATTGCAAGTGAACTGAAATATCACTGAATTGAAAACATAAAATCTTTCTTGACTCATTGCAGCATGATTAATAGTAAAATTATATGATAATAGTTCTGAAATCATAATATCAGGTATATTTTGAAAAATCTATCAATTACAAGAAAATTTAATCCACCAAATTTCAATTGATCTTTTAAATAATAAAATATTTCAAATATTTTGATTCAGAACATTTGAAAACCAACATATTTTAAGTGTAATAACTGTATTTATGAATGTTTCAAAACTTAACTACTTTAAAACTTAGCTAAATTATGACTAATTATGATCAGATAGGATTTGAACGACATTTATAAGTTGAGGGTAACAAGGAACAAGGAATACATTATGGTATAACACCATTCTATAAACATTATGTTATTAAAGAAGTGTGTTATACCATAATTGATTCCCTTGTATTCCTTGTTATATCTATTAGTGCTCAATTAAACTGTTTATGATCCCATTTCATTCCATTATTTGTTGGTAAATTAGTCTTCATGTCCTGAACCAATCAGTTAAGGTTTGATGGACAAAATTGATAAATGAATTTCTGTTCACATGAAAGAAAACAGCTCTCTAATTACTGATTGTCAACTGGAAAGTGTACATCTTATATTCAATATTCTGGATGATTTATATAAATTAAATAATGATAATCAAAGCTAAATCTAAACCATCACCATGAGGGCAGATATGCGACAGTTGTGTTCTTACTAAAGTCCTATTTAAAACAAACTTCCGATAACAAAAAATGCACCATTACAATTAATCAAGGCTATCTCTAGATGAAAAACATAGCAAGGTGGTTGTTCTGTAAGAATTAGAATTTTTCGTTTAAAATGACCAAAAATCAAACGTATTCTGCAGTTGACATTGCGTATATTGATCAGTAAAGTGATAGCATAATGGCATATAATTTTATCAGTGAAGATTTTGATTTAAAAATTGATTTTGGAGGATGATTTATTGCTAAATTCAAAAATAAATTACAAAATAACTAGTTCTAGACCACCATCAATGAAAATTACATTACTGTTTACTGCAAATTTAAATTCTTAATAAGGTAGGCTTGCATGAATATTGAATTTCAAAGGTTATTGTTTTTTGAGAAAATGCTTTTAAATGACATAAATATAATGGATAGGCCAAGTCTACTGCAAAATACCAATGAATGGGGGGTCTACTTGGTTTTTGTTGTCCCTTTTATGAAAGTTTACGTTTTTTTTGTATAACAATCTACCTGTTTACCTGAATTTCATACCTGTTAGCCTGTCATTTCATTTTTGGAATTGTTTGGAAAATTTGGTGTTTATTAAAAACAACATTAACAATAAATAGAAGGAAATTCAAAGCCTAAATCTGAAACAAATAATGCATTTAGTAAGTATTGTCAGGTATCCAGGGAATTCGGGTGGTAAATAATGCACTTAAAATTTTTTTTTCCAATAATCATAACATTCATCCATTTTTTGACAATTTTTATATCAGGTAATTTATTCTTTCTTGAAAAGTTTTAAAGTTAAATCAATTGAAGACAACACAAAAAAAACAATCTGTCCTATACAAGAAGTTCAATATTAACATTCTGGCGTTTGAAGAGTTAATGGTCTCTACATCATTTCAGAAGAGAATTCTACCCAGTCATAAGATATAAAAGCAACATTACTAATCTGCTATTATTATAGAGAAGGAAAATAATAGACTAACTAACCTATAATCATTTTTTTGGTCCAAGTTGTCTGAACTGGGTAGCAATTTACTGTCTTGATTTGGAGAAGTTAAAACAATATAGGTAGCTACTTTACTACAAGGCCAAAAGAAATGGCAATGTGGAGTAAGTGAAATTGTTCTTTTCGTTACAAAAAACAAAATTATGCTTTTTTGGTTACAGTCATCAACCTTTGTAACTGTTTAAGAATGAAAGCCTAATATACAGGGTTTCGAAATAAGCGGTATCACATTGCAGTTTGTGATACAATTTTTAGCAAAATGTGCTGTATTTTGTGTTAGTAGCGCAGTTTTTTTGCGATACATAATATTTTCAAATTAATTAAAGATGTGGAAAAAAATTACTTGTCCGATGCCCATGTAATAAAATTTTGTTTGTCAGCACATTTTATGAATACTGTTGCACTTGTTTGACTGCATGTTTGGAATTTGCGTTGCGTTCAATGCTTTCTTTGTGTCGTTTTCCATTGAAATTATATTGGAGGTGTCGCCCCGGGAGCAAAAATCGAAAGGAACTACCTCACAGACTCCCGTCAATATGTACTGCTCACGTGATGTCCTTCAACACTTCTGACAGTTCAGATATTATTGATCCAACCTGCTTTGATTGTACAGATTACAAAAAGCCCATATATTAAAGAAATACATAAATAGTTTACATGCATTCACAAGTACGGATGAGACACTATCTTATAATAATAAATTTTGCTATCCAATTTTGCCCCATAGAGCAAAATACTGAGATGCAAATAAATACATAAATTCGGACCATGGATTGTCTACACTTAAACAAATATATGACATCTTAAGAGATACAGATCTGAGTATCCAGACCCTTTTGAATAAAATGCATACAAAAGAATATATATCACCTATTTTAATTGATTGTTGAGTAATATAGACCTTTCAGCTTATATAAATAAAGCACAAGATGTATCTAATTTGGAGCAGAAGACATTTTTGGGTGTACAACAACAAAGGGCATGTAGTTAAGAGGTTCAAGTCTATTGCTATTTCCAACTCCTATTACATACAAACAGGGTCTGAATTGACGATTGGAAAGCCTTCATATTATATATTCTACATCATTATATATATACAAGTTCAGTATTAACTACATATTTTTAACTTACCAAATGGTAAACCACGAATATCAATACCTCTTGCTGCCACATCAGTACATATCATAAACTTGACTTTCCCATCCTATAATAATAATAATAATAATAATATAACATGTACATTATCAATGAATATTCTTGTTTAAAGAACCTTATTAAACCTAACGGTACTTTTACATAGCTGATTATACTTATTCACACAGCTTACAATACCTGTTTACACAATTTACAATACCTATTTACATGGCTGATTATACCTATTTACACAGTTTACAACACCTATTTACAGAGTTAACAATACCTAATTACACAGCTGATAATACCTAATTACAGAGCTAACAATACCTAATTACACAGCTGATAATACCTAATTACAGAGCTAACAATACCTATTTACACAGCTGATTATACCTATTTACACAGTTAACAATACCTATTTACACAGCTGATTATATCTATTTACAGAGTTAACAATATAATATTATATGCAATTAAGTTTATTATATCTATTTACAGAGTTAACAATACCTATTTAAACAGCTCATTATACATATTTACACAGCTCATACAGAGTTAACAATACCTATTTAAACAGCTGATTATACCTATTTACACAGCTTAACAATACCTATTTACACAGCTGATTATACCTTTTTACATATTGACGTCAACCTTGTGACATGAAGTTTGAGACAGTGACGTCGACGTCAACCTTGTGACGTCAAGATTTACAAAGTTAACAATAATTACACAGCTGATTATACCTTTTTACACAGCTAATCATATCTATTTACACAGCTGATTATACCTTTGTACAGAGTTAACTATACCTATTTATACAGCTGATTATACCTTTTAATGGAGCTAACAATACCTATTTACACAGCTGATTATACCTTTTTACATAGCTATAATAAGTAAGTAAGTTTTATTTAGAAACCAATATATATGGTATATGAGTACAGTATACTACATAGTGCATTCATTTGTACATGAAATCAATTTGATAAATTATAGTTTATATGCATTTAAGTTTATAATATAGTAATAATAAATAAAGAAATGAGAGGTGGATAAATAATCAATAAACAAACAATAATTTAAAAAGTGAATGTACTAATTTCTAAATGGATTTTGATGAATAATATAATTAAATTTAAATCTGGTCTAGAATGATTTTATTATAGTTGAAATAAATTTACAGAGTTTTAATAGTTGTTCATGTTTTGAATTTAACAGTTCCTTCATAGTTTCAGATGACAGGTGACTCTTGTAATTTTCATTTATTAAAAGAATTGGGTCTTTATCAAAAAATTTACAGTTAAAAATATAATGGTATTCCTATAATGAAATTTATTTAAACAGCTGATGGATTATATTTACAGAGCAGATGGAACTTCAGTTTATGTACTTTCATGCAGTTCAAAATCAAGTTCCCACAATTTTCTGGATTTTTTCATTAAGCGGACGTAAAATGTAGCATTAATAATGTGAATTCTATTAAAGGTTGACGCAATTCAACGGTTTGTCAATTAATCTTCAAGAAGAATGTGAAACTATGCAGGTTTCTACTGTAACAAGATATTCCGCTAATAAAAAGTGTCAAAATATTTCCACAACAATACGTATTAGAAACATGTCAGTGGGTGTTGATTGCATTAAACAGTTCTCACTCAGAAATCTTAGAAAATAAAGTGTAAAATCTTTGTTACTTTTCAAAATCAATTGTGACATAATTTAATAAGAAATTTCGTTATGAAATTAATCAAATATGATTGTATCAAATTCAGTCAAATTTAAAAAACTGCTTTAGATAAGTTTGTATATGAGCAAATCTGGTTTTTATATAACTTTTAATAAGCAGGGATCTCAGATACATCCCCTTAAAAATAGAGGACATTTTTTAATCCATTTTACCATTTGAGGATGTTTTTTTGATTCTTTTCCTATACAAAGATAGCTTGCCAGGCAAGGTAATACACAGCCACTGGTATCTGTAATCTTGAAGAATGAAAGGCAATAACACATATTCAATATTTATCTGATTTGAAATTTAGGTAACAACAAACTCACTTCAAGTTTCGTCGAGGGGTGTCAAAATACTCTCCACATTTCATGTGACTGTATAAAAAACAGACTGCAATTTTTAAAGTTTTTATTATATTCCCATAGGATAGTTGACAAGGACATGTATACGATATCATCCGCTGAAAAATCAGGGTATGATCATATTAAATTAACTAGTAACTTGCAAACTTATTTTGGTGTTGTATTTGGTGGGTATGTTTTTTCTTACACCACACTTCCATTTGGGTGGAAGGCCTTACCCTTTATATATCAGACTATAGGAATAATTGCTACATCACACTTGTCTGCATTGGGTATTCCAAATATGCAGAACATAGATGATCACATGGCAGTTTCTTCTGCAAACTTTGAGAGTGAACAGGATTTTGAGATTGCAGCATATTAGATAGCCATTTGTGCCTAGTTAGTACTCTCATACAGTTAGGTTATACATAAGCTTTAGTGAAGTCTCATCTAGTTCCTTCTTTTACTGTAAAGTATTTGGGATTTATTGAGGATTCGGTTCGACAAGCATATCTATTGCCAGAAGATAAAAACAATCATTTATTATATATAACTGGCCCAAGAAGTTGTTGATGTCCGTACTTTGCAAAGATTTGCTGGTAAATGTATTTCTGTCTTTGGTAGTTCCAGCAGCGAAACTTTACTGTAGAGAAGTGAATAGGGCGATTTCGCTTGGTTTAAGGAATAGTAAATCAGTTAGGGTGGATGGGGGTTTAAAAGTAGAGTTAGAATATTGGCGATTTATTGATGATTGGAAAGATTGTTTTTTGTGGTGCCCTGAATTTCATAATCAGATTTTGATTGCAACGGATGCATCGTTATTCAAATTTGGTTTGTCGATTGGGAAGTTAAAAGGAACGACATTTGGAGACACTTAAAGGAAGGGGAGGCAATCATTAAGGCGATACAATCATTGGGTTCTGATCTTAAAAATTGTAGGTTAGATATTCTGACTGATAGTATGGCAGTTATTGGTTCTTGGGAAAATCAGATTATGAAAAGATTGCTCAGAGAGGTTAGTTTAAGCAATATAGATCGTCACATGACATACATCAAATCCTCATTGAACCCAGCAGTCCTACGATCAAGGGAACTTAACATGTGCGACACTCAATTAAGTGCCAAGTCTTGGGAGTTAGTAGAAGAAGTATTTGGACTTCACTCGATGGATCTTATGTCTATGGACTCTAATAGTATGCGAGTGAATGGGATGCCTTTACGACATTTTACCCCATTCCCTACTTCTTTGTCAGCTGGAGTTAACTTGTTTGCTTAGAAGATTCATCAGGAGGCCTATCTTTATGTGTTCCCACCCTTTAATATTATTTTCCCACTATTGACGTTTTTAAAGGAGCAAAGATTAGAACGTTGTACAGTTATTTTACCAGTATTTTCAACTAATTTTGCTATATGGTGGCCCACTGTCTGTGTATTTTTTTTGTATAAACAATATTTATTTGTATAGGATTGGGGAACAGGCTTTCGCCTATAGTACCCTCTCCTGTGTGTGTATATGGTCAATCATCACTTGGACTAAAAGGAGACAAAGGAATTGTAAAGATACCCACTAAAAGAGGCTTTGTTGAGGACAACCGTGGACTTATGTTTGATTTGGTGGCGTTTCGAATGATATTTTGCTAATTGTTATTTTAGAAGTGCCAAGTGTATTTCGATTAGAGCAAAATATATCAAAGGGTTAGAGACTTGGAACAGAGGCAGTTGGACTCCATATATAAAAAAGAGGGATAGCTTACGTCAAAATTTATTGTATCTTCTGCCACAAACACCTGGCAAGCCTCATTGAGGGAAGTATCCCCAACTGATTTGGTAATTTTTTTGATTTGTAAAGACAGGTGGGGAAAAACACAAGTACACAGGCTTGAATGTTCAAATATGACTCAGGAAGGAAAGTTTGATTGTAATTGCCCCATGAGGCTGGCTTCAGCCAGGGTTCAAGGTTATGTGCACCATTTATCAGAGATTTTTTCTAATGAAGGAAGGGGTAAATATTATAACGATATTACACAGTTAGGTAATCCAGCTATGTTTGATAAGATTAGGTAATCCAGCTATGTCTGATAAGATTAGGTAATCCAGCTATGTCTGATAAGATTAGGTAATCCAGCTATGTCTGATAAGATTAGGAAATATGTTAAGTCCATACGCAAAGAACAGGCAAGAGCTCATATCTTACCTAAACAAGCATTACCAATATATTTATCAAATATTAAATGTTTCTCAATGTATATCCAGAGGGAATTGGATAGAAAAGACTTGTCGTTAAGGCAAAAATATGTGTTAAGTCGTGACCAGGCTCTATTTAAATGTCAGTTTCTTGCTGGGGACAGGGCTAGTGATGTTGCTTTGATCTTGGGTCAGGAAATTAAGAAACTGAGGGATGGGACTGGTTTGGTTTTCTCCCATACATTTGGAAAATCCAAACGGGGAGGGAATGGAAAGGTGAACACATTTGTTTTGAAACATGTGACAGATAAAACTTTATGTCCAGTCGAGGGTTTAGAATTGTATGTCAATAACGCTCGAGGATGGGGTGTTGATTTATCTAATGGTTATCTCTTTAGGCCTGTCACAGAAGCTGGTCAGGTAATAAATAATATGATGTCTAACTCAGCAATATATGAGAGGTTAAAAGGATATGTAGCATGCTTGGGCATTTTCGCTGGGAAAACTTCTCATAGCTTCAGGGCAGGTTGTGCTGTGCATTTGTTAATTTCTGGGACAGCAACGTCAAGTAAACAGGCAATGCAACATATTGGATGGACAATTGAAGCAACAGCCAACTATTTAGTAGAGCCCCACAATAAACTGATGCAAGTATTATTGGTGAACAATTAGCTCTATCAATGGAAAGTTCTCAAACTGTAGAGGACTGCTTTAGGGGGGCTGTTTCAGATTTGCCATCGTTTTGGGGGAAATAAATACACTGTGTATTGTCATGGCTACAGGCTTGATTTGTAAATCTAAGTTGTTATAAAATTATAGACTGAGTAACTTAGAACTGGTTTGAGGGGATATTTAGGTATGATGTAGGAGTAGGTAGATTTGTAGGTATTAATCAGTGTTTTCTGATTAATTTGTTTCAATATTATCTTATTCTAAGAGGTATTTAAATTAGTAATTAGTCTGATGATGTTGTACTGTACTTTAAATATTATGTTTAACTTGGTGATATTCCATATTAAAGTGTTGAAATAAAAATTTGAAAAATAAAAGTGTTACATTTGATGAGTATTGGGAAGAGCACGGAGAACCATGGAGAAAAGGATATGGTTTTCAAAACAGTTTGCCAATTATTCCCAAAGGTTGTTGAGCGCATACACTAGGTGTTAGTGGGGATAGGGAAACATCCCAAGTGACACCTAGCGGGAAACGAAACAATGCGTCACTTCCTTTTATGTCGATCAGCGTTTGAAGCCCTAAGAGAATGAAGTTTTTGCAACCTCCTTTCAAACCTGGTTGAAGCTTTGGGAATAATTGGCAAAGGAGTCCTTTGATAATACAAATCAAATTATGAAACGATATCCAAGTTATTTTAAATCACATAGAATTGTCGGTTATCATAAAATATCAAAATTTTGTTTTTGGTAAAATAAAGCTACCGTAAAATTAATCATAAAAGTGAAAGTAGAGTGTACCGGATGTTATTATAAAAACAAATTGAAAAATGGATCAAGTTATCATCTTTATCGGGGGATTAATTAATCAGGCAATGATAATATTGTTACGGGGGAGATTAACGCCTGTCACTGGCAAATAAAATACAAGTAAAGAAAATTTTATTGATTTTTGGTATAGAATTTTGACATTTGAAAACAGTAGGTCCTGTGAAAATTATCATGGTTTCGAAAAGAAAATATCGGTATATTTGGGTCTCCCGCCGGTAGATCGGGAGACAGCATGCAAAAGCGGTAGAAACCTGACGAAATCGGTAGATTACACATGTATGCAGTGAGGATAGGGAAAAATCACAAATTTCCATATAGTTGAAACCTGAGATTGCCAAAGATGTAACTTCCTATTTGCAAACCTGTCAAGTTAGTCATGCATGTACTCCTTTCGAGTCAGCCTTTGAACTTTTCAGCCAACCCTCTTTAAAGTGGCCCAGGCTTGATTTGTTTCGGACAATCATCCGACAGCCTCAAACACATGAAATATTTTGCTTAGCTAATCAGAAATAGTCTACAGAGCTTACCTTTGAAATTTGAGCCTTCAAATCCATGTGTATCCATAATTATCCGTGTTTGAAAAACCATAATGCCTTATTGGAAAACGGTTCGTCTTGATAATCAAGGAGTTATCCTTCCCGTCGTGCAATAGCGGTCATCTATATAAATAGACTACAACGCATTTTCAATTGTAGACTTTGTCAACAGGACACACAATTTTCAGAGTGACTGGAGACCAGCCGCGTACAGCACGTAAAAATAATGGAAAGTGAAATTTTTTGTTTGAGGTATATTTCAAGGTATTTTGCGATTTTCTTAGAGCTTGAGTATTTCTGAGGACTGTTTAAATGTAACAAAGGCCCAAAAAGACCCCTAAAAATCAAGCCTGGGCCCCTTTAATAGTATTGACCTTTAAGTAGACAGCTATCTGTTTAATCTAGTAGTATTACCTGTATAAATAGGTATTTTTCTACACACAAATTTGTCTAATAAACATTAATTACATCTTTTGTTTGTATTATTGTTAATACATCCTTGAAGAATTAATTCTTTCAAACAATGGTGTTCTTAATCTTAAATAATGAGATACTAATACCCTCAATATTTATAATTTCACAGTACAAGTAAATGATTACCATTATATTAACCTTAGAGATTGAGAAATCATGCTTAAGGCCCATTCTCAAAAAAAGTTAACAATTTACCGGCTCTACAGAAAAGAATGATTTGAAAAATATTTTTGATTTCTTTCATAAAAGGTAGATAAGAATCTACTATTTCATAGCTTTCTGGATGTGTATGAGTTTGCCATGCCACAATACGTATTTTTTATGAGTTTTTGTTTCCAATATACCCAATTATCTCACGAATTTGTCACTACAATTCTTACGTTACGATGTACTTCAAGTTTATATGGATTATTTGATATAGAAATCTTTGATTTTAAACTGCTATTTTCATTTTTTCATGTTTGATAATAGTATAAGTATGATTGCTCCATAATAATATAGACATAAATCCCAATCGCTTTTTAGAGCTCTTGTAAATATCGCTAAAAACTTGTTTCTTCCTTTTTGTGCTTGGGGTGATTTTCATGTTTTTGATACAACGTAATATCTCGTTGATCCGAATGTCCCAGTTTCTGGTATGTAAATTGTGGTTCAATTAAATAAAAAAATCAAAAGTATGCTATCTGTTCTCGACACAAATCTCGCACTGACCTTAAAATCATATTGGGGTGAAAATCACGTAAATATCGCATATTTCACATATTGGCTATCTGCATAAATATCACATGCGACACACTTTGGGATCAGATAAAAAGCATTTTATATTTTAAAACTCTCAAATTTATTTGAAAACTAACACAAACGTGGTAACAAAAAAATCAAATTATTATTATTGTTAAAAATACATTTCATTTGTAAGTAATTGAATATCAAATTAAAATTAAACAAAATATCACCATTGACATAACAAAATCTCCGCAATTCAAATTTAACAAGTCTGGTAACGTAAACATCAGCACATAATAATAATACGAATCAGATTGTGCACAAGTATTTTAGGTTATTTGAACAGAATTTTCGATATCATTTTTCTCTACTTGTAATAGTTTATAGGATCTACCAAATTTGCCATTTGGACTTGGTTCTTGTATTTGTGTGAGGACCTCTGAATTATTTACCCAAATCTCATCTGGATAATTTGGCCATTTAAACAACCCTTTTGATTCTGCCATGAAGGATACTTCCAATTCATTTCTGTCTATTTGCAAGACTTTGCCAATGTACCCATTATTTTCATAGACGTATGCCACAAAGTTACCCTCTTCATAATAAGAAATATGATTGGACTTCTCAACTTGATTAGTGTTGTCGTCAGTGCTATCATGAACGGCACCTAAACCAGTAGTATGTCTGTTCCATGAGTCACAGATGTTGCCAGTCAAACAAATAGCACAGTAACATGAGCATTCTCTGGCGTGCAGTGTGTTGGGATTAATACTGGCAACAGCGTGATATTTCATGGTACCTTTGACCCATCTCAAGTTAAGGGAGGCAGCAGCATCCTGCTTTTTCTTGAATTACTACAGCTTTCATTTGCCTGGGGTCATCAGCGAGTCTTTTCATTGTACCACCGAGCCCATCACAAGGACCCTTACTGTGTCCGGCTTCAAATTAATTCCACCTTGCGTTTACACCATACAGATCACGATAATTAGTAGTTATGTTTAAAATATATTTGTTTCTGTATTGACTTGAGGGACTGTCTGTCTAGTAGTGAATCAGATTAAGATTTGGATCTAGTCGTTGCAGTTCCAGAATAAGAATATCAAGTATGGCCCAAACAGTATTGGCATTGTGTGCTAATTCGTCAGAAATCATCACGAAGCTCTTATGGCACAGCTGGTCGTCTTTGTGAAAGTAAACGACCATGGGATGAATTGTTACAGATGTTTGGTGCCAATAAGCACTCTGAGTTTCCTCCACCGATAGAAAAGTGTAATTTTCGGCAAAGTCCATCTCAACTATCATTAGGTTCGGTGGTAGTTGCTCTTTTAAGTACTTAATTTGATTAAACTGTTCCTTTATTCTCATCACGTGTGTTCTAATTTCAGCTAACTCTTCCTACAATTCTTTCAGAAAATCACCTTTCGGCTTGCTTTCATTGACAACCTTTTCTTAATTCCAGCTAGTTCAACTCTTCTCCAGGCATCAAAATTAACCTGTTTATTGTCATCAATATTGATAAATAGCTCATCAAATAAATTATCATCCAAATTTGCTTCAACTTCTGGATTTTCTCAAACGGAAATTCCAATTTTCCATAAAGCTTGCATTTTCAAAGCAGCATTCTGATGTCGAACACATAAACACGATTGCCTACTTGTAAATTGGACCGGCAAAATGTGCCTTGGCGCAGTCGACAAAACATTGCCAACGACAGACAGTATGTGGGATGTTCAGCCGAAAAATTTCTGGTGCAAATAACCTAAGTAATCCGTTAAAACTATAGTTTGCTTTATCTCCCTATCAACCTTTTTGGCATCTTTCTTGCCAGGATTTGCTCTGCGATTGTTACTCCTTTCGAAGAAGGCAGTTTCTGACATTTTCTGGTAATCGATTTTTTTTTATTGAATTTCTGGTTAGCGTACTTTGACAAAGTTTTGTAGCATGCCAGATTTGACGCCTTATTATTCCCAACTTACATCTGATATAACATAAAAATATAGCTTGGCGACAGTAACGAAGTATCGTTTTAGAAATTCAAAATGCACGTAAGAAATTTTTTTTATGGATTATTAGAATTTGCATGTTTTTTTCTTATAAATCCAATATTAGCTTTTCTGCAGTTGCAAATTTTATCAGAAGAAAACCTTTGTTAACTGCCTATTAGTGCGTTTAGGTTTGCGACACGTAATGTTAACATTATATGAGAATGGGCCTCAAGGGCTTGTACTTTTTCAAGAATGTAAAATTTCTGGTTTTGTCTGTAAGTACAAGTATTTCTATGGATTTTGGGGATAGTTTTACCAGTTGTATGTTACAGAATAGTATAAAATTAAAACCTCACCTTAAATGCTTGAAGATTAGCTTTTCTTTCTTGAGGTTTACGGTCACCATGGAGACATACACAGGAATACTTGGCTGAAAGAAACAATGATACAAATCAAATAATATGTCTATACATCAAACTTACTTTTTTTTGACAATGACTATATGGACATGATAGAATATTTTCGGGAACACAGGAAATGTGTATGAAAATGAATAGTCATGACATAACCTTACACCATTCCTCTAAAACTGGGCAAATGTTGAGGTGATTTCAGATTCCCCTTGTATTTTCTGAACGGAACTGATTTGTAGCATCATCGGATTGGACAGTAAAACAAGGTCCTGTGTGCTACAGGCTATGCACACTCATTTCATTTCATTTTGCTGCAATCTTCATGTGCCTGTATATCAGTCATACATACATTACTATCAAGATTGATCATAAAAACTGGAACTATGACAGTGATTGCTAACCTTGACATTAAATTGATAGAGCTAATGGAAAGTGACCTTCAATAATCACATGAGTAAGGCATTGATGGGCCAGTGCAACGCAGCAGACTTTTACATAAAGTCAACATGGGTACATGTATTTCCCACAAATTAACCCCAATTAAATGTTTATCATTAAGTCAAAATTCACAATTTTAACTGAATTCTTTTCGATACTATGAAATAGTTTTTTCATGGCCAGTATTAAAGAAGCTAGTTGTCCTGATTAAAAAATGGATTTAAAATAATGACAAAATACAAAGAATGGTTTGTATAAATCTGAGACAGTCTGGAAGCTGATAAAATAAATCAATCATTTGACAGAACTTCTCCCTACAGGAACTATGTTTAATACACATACAAACACATTCATTTCTTTTCAAATTTACTTCATTGGATGTTTCACACCATTTGTTAAGCAAGTGCCCAGCAAGATACACCAATAAATTTTAATTAAATTAAATAACTGATTATTTACAACAGAACCTCTCTGTTTTCTTACCTGCAATAAAGATAAACAGCCAGCAAAACTTCATTCATTCATTCATTCATTCATTCACATATGAATTATTTATATCTATGTCTCATGAGGAAAGATAGAGCGGTAAAATGATAGATAATGAAATCATATTAGCTCTGATTGGACGTAAAAAATTACTATGATATCAGTTAATGATTTCCTTAAGCCACACTTTTTTTTTCTTTGGATTAGGGGCCCACCTATGTCAAAAAGTTGAAAATCGAAATAAAAATAAAATTGAAAAAATGTCCTTTTTTATTGTCTCCGATCATTCGAATATTTCAACTTCAAGGGAATTTAAAATAAAGTTTAATCTCAGTCAAGGATTTTTCCTCAGAAGGCAATACTTTTTGAATTGTTAGACAATGAAATTCACGACCTTTGTTTACCTTTCAACTGGCTTATCTCAACAGAATACACCACCCGATCCTCGTAGTCGAACAATCTTTTGGCCTAGGCCTACTTTTGCTTTCAACTTTAAACAAAGTAAACAAATTGTTTCGAAGGTATATTCAGCTGAATGATCGTCTTTTTATTAAAAATATATTAAAATAAAAGAGGGAGTGCAATATTCCAAAATTAATAGGACTCATTCATCTGGTGTCACATTCCGCGTTCCGAGTTTTCCTGACGTAATGAGGTATACAAGTCAATTTGTCGAAATGTCAACTAGTCGGTCAAGGTGTCGACAGACTTGTCGACACCATTCCTTGAGAGAAATGGTCGAAACAATCATATTCAGAAGCAATATATTCCAGGGCTGATTAATTAATCGATTATCTCTGATCTTTCCGTTAGTGAAATAATCGCTGATCATTGTTAATAAGAATCTCTGAACTGTCAAAAGTGTTCAAGATATCATGTGAGCAGTGTATATTAGCCATAGAGTTTTCTATTTATAACTCTATGATATCAGCAAGAATCTGCGAGGTGGTTGCATTCGATTTTTGCTCCTGGGACCACACCCTCCAATATAATTTCAATGGAAAACGCAAATTCAAGACAAACAGTAAAACAAGTGCAACACTATTTATAAAATTTACCGTCAAACTATTTCATTACTCGGGCATCGGAAAGTTTATTTTTATTTGTATTTCGTACGCCGATTCTGAATTTAAAGATTGGGTGCCCGTAATCCAAAAAATAAAAAAAGTATGCTACTTTTGGTTTTAAAAGCAGTTGCACTGTTGGAGATGGTCAAAGATCAATAATCCTCATGACATGGTTAACATGTAGCTGTGCTTAACTTACATCATGCTTGACAATTCCTCTAGCCCTTGTACATGTATCAAATTCTTATGTAATTTTTTAAATACATGTACCAAAGTATGATAAAATATTCACAAGAAAGATGACCTTCTGTTTATATACAAGAATTATAGACATAAAATTATAAAAAAACATTTGTTTTTTGACCAGACCTTGCTCTTTGTGCAAGTAATCAATCAGGCCATCTTATTAGACTTCCAAAGTTTGTGCTTTTTGGACAAGATATATCAATCTGAAAGCTGACAATTTTTTTAAAATATATTTTGTACTGGATAAAAGGAAAATTTCAATTGAGACTTTGACATTTTCCAACCTTTAGAAAATACAGAGTTAACAACAAGTTAGGTTTGTTTATGTCTGTTTATTTGGTTACATTTGTTTATCTAGTCTGGCTTAAAATTACCTGGCAGTTATAAGACAATTAAGGAAGTATTAAAACTACGCCAGACAAAAAGATAATTTTTAACACAATTCACTCTCATTTGTTAACATTAAAACCGAATGAATTTGAGCAGTATAGACCAGATGTATGAATCAAAGCGAAACATAAACAGTTGCCAATACATAATTAGTTTTATTACAACGCCAAATAACTTTTACAAACACATTTACATAAAATACAAAAACCGTGAGTAAAATTTGTACGTAAATGGTCTCTCAAGGCCTTTCACATTCAAGGCAAGATTTTAAACCATGTAACTTATGGTATAAATTCTCAAGGCTAAAGATTCAATCCACATGATAAACTAAGATATATGATTAGAACGTAGACAATCTCATAAACTAGGGATGGGCGATATTGAAATTTTGTATATCACGATATTTTTATTTTAATATTACAATATGAC
This sequence comes from Nipponacmea schrenckii, assembly GCA_030562195.1. Taxonomy (NCBI): domain Eukaryota; kingdom Metazoa; phylum Mollusca; class Gastropoda; family Lottiidae; genus Nipponacmea; species Nipponacmea schrenckii. The sequence goes on along the minus strand of JAUJPP010000007.1, from coordinate 8,435,495 downwards.
GATATATTGTGACGATTATATCGTGAACTATTTTAGCAATATAATCACGATATCTATAAATATTTTCACACTTATTATGAGGGACATATGAATTATATAATTTTGGTGACAGGGAATGGGATTATTTAATATTAACATATATCCTCACAGGAATTAAAAGCAAAGGAGGAATTTGGTCAGAAACTGGTACAAAAATTTTAACCCGAGTGAAATGGTTGTCTTGCTCAAAAGATGTTTGGTGGATTTAACTGCGAATCATTAGGCCTTTCGTCAGCATTATTCTCGACTTGTATTGCAAGCGAAGTAATTTCATCGTCTGATGAATCCATCGTCAATTCCGTTAGGTTACAAAAGCGAAATCAATTTGTGTCGGCTTAGGCCTATTGGTAATTTGCATGCCGGAAAAAGTGTTGACACATGGTAACACGTGCCTTTAGGTACACGGTAAATTCTTTAATCATAATTATTTAATTTTTCTGATTTATCGGGTTTTTTTTTCTTATACTATGTTTTTACACACAAATTATAATGAAATAAAATATATGACACATGATAATTCAGGAAAACGACACAAAAATTACTGTGGTATGATCATACGTACATTGGGAACGGGGTAAATATTAACGGGAGACAACTCTTTTTAACAATATCGTGATATTTCACTCAGACGATATGTATGGCGATATACCGGCTATAATTTTCTTTCAATATCGTTTGATTACTAGAATTTTCATACCGGTTTATATCGAAATATCGTAATATCGCCCATCTCTACCATAAACCTTAAGATTAACCATATCACTTCTTTATCTCATTAAATAATGATATTAACAATGCCTGATTATTAAGTCACCTATTCGAACCTAATTATGTGTATAGTAAACTGTAACATGTAAAACATCTGGTAGACTTGAATTTTCCTTTTATAATCAAATTTTAGTTAGCATTAATTTTACAACAAAATGAAATCCCAAAGGTTTATAAATCGTCTATTCTGTGAGATCTATAAATATCATAGACGTCATTGTAGTCTATCATGTTAGACTGGATGTATATCTCAAACTTTATTCCATAGAATTGTTTTAAAATTTGACTGTAAACAATTTTTGTCTTTGTTGGTTTGCTTCTTTTTAGTACACACATAACAAGACTAAGAAGACAGAGAATAAGACATTGGTTCACTATTTCATTAACACTAACTTGCATCCCAAATTCATTTACTTTCCATTCTTTGCAAGGTAACATACGCCCACTAGTGACTTCAAAATTAATTTCTTGTCAAAAAAATAAGCAAGGTTTGTTAAACGTACACACCTATTTCAATTTCAGATTTTATCAAAAGCAGATTAATACTGTATCCTCAATGATTTTTACAGATCAAAATTTTTCATACCATTGAGTTGTTCAAGGCTATTCTTGAAAAACAGGAAATTTCTAATTAATTACAGAGTTTCATCAAGCCAATTCTTGCAACTTATTTCAGATCAAGAACTTAAAAATTATTCCTCAGGTTGATACCTGATTTCAAACTAGATCTCATCAATGTATACAAACTGTACCACCAAGGGATAGGGTGATGGTAATATATTTCTGCATTGCGGGCATAAAAAAAATTTGTGAAAATGGTTGAATAATAATGAATTACACCTTTTCTTAAAATATCTAGAAATAATTGAACAATATCAGTCAGAGTAAAAGTCTTTAAAGACACTTTTCCAATTCCACTCATCATATTTTACATAATTGAATCGGAAATGATTAAACTATTTAATTATCCTTTTAGATGTTGACGCTGAGAAAAGATATTTTGAAGCCCACTAACATAATATGAATTCTGAACCTCTCTTTTAGTGCCTTAAAAAGAGACAAAGTTTATTGTGTATAAAATTTAACTTAATATATACTTACATCCACCTGTCTGTTTCAGATAAGTTTCTAAGTTATCACAATCTACTTTAGTTCTACAAAATAACAGCGCTTTATCCATTTTATGTTCATCTATAGCCTTTATAGTGTATTCTCCTTTCAATATCTTAATAGCTTCCGAGTAGGTTTCTGAAAAACAAATTTAATAAAATAAATTATGTTCCGTTTCTTTAATCAAATTTTTATATAAGGAATATATATCTCAGAATACTTTTGGCACCAACCATATTCATCAGATCAAGGAGTGTAGTATTTGTATAAAAGACATAAAACAAAGCTTTTACATTTAGATCGGAATTTCAAACAGATAACTTGCCAGGCAAGATAATATATGCCTAATGGCAGCTTGAATTTTGCCGCCTTATCAATTCCATTTCTCACACCAAGTTGCATTAAAATCCATTAAAAATTGTATCTTCTATTCTATCACAATAAAATTTTGACGTGATTGTAGTAAGTCAAGGGCAATAACTCAAAAACCGTTCATTAAAAATTGTCAAATTTAAATTTGACAGCTGTCTTGTCAATTTCAATACACAAAGTTTCATCAAAATCCATTGAAAATTGTTGCCTCTATAAACTATAACAATAAACTTTTGACGCAAAGGGGCAACAACAATATGGACGGTAGTATTTCAAATAAGGTTTTCGTTGTATAATGAGGTTTTTTTGATGGGTGGGGCCTCAAAAAAGCAATAACTAAGTATAATCTCAGTATTGACAGTTTTGCAAGAGATAAGCAAAATGGCAATTTGTCACGCTGTACCTTCCATGAAAACAGATCATGAAATTCAAGTAGGTTTTCCAATGACAGAAAATAACATATTGTTTTGTTTGACAGGTGTCAATGTTACAAGTCAATTTATCAACACGTTTTCAATTGTGAACCAATTTAAACAGGCTTGGCGTGCAATTAATTTTACATATCCTAAGAAACATTTCTCCATCATAAAACTTTTAATACAATCAATCCAATTCTTTGGGGAACTTATTATTATCTATTGACTATGAATTAATAAGGTTCTATGAATTTATGGATTAATTTTTTTATGATTTGACTTAAGTTGATAAAGATAGCTTGCCAGGCAAGGTAATTTACGCCCACTGGCAGCATTGAATTTGAATTAAGGTTTGACATCAGAGTAATAATCACTAGAATGAAATATTCAACCTTCAATCATACACTTCTTTTCTGGTATGATAAATGTACAATATTACTAAGTTTCATTAACCCTTTCAACCCGATGAGCTGGTATACCGGCTTATCCTTATATGATATATACCCGATGAGCCGGTAAACCGGCTGTTGTCAAGTGACGTCATACAACGTTAACGTCATACAAATTAAGAAATATTGCTTGGAGCTCAGGGTATATGACGTTCTATCTAAATTACACTCAGGGTTCAAAGGGTTAAAACTTGTCAAAAAATGAACCGTCTAACATGGCATTGAATATTTTTTCGGTATTTTCAATAGGGTACATCCTCGGATGATAATAAACATTTTCAGCAAGTTTCGTCCAAATTAGTAATTAATTGTGTCTTGAAGAGTATTTACAATCCAAAAATCAAATGGCTTTTTAAGAACAATTCTAGTTCAATATTTTTCAATATTTTTTATTTTCAATAGAGCTCAGCAAAATCTGTAAAGAATTGTGCCTTGTTGAGTGTTGACAAGCTAAAAATAGAACTTGTTTTAAATAACAAGGGCAATAAATCATATTAAATATATTTCATCATTTTTAATTTGCAATTGGGCAAATTCTTGGGACATAACAAACAATGTCATTGAGTTTCGTAAAAATTGGTTAAGAATTTTGCCTTCTTAAAGAGTGTTGACGAGCTAAAAATTGAACTTGCCTTGAACTAAGGGATAGTAAGCTAGTGATTAGTGATAGGCTTGAAGTAGACAAATTGTAAAGGTTTTTTTTTGTTGTTACTATTTTATTTTGTCTAATATCTCAAATTAAAATCAATAAATTCCAATACCTGGGGGCCGCCATCACGTGGCATGACGTCACAGGGTAGAAAGAATATCAAAATGGCAGAAAGTCAAGCCCGGGGATGCCTTAACAATAAGTGGAGAAAAAAAGACGTAAGTATAAACGAATACTAGATCCCACTAAGAATCTACAAAAGAGCTGAACAACATCGGTACAGGTTAGACAGTGGCTATGTTTCATTTCTCAACAAATAAAGTCGTGCGTGAAAAACATTTTCTACTGGCCGACTTCAAAATAAAAAAAACGCTTTGGTTCTGGGATTGCACCTGGTGGTAAGTGGCTGAAAGACACAGCTTTTCCTACCATTTATGTCCACAGGAAACTGCTCACAAGGGTTGAACGTATTCGCCGTCTACAAAAACGATAAACGCGACATGCACAGACTGAGGTGAGTCAATAATATAGGAGTTAAAACATCGACGCAAGACAAAATAAGCCAAAGCCGCCAGCGGCTAAAACTACTTTACTAGTCCTATACCTTGCAAGGCAGGTGACAATGACAGTACACCTTAAGTTTGATAAATAAAATCCTTAGAGGAGGTATGTACTCGGGTAATCTGTTCGAAATGACTCCTTATTAAAAATATGCAGGCCGAAAGAAATGGTCAATTTCGACAAGGCCTACTTCGTTGTCTCTTTTGTTTACAACCTGTACCGTCCATTTTAGATATCTTTTATACTAAATTTGTTTCCGGAATATCCAGTCATTGTAATGCAGATAGCGGCAGGCTATTGATAGTCCTGATTGTCAAGATTGATTGCGTTCTGGCTCAAATTGATCTGACAGAATGTCAGCAGCCATGTTTGTTTACCTTTCTATCTACGACGTGACGTCATAATCTTGCATATTCACGATCTTAAAGCCATTAATGACGCGTAATATTTAATTTTGAATAAATGTCATTTTATAGTTTGCAAGTAATTATAACACGTCTTATTACCGGAAAATTGTATAATTGACGTAAACCTTATTATTCTTTTAAAGAATAAGGGCAATAATTCATATGCAATATTTTTTTTTTCGCTGATTCTCAATAGGGTTTATACTTGAGTTATAAAACACCACACTCTCAAACCAAGGAGAGCATAACACCCTAACCAAGTTCCATCAAAATCCATCAAGAATTGCACATTGTAGAGAGGTTACAAGCATTTCAAGAACTAGTTCAATAACTCCACATTTCATGTTCGCGTATAAATATTGGGTGTCATTATTACACCTGATTTGAATATATATTTTATTATCACTAAATTGAATTTATTTTATCACTAAAATCTATCTTTCTTGACCATATTTTACAGTTTATCTTCATGAATAATTTATAATGAACATATTCAAATACAATAATGTTAGATTGACTGTCATTTTTAATCATAATAATCCTTTTCTCCTGGCACTATGGGTAGATTTGGCATTCCCTCCCTTAAAGCTATAGTTAATTTAAAGCTACTATATTTAACTAATTAAAGCTACTATTGAAGTCACCTATTAAATAAAATAATAGTAACATTTAAGTTCAACATAAGTTACATTGAAGTATAAGGTCCAATTATTTAACTAAAACTTTTATTATGCATAGCTTTTTACTAGTTTACACAATAAAATGCAGTGGCACAGGCTTTAAGTATTGTTTACTGTTGTGGTGTTAAATGTAAAATGGAATATAGCTTTTAAAGCTACACAAAAGCTACCCACATGAATTACAAACTGGAAGCTGTGCTATACCAAAAAAGTGTTATCCCAATAACAAAAATATCAATGCAACACCACTCTCTAAATGACATTAAATCATCTCATGTAATTGGCCTTGGGAGCTGTGTCGTTAGTGATTATCAGAAGGGGTAATGCATTTTCGCAGTAAAGTCTACCAGTCTGCTGCCTTCTATTTTTGTGGAGGGTCCGTTGGCCGAGTGGTCTAGACGGTTGACATGTATTGCTGGCGATTAGGTGCCTGACTCTGAGATCGCTGGTTCAAAACCCGTTCGGGTCTCAGCCAATTTTCAGCACTAGAATCTGTGCTATACCAAGAAACGAAAATATTGATGAATGACAAACTTTTACAAAGCTAAAAGATAGCTTGCCAGACAAGGTAACATACGCCCACTTTAGCAAACAGAATATTCCATGTTTTTTCATTTAATCAAGGGCATAACTCCTAAACCGACATCTGGAATCACATCATTTTTTAACTTGTCCGAGATATTATCAAGATGAATACACATACCAAGTTTCATTCAAATCAGATAAAAACTACAGCTTCTATTGCGTACACAAGTAAATTTTAACATTTTCTCATTAAATCAAGGGCAATAACTCATAAACAGACATCTGGCGAGATATTATCAAGATGAATACACATACCAAGTTTCATTAAAATCGGATGCAAACTATAGCTTCTATTGTGTACACAAGTAAATATTAACATTTTTTCATTTAATCAAGGGCCATAACTCATAAACCGACATCTGGAATCGTGCAATTTTCGAACTTGTCCGAGATATTATCAAGATGAATACACATACCAAGTTTCATTTAAATCGGATAAAAACTACAGCTTCTATTGTGTACACAAGTAAATTTTAATGTTTTTTCATTAAATCAAGTTTCATAACTCATAAACCGACATATGGAATAGTGCCATTTTTGAACTTGTTTGAGATATTATCAAGATGAATAGACATACCAAGTTTCATTCAAATCGGATAAAAACTCTGGCCTGTATCACATATACAAGTAATTGTTGACGGACGGACAGACCGACGGACGGACAGGGGTGATGGTAATATACGTCCATATTTTCATTCATGTGGGTGTATAACAAAAACTAACGAGTAAAATTGCAATGTAACAAAGAATGTTGGTGCCTTTGAAAAGCTAATGATATCTTTGTTTTTAAACTATTGTGCCTTTTAAAAAATAAAATTAGTGTTTTACATTGTTTTAATGTAAAACATGTGCCATGGAAATTATGTTTACATGTGAGCCACTGGATGCTCCTCCTTTGACCTGCATCACTGACTAACAAGATTGAAACATAATGACACAGCAGGGAGATAAAAATAAATTCCATTGTTATGGAATGATAGATGTTGCTAGAGTTTTTCAAACTAATTTTTTTCAAACTAATTTATCCTATCACACAACAGTATAGGAGCGGAATACCGAATAATATATATCATTTAAATTAGGAAAATTATACATTTCAAAGTATAAGTTCCGTCATACAAATCATTGAATACAAGACATCATTTTCCTTTTCTAATCCTATTTTGACAAACAAATTACTGTATTTTCCATATCTAGCTTTGAAATGATATGAGTTAAAATAGTTTGCCAGACACATTATAATTTACCATATTGTATTGAACACTATTTTCATTAAAACATGACTCCTTCACTCTATGGATTGGAGCATTTTATAGATTTAACTATTTCTTGCAGTAGTTTGAAACTTGCTGTTCTTTATCATCCCCTGATAGATATGCTTTTTTTCTCTCTTCTTGTGATCAAATAATCCATTTTACGATTACATAATCCAGCTCTCTATCCTGTTATCAAAGAATTCAAGAACAAGGGCAATAACTCATAAATTTTTTTTCGATTGGTTTGATTTTAAATAGGGTTCATTCTTGAGTGATTACAAACACTCACTCCAAATTTCATAAAAATCCATCCAGAAACCAGCTTTCTATTGTGTATACAAAGAATTCAAGAACAAAGGCAGTCACACTTTTAAGAACAAGGACAATAACTCATGTTAAATATTTTTCGATTGGTCTGATTTTCAATAGGGTTCATCCTTGGATTATAACAATACTCACACCAAGTTTCATCAAAATCCATCTAGAAACAAACTCTCTATCGTGTCCACAAACAATTCTAAGAACAAGGACAATAACTCATGTTAAATATTTTTCGATTGGTCTGATTTTCAATAGGGTTCATCCTTGGATTATAGTAAACACTCACACTCAGTTTCGTCTAAATCCATCAAGAAACCAGCTCTCTATCGTGTCAACAGACAGACAGATAGATATGACGGCTATATACACTCACATAAAAAACTTAAGTGTGATCTTTGACTTTTCTGCACAAGACTTGGCTATACAATACCATAGAGAGTGAAATTTAAATTTCAACTGTCTAGGAATCTTCTACATGTACAGTCTTTATTTACTGTCAACTTTACCATGTACAGTGATTGTTTAACTGTCATCTTTACCATGTACATTCATTGTTTAACTGTCAACTTTACCATGTACATTCATGTTTTACTGTCAACTTTACCATGTAGTAATTGTTTCACTGTCAACTTTACCGTGTAAAGTCATTGTTTTACTGACAACCTTATGTCAAGTAATTGTTTTACTGTCAACTTTACCACCATGTACAGCCATTTAATTACTGTCAACTTTACCATGTACAGTCATTGTTTTACTGTCAACTTTACCACATACAGTCATTATTTTCATATCAACTTTGTCTAACTGTCAATTTTACCATGTAAGTCTGTTTTACCTGTATTACTGACAAAGAATATCAGTAAAAAACATTATATATTTTGGTTCTTTACATGAGTTGGTTACTTGGAGCATGTGGTTGACCAAACTGTAAATGGGCACAGCTAATCAGAAATACATCAATGCCAAGAGGTTTAGCCAAGCACCAGCTGGTAGAAAGTATCAGCTAATTGTCAGCTGATATCATTGTCCTTGTAAATTATAGTTGTTTGTCTTTCACAAACCAAATCTACTTCCTCTTACATTTACACCTACATGTACATGTATCTCACTAGCTTTTTTCAGTATATAAATAATAACTGAAAAAAAAAACAAATTTAATCAAACATTTTGGACAGATAATCAATCAAGTCAATACAACCAACACACAGTTTCAATTAGAACTGAAATTATCCAGTCAAGCATTTTTCAAGAAATTTGACGTGCTATAAAAAACATCTCAACCACATAACCATTATAATATATATCACTACCACAATGCCTCTCATTTTTTTTTTTTGCCATTTCTTGTGTTAATTCCGTGCTTGTAGTATTTGAAATTATAGAATAAAATACGCTCAAACTCAATATATTTCAAAATAGTATTAAGGTAAAAAGATATCAAAATTATTTCTTTTCAAAGTATTTTCTACTTTAACACAAACTTAAACAACTGAAGAGTCTTATTGTCTTCTAGATATAATTATCTACTGTTGCAGTGGAAGTAAAAGACAGGATTTGACACTTGAGCAATCGGGTATATATTTTTATAAATCTTGACAAACATAACAGAATGTATTTATATTCAAAAGGTAATTCGTGACCTAAAGTCCACATTCCAGAAAGTTAGGAAGACAAGAATCTAATAGCTATTTTGGATCATTCAAGTAAATATGTCATATTCTTCATCATTGGCTATCCAAGATTTTGACAAATCAATGACAGAGGTGTTAAAGATAGACCCACTATGTCTACAAAAATTCAGGTCTCATGCACTTGAATTCTCAATAAAAATATAATATCCATGATACCATCACATGGTCACAGGAAATATTGTCACAGTAATACTGGCACAAGGTAACAAAAATGGTAACACCAATAAAGGTAAAGAACTAAAGTATTTTGGTAACAGTAATATGGGCAGATCCTAATTTGGTCCCAGTAATACATTTGAATTCTCAATAAAAATATAATATCCATGATACCATCACATGGTCACAGGAAATATTGTCACACTAATACTGGCACAAGGTCATATGGTAGCACCAATAAAGGCACAGTACTTAAGTATTTTGGTAACCTAGTAATATGGGCAGATCCTAATTTGGTCCCAGTAATACATTTGGATTCTCAATAAAAATATAATATCCATGATACCATCACATGGTCACAGGAAATATTGTCACAGTAATACTGGCACAAGGTCATATGGTAACACCAATAAAGGTACAGTACTAAAGTATTTTGGTAACAGTAATATGGGCAGATCCTAATTTGGTCCCAGTAATACATTTGAATTCTCAATAAAAATATAATATCCATGATACCATCACATGGTCACAGGAAATATTGTCACACTAATACTGGCACAAAGTCATATGGTAGCACCAATAAAGGCACAGTACTAAAGTATTTTGGTAACAGTAATATGGGCAGATCCTAATTTGGTCCCAGTAATACATTTGAATTCTCAATAAAAATAAAATATCCATGATACCATCACATGGTCACAGGAAATATTGTCACAGTAATACTGGCACAAGGTCATATGGTAACACCAATAAAGGTACAGTACTAAAGTATTTTGGTAACAGTAATATGGGCAGATCCTAATTTGGTCCCAGTAATACATTTGAATTCTCAATAAAAATATAATATCCATGATACCATCACATGGTCACAGGAAATATTGTCACAGTAATACTGGCACAAGGTCATATGGTAACACCAATAAAGGTACAGTACTAAAGTATTTTGGTAACAGTAATATGGGCAGATCCTAATTTGGTCCCAGTAATACATTTGGATTCTCAATAAAAATATAATATCCATGATACCATCACATGGTCACAGGAAATATTGTCACAGTAATACTGGCACAAGGTCATATGGTAACACCAATAAAGGTACAGTACTAAAGTATTTTGGTAACAGTAATATGGGCAGATCCTAATTTGGTCCCAGTAATACATTTGAATTCTCAATAAAAATAGAATATTTGACAGAGTGCAAAGTTACTTAGACTTTTCTTTTCCTTCTTACTGGGACCACCGAAATATGGCTACAGTGATACTGGCACAAAATGGTTACTCTGACATAGTGAGGATGATATATATACGTAGCCAAGTTAACTCTTTGGATTTTCTTAAATTAAAAAGAATCTGATTTAAATGATTTAAGATGAAACTGAATGATATGGAATTTTTAAATTCAACTGTCAAGGAAAAAAGTGAAAAACAAATGATCTCTATTAAAAAGAGATTACTTCATCTTTGACATTTTTGCCTTTTATTTTCAAGTACTGATCAATTACTTACTTTACACAACAATTATAGCTGTCTGTAGGTGTACGCAAGAAGAATATAATATAAAACGTTTAATTTTCCCTTTAGGAGACAATAAACAGTTCTATTGGTTGAAACTTGATGTGTTTGACATTTACAGTTATGTTTCAAACTAATAAATTAGCAATAACTGTAAGAAAATACAATTAAGAAACCTTTATTATATCAACATGACAATTTAGTTTTCAGAACTGTACAAATTGACTTCCTCTTTGTAAGAGTTCTTAAGAGAAGTGAAATTGACATTATTTGTGTTATATTTTTCTCCTCTTGAATGTGTTAATGCAGTTCAGCAATACCTTGCAATGTGCAATAAGATAAATCTCACCTGAACAGTATAAGCTGATTGTTGTATGTATAATTTCCCACTCTGGAGGTGGTATTGCCATGCACAGCCTATAGCACACAAGGCCAGTCAATGTCCGATAGGGCTGTGACATCAGCAAATATTCATATTTTATCATATAAGTGTGTTTTTTTATAAAACCAGTATCTTTCTATATCTTTATATAAACTGAATACCTGATTTCAAATAAATAAAATGACCACCATTTTATTTTTCCAATTATTCCAAACAATATAATAATAATGTCTGGTACAATTGTACAATTTATAGTATAAGCCAATGATAACAAGTTCTGTACTGAAGATTGGCAAAAAAATTGTTCTAGAATTGGTAAATATATGCCATTAAATGTACAGACCCAAAGGAATTTTTATTGCTCTATATGCCGCTTATCTCATTGGTCCATTCGAGGGGAGCAAGCTGTGGCTCAATGAGTTAGATGCTTGCTTGCTAACCTAAAGGCCCAGACTTCAATCATAGCAAAGGTTGAGATGAACTTTTGGATTTTTCCCCTTATTAGTGATGCAGCGGCAGAAATAATAAAAAAAAACATAGGACAAGAAACCGACATCCTGTGTGTTAGGCTGTGAGTGCTCAAGATCCCTTGATAGTTGGAAATCACAAAAGAGTAGGGTAATGTTGCTGTCCTATTAGGTAGGACATAAAACTGCCATTCACTTCATTTAAGCTCATTCTATTACAATTCAATGGTATTATCAATGTCTGATTTCATTATAATTTTTAGTTGGAAAGATTGATGTTAATATAACAAATATCTTTCAAAGAAAGTTAAACAATGCCTATCTAAATAATATTATAAAGCTAAATGACGGCACTTTTCAAGCATAAGATATATGCTGTTTCACAAATTAATGTTTTATTTCACTTTCAAATCTAAACTTACAACTGTATGTAAAAATAGTCTTATAAAATTAACAAGCAAATAGATAAGGCCAATAGAAAAGCACTATCATCACTATAGAAGTAGTAATACTGTCACTTGCCTCTGTATAGTGGTGGTTATAAGTCCATACACTCCACAAGTTGACTGATTCAATGGCCATTTACAGATGCTGGTTAAAAATTATCAGGCGCAAGATATGATTTAAATCAGATCAGGTAAGACCTTCAAATTTTTTTTTTCGCATTTATATGTGACATTTATCTCAACAAATTACAAATAATCTTTAATCTTCCGAGATTAAAGTTTTCTAGGTGTTTTAAATTGTCATAGTTTGACTAATTCATAGCTTGGTTTGGGGTCTTGAATACATGTACGATATCATCAGAAGTACCTGGTACTATAACTTCACAAATATTGCGTAATTCCCTCAAATATACCTTTGAACATTGATTTCACTTTCTTCTTATTTACTCAACAAAAAAGCTCAAATATTGATGGGAAGCTGTGAACACTATTACTAATGAGCTTAGCAGAATAATTCTATTTTCTAAAACCAAGGCATTCTATGCCTTAAAATTTAGTATTATCAGTAATCAGATAGGATTCCCAAAATATTGAAAATAATTATCAATTTAAAACAATTTGTCAACTTAACAAGCTAAAAGTTGAGACAAAACAATAGCAACAAATTTATTTTTAATTTCTTTAGATTTTTCTATTTGTTTTATTCTTTTTGAATAACAAACAATTTCCCCAAGTTTCATCCAAATCAATCAAGTATTGTGCCTTCTAGAGTGTTTTCAAGATAAAATCTAATGTGTTCTAAAGGTCAATAATTCATTCAATATTTTTTCATTTCTTTCAATATTTAAAGATGGTTCTGGATAAATTGACAATTTCACTAGCTTTTATCTAAATCTGTCACGATTCGGATTGAGCCATCTTAATTGGTAACAATGTTACTTTGTAACAAGGGCAATAACTTATATCAATTTATTTAATTATTTTCTGTTTCAAGTTTCATCTAAATCAGTTTAATCAAGTCTGATGAAGTAATTATGTACATTTCTTATGGGTGTATAAAAATAAGATTAACAAGTTATCACATAATATTGTAAGATACAAGGATTTTCCACTCTATAAGACAGACTTTATCAGAGTTTTAAAGTAAAAAGTAAATTCAACCCAATTAAAAATATCACAGTTATAAAAAATCAAAGCTTTTATGACTACTTTAATGGAAGATTTGTTTACTCGACTTATGTCAAGTATGAACTTCCGAATCCTTATAAACAACTATTTTTGTTTCAGAATTTTAGAATCATTGAATTGAATGGCTATAATCAGTAGTCAGTATCATGCGATTGTTTTCAGCCACCTGGGAATTTTTTAGGAACACATACTGTAGGTTGTTTTGACAGATAGCATTAATATCAGAGGGTAGAGACAATTTAAATTAGTTTATCAATCATCTAATGAAATCACTCAATAAAGTTAATATTATTACTAAACATTTTCATTGGGATTGTTATCATTCATGATACAAGCAAGGTTGGCACCCTGATAGGATTAGATGGACATATCATGAGACACAATTCAATCTGTAATCTCAAGCTTCTGTTACTGTCTACATAGAGTGTCATTCCGTCTCAAATACTGCTCATATTACAATTCACAACCATCATTTAGTGTCAGGCGTTCATAAACCATTTACCATCAAGCAAAAAGTTCCTAGCCAGTGAGATTGCCTTTATGTCAGGGATGAAATAGAATATTCAATCAAATTAAAGAAATCTTAGTCTCCTGATACAAACATATAAAAAAGAAACTGACGATTTGAAGCAATTTTTTTAAGAATAAATTTTACTCTACTTGAGCAGGTTGTCAAATTGTGAGAGGATTTCATGAGAACTTTTATAACCCTCTTATAAACGTGAACAAATTTATAAAGCCTTGCAAGATCTACTTACTGCTTCAATAATTTCTGATTTTGACTTTTTAGAATTGCAAGAAATTTCCTATTTATATTTCAGTACTAGACACTTGACTTTTTCCTAATTGTACATTTAATATTATTAAAGTGATACTGTGTCTTAGAATGGATGTCAAATATTAGGTTTCAAAATGGTCAATATGAGTATATATTCATCAGTGAACTTACCTAGTGTCAAAAAGTAACAAAATTCCTGTGAAATCTGGAAAACTTATAAAACTAAATAATTATTGAAAAACGCTTTATCATGTGTTTTTCAGTATTCAAATGCAATTTTATTAATAATTACTTAATTCTTGGATTAATCTGACAGCAGGAATATTTACTGGTGTATATATGTTCTTATGGCCCAAGTTTAAAATTTGTAAATTTGATGTTCCTTCTAAGATGCAGTAGCCCTTAAATTATGTACATAAGTATAAAAATTGATAGTTTAACATTCACAAAATGAGAATGACAAAAACGAAAGATGACTTAAGCAAGTTCATCATAATATTTGTTACCCGAATTTCTTCAGAATATTTTATTTTAAAGGTGAACTTAAGAAGATGAAATTATAACTTATTTACTTAGTACTCTTCTTTTCCATGGCCTAGTATATCAATACATATTGTTATGTATCATTTAATATTTTACTTATAGTAATTACATTGGAAAATAGATTACATCTGATAATTGAATCTACTAGATTGGAAAAATCAGATGTCCAAAATGTGTAATTTCATAGTAAAAAGATTGAATATGGATTTTAAGATGATGAGGATGATTAAATATTTGTCAAGAAATCCTTGGTCTGTATCAAAATAAAAATTGAATGAAGCGGATATTGACAAGATTGAAGTTTACAAGGGTCTGACAATAATTAATCACATCCGTCTTAGAGCTGAGATTTGAACCTAATCTCTGTCTATATGGTTTATAAATATTCATCATTAAACCTCATTATTTTATCAGAATACAACAGACCTAGCTAATAGAGTATATAATAGGAGGATTTATCTATTTCATAATATGTAAATGTACCACATAACAGGGATAATGATTTAAAAAACATGTACATCTACCATTTAAGCCCTAACTATTTAAAGATATTACACATACAACTTACTATTTTAAGTGTTGTACATGTACCACCAACAGAGATAATCATTTCAAGATATGTACCACCTATAGAGATAATCATTTAAAGATATGTACCACCTATAGAGATAATCATTTAAAGATATGCACCACCTATAGAGATAATCATGCAGCATCACTTAGGCTACAGTTATAATAATTTAACAAACCAAACCAAAGTTTATCAGTAGAACACATTGTCAGTATAATTTTCATGTATATTAGATAGCATAGCATGACACATCATCAAAATAAAAGATAACCCATGTATAATCTAATAAAGTAAACATGACAAGTTATAATGACAGTGTGTTATACTTATGTTTTGATGATGTGTTATGCTATGTTATTGGACATCACAAGTTATACTGACAATGTGTTCTATTGGTAAACTTTGGTTTGACATATTAGGCTATTCTATGTTATCTGCTATGCTATGTTATATTGACAAATTGTTATACATGATATTACATAATAGCATTAAATTTATTTTACAAATTTTTCATATGAACATTTTAAACTTAAAACAGGATTGCAGAAAACAAATTCTCAACATGTATGTGTGTTTTTATCACTTTGACCTTGTGGAATGAATATAGGATAATTTATAGCATATATCATTAACACAAATTTAATTAAGAATTTCTTAAAAGAATTAAAATACTGAGTTACGCAAGATGACTGGTAAGAAAGAAAATGATGATGAATTCTTGGCAAGATCTAATTAGAGCTAAGTGTACAGAAAGCTGTTATTAATGTCAATGTAACATGAGTGAAAGGTAGCTAGTTGTGTAATTGTTTTAAATACAGATTGCATGCATGTCAAATATGTTGACTTAAGCAGCTTAAAACAGAGCTTAAAAAATGACAAAAGCATCAATACTAAAATCTAAAATCATGATTTTTCCTTATAAAACTCTAATAAGGATCATAGGAATCAATTCAAAAATCTTTTATATTTAAATTTTTTTAAGCACATTCGAATTAAAATAGCCTACAAAGAATAGTTATCACATCTAATATTTGTCATTAGATGAGTAAGATTTCCTGGAAAGAATCTTTGCGTTAAAGGTTCTTCTGATATAAAACCCAGTTCAAAGTAGTTTTAAATTAACCTCCCCCATGCAGAACTGTCACATAATACAAGATCTAATTACTTCATTTTAGATTTTCATTTCAAAGTGCATAGCTAGTTTAAAGGAATACTATTTCTTAAAGGGATAATAGGCGTTAGAAGGAACATCAAAATTCAATTTTACTCAAATTAGGACAATAACAGTATATATCCATCAGTGGACTTACTTGGTGTCATAACTATACATCAAAATCCCTCTGTTATCGGATAAATCGATAGTTAATTATAAACCGCTTAATACTTCTATTCAGCGATTTTCAAATTGTAAATATAAAGGGAAGTAACTATGTAACATGCGTTTTTTTCACGCGTTCTTGACTCCTACTGTTGAATTGCACAATGATGTTTTAGCGTTGATTTACCAGACGCTTTTATTTTCAAACTGAATTGAATCGTCGCAGGATCACTTTTTTATAAAATACCATTGTCGCTTTTTAAAATTTGGTAAAGTGCGGGTTGCATATTTATTTAACTAAAAGTCATTATTAAACACAAATAGAAGCCGTAGGACGAGTGTATTCTAATGCCTATTATCCCTTTAAAATGAACATAGAATTTAAAAATTTTTAAAATTGGTCAGTAATATTTTTAATAAATCCAAAAATCGAAATAACTATCCATAAAAATGCATTTGATTTTTAAAAAATGCTTATAAAATAACTGTCGGATGTGAGTTTTTATCTTGATCGTTTCGATGACCTTGAATAATTCATTATCAATTCCAGTCCACCCAACTGTAAATGGGTACGGATAATCCAGGAAAGATGAATGCCAAGAGGTTCGGCCAAGGACCAGCTGGTAGAAAGGATCTCCCTGTCACGGCTGACTTGTGAACCTAAGTTGTTATCCTTGTAAAATATAGTTCTTTCTTTCTATTTTCTTAAACTGATTAAGAGTTTTTCAATAATATGATAGTTTTTTGAGTTTTCCAGATTCTGTTACCTTACGTCACTATAGGTAAGTTCACTGATGAATATACACTCGTATTGACCTTTCTTGAGAACATAAATTTATGTCCATTGGAAGACGCAGTATCACATTAAAGATGAAAATAAGCAAATTAATATAACCTAATATAACATTACAATCAGTGACATATCATTAAGAAAAGCACATATGAAGAATTTCAATCTTAAGTTGTTTTTTAAAAGATTATAGGGTCAATATTTCTGAGGTAAATAGACATGTGTTTGGGACAAAGAATCCACTAATGGCTTGCAATGTTTCCTGCATTAAGAATGAAGATAAAAAAGATAAGAAAGCAAAATTAACAACATTGCTGAGGGAGTGTGACTTTAGTATGTTTAAACTATACTTTTGATCCTTCCAAATAATTACCATTTAATTAAAAATCGGATATAATTAACCAAAACGAACTAGTACTTTATCAGTCACCAACCATTACATTTTGTGACCTCAAGCGTTTCTCATTTCTTTCATTATCTTGGTCTCAGAATAGTTTATAGAAAATTACTATAACAAGGTACAAAAGAAATTCTAATTGCCTATCAACATAAACAACTCAATTATACCATCAGACACAATGATATTTATATACATGTATATATAAACAATATAAATTATGACTGTTATTACTTCTTACAGTAGAACACATTTAGTCATGGACCTATTTTGAAGTTTGATTCCTGGAAGGTTTGGACAGAACAAAGCTGGTATTGTTGCCCCCACACAAACTGATGAGTCACATACATTTTAGCTAATTAATTCATTTCATGTACTGACATAGTATATTGATAAAATATAACATATATTCACCACCTGATAGTTAAATTTCAGCTATTTTAATCACTTGTTACAATTAATCTAAAGTACAGATATAGACTTTATATCATTAAAATATTCTTTTGTCTACATTAAATAAGAAAAAAACATAATAGCCTAAATTTTCCTCATTAACCACTGTAAAGCCTGGCCCACAGACCACCATAAGGTCACAAACCTATTTCTCATACTGAGAATTTATTCAAATTTGAAGGACCTATCAAGTGGTTTCTTTGGTATTGTTGCTGTGTATTTATCAGAAACTAAAGAAACCTCTTGATAAAAAACAAGTATCAAAACGTGTGTTTGCTGTGTCCCTTCTCTAGAACGAATTTATTTACAATAAAACCTATTTTGTCCCCTCCAGCTCCCAAAAATAATAGACAAAAACAATTGGAGGATAATGTCATTTATTGAACTACTCATTAAATATATTATATATATATAGCCAGTTGAGAGATTAGAATGTGGTAAATCTTCAGCCGTATAATCTACAATGTTTTCATCAAGTAAAAACTATACATTTATTACGCTGTCAATGGATAATAGTGTACATGATTCATCAAATACTGAGTGATGAACAACCTGATTTTCAAATACAGACAGATATTTCATCTGATGATATCAGAGGAGGACAAGTGATTGCCTAGAAAGATACGCCCACTTTAAAATATATTTTCTGTTTTAACACAGGCAAAAACTCTGAGATTATTTAGGTCTAATCCAAGTTCTCATCAAAATAAATGTTCACACCAAATTTCATTAAAATCAGATGAAAACTGTATTGTCTATCGCAATCACAAGCTACGTTATGACTAAGTTAAGTGCAATAACTCAAAAATAGTATAACGAAACGCCAATTTCGAACTTGACCAAGATGACACCAACTTCAATGATCACACCAAATTTCATTCATAGCTGATGAAAATTGTTGTCTCTATCGTGTTAACAAGTCTATTTCGGCGAAATTTAACTTAGTCAAGGCCAATAACTCAAAAAAAGTTTACTCAAAAATCGTCACTATCAAACTTGTCCAAGATTTCATCAATATAAATGATCACAGGAAGTTTCATTCAAATCTGCTGAAAACTGTAGTCTCTATCGAGTTCACAATCCAATTTTGACGCGTTTTGACTTAGTCAAGTGCAATAACTCAAAAACTGTTCATTGGAAAATCACCAATTTCGAACTTGTCCGAGATCTCATCAACATACATGATCACAGCAAGTTTCATTCAAATCCGACAAAAACTGAAGTCTCTATTGTGTTCACAAGCAATTGTGGACAGATGGAGCGACGGTCGGATGGACAGGGGTACGACAATATACGACCACATTATAGTGTGGCTTTAGAAAATTGGTTTTGTCCAACTCTCATCTTTATTCAGAATTTTCACATTATAATGTGGGCGTATAAAAACAAGAGCAAAGTTTGGAGGAAATTGAAAATAATGATATATTGACCACAAATGCCACTACATCAAGGTAAAGCCAAAAAATAACAAAGATACAATCGTTCACAAAGGAGAAACATCAGAAAAAACAGATTTAAAAACATGTTTGGCTATGAGATTATTTCATTCATGGTACAAACAATGCTACTCGTCTTGAACAAATATTAATCTATAGGTATTAAGCATAGCCTACCTACAGTTCTATTCCATCCAAAATATCAAAAAATGATTCCAATGATAATAAATTGCAAACAAGAGAAGATAATACTAAAGTACCGTAACCAAAGTTTCAACTTTGAAGCAAGGATTTCTCATTTCAGTTGAAATTCTTATTACTTGTCCATACTGTCATTATATTTTATATGCTAATCCTTCATTTCTTACTATGTATTTTATTTTATCAAATTTGAATATTATATCAATAAAACTGTAGTTTATTTTTATTTTATAATTAAATTGTTTTGCTAATGAAAAGAAAAAAAAATGTCTAAAAAAAAATAATGGACACTTTTTTGAAAATAATAGGCGCTAATGGACACTACTGAAAATAATAGACACTCTTTATTTTAAATAATGGACAGTTAGTGAATCGTTCAAACAACACTCATCTATTCCATGTAAAAGAGGATAAATAGAACAAAGAATGACATGATTGCTTATTTTGAAGTAGAATAATATTTTACTCATGGCATATTGAAACCTTGAATTTTTGAATAGTGACAAGACAAACTCCTCTATCTATTATTGAACTTGTCACACATCAAGATTAAATTTGTATTTTTTTTTTCACTCAAAATCAATACAGTGATATGAAATAGAAACAAGGACATGCGCTTTCATGAATTTAAATTGACTTCTTTCTCTTGATTGGTTCCTAAATTACAGGCATCAACCAACAGTCATTCTTTCCCTGTTTGATAAATTAAGTCTTGGGTAGAACAGCAACCTTTAAGATTTTAGAAAACGTTTGAAAAATTAGGTAAAATATAAGCAAAAAATGATATTTTATTTTTTTATGGTAAGGAATTTGGACATTGAAAACAGTAGGTCCCATGAAATTTATGAAAAAAACAACAATCAGTAGAATTGGGATCAAGAGACAGAAAGCACAAGCAGTAGAAACCGGACAAAATCGGTAGATTACACATGTATGAGGTAATATGTGCTGACCTGGCAATATTCCACGTCACTTCATGCTGAATATCATTAAATGAATGTCATCAACTATCTATTTGCAGACGTAGTGAAGAAAGGTATTATTTCAGTATGTGAAGTGATGGAAACCAAATTTACTAGAACATACACAACACAAGTACAAATTTAGATGACCTAGATGATCTAGCTTACACTAAAAACTTAATTCTTATTTTATCATGTGGTAGATCAACCTATATGACTTAGCTTACACTGAAAGACTTGATGCTTATTTTATCATATGCTAGACCAACCTAGATGATCTAGCTTACACTGAAGGCCTTGATGCTTATTTAATCATGTAGTATATCAACCTAAATGACCTAGCTTACACTGAAAGACTTGATGCTTATTGTATCACATGGTAGGCCAACCTAGATGATCTAGCTTACACTGAAAGACTTGATGCTTATTTTATCATGTAGTAGACCAACCTAGATGATCTAACTTACACTGAAAGTCTTGATGCTTATTTTATCATGTAGTAGACCAACCTAGATGACCTAGCTTACACTGAAAGGCTTGATGCTTATTTTATCATGTGGTAGACCATCAACCTAGATGACTTAGCTAACACAGAAAGACTTGATGCTTATTTTATCATGAAGTAGACCAACCTAGATGACCTAGCTTACACTTATTTTATAACAACATTTTCTAACAACATTTTCTATTAAGATAGCTTGCCAGGCAAGGTAATATACGCCCACTGGCAGCATTTATTTCAAATAAAAACTTTTCAGTAAGGTTACAAAAGTGGAATGAAATATTCAACCTTCCACCATATATTTTTTTCTAGGGTCTCTAGTTTCATTAAAAACTGTCAAGAATTGTACCTAACTCAACTCATTAAATATTTTTCGGTATTTTTATGATTTGCAATAGGGTTCACCCTTAATAATATTTTGATATTTTTAATTCTTAATAAGGCTCATTCTTGGTTGATATTAAACAATTTCAGCGAGTTTTGTCAAAAATGAATGTTTAGAGTGTTCACAAGCCAAAAGTTGAAAGCGATTTTGAAAACAGGCGCAATAACTAACACTAAATATTTTTCGATTTATCTGATTTTCAATAGGGTTTATCCTTGTGAGAAAACAAATACTAAAGCCAAGCTTCATCAAAATCCATTCAAAATTGTTCTTTCTAGAGTGTTTACGAGTTAAATTGAACGCGTTTTCAAAAACAAGGGCAATAACTTGTACTAAATATTTTTCGATTTTCAATAGAGTTCATCCTTGGGAGACAACAAATACTCCAGCCAAGTTACATCAAAATCCATTAAAAATTGTTCTTTCTAGAGTGTTTACAAGCTAAAATTGAACGCGTTTTCAAGAACAAGGGCTATAACTGACACTAAATATATTTCTATTTATTTGATTTATAATAGGGTTCATCCTTGGGTAAAAACAAATACTCAAGCCAAAGTTAATCAAAATCCATTAAGAATAGTTCTTTCTAGAGTGTTTACAAGCTAAAATTGAATGCGTTTTCAAGAACAAGGGCAGTAACTCATACTAAAAAAATTTTCCATTTCGCTTTTCAATAGGGTTCATCCTTGAGTTATAACACACTCTCACACCAAGTTTCATCGAAATCCATCAAGAATTGTGCCATGTAGAGTGTTTACGAGACAAAAATCGAACGCGTTTAAAAGAACAAGGGCAATAATTCATATTAGATATATTTTGATAATTTTAATTTTCAATTAGGCTCATCCCTTGCGATATCCAACAATTTCAGTGAGTTTTGTCAACATTGGTCATGAATTGTACCTTCTAGAGTGTTTATTAGCCAAAAAGTTAAACCCGTTTTCAAACACAAGGGCAATAACTGACACTAAATATATTTCGATTTATTTGATTTTCAAAAAGGTTCATCCTTGGGTAAAAACAAATACTCAAGCCAAGTTTTATCAAAATCCATTAAGAATTGTTCTTTCTAGAGTGTTTACAAGCTAAAATTGAACGCGTTTTCAAACACAAGGGCAATAACTGATTTTTCGATTTAACTGAATTTCAATAGGGTTCATCCTTAGGTGATTATAAATACTCATGCCAAGTTATGTCAAAATCGCTCAAGAATTGTGACATGTAGAGTGTTTACGACACATTTTATAGAACAAGGGCAATAATTCCTATTAAATATATTTCGATATGTGCTATTTTCAAAAGGGTTCATTCTTGGGTGATATTAAACAATTTCAGCAAGTTTCGTCAAAATCGGTCAATAACTGTGCTTTGTAGAGTGTTTACAAGCTAAAAATTGAACGCGTTTTTCAAAAACAAGGGCAATAACTGATATTAATTTTTTTTCGATTAGACTGGTATCCAATAGGCTTCATCCTTGGGTGATAACAATTACTCAGGCCAAGTTTCATTAAAATCCATTAAAAATTGTTCTCTCAAGAGTGTTTACAAGCTAAAATTGAACGCGTTTTCAAGAACAAGGGCAATAACTCATACTAAATGTTTTTCGATTTCGCTGATTTTCGATAGGGTTTATCCTTGAGTTATAACATACTCTCACACCAAGTTTCATCAAAATCGGTCAAGAATTGCACGTTGTAGAATGTTTACGAGCCATTCATGAACAAGGGCACAAACTCATACTAATTTTTTTCCGATTTCGCTGATTTTCAATAGGGTTCATCCTTGCGTGATCATAAACACTCATATTAAGTTTCATCTAAATCCGTCAAGAATTACACCGTGTAGAGTGTTTACAAGCAATTGTGGACGGACGGACGGACGGACGGACGGACGGACGGACGGACGGACGGACGGACGGACAGACGGACGGATGGACGGACGGATGGACGGACGGATGTGGGTGACGACAATATACGCCCCCCATTTCATGTGGGCGTATAAAAATCAACTCCTCAAACTTTCAAATGGTATAAACAACAAACTTTCAATAATAAATAGAACTAGAGCCACACGTGGCACAGAGTGGGACTTTGCTAACGTTCCAAAATTGCAACAAACAGCCCGAAACATTTGATTTTCTGGGAGAATCTGGCCAAAGCAACGAGGTATCTGTGTGCAAAGTACTTTTTTGAAAAACGTTTTTTCCTACAGATGTAAAGCGCTGACCGATATAAGTGAAGAATTGGAAGTTTACCCGGATGTGCCACGCCCATCTCATTTATTTTGCCGTAAATCTAATCACATTTGAAATGTATATTAACGGTACAAATTTGAAGCTTGTACAGCTAATAGATCACGAGATATACACAAATACATTTCAAAAAAACAAAATGTACTTTAATTTAAAAAGTGCAAAAATTAAATTTTTATTTTAAAATTTTTTGTTATACATCGCTGGAAAGTGGACAAGAAGCGCCTTAAGAATCTGATAAAAATTAACCCTCTAAAATTAATTAGGTCACGCTCTAGAGCAGTCCAAAATTGTATATTTTGCTGTTTTCGGGCAGATATAACACCGGAAGTAGACGTCGAAGGTAAAATATCAATTTGTCAACTGGAAGCCAAAGTCCGTGACCTATGACCTTGTAAAGGTCAGCTATAAAACCGGAAGTAGACGTCGGAGGTCAAAGGTCAAAGTATCAACTGATAGCCAAGGTCAATGACCTTTGACCTACTAAAGGTCATGGTCACCAAAGGTCAAGGTCACGAGAAATAAGCCCCCAAACTTTGAAAAAATCAACCGGATGTTGCAAAAATGCAAAAGCGAAATTCAAAAATCGACTTCCAATGTTTTTTTGCAATTTTTATGTTCTTTCATTTGACACCAAAATCATCTCAATCGGATAAGCCATAATGTCTAAATTAAATTCGCGCAATTTCAGAAAAATCAAAATGGCGGCAAAAGTTGCGCATGCGGTCGTGATTTTATTTTCTTCGCTTTTTTGTATGGCTAATGACTACCTGATGATACAAGTTTGAATCTCATACATTAATAAAACCGGAAGTTATTCAACTGGACGTAAAACTCTATTTTTCGCAAAAACCGGAAGTGGCGCAAAAATTTTGACCTACTTTTTGGAAATCATTCCATGGGCTACATATACTCAATTTTTTAAAGATTAATCGGTCTTTAAATAACAAAGTTGCAAAAATGTGCAAAATACGGCAAAAAAATGTGTGCTACGAATTTTCGAATTTTGAAATTGCTATCTTGTTGGAAATTATTTCAAGTTTCCAAAAATGCAAACCCGACGAAAATCGATTGAAAATTGCGACTTCTAGAGCCACTGACCGACTTTTTAGGTATGTTGCAATGCAGCACTTCCGGTTTTGCAAAAATGTTCCAATTTATATTTTATAGAAACGTCGCCACGACAGAAGGTCTAGAGAAGTTGTGAAATTGCTGCAACTATAGCAGCCTAGGCTGTGTGCCCTGTGTAAATTTCGAAAAAAAAAAAAAAAAAAAAAAAAAAAAAAAAGACAAACCGAAAACAAACTGGGACTTTGCGGTAGCAAAGTCCCACAATAATGTCAGTATTTTTGTATGAAAAAAAAAAAGTTTTGTTTTGTTACCTTCCTTTAAAATGAGAGGTATAATAAATCTCTTGTGAATTCTTGTTTTGTTAATCAGGACTACAACTGAAGACTAAGTTTACCAGGTTCAGTTCCTGTTAGACAAAACAACCTTCAATCTATTTTAACCAGACATGTAATCTTTTAATCAAATTGATATTATTGGTTATTGTAAAGCTTTTTTTAATATCACTTAAGAAATATTGGTTAAAGGGATTGTACAGAAAACAGTTTCAGAGACACTGATAACATCTATTTTGATCTTCCAATTTACTGTCCAACCCTTATTGTTCTTGTAAGTGCATGTATCATATATTTCATACAAACGAAATGCACTAATTGTTGTGAAGAGTTTCCTCTAATTTGACTAAAGATTGAAGATGGTGGCTCATTGATTAAGATTGACAGCTGATCCAAAACCTGCAAAATTGTTTTAAAATGATTTCCCTCTATCAGAGATGCAAGCTGGGTAAGGCTATATGGAGAAATACCTAGTAAAATATTAACACATATACCAAGACCCTGAAGGCCTCGGGTTGTACATCACAAAAATTGTACCATATTAGGAAACACAATCAAAGTTCATTTTAATCTTGTCTTGATAAAACTTGTAGCTCTTCTTGTATATCGTGTTTCATTTCATTGTACAGAACAAGGTAAATGTCATGTTCGATTCTAATACTATTTAAGTGAGCTTATATAGGCAAAGCCTGTTTCCAATCCTTTCTTGATGTATGTCTTAAATAGGGCTTATATTTGTGAATAAAATATTGCTTACAACAAGAAGGATTCTAACAATTTAAATGAATGAGTGGTAGATCGGTAGCACAGGTTCCGATAGGATTGCCCAACTGAATAGAGTCCAACCATATGTTAATTGTATAAGTTTAATGCAATGACGTTTCGGGCTTGGATGCCTTTTGACAAAGGCTACCGATCTACCACTCATGTATATATCTTTACCGATTGCCCCAGTATCCTAGTGATCCTGATAGGATGAAGGGAGTATCCAACCCTTGCACACATCACTGGTATTTGGCTGAACTCATAACTCTATAATTTAAATTAATATTATGAAGAAGATAATTTGCTGTTTTTGACATTTTCATTCAATATTTAATTAAATTTGCTTGTATTTTTTATACCACAATCAATCATATCATTTCAATTTTCTTTCAATAGAACATTGTAAAAACTGCAGCAGCCTGGTTTCTAAATAATGTTTTAACTACTAACAAGATCAAGCAGATTTCAATAATAATTTTCATTTCCCAATAACTCAGATCATCAGGATAAGAGGATCAAAGATAGCTTACCAGCAAGCTAATATACGCCCACTGTCAGGTTTAATTTTAAATAGCCAGTTCTTGAGTGAAAAAGCTTGATATTTTGGAGACTGTTACAGAATATCAATAGGGATCATCTTCATGATGACAATGACCAACATAATAACAATAAAATCAATATGTAAAGAATTGTAGTTGTAGAAAATCAATGCGGATCATCTTCATAAAATGAAAACAAAATAAAATAAAATTACAATATACACCCGAAATATTTGCTGGCGTATAAAAACTGACAACTTATATTGCCTCCATCTTGAGAGTTGGTTGTTATACTGACGTTTCTGATGAAACATGATTCAAATTGTTTAAACAGTCAAAATCATTTGAGCACAATATCTAGGGTCTGTTTTTTCAATGTTTGATTATTATGATTAGTGTTTCAGACAAGGAATTAAAAGTAAGTACATTTTTAAGATAAAAAATAAACAAGGTAGTCAAAACTGAATGGATAAAAAAAAGTGTAGGAAGAAGGTAATTTCCACCAAGTTCATTTGTTCATTTTCTATGAGATCTTATCTAAAATATAGGCGATCATGTCCCAAAACAACATCATTTAATAAGCAATTTAAAACTAAATGAAAATTGGTTGCACAACTATAGGATCTATTTGGGTTTCCTGTTCAGACATCAGTTTTGGTCATGTTTGAAAACGTATCAGCAAAACTGAACATCCTCGTGTCCACAGCAAGGAGGTCTTAAACAAGTATTGAAATAACTGACAAATATTTGAAACATCTCTATCTCTAAATCCATATAAAATCACTTCTCAACTTTCAAAAAAGTTCTTGTTTCAAACTGGCCATCTCCACATCTTTCTTAATAAAGCTACACGGTGCTTTATTTGAATGAAACCAAGAAAAACATAAAATGCAAAGTTCAAATGAATCAGTCATTTACCAATATTTTTTAATAATTATTCGCAGCATGTGTTTCAAGAAAAACATAAGTTTGATGTCATTTTATCGTTCATCGACCTCATTGTAGAACAAATTTAGATTTATCTCTGTGCATTCTAGGCTAGATTTGGAAGTGAATTCTATGAAATCGGACAAATTATGATTTTTTTTATCAATTATATGAAAATATCCAATATTTGGGGGACGCAAAACACAGAAATCAACGAGATTATTTTGGTCAATTAATGTTATAGTTTGGTTTATTTTAGTTAATTTAACTTTCAATTTATTTCATTGCGGAAGTTTAGTCAATATGTGTGACAGGTGATATAACAAGATGATGCTGGATTAACATGACTATAGCCCATTAGACCTTTAAGCAAGTAGTTGTGATACCGGTAACTGCGACAGACTTGGTTAAGCGGCTTAACTCTGACTTAGCTAGACTCTGTTAACTAGGACTGCATCAGACAGTTTACATTAAAATGCATAAATAAATGAGATGAAATACTTTAAATTTAGGCTGAATTAAATGGCATTTTGGAAATATTACTATTTTAATAGAAATCCATATACTGATGGTCCTTGGCAGTGTACAGTTTAGAATAGATGCTTATGACAGCAAGCTGATACTACAACTAATGGCAATAAGCTATTCGTCCACCTCGGCAAAAAACATGACAAAAGTTAATATTGACTGATGTCGGCAGTCGACATCTAGATATTCCAATTGATTTCTATTAAACTTTTTAAATGTCACAGTCATTTAATTGGTCAATCACTAATTTACAATTACACGAGACATCACTATTTATGACTGCCTATTTTTGAACGAGGAAGCTAAACCATGTTTAATCACACAACAGTACTGTTTCGCAGCTAATAACGCGAGTAACAGGACATGAAAAGTAAACAAAATATCCATATTTATGTGATACAAAGAATTTTGAATTTGTATGTCATACGAATTTTATGAAATTTATTGTCAGACTTTAAATTATATTAAATCCACAAAATCATTTCATGAAGATCCTTTATTTGTGACAGCCAAGGTAACAATGGCTTTGGAAAATGGCAATCTTTATCAACATGACATAATAAAGATGGGTTCCCTCATTAATTAGAGCCGAAGTAAGCTTACTAATTGATTAATTGGGGTTCTAATGAATAATCCATGTATTCTCAAGTTCAAAAGACCTATGTGGACGTAGAAATGCTTGAGTAAACCATTTGACTCTATAATCTGCTTTGAAACATTAAATTTAGATGTTTGATCACGTGAACAAATGACGTCATATGAATGAAGGTGTGTAAGAACTGATTTTGTATTTTATTTTCATTTTCTTAACATATTCAAAAAGAGATAAGGTGAGTTAAAACTTATTTAAATACATTCATAACGTTTTTACAAAATGATATTTTACATAATATTATTGCCTTGTTGTGGAAAATATTAAGGAATGTTGGCAAGTACGCAGTGTCTGGTTACGTCATGATTTATGTACCGAATTCACAGACTGGATGATAAAAAAAAAGGAATGACATTTGAGACTTGACGTACATACCTATGGCAGTACCCTGCCGAGGGAAATTCTGTCATAATTAGAGTTAATTAAGGACTTGTGGGACCATCTGGTATTTTTCCCAGTCATTAGAACACCTCTAGTTTCTATTGATATAAGTATAACCGGTCCAATTATGGTGTATATATATATAATATATACATATATAATTGAAAAGGAAAAGTTTCTCTGTACTGAATATATTAGAAATTATATAATGAAAAACCAAAAAATTAAAGAGTAACATAGTAGTTCACTGTAAGCCCTTTCGGCCTCCTGGCTCTTCAGACAGTATTTGAATGTTGTTAGTGTCGTCGCGACTATGGTGAAGAGATGTCATACATGTACGGCAGCTACATTTTCACTATATATATATATGAAAATAAGGGAACCCTTCTTTAAAATCTCAGTTTCATTAGAACTGTTTTGATATTTGAGGGCTGGATCGTTGATAATTAATAGTTAATTTTAAGGGATACCTGGCATTAGTACGTGAAGTAAGTGTTCAGAATAGCCCAATGTATTTAAAGAAGGATAGAGGTCAAACATTGTTTAAAACATGTTTTTTAAGAATTTTAGTGGTTATACTACCTAAAATATAGTATTAAGTTTAATGTTAAGGTTGAT
This sequence comes from Nipponacmea schrenckii, assembly GCA_030562195.1. Taxonomy (NCBI): domain Eukaryota; kingdom Metazoa; phylum Mollusca; class Gastropoda; family Lottiidae; genus Nipponacmea; species Nipponacmea schrenckii. Next base: position 8,405,640 of record JAUJPP010000007.1, on the reverse strand, counting down.
AAATCAGTTAGTGGAATGCAACTGAACTTAAATAACAGCATGGTATTGCTGAATTTTTGTATTAAAAGTACATGAGTAGGAAGTTAACTTTCACCAGAGGGCATAGTTGAAGTCAATCAACAGTGTGTAACTAATTACAATCTCATTATCACGAAGGTAGCTTATATTGCCATTTACAGTATCATTTCTTCTCGTCTAAAATGAGAGTAGTTATTCAAGCAAAATGAGATTACAATGTTGTAATTTTTCCCAGATATTTTTTGCTTCATTGTAATTTAACAAGTTTTCTAGATGATATTAGTGTTCCAGAATCCTGGTTGGTCAATAACTTAACTTGATTTCATCTTTAGGTTTGTTATTCAATAATATCACTATATTTCCTAAAATCTGGAGTTTTGAAGAACAGGGCCCCTGGACTACAAAAGAGAAAAGAAAAGAAAACCACAGATTACATCAAAAGAAAATGTAAGCGACTTAGCTAGTTTTGATTAGATTGGCATTTAAGATCTTCGTTATCTGTTTGCCATAATAACATTTTCTTTATAACAAGTAATTAAGGTATAGTATATAATCTGTGTAGGAAGCTTATATGACTAGAAGATCAGTTTCTGGTTCACATTTATTTCTGATGAGCAAAATCCTATAACATAAGCAATGATAAGTGATAATTAACACCATGTATTGATCACTTGTCATTATATCTAACATGATTGTGTTTTGTTATGTTAATAAGTAATAATTACAATTACTTGATCAATAAATGGTATTAATGTCATGTATCTAAGAAGACAGCTTGCCATATGTCCAATGGCAGCATTGAATTTGAATACAAAATAGACAGTACAGTTACTAGAATGAAATAGTCAACCTTCAGTCATACATTTCTTTTCACTCATTAAATATATTTTGGTATTTTTGATTTTCAAAAGGATTTATCCTTTGGTGATAATAAACAATTTCAGCAAGTTTCGTCAAAATCCGTCAAGAATTGTGCTTTGTAGAGTGTTTAACAGCCAAAGATCGAATAAGTATCAAAGAACGCAGGCGATAATTAATGTAATATATATTTCAATATTTTTGTTTTCTATAAGGCTCATCCTTGGGTGTTACTAAACAATTTCAGCAAGTTTTGTCAAAATCTGTGAAGAATTGTGCCTTGTAGATTATTTACAAGCCAAAAATTCACAGATTAAAAGAACAAGGGCAATAACTCATTAAATATATTTGAATTCAGGGTTCATCCTTGAGGGATAATAAACAATTTCAGATTCATCAAAATCTGTAAAGAATTGTACGTTTTAGCTAAAAATTGAAAGTGTTTTCTAAAACAGGGCAATAACTGACACTTTTTATATAATTTTCAATAGGGTTCATCCTTGGGTAATAACTGGCTGACCCTCAGACAGACAAACATTGGCCAATTTAACTTTTTGTGAATCTATAAGCACCATTATTTTAATTTCATGATGATTATACTTGACTTTGACATCTCCTAATTGTTAATCAGATTAGATATGATTTACTTTTTTTTTCAGGCCTACATTGTTCCTAAAGAACTCTATTGAAATGATTTGAAAAAATCCCTAGCAACTTGTTAGCAGTTTGTGTCAGTATTTTAGGTGAGTAAATGAAGAATTTCAGTTGTAATTGCCGATTTCTAATACTTGCAATTTGCAATTGGAAATATTGTCATTGAAACTGTTATATAAAATCTGAAATGTCCGAAACTAATTGATTTGTGCCAGGCACCTTGTCCATGCAGACCAATTTTCTGAAATTATTTCATTCCTTCTGATTTTCATTAAGGTTCATCCGTGTATGATAACTACGACTCACACAATATTTTATCAAAATCTATCAAGAAATCAGCTCTCTATTGTGTCCACAACAATAAATTGTTTACAGACAGGGTTAATGTTAATTACTTAACCTGAAAACGTTACCTGTATGTGTTTCATAGAATATTTCATAAGATAAGAAGTTGTACATCCCTATATCTTAGTGTTTAACATGTAATATTGATAATTTTTCTCCAGAAATGAAAATTAAAGTCCCATAAGACGGAATAGCTTCTGCGTTAACAAACCAAAAAGAAACCTTTATTTTCAAACTTTCACAGGAAAGATTCCTTTCTACCACCTAGTACTTGGCCAGACCTCTTGACATTGATCTTTCCAGAATTATTCATAACCAATGACAGCTGGGTTGACTAGAATTATGAGTAAAGATGACTTATTAATGGTGATCAGACTTTCAGACAACATTGAGATTGGAACCCACAGCTCCCTTTGATGTAACCAAGCATATGATTTCCTGTAAAGAACCAATGCTCTAACCAACCAGACTCTAAAACCTCACAAAGGATTTTCGTTATTATTGTCCAAGTACTGTTAAGTGTAACATGTCTAAAATGTAAATCGTCTGGTCTTTCAATATTACTAGTTAATAGGCATATTATATATTTCCCCATGATAAATATATCTATTTGACAAACCTGTCTACTTCCAAGCAAGTAATATTAAATTTTAGGTAAATCTTCCATCTATACCTATGCTGGAATGAAAACCTCAAGAATGGCAAGAAAATAAAGAATTAATACTAATAAACTATTTATATTACATGGGACAGAATAAGGTTCAATAAAAAAAACAAATTGTAAAGCTAGCAAAAGGATTCAATGATGTCATCATATTTGTATTAGAAGAAAATAAGTCCTCATTAAGCAATAAGGAGCATAAAAAATATTGAATATTGATTGGTTAAATATGATTAAGCTTATTAAAATAAACAGAAAATAAAGTCATTAGTGTAAATATTAACTATCATCATTGAGTTTTTATGTATTGACCTTATGTTTGCAGTATAATCAAGACCAATTTCCAATCAAGAAAGCTATGGGCATTAAAACCTTATTCTACATGTTCCAATTAAAAAATGCCTTAAACAAAGAATCTAATTCCCTTTTGTCCTTCTAAATATGACATAGGTATAATATATCTTGATTTATTTTGGAAAGGATTTTGCTGTCCTCAAATCGTCAAGGCGAAAGTGGGGGGGGGGGGGTCTAGATGGTGATAGGTGTGTGTTGAAAACACATTTAATTTTTTGTTCTCCAGAAATATGCAATATTGCAATGTAAAAATCTAGGTGTTAGGAGGGGATAACAAACCAAGGCCCTGTGTGCAACAGGCTGTGTAAGTTAAAAACCCTCGAATGTTGGAAATTGCAAAAAATAGCAAGCTAATGCTGTTCTCCTGGTAAAAGTTACCTAGAATGGCATTGCAAGGCTTCTTTAGACCACTATGTGCAGATGAGTAGGACATTAAACTCCATTCATTTCGTTTCATTAGTAAAAATCAACAACATAAAATGAGTGATTGAAGCCTTTTATTATCATATTGTTCACCTTGTCTCCCTTCAGAAAGGATTTGAAAAAGATTAAGTGCTGGCCGCCTTCAATATATATTCTAATTGAAGAACTGTTAAACTCTATATGACTTCATCGCAAAAACTGATAAAAAAAATATCTGAGAATTGCACGAAACAAAGATATCTGAGTGAAAATCAAAATGGTGATCATGATACTTATTTGTCCAAATAGGTCCCAAGAAATCTTATTACAATAAGAAGTTGATTGACAGCTTTGTGGGTTGTGTTTTAAGAATCTATAGTTTTAAATGACATTTTATAAACGATAGGGAAATCAAGTACAATCTTCATCCCCTACAGATTGCTTATTTCTACAGATCGATTATACAATACAATGTTTCATTTGTTTATAACCAACAATTAACTGTTATCAGCCAGGAAAGTTTTAATATGGCCTCGTCTACATAAATTTAATATTATTTTCTGCTAAAAAACTTAACAAATATCGTTAAGACAATGCTAAGTATCTATAAAAGCCATTTTTTATTGTATCATTACTACTTGTATTATCAAATAATAAAATAGAATGCTTGTATCAATGTTTTATAGGTGCTTGATGCCTTGATAATGCCAACAGAAGATATAACTTACATGCTCACTTGAAAATAAACACTTTATAGTATAAAGATTATAAAATTTATACTTATGTATGGGGCATCTTAACTTACCTGAAATAAAAAATAACAGATAATTAATATAATAGGATAATTCTTAAAACAATAATTAAAAGTGAACAATACCTTAATCAATATATATATATTTGAGATATGTAATTATAACTCAATAAATATATAAATATTTGAACATCAAACTAACAAATATTTTCCTGATATCACTTTTAAATCAGCCCACACTGCAACATAAAGATAAATTATAAATAGTAAACCCTCAAAGCCAATCTTTGTTTTAATACCTTTGAACTTCTCTAAAGCATTAGGATTAACAGAAAACCTAACAGATTTTCAAGCTTACAAAAAATTGGATTGCAAATGGTGTCATTATCTAACTACAGGGTTCGGTATAAGCTGTATTGCTCCACAGTTTGAGATACAACTTTCAGCAAAATGCGATGTATTTTTTTGTTAGTAGCACTGTTTTCTGTCATACATAATATTTTCCAATTAATGAAATAAATGGAAATAAGGTACTTGTCCCATGCTCTATGGCGTTCACAATCTAATTTTGATGCATTTTGACTAAGTCAAGAGCAACAACTCAAAAACCGTTGTTTATCCAATTGTCAATATCAAACTTGTCCAAAATCTAATCAATATTAAATGTTCACACAATTCAAATCAGATGAATATTTTTGTCTCTATTGCGTTCACAAACCAATTGTCGATGGACACATAGACAGGGATGACAACAATATACCAGATCATAATGTGGGTGTATAAAAAAGAAGTCATTGAGATTGAAACCTGTTCATGATTTCAGATTAAAATGTCAGAGAGACTACCATGTTTAGGTCAGACATTATTTTTATTTTTTTATTTATTGATTTTTTATATTTTTTTTTTTATATTTATTTTCCCATTACACAAGTTGACAATACCAAGGGTGGGGCCTAGGCTAATTGTCTTACAAAAATTGATATTGTAAACATTGAATATACAGATAAATTATTATTAATAATATAACATTTTAAGTACAGGCTCATACTAATTCTATGTTAAGGCTTTTAAGGTTCCACATACTAGATTAAATTCTATTGTCTCTGGAGATTGACTTATTTTGGAGATTTGGTATTCTATACCAACTGTTAGTTAGAGGTTGGTTCTATGGAACCTTGTAACATATAGTTGTTTCTTACATTTTTGCAAGTTCATTGAATATTAAAGATCCTTAACACCCTCGTATTGTCAGCTTGATCATTAATGCTGTATTTACCATTTGCAAAGTCAGATACAGTGGCTTGAGTTCTATATCTAATATTAGATTTTTTCTTCCCACCATACATCAGCTGTTTAGTGCCAGTCTGTCCCCAATTCTCAATGACTTATTGCAAGAATTACTTCATTGTATATTTGATAAATGTGACAGTTTTATCCTTTTGTAATCAGTTATCAGCTGCGAGGAGACATAACTAACGATAAATCTTCATTTCATAAACCAATCTTGGTGAAAAGGAACAGATCTATTTTAAGATGTAGTTTCCAACTAACAATATTATTATCATTGTAAGACTTCCTGCTGTAGAATCATGCAATGTTACTTGAATTAATAACAGAAAGACAGACATTAGAAGGTTATTTCTGACAATCTGACAAACATGGCCTTTATCTTATGGTCTTTGTAGCCTAAATAAAAACAAAAATTGTGGCTTGGCAGAAATCCGCAAATATGTTACACAATACCTTTACAACTCTCCATTGGAATCAACAGTTGTCATTTAATCTGCCTTCTATTTGTTTCCCATGAGATATGGCATGACATTTTACATTTAAGGCAACTCAAATGGTATACCAGATTACAGTGTCGTGTACAAACAACACCAATAATGACATAACTAAGATCAAATAGATCTATTTAAAGACTTAACTTGATCACTCCAAATTTCTTCAAATCAAGAATTAATGTGTCTTAGTCATGCTCACTCTTGAAATATAATATCACTAAACAGGGAATAATTTTCAATAGAAAGTACGGTTACCAAGGTTAATAAAACAAGTAACTCTCATAAGATACTATGGAAATCATGAGTTAAGAAATGACTCATATATATACCAAGTTTTCTCATTCTAATGTAGTGGTTGTGTACAACTTAAAAACTTTCAAAAAAAAATTGATATAACCTGTGAGGCAAAATTTGACTAGACCGGAACATCCAGTCTTTCAATGCCGCTGGCAAAGAGACAGGAGACCAACCTTGCATATACAGTGATCCTTACTTATAACGAATATGCCTGTAACCGGTAATAACGGACAAGTTTAAAAGTCCTGTTTTTCACGGCACTTATTTCATTGAAAAATAAATGGATAAAACGAATTGCTAGTAGCGAATTTTGGGTAATGACGAACAGAAATTGACACCCTGTGTACCAAAATTAAAGGTTATTACTAACGGATTAGTCATAATTAACCGATAATCTCAATCGGCCCCAATCACGGCAATAAATTGTCACACGATTTCACACCTTCCGACCCCCACATATATGTAACATATCAATTATCATTTATCAATTAAACTGACATTTTGTGTAATCCTTTTGTCCTCATCTGTTCACCCACAGTCGCAAGCATTCCTTTTGTTTACCGGTCAAAACAATAAACATACAGCGAAATCATAAATAACGATCACAATCTTCAAATTGTCATTCGATTCTCAACATCAATATGGCTACCAGTACTAAACGAAAGGCGATTACAAATCATCAATCCCGTCAATGCTGGGTTAAGATTTGTTGTATATTTCTTTGTTATTGTTATTTTTAAATGTTAAATGCATGATTATTATTTATGTGAATTTGCAATAAATTATGTATATGTACAGTACTGTTTAAAACTGCTATCGATCTTTTTCTTTGGGATGGTATGGGCAATTTTGACTCCAAGATGGTAGACACAGAAAATGATATAACGAAATTTCGGCTATAACAAACTAATTCGTATGGTCCAGTATGATTCGTTATAGCCAGGTTTCACTGTATCTTGAAATTGGTGTAACCAATTTGGATTAAATATTGATGATTTTATTCCACAAAATGACTATATTTTAGTAGTTCTGTATGAGCTCAGATTATTTTTATATGCCCTAATTTCCGTGCACAATTTTATTGCTTATAAACACCCCAAAAAACACAATTCTTGACGGATTTGAGTGTGAGTGTTCGTAATCACCCAAGGATAAACCCTATTGGAAATTGAAAATACTGAAAATTATTTAAAGAGTTATTGCCTTGTTATTAGGTACAATTCTTGAGAGACCTTAATTAAATTTAGTAATATTATAGATTTATCAACCCAAAAAAGAAGTGTATGACTGAAGGTTGAATATTTCATTCCGCTGATTGTTACTGTACTGTCAAGTTTTTATTCCACATCAATGCTGCCTTTGAGGGCATATAACAGAATAAACCACTATGTCTAGAATTGTCTTTAAAATATTCAACCGTGCAGCTATTGGAAGACATCTTCTAAATATTGTTCTTCTGTCTCACAGCCAGCAAAAATGAGAGACTGCATGTTCTGGTCTAAAATTTGTCTAAACACAATACAATACAATACTTTTTACAAGCAATAAAAAAATATTGATCAAAAATAAATTGATTACTCATTATACTGGCTAAAGTGGGATATAAAATTGCAATTTCATCCATTTCTTTATTGTTTCCATTATATTGTTCATGTAATACTTGACACAAGACATTATACAGCATCTGAACAAGAAAATGTCACATGTTCTGAGGTCAATTAATAATAGTTTTATGTCTGGATATCTCATTACAGAACAGTTGACAACAGTTGTAATGCAAGTTAAGACAATCTAGTTGTGTCAAAAATGTCACAAAATTGACTCTTGAGAGGTATGATATGAGGGAACCTGACATGGAATTACATTTGACTTTAATCAAATACTTCAGAAATCAATCCCAAGTAAATCAATTTCTGATTCAGTAGAGTCTGATAGAATTCAAATTCAATTTCATTTCTATTCATGGAGATATTTTGACTTAAGCAGATTACTATACACATAGATTGAATACAATCCAACTAGGTGAATGCAAGCACACTTACCAGTAGTGAGATGTTTTAAAGAAGTTTAACTTGCAGTGGTTTTCATTGTCTCGTTCTGCTGGCTGTAATGCAAATGTAACTTTAGAAGAATCATTTGTTACGCCTGAGTGCCGTTGAAATTATGTACCGGACGTATAATATACAATATTGATATTATATATATTATATTCCATTCAAAAATATACAAATGTGAGTGAAAAATTAATAACAAATTTAGACATTATTCATTTGTTGTTTACTCGTCTTCTACAGGTTCGAGCTACTCTCCAATCACATGGTATACATATTTCATAATCTGGATGATCTAGACTATTTTATTGTCTTTCCATACTTTTTAGCGTTCCAACTTGAGAAATGTCATTCTGTTGCGTAAATACACAGTCTTGACTTCTGTTGCTATTTTAAAAAATCAGAAACCACGACAAATCACAAACTTCTTAACAAAAAAGTATATGTCCAGCTCAAACTAGACATTTGCCAACAATGTCCATGTCCAGATGCTTATCTCCAGGTTTGAAATGGCAGAAAATTATCAGTTGATTTATTGAAGAGAAATATATATATGCATGTTATTTCCTAAAACCCGAGGTTTAATACTAATGGAAGGGGGCTTATTATTATTGACTGTCACAATCTGCTAGCTACTGGGACTAGATTCATATATTTCATTTTGAAACAATGCTAATCACAGACACCCTAAATGTGAGAAGAATAAATGACTAAATTTGACAATTCCAAGTGTCTGTAATTGTGTTAATGAACCAACTTATCCAGCCAGTCACAAACTCCAGAGATTAGCAATAACAATTTTGATGATTTTCATGTCTTGAATCTTTTAAACAGTTCTTTCTTTAATTCTGACCTAAAATAGATTCATGTTATTTCCCTGAAATTAGGTTTCCTTAATTACAGACCAGAAATAACTTTCTTTAATCATAGATTAGCCAAAGAATCCTTAGCTCCCTAGGAATTCATATCTTTATTACAACTTTCTTCCTGATTCTTTTGGAATGATTATCAGATACGACACATGATAAATAGATTTTAAAACAACTAACTTAAACTCATCTGGTATTTCATCATCACAGTGTCATTAAAATCACTAAAAGAGTTTCTGTGATGCTTTAGAACCCAGTTAAGTGCAACATTTATAGTACTGTTCTCAGGAAAAAAAAAAAATTCAAAAGTATACCAATTTCATTATCACTGGACGAAATGATAGTCTCTTCTTCCTGATATATGTGATGTCAATAATGAACTTATATTTTTTATGTAGGTGAATGAAACGTGCTTGACCAAATCACCAATTTGTCCAATCTTTCATAGAACTTGACAATACAGACTGAACAGCATTTCATCTTTTTTGGTAAATCCAAACTTAGCATCATATATGTGTACAGGTCAAGATCAAAAATCAAGAGATTTGCCTTGAAAAACCTGGATCTGGTTAAAAAAGAAGTAGTTTTTTTTTCAAAGCGTGTAAATTTATAAAATTTGAGAACATGGATACCCAGTTGTTTCATTAAAATTAAATATTAATTATTTGGAAGAATAATTATTCAGGCTATGATAATATTATTTCAGGGTGAGATTACCAAGTGTTATTGGCAATTAATAAACAAGTCAAAGATATTTTATCGATTGTCCTATAAAATTACGAAAAGAAGAAAAACTCAGTAGATTTGGGTCTCCTGTTGGTAGATAAGCATGCAAAAGCGATAGAAACCCGACAAAATCGGTAGATTATGCATGTATGTCTGCCATACACTGTGACTGCAAAATAATGTTGGATTACTCAGATTTCTTCAAAATGTTAATTATGTGCCACTTGTTTGCTATCAGTAACTCGGTGAGCCAGATAATTAACTATAGTACTAATAATATCATAAACAATTCAGGTTTTAATTGGATTTTATCTCAACTAATAAACTCTTATTGGAATTATTTCTGTTGACGAATGTTTGCTTATATCATTTTTCACTTATTGTCGCTCGACCTAAACCAAATATCATAGATAAATCTTTTTGGGTATGGCAAAGCACTTTTTCATAACTACCAATAATCATCCATTCTGACACATTTAGCAGGACAAAAAGACATTGTAGTATTGTACAGGGCTCTATTTGCCAGACTTGACCAGCAGTCATGCCAAAATGACCGTTTGCAAATAGGCTCCGCCGGACATCAAGTATAGGTCAGTCACCGTCAGTGACGTTAAAAAAAAAATAATTAAAAATTAAATTACCTAACTATAACGTTTTGTCAATGAGATTCCTAACACTACCGGTCATTTAATTTAGTTAATTAAGAGATTAACGGTAAGAGGTGGTTAATTAACAATGAATTTATTGACAATTATTAATCGGCTCCCGGAGCGGAAAATGCTTCCAGTTCAAAGAGATTTGCTCTCTCAAACTACTTACTTTTAACAAACAGTTGACACGATAATCCGTTATATGTTTAATCCTATTGTTATGCCGTCAAATTTTAATCGGTCATTATTCATTGACATAATTGTATATCAAGTCTATTTTGCGATAATTGTCTTCCAACTTTATCAATATCAACGTAAACATGACAAAGAAAATGTCGGCCCTCACATAGAACTTTTGACGATGATAGCTTGCTGGTCATTGATAATTCTTCTTTTTAACAATTATAAAGTTGACAGAAAGTTCAATTAAATGTCATTGGCAAGTTATTTACTACTGAAATTTTACTATTCATTGCAGAAAATGTGCGTAGTTATAAGTTTTATCGTTCTGTTCTGCTTACTAGTAGGATATGAACAGTAACTATTTATAGACAAATCAGAAAGACCGCGAGAAAATTTACTGTCGTTTTTCTCAGTATTGGTGTCATTCAAAATACTTCGTTTTTCTCATGTTCAACCGGAAGTACATCGTCGGTGAAAGTAAACTAAAAATCGACATTTGTAACTTTGTAAAAAATATTAAATTTAACTGTAAATATCTGATGATCGGATTGTTTTGTTATTGTGATGTATGACAGTATGTTCAGAAAGTTTAAGTTCCAATTATGATGAATATTACCAAACATTCATGACATTGAAATACGTTTTACAGTTGGATACTAGTTGAATAGAAGTTAGTGCTTTGACATCAACAAAACATCGTTAAAAAAATGTCCGGCTGGGAAAAAAATAAAGCAACAGCCCTGGTATTGTACCAAAAATTAAAGCTTGATAATAGTGATTCAAGGCAAAAGACACCAAGAATGGTCAAGTTCCATATTCCTTGAATCATGACAGAAGCCATTTGATGTAAAGGCAATAAACCTGATCTAAAATTGATGTATTTTGTTTTCCCATGATTTAATCCTGATTATCAATAAAACAAGAGATTATATAATTGTTGACCATTACTTAAAGACGATTATATATCCTGTTATACAAATTGTTTTGAATGTCGGGACTGATTAGTGTCGTAATTTGCAATACACAGAATGTTGAAATAATAAGATTTTTGATGTTTATAGAATATTGTCCTTGTTCTTGAACATGCATCCAATTTTTAGCTAATTGTAATCACTAATAGGTACTATTTGTCAGATTTGACAAAACTTAGTTAGATTATTCATTGTCAAGAGTTCATGGGATGTGTCCTTACTGAAGGATGAATATGTCAATCTGGTGATTATTATTGTACTTGCGAATTTAAAAAACATGGCCGCCAATGGGTGTTTATTACCAAGCAAGTTATCTTTCATGTTCAATTTGTATACTATTAACTTTTTATCAAATACTATAAGTCAAAAATCAATATGTAATTATAAGTATATAGAATATTGTAAACTAACTATTGTGGACAGATAATAGGTAGTCAATTGTCAATTGTAAGAGCTGGTTTATGCAAACAAAAGAATTGAAATGGATACTGTATGTATACTGCTGTTATTCACCTATTGGAACTAAGTTACACTAGCAAAACCATTGACTGTAACAAGAATATTGACTGGTTTCCTCTCTACACTCCTTTAGAGGATGATATTTTTGAAACACAGAAACATGTAGTTCATAAACCAAAAAAACTTCTACTTATGTAAATAAGGTTTGAAAATCCAAATAAAAATTTAAATTATGTCTTTCACTTTTTCGTAAAACTAGGTTACTTAACAGCTCAATTGTTACAATTAGAATTTTGAAAAAGGTATTAGACAAAAAAAAACAAGATTTTAAGATGTTATCGAGAATCAATTTAAAACAGGGCTAATTTAAATTTATTTTCTCACTATTTCAGGGTTTAAAGTCCTTAAGTCTTAAAGTGTCTTGCAAACTAATGTCAATATTTAGACTACTTGCAGTTGATTTGAAAGTGAATAACCATGATTTGCAGGAACAGTCCCTTTAAATGTTTTGTATGTATATCCACAATGGTCTTCATACATGATACATGATGTATCACTTTTCAATCTTCTACCATCAATACTGACAAGTACCTTCATGAATATGTCAGATATAATTACTTAAGTCCTCAACAACTTGCTTAAAGTTCCCATGACAATTGACTGACTTATTGATGCAATCCTGATAAAGCATTCATCATCTTGCCTTGCCTGGTCGTTTATCTTGTTACATGATAAAGCAGCGTTTATTTCTTCATCAGGATAACAAGATCTATATAAGTTGGTATTTTCAATGAAACTTGTATACAGTGCTTATGTTATATCAATGTATAGGCTACTAAGTAGGAAAATTCTTCCATGCAAAAAAATTGCAAAAAGCTTATGCTTCTGCCAATAACAAAATTAGAAAAAGTCTCCTATCTATATTCGGAATATAAACATCTGAAAGTACACTAATAACCTAACACACATTTTTATATGATAGTTTCTGTCCATGGTGTCAATAGCAGACGGCAACTTGATCATAGTTTGACAACAGACAATAGAAAAAATTAATGTCTGGTAATTGGATCAGGGACATCTGGGTCTCTTAAGATATCATTTTGCCACAATCCAATGAAGTTATGACTATACAAGAGCTATTAACATGGTATCTGACCAGTTTACTGAAAGCAATCACCTCTGTTAATTGAATTTGACAAGTCTACATTCAGTAGACAATGATGGAATCATTTGGGATATAGAATGTTTATTGTGTTTTAGTTGTCCTACTGAGATAAGAAAGTCAACAAGAAAGTCATTCGGATTGTTTCAAAGTGGATCAAAATATTCCAATTTAACATACATCAGTTCATCTCATAAATTTGCAGAGATATTTTGGTCTAAAGTCTTTCAAAATATTATTAAAGTGTAAATATGTATGTAAAAGCACGAACAGACAAAGATCGTCATTTACTACCATGAGTCTCAATAATTATCAATCTACTAGGAACAACAGCCAGGTATTAATTATCCCTCAATAGCCATTCGAAACCTAGTCCATCTATTTAACAGCTGTTAATGTAGTAGAATTGACATTTTAAAGGAGCATTCTGTTTAAAACTTCATAAAAATTCACCCTCAAAATCTACAGAAATGTAGAATAAAACCATTTGGCAAAGCTATTTTCAGAGGCTTTTCAAGTTTTTGTTAGTTGTAAGAAAACAACTGTACAGATTTAAACAAAATTTTGGAAATAATTTATGATGTTTATGAAAATAAATATTATTGAAAAATAATATGTTTTGTGTTGACCAATCGTATTGTGTTTTAAAGTTCTTCCGGGAACTGATCTATTTCCGGTACCTTCTTTCATTGTTCTTACTTCAACCTGCCATTGAGAACTTCATTAAATTTGCAGTTGAAAATTTCCTGATATTTTGGTGGGATTCGAGTGTCAGTTTTGTTTCTTATTCCAGATAAGTACATAAGCATTTCTGGTTTAATTTAATCGTATGTTGTTTGCTGATGGACGATTCCATCATAGGATTTTTGTTAGATTACTTTTAGTTAGTTTGCGTGCCTCGTTTTCATTCAATGGTTGAATGGTGGGTTGTAATACTGGAGATAACTTTACTCCCCGATGGAACCGGTTGTTTTCAGTGACTTCGTCGGCCGCAACTATTATTCCCTCTCGTCCTATATCAGTGGCCGTTTTCGGTTCATCGTAGTTAAACGATTGGCACGGTTTGTTCGGGTATTTCGTCATCCTAACTTTGATTTGGATGTGAACTTGTGTCGAGTCGAATGTTGGGGTTATGGCGGACTTCGTGTCCACAATGATGAGCATGGACGCCTTTCCGTCAGAAATTCTCGATTTGCTGGCAAGGATGTGTTGATTTTACACATAGGCTCTAATGATGTTGCTTTTTCTGACTCCAATCCGGGAACTGTGGCCTTGCAATTAGTGTCGTATGCAATGCGTGTTTTAGACGAGTGGCCCTCGTTCGTTTGTGTAATTATCAGTCAGTTACTACCCAGGTCTGTGGAACCGTATATTGGGTTCAACTATAAGATTTTTGTTAACTAACATGGCTTTAAACCAATTGTGTATGGCCCAAGAAAATTTTCATTTTATTCATTCAAATAAATGGCAGTATCACACGTAATCTGGTTCTGATTTGTTTTGGGAGAGGGTGAAGGAGGATAAACACAAATAAACAAGTGGTTTCAAAGAAAGTATATCTTCTAATTAAGCACAGGTTGAAACTTCAATATTATTTTTCAAAATGAACCACTATCTTAGTCCAAGCCCAAGATCGCATCAATATAAATGATCACACCAAATTCCATTCAAATCTGTTGAAAACAGTAGTCTCTGTTAAATTTCCTTTGACCTATTTTACTTAGTCAAGGGCAGTAACTCAAAAACATATGCATGTCAAAACCGATTTTATATTGTCGTGATAGAGGATGATCCAATGTCCTGAATGCGTGTTTTAACATGGTTTCATAAACCTGTTTTTACATGGTTTCATAAACCTGTTTTAAACTAAATCCACAACATTTCTTTTTGTAGATGTTGAAATAAGAATAAAATGTGTGTTTTGATAGGATAGGATGAGATTTCATAGAAAAATTCTAAAGCCAATTTCGATTGGAAAATATTTAGCTTTGAATATGTAATTTCACCCAATAGTATCACTGGGACCTGGAGAATGTATAACAAATGGGGGTGTGATTTGGAGATAATCAAGAACTGATAATAATCTTGCTTTTTCATCTAGGTGAAACTTCTTGACCAGATTATGTGTAGAAATATGAGGGTGAAACAAAGCTTTCAGGAGGTTAACACCAAATAGTTTGAAACAATTTCTTCTGTCGAATCACTGTCTAAATGATTGTGTTTTAATTTCATTTACTAGTCAAAAATTTTATATAGTTACTTGATTACCAGTTCAGTAAACAATATAAAACTGTTTCACAAAAGACAATCACATATATTTATCTTTCCTAAATGATATGAAATTTTACCTAAAATATTTTGTTTCCTGATAAATTCATATTAAATTCCAATTACCTGCTTTTGAATTTCATGGAATATATGTTATATGAAATGAAGTTCATTTTCTCAAGAAAAATATAAGTTCACATAGCAGATCTAGTATTTATTAAATAATATGAGGGTGAAAGATAACATAAGTTATTCCTTGATTCCGAGATATATTGTTTAGTCTTGATGTCAAGTCTTTAGACTGCCTTTATTATTATTGTAAGGTCTTGTATCGATACTTGACAATAGTGAATATTGTATACAGAAAACAGTATCAAATAAATACTAGAGTTAAATAGTTTCAGACATTTAATCAAATTGACAGTTCCTTTTCCTGAAGACAGTAAAAAGAATAAAGTAAAACTATCCCCAATTTATTTTCTTGCCATAGATTCAAATAATTGTCTACATTGCCTATGGGAATGTGCTGTATATCTTAATCATGAAAGCACTCTCTGTAACAGCTAAACAAAACCTTGGTTACATTTTTTTTAAATATTTCAAAATACTATTGGACGGAAAACCAGACTATATTTTAAAGCTTCTACATAGTACATATTGTGAATTCTTTGCAACCATTTAGAATTACACATCTATTTGTCTGTACCCCTACTACAGAACACATGCTTCACTAGTATTTGCCTACTTTCTTGAATATTTTTGAAATATAAAGAGAGTCAATCAATAATGCAATAAATGTTTAATGCAAATAAGTTACAGAATAGTACACAAGAGACGAGGACTTATCTGGTCAAGACCAAATCAGGAAAATCTCATGTAGTAAAGACTTAAAAAATACCGTAAACTTATTGTAGTTGTCTCCCCTGATATTGGTTTGAATGAAAGGCTTAAAACATTTGATTGTAATAATTAAGTGCAAGATCTTATTTTTCAATATTTTTTTTTTATAGAAATAGACAAAGATTGACACTGCAAAGATGCAGCATGCCATAAGATATTCCTAACTATCAGCAACATCCAATTTCTTGAGGATAATACATCATTTTAACTTGATTGAACTTTAACTCTAAATTGACAGTTATTAATATAGTCACATAATAGATCTGAAAGTAGATCTGAAAGTTTACTAAAAGCTTAAAATTGGACAGGGGTCAGGACTTACACCAAATACCACATACACAATGGAAATAATAACTGAAATTGAATGGTTTCTCATAGTTTACCATATGTCATTTAAATCTGCAATATTTATAACTAATGGAGCCGTAAAACAATAGATAATAAATAAAATCAATTCTTGGTCAAAATTTCAGGGAACATAAAAGAGCCATGGATAGTACCTTCTTTTTACTTTTTTGTTTGTAAGAGGAGATGGAGATGGTCAAAAGTCCAGAATTTGTTGAGAATCCTCTTGTTAATCAAAAATTTTAAATTTGGTCAGTAAGAGCTCTATTCATCAGAAAATATACCTACTACCATAAATAACATAAAAAAAAAATATATCAAAAAAACTAAGTAATTAACCATAAATATGCATTTGATTATTGAAAAACGCTTAATAAATTGATTTGCCACTTTTCAAGATTTCAGGAGATTCTGTTCCTTTATGATATCAGGTAAGTTCCCTGATGAATATACACTCATATTGACCTTTCTTCAGAACAAAAATTTTATATTCATACTAAGACCTATTATCCCTTTAAAAGTGTGCTGGCAATTTTTTTAAGATCAATATACATGTACATGTGCGTTTCAAAGTATTATATAATATTCCAAATACTTATATATTTAATATCATGAAAGCAATCTACAATTATGTACAATAATTATAGCATTGGAGTTACTGAAGAATCAATCAACAACTTGGACCAACTGTGTCAACATTGTCCATTTGTTATTGTATGAGTTGATGGACTTTTGTAATCATTTCTGTTCCGAGGTGAGAAATATGTCTAACATTGTTTGAAAAGAGAAATTTTCAAGACTACGCAACCTTGACTTCTGTAAGCAATTTTAACTGTCAGAAATGCTGATAATCCATGACCTTTCCATCAAAAATAGATTGTACTGATCATTTGCTAAAATGATCAGTAAACAATGTCAGTGCCCCTAAATGCTATTTCAAGCACTAAAGCAGAGTGTGTTTTGATCACCAAGCCCATGTTTAAAATGTCTATTAATAATAGAGTCAAGAGTTCACCAATTTCATGTGGCACAGATAACACAACCTGTCAATATGAAATTCTTGTACAATGGTCAACCTGAATGATAGTTAATTTCCTTCATATAGTTCAGTAAAGTAATTTTTATCTTGGATTTCATACTAATAGTGTATCTGACAGACCTCATTAGGAATTGACGTCTGTTGAATTCACCAAATTATATTAATAACAAAATACAGTTGACTCAAATTTCTCTCCAAAAGCGCACTCTGTAATTTTCCAAATAGAAATATTTGTTTTTATAGAACTATGGTACCCTAGCAGTTTGTGAATAGGGGGTAAGGTACAAAATAATTGAAATCCAAATTTACATCCCCTAATGTTTAGTCTAACTCATTAGTTTAGCAATGAATATTATGGTAAATTTCAACAATTTCTAGTTTAACAATTATATTACAGTTTTAAAAAAACTCAAAAACCACAACTGAAATACAATGACATTTGTGCAATTCAACAGGTGCTCATTCACATATGTCCATAAACAAAGAATTTGTGTTGAATGTTACAATAACTACCATAAGTTTACGAATCTTGGTTGTCAAGAATGTAGTCAATAACATACTAGTTTTATATGATAATCAATGTGATTTCAATACACAATGGATTTATTATCACCATAATTATTTTAAGAAACTATTAAAACTCAATGAAATCACAGACATTAAGACCAAAATTACAAATAAAAAATATAGTAACTGTCAAATAGAAGCTGACAAATACAGTACTGCCAGCAACACCTAGTTTATCTTCCAGCACTGTTTTGATTGTATCTCGATTAAGAGATCTGTGAGATTGTGTCTTCTTCAACTAATACTTAAAGTAGCTTTACAGACAAAGATAAATGACTCCAT
Organism: Nipponacmea schrenckii; assembly: GCA_030562195.1. Taxonomy (NCBI): domain Eukaryota; kingdom Metazoa; phylum Mollusca; class Gastropoda; family Lottiidae; genus Nipponacmea; species Nipponacmea schrenckii. Next base: position 8,387,044 of record JAUJPP010000007.1, on the reverse strand, counting down.
AAAGCAGATTTGTTGAAGTTCATAGAATAAAGAGCAACATGAATTATGATGATGAATTTTCATATAAAAATAATCAAACTTCTTACTAAGTGTTTCAACCAAAATTGATGGCAAACTTTTAACTTTTAAATATGTTCAACATCTTATTTTGATGTATTTTACCTGCCTGAAGTAGAATAAACTAGAAAACATCTCAGATCTATATTGATGTACTTTTTAATGGCAATAATTCAAAATATTTAATGGAAAAGAGAAAAAAAAAATTGCACATTTATCTCTGATCTTTATGTATCGTTATGTGTAAAACTAAATGATTATTGATTGCGGAATCAAACTTTTATTGTGTTTCAGACCACATTCAACTCTAAAACTATTCTTCCTGTATCAATTTACAAATGATATTGAAATCACAAACAGATTTCGACACATCTCAAGTCTAATTTGAAATCATCCAAGATTCTATCAAACCTAATTATCAAAGTCAATTCATGAAAATCAGTCAGAAACTGTAGCTTCCAAGAAATGACAAGATGGATGAACAAGTCTAATTTGTTGCACATGTATAATAGTCATGTTGTTTTTGTTGATATTTTACAACGTTAGTGGGTAAGTGGTTTCTAAGTTTAAATATGTCCTCTCATATATTTGAATGAGTATTATTGATCAATCAATTTATCATTTATTCTGAAGTTAGAGAAAAAAGTTTGAGAGAGGCTTATCTAAATGGATAATGAAATCTAGTGATTTAGTACTTATTCTGACCCAATACTTTCCTTATTTATGATTATGAAGATTATTCCCATTAATACAGTCCACTCTACAATAAATTATTTATCTTAACTTACATATCATAACCCTTTATAAGGAAATTGTCTCAGTGGCTGTCTCCTCATATAATTCTCATTATAAACACCAAAGTGAGATTTTATCACTTTCTTAGGTAATTTATGGAATTTTCAAGAGTGGAATGGAAAGGAAGAAACAGCGATATTTTTACAACTCATACAAAGATATTAGGCCTTACCCCACAGTAGCTACAGGCCTGCTAAGTTGTTTCACAGATATAGGCCTACTGATATATAGAAATCTTCTTCTCAGATGCACATTCATAAGGATTTCAATCCATGGTATCTATATTTTCACTGTTGACAAAAATTATTTGATCTGTCCACTACTTTTTCTTTAATACTCCCAGCAATAAATAGTTGCTTACATGCTACAGTCAAATTATAAAACGATTTTATGAAAAGAAATTTGAGATAATATTCAATTTAGACTTTTAGCCACGCATGAAAATCTACCGATAATACAAAACAAATTACGAAACGATATCCATGTTATTTTTAATCACATAGAATTGTCGATAAAATATCAAATTTTGTTTTTGGTAAAATAAAGGCTACCGTAAAATTAATCATAAGCAAAAGTAGAGTGTACCAGATGTTTTTATAAAAACATTATCTGGTGTAAAATGGATCAAATTATCATCTTAATAGAGGGATTAATTAATCAGGCAATGATAATATTATTACGGGGTGAGATTAACGCCTGTCACTGGCAAATAAAATACAAGTAAAGAATATTACAGTAAGATTCTATCTTTAGTTCGTGTGCACATATCACTGTATCTTTAAATCAACAACCTAACAATGAGACTCTTAACTACTGAGTTGGGATCTCATCTTTAAACTAAAGATTAAAAAAAACAGCATGACTATCTTTATGGGACTCTTATCTTTAGATCAATCTATTGGAATGGAAATTATCAATAATAGGTCAAAAGTTTAAGTTGTATATTTAATCAGGTTAAATGAAGATAGAAAATGAAACAAAAAATCAATGAGATTTGATGAGCGATTGGATCCATTCTCTTTATTAGATACAGATAGAAATCACTTTAGTTAATAATTATGTCAATTTCTATGATTCAAATCAGTAATCATGACTTATGGCGAAATAATTCCAAATAAAACCAGACACAGGAGAACAAGTGAGAATTACACGCACATAAATCTTGTAATTAAGAACAGATCACGCACTGCGTTGAAATGAAAATCATTTGATTGCTCAAAAGTACTCTGTGTAATTCACAGGCCCGTAAAGATATATTGGATTATGTAGGGAGTGTCCTAATGTTCAAATTGGTTACTAAACGTAACTTTCTGAAAGGCAACAAACAAACTAACAAATCCTTCAGTTATGTTATAAAGTAACAGTCTGAAAGAGAAAGTCATTTCTGACAGATTCGGAAAAAAACTTCTAATAGTTCACAGAGTACCATATTGATAGATTAGGCCAAGGTTAGGTTATTCGTAAGGTTATGGTTGGGTCGGTAGGCAGGAAAATTTTTTTATTTTGTTGATTTATTTTATAAGGTTTCAAGGGGGTTGACAACCCTAAACCTATGTACAAAAAATAGATGATTTCAACCACTTCTTTTCCACCTATCTGAAATATTTAGATATCAATGGAACCTATCTGTAATAATCAATGGAAAGAGGGAACTTTCAGCTATCCAAAAATATAAAAATTATTTCCTTATGACATTTCAACTTTGAGAAATAGGGTATGAAATTATTCCCTTAAAGTTAGCATATCTACTAGACTAATTAATATAGAAGGTTTAAATGTTGAACAACACAAGTCTACATGTATCTCTACAACGTCACTTTGGCTTTTTGAAAAATTTGTTTTGAAGATATTGATAGAAATCAAAATTTTTGCGTGCATTTATGAAAAATTGAATTTTTAAAAAAATATTCATTTTATAAAAAAAAGCCAACGTAAAGTTATAGAAAACATCGTAAGCTTTAGCTGAAGCCAAAGTTTGTAAAAATCGGATAAATTGTAAGCGAGATATGCTTTTGGAAAAATGGCAGTTTTTTTCAACACCTTGCAAACACATGTTAACCTTACGTAATTAACGATCATGTTGTTAAAAGATTGTCTTTCATGCTGTAGAAATCTTTAAGCACCTTTTAGGCATCGATATGCACTGATAACCACATAAAACAATGGATAAGCACATGTCAAAACACCGCTACCCACCAATCATAAAATTTACATGTGACGTAATGATTTATGGGTCATCACGTGACTTCTGGATTCCCCCAATCTGAATGAGAAACGTAGAAAAGGTTTATTTAGCTGATGATGTAGTACTCAAAAATGTCTACCGACAATGTAATTTGTACGTCTACATAGAGGATTACCCCATTGTGTTCTATAAATAGATTACCTTTACGGACCGATATCTGACATACTACTGAAGCGATTGAGCTAATATTTTTACTACATGATTTTTTTTTAATGTCAAATAGAATGGATAAAACAAAATATGTTTCTTGATTGAAATACACCTAGAACGATAAGGTTGTCAACCACCTTAATACAAAGTATAGGCCTTTATTTCGTTCCCCTTTTTTCATGATGGCAAAAAGAAAGCTGTATTAGTTTGCTTGAGAAACTGAATGCTGACATTTTCAGAATATTTGAGCGTTAACCAGCACCGAATCTTAGTGCAAAGCAGACAACATGTCGGAAAGAAAAGGTTTGGTTATCCAGTACTTAACATACTTGATTAAAACAGTCAACTCAAACTGTCTGGATAATCTTCAATAAATCTCGAATGATCTATTTAATTTCATTATCCAGTCCTTTATCGACTGTTGAAAATGTAATGTCAATCTCGGTCGTGTTAATCAAGACTAGACTGTCCTTGACTTATGGTCGATCCGTCTCTTCCCTACTTCGGTAGTTATTTCATGCTTTCTAAATACTGGTACGACGAAATAACGGTGTAACGAACAAAATTGTTGAAAGGGCTAGTCATATTAGGGTCGGTAGATTATTATTATTTTTTCCAAAATTGATATAAAAAATTTTGAGTTTGGAGATTTTTAAGACGGTCGGTCGGAAACCAGAACCAAACAACTTTTTTTTTTTAGATTACAAAGTACTATATTAATAGATTACAAAGTACTATATAAATAAATTACAAAGTACTATATTGATTGATTACTAAGTACTTTATTAATAGATTACAAAGTACTATATTAATAGATTACTAAGTACTATATTAATAGATCACAAAGTACCATATTGATAGATTACAAAGTGCTATATTAATAGATTACAAATTACCATATTAATAGATCACAAATTACCATATTGATAGATTACAAAGTGGTATATGAATAGATCACAAATTACCATATTGATAGATTACTAAGTGCTATATTAATAGATCACAAATTACCATATTAATAGATTACAAAGTGCTATATTAATAGATCACAAATTACCATATTGATAGATTACAAACTAACATTTTGATAGCTAATAGATTATATAGTAATTTCTGACAGGTAAAAAAGAAAATATTTAGACAAGCTACTGAGAAACTTTCAGTACCATACAAAGCAACATCTATTTACACGAGATAACATTGGAATAAATGACAAAGCTTGCATTAATGAATTAATTCCATTAATACAATGAAAACAAACAAACCAAATAAAGCTGTGTTATTTCTATTTAGAAATCAAATGGAGAAAGAAACCACTATAAAATATACAGATAAGGATCTATAATTCACATACATGTAGTTAGAATCATTATGCAATAATAACATGTTCAATTAGACTGATTGAAGTCTATAATTTAAAAGCATTAGTTACTTTACTTTAACATGCAAAATAGCTTGCCAGGCAAGATAATATACTCCAACTGGCAGCATTGAATTTGAATAAAAACTTGACAATAGCCTTCCATAACGATCGCCAAAATAAAAAATTCAACCTTCAGCCATACTTCTTTTATAGGGTGATAAATATACAATATTACTAAGTTTCATTAAAATCTGTCTAGAATTCTAATCTAATAGTTTTGATTTTCAAAAGGTTTCATCCTCAGTTGATAAAGAATTTTTCCTTGTAGATTGTTAACAGGCTTAAAATCGAATTGAGCCTTCTTGTGTGTTCACAAGATAGAAATTGAACTCGTTTTCAGAAACAAGGGCAATAACTGATACAAAATATTTTTCGATTTATCTGATTTTCAATAGGGTTCAACCTTGGGTGATTAAGAATACTCATGCACTCATGCCAATATTCATCAATATCCATTCCTTGAGTGTTTACAAGCTAAAGTTGAATGAGTTTTCAAGAACAAGGGCAATAACTCATACTAAATATTTTTTGATTTCGCTAATTTATAATAGTTCATCCTTGGGTTATTACACACTATCACACCAAGCTTCATAAAAATTCGTGAAAAATTGCACATGAGATATTGCCCTTGTTTGTGAAATACTTGTAAACACTGACTTTCAATAGGGTTCATTCTTGGCTGATTATGAAAACTGGGTACATCAAAACTAATCAAGAATTGTGCCTTCTCGAGTGCTTACAAGCAATAGTTGATGGACCGACGGACATGTGTAACGGCAATATACTCTCCACATTTCATGTGGGTGTCCTTCAATAATTGATTGGTCATCCTTTCAATAATTGATTGTTTTTTTTCTCAATTAATCAAAGTCCATCATTCAGAAAGTCCAAAACTAAGATGCTTATCTATTTATCATATTTTCCTATCAGTATCAGTACCAAATAATTTGCTATCAGATAACAATCTATGTTTACTAGAAATAATGAAATAAAATCCTAAAAAGGGTAACAAAAGTCTTATCAAAACATTACTTGTCTAGCCAATAGATATTTATATTTATATATCAGGTGAATTACATATATAAAATCAACAATCATGATAGTATCATAATAACCAGTTCGGTTTTCAATAGCAACATTTGTATAACAAATGTAACAGAAAACTAAGGTCATTGCAGTTGATTACCCGCTTATCTGACCAGTGTCACATTTCAAATCCAATTACAATGATCCAAGATTTTCTCTGATAGCCTAATATAGCTGTTAGATCTCAATTCTGAGAATCTGTAATTATATTTTACTAATTACAAAGCCAGGAGAAATATTTGGGTCAGCACCTTTAATACTAAATTGACACAAAAAAATAATCAGATCATACAATAACACATAAAAATAACTAGAACATACAATCATCACAAAACTATCAAAAATATAACGAAAACATACAATAACACATAAAAATAACTAGAACACAAACAATTACACAAAATAACTAGAACACATACAATTACACATACAAACAAATAACTAGAAGATACAACATCACAAGAATATCAAAAATATAACTAAAACATACACATAGAAAACAAAAAATCTAGAACATTCAATAACACAAAAAAATAATTAGAACATTCAATAACACAAAAAATAACTAGAATATACAATAACTAAACTGTAATTATCATTATAAAAACTTAGTCAAGTGATCTCAATTTCCTTCACAAACCAACCATTACAATAGATCAATGATAGAGTTACTGTTATAATAATAATTTATTATAAAAAACAATAAATTTTCATTATTCTCTGCTACATTATCAATAATTTTACTTATTATCAATATAAAAAAATCGATAAATGATATAAAATAATAACAATTCCAGACTCCAGTATTCCTATAACAATTTAAGTGGGCTGGAGATATTTTTTCACCTCCCAAGGGCAAACAAATTGATCCTGAAATTACATTACAATGATTGATTCTTCGGATATTGAGCTTCATTATATATTTTGGTAACAAAATTAGACATTTGATTATGGTTTTTGTTTTGTAGATATAATGAATGTTTCAAATTTTTAAACTTCTTTGTGCACATATTTTTACGAACCCACAGAAAATGTAGCTTACTAACTGTGAATGTGATAGTTATATAGTTCAAAAATAAGGTTTTGGGATTATCACTACAAAGAATGTTATAATCTAAGTTATTAGAGATTAGAAGCCTTGAAGGGACACTTTCTTTCACAAAGTGGTCTATTTCTCTCTGGCCATCAAATTCATGTTAGAAACCATTAAAAGTCGAGTTGCTGATATAGTTCAAGTCCATTGTTTATTATGCTTAATTTTGAAAAAAACAGAATAGAACTGGAGGGCATTTATCAAATATATATAAATGACAGAAATTAAACTCACAAGGAGCACCAGGTACTGTGACCTGTCTATTTATTCAGATGAACCATGATGTGAGCTATGTCCTATTTTTTGAGACAAGAGATGTGCTATGACCTCTATTTATTGAGATGAGCCATCATCTACTGTGACAAGGTACTGTCACCTGTCTATTTATTCAGATGAGCCATGATGTGAGCTATGTCCTATTTTTTGAGACAAGAGATGTGCTATGACCTCTATTTATTGAGATGAGCCATCATCTACTGTGACCTGTCTATTTATTTAGACGAACCATCATGTGCTGTGACCTGTCTTTTCATTAAGACAAGCCATCATGTGCTATGACCTGTCTATTCATTCAGACAAGTAAACATGTGCTATGACCTGTCTATTTATTCAGATAAACTATTATGTGAACTGTGACCTGTCTTTATTTACATGAGCCATCATGTGAGCTGTGTCCTATTTATTTAGACAAGCCATCATGTGCTATGACCTGTCTATTTATTCAGATACCAACTATCATGTGAACAGTGACCTGTCTTTTTATTTACATGAGTCATCATGTGAGCTGTGTCCTATTTATTCAGACAAGCCATCATGTGCTATGACCTGTATATTTATTCAGATAAACTATTATGTGAACAGTGACCTGTCTTTTTATTTACATGAGCCATCATGTGAGCTGTGTCCTATTTATTCAGACAAGTAAACATGTGCTATGACCTGTCTATTTATTCAGATAAACTATTATGTGAACAGTGACCTGTCTTTTTATTTACATGAGCCATCATGTGAGCTGTGTCCTATTTATTCAGACAAGCCATCATGTGCTATGACCTGTATATTTATTCAGATAAACTATCATGTGATCTGTGACATGTCTTTTTATTTACATGAGCCATCATGTGCTATGACCTGTCTATTTATTCATACAAGCCATCATATGCTGTGACCTGTCTTCTTTAGGACAACCTCTATGACCAGTCAACATGTGCCTCGTCTCGCCACTTGCTTCTATCTATCAGTAGGTGTACTATTTATATTGAACAGAAAATAGAGTTTTATTTTAACTTCTTTTGTCTAATTCATTTCCATTGTTTTAATCTATTTTAGATGTTTAGTGGGCTTTCAACTTCTAATCCAATTTAAATAGTGTGAAAAGAGGGATGAGAGAATAGTACATTTCATCAACTAAAAATAAATTCAAATAAAGGTAATTCTTTTTATAAAATATCATAAAATATATATAACAGATTGTGTAGGAAGATACTACTGGTTTTGATATTATCTCTTTATAAATAAATCCTAATTTATCGTGTATTACACAACCCATATCAGCCATGCACTTAGAAAAATTGTCTGCCTAGTGGTTCAATCTGTAGGTTATTGATTTCAATTTGATAAAATTTGCAGACCAAAAAACCTTGGAAGAACCATCAGGGTTTAAAAACAAATCAATCACTGACTGGTGGTCAAAACTCTATAATAAGCTTATACTGTAATTCAATATCCCACTTATAACCTGTCAACAACATTTAATTATCTCAAATTATCAACAAATGAAAATACCTTGTCAATTGATTAACAGGTGTTCCAGTCTGTTCTGTCTAACATAGTTGAACTGAGCCCAAATGAAAGCTAGCTTTAAAGCCAGCTTTTTTTAAACAAGTGTCACTTGATTAACAGGTTTTCCAGTCTGTTCTATCTAACATAGTGGAACTGAGTCCAAATGAAAGCTAGCTTTAAAGCCAGCTTTTTAATCAAGTGGAAACGCGCAAAAAGTCGGCTTATTCTCGTTTGGCAATTGAAAAGTACTAGTTCTACTGTCTCACGCACAACATCAGTAGTCTTGTACATCCCGACCTGTCAATAATGTGCCACTTTTTTTTAATCAAGACTAAAATGGTTCTGGAACCAGATAAACACAGTGGACAAAAAGCGTGTTAGGCAATAAAGCTGGCTTTAAAGCTAGCTTTACTTCACAATTCTAAGTGGAAACAAAGTTATAAAGTAACAGAATCCCTGTAAAATCTGGAAAACTTATAAAACTCAGTAATTATTGAAAAATGATTAATCAAGTCATTAAATGGTTTTTGATAGTTTTTCAATTTTATGGATAATTACTGATTTTGAGGGATTTATCGGATTATATAAAGATTATGTTAGTTATTGTTTTCATATGCTCTTCTTTATGGCTAAGTTAAAAATATAAAAATTTATGTTCATTTTAAGACATAGTATATCCTTTAAATTTGAATAAGGACTATAAAAAAACATTTTATTTGCAGCTTTCTGTATTATACATTATCTTTGAGTGGATCTGTAAAGTCTACAACTACAAGACATAAAGAAATCAATAGTTTAAACTGCTCGTTAAAAGGTCTAGTCTATGAAATATGGCTAAAAGTATATAGCAATTGAAGCAATTACATTACATTGTTGTCTACATTATTCTTATATTGATTATATTACCTTCTTTATTATCCACATATTTCTCTATTCATCATTCTGTAACCAGCTTTTTATCTTTCGCCCTCAACGACTTCCTGTATCTTTCTTTGTGTCCAAGTTCAGTTGTCTTAAAAGCAGTACAAGTCCAGTAGTCTTAAAAGCAGTACAAGTCCAGTAGTCTTATAAACAGTACAAGTCCATTAGTCTTATAAACAGTACTAGTCCAGTAGTCTTATACACAGTACTAGTCCAGTAGTCTTATAAACAGTACAGTAGTCTTATAAACAGTACTAGTCCAGTAGTCTTATAAACAGTACTAGTCCAGTAGTCTTATAAACAGTACAATCCCAATAGTCTTATAAACAGTACAAGTCCAGTAGTCTTATAAACAGTACAATCCCAGTAGTCTTATAAACAGTACTAGTCCAGTAGTTTTATAAACAGTACAATTCCAGTATTCTTATAAACAGTACTAGTCCAGTAGTCTTATAAACAGTACAATCCCAGTAGTCTTATAAACAGTACTAGTCCAGTAGTCTTATAAACAGTTCAAGCCCAGTAGTCTTATAAACAGTACAAGTCCAGTAGTCTTATAAACAGTACAATTCCAGTAGTCTTATAAACAGTACAAGTCCAGTAGTCTTATAAACAGTACAATTCCAGTAGTCTTATAAACAGTACTAGTCCAGTAGTCTTATAAACAGTACTAGTCCAGTTCTTATAAACAGTACAAGTCCATAGTAGTGTTTTTATTATCTCACAAACTTCACCAAATTTTGTGGGAATCCAATGAGGCCAACAACTTCAGGCTTTTGCTAACAGTTTAGCAGCCAATGGTTTGACACTCCAAAAAATGATACATGTTGGAGAAAAAAAAACAAAAAACCCTTGTTCTTGAGATGAGACCATGTCAAGTAGCCTTTTGTGCTACCAAATGTGAAAAGATTCTCTTTTTTAAGTTCAAATTAAGTACTAGTCCAGTAGTCTTATAAACAGTACAATCCCAGTAGTCTTATAAACAGTACTAGTCCAGTAGTCTTATAAACAGTTCAAGCCCAGTAGTCTTATAAACAGTACAAGTCCAGTAGTCTTATAAACAGTACAATTCCAGTAGTCTTATAAACAGTACAAGTCCAGTAGTCTTATAAACAGTACAATTCCAGTAGTCTTATAAACAGTACTAGTCCAGTAGTCTTATAAACAGTACAAGTCCAGTAGTCTTATAAACAGTACAATCCCAGTAGTCTTATAAACAGTACTAGTCCAGTAGTCTTATAAACAGTACAAGTCCAGTAGTCTTATAAACAGTACTAGTCCAGTAGTCTTATAAACAGTACTAGTCCAGTTCTTATAAACAGTACAAGTCCATAGTAGTGTTTTTATTATCTCACAAACTTCACCAAATTTTGTGGGAATCCAATGAGGCCAACAACTTCAGGCTTTTGCTAACAGTTTAGCAGCCAATGGTTTGACATTCCAAAAAATGATACATGTTGGAGAAAAAAAAAAAAAACCCTTGTTCTTGAGATGAGACCATGTCAAGTAGCCTTTTGTGCTACCAAATGTGAAAAGATTCTCTTTTTTAAGTTCAAATTTCCTGACTTTCCTCATCTACATTTATGTACCTCAGAGAGGAAAACATGTAGGCCGTAAAAATTTCATTTTATTATTTTTTTAACTCATCTAGAATAACATGAAACCAAAGCATGCAAAACCTTTCATGACATGGAATAATATCATAGATTCTCTTTTGCCAGAAAAAGAAATTTCATTAACGTATTCTGTAAGCTTTCAGATAATATTAACAATCATTTAAAAATTCAATTTTGAATTTGATTATATCAATAGCTTAAATGACTTGTCTCTTAACCACTAAGATCAGAGAAGTTTTCTTTCAGTGGTTGGCTATACTGCTCATTTCTATCTTGAACAACCAATGATATCTACTTCAGTCACGGCCATCTCATTGATCTTGTCAGAAAGTAAGAATATGTCAGTTTCTTCCTGTTAACATTAAATAAAGTTCTTTGTTGTTTGCGTTTAAGCTGAACCTGTTTCAGATATATCGATACATTTGTCTACAGGAGCTACATTCACGAAAATCATTAAGTTAAAGAAAATTAAGATGTAAAGAAATATAGAAACTTGATAAGAAAACTAAATTTAATATCAATTTTAATGTCCAGAAACTAAAAATACACAGATAATGAAAGAAAGTGCTTTTTTAAAGAAACCCTATAATGGTGAATTTACATGATATTCGTCCTTTGGAGAAAGGCTACAATTCCTGGTGACGTTTAAGAGTTAGATCGAGTTAATGACTTGAAAGAGTAGAAAATAATAAAAATTAAAATGTAATGAAATGATAATAATGTCACATTTCCAATAAGAAGCACAGATATATTGATTGTAAGGCATTTGAAATATTGTACTTTTACACTGTCTTACATAGTTGACATTTTTCCCTGAAATAGCAGTTCTTCTCCCTCTAGAATCACGCCAATAATTTTCAAAAAGAAATGTACTCTTAACAACTTGAAATACAAGATGCCTATTTTTTCAATAACCAAATGATCCACTTCAAGACCAAATCTGTAAACAGATATTGTTCAGTCATTGTGGAGTTTGTGTTTAGAGTATTTCAAGTAGTAATAGTAAGACAAGCTCACAATATACATCATGTGCTTACAGTAATATTTCTGCAATATAGCATTATATTCAATGCAATTAATTCAGATATCATAGTATTCTGATAATGCAATAATTCAAAGATGTCTGCATTGTTACAAAAATTATCATCAATCTTTATGTAGCTTTAAGCTCTAAGAAAAAAAACAAGGTCGTTTGTTTATACCGAAGTAAATGCCGACTGACTGTAATTGCCATTGGGTTCTTGATCATATGATATTCTATTCGTTCTGCTTTCTTAGGCCACAGAGCCAGACATTATAATCTTGTTTTCTTACTTCTGGATATAATTGCAATGTTTAGAAATAAACCAGACAGCTTCGAAACTGAAAAAATGCTCTTCAATCTGGGAGGTAATGAAGTAAAGAACATCATTAATATGACTCAAAATCTGGATGTACACATGAAGCTTAAACATAAACAAGTAATAGGCAATGGAGGTACAATTTGGTAAAAAGATAGGTTCAAATAAGTTCAGAACAATCTGATAACAAATATTACAATTCATTTGTATCTCCTTGAAAAACTATTCATTTCTAAATAAATCCAGTGAAGCTGAGATTAATCTGTCTCAGTAGAATAATGACAATATAAATCATATCAACATCACCTACAGGAAAATAACTTTCTTCATACAATAACACTAGGTTATAGAGGCCTCCAACTCATTCTGATTCATTACCAATAGTCTAGAAACTCTACTAAAGTCTGAAATTGTCTAATATTTTATGACTGTCTTACCACCAAGTTATTGTGACAGGTTTACAAATGAGAATGGGACTGGAATCAGTTTGTTAAAGGAAACATCAAGTCTACAGATTTTATACCTAATTTGTTATCAATACTAAAACTACAGAATGTTTTATTAATTTAGCGTAATTTAGAGTGGAAAAACATATGTTGACATTTTATTCCAGGCAAAAAATAACACAAATTTGAAGATAAAAATGACAAGTGAAATGAAAAAATCTCTACACACAGATGTTATTTAGGTGTTGCAATTCTTATAATATATCACTTATTCCTGACCACTATTACAGATGTAGCCCAAGGACCTGACAAATGAAAGCATTGATATAGAAATCTCCATGGGGTATATCTAAGACTAATTGTAAATACATGTAACAAGCAGGTGAATTGGAACTGCTCACAAAATCTTTCGAATCAAACACAGCTTATTTTATTAGATAATTAGAGAAGTTTACCAAACCTCCAATTCATTTTAAAGGATATACAAAGCGAATCAATAAGTAATCAGTCTAAATTATTTCTGGTTGATATCAAGTGTTCAAATGCCATCAGCCCAAAACTGAAAAACTCAAGAGTCCTTTCCATAAACCCACTCTTCAATTTTGGGAATAGGAAAAAGTCACTAGGAGTTAGGTCAGAAAATAGGCAGGATGTGGTATTAATTCATACCTGTTGTGCTCTACAGCATCAATTGCTAATTTGCATGTGAGAATTCACGAAAGGCATGCCTTTGCATCACTAGTCATACTTGAAATTCAATATCTTATTAAAGAATGACTCCATATTGGTGGAATTCTGAATCCAGGTATATAACGTTTATTGAAACAAGGCACTAAAAACATGACTGTGTCAGACAATTGGAAATGGGATACGCTCCGTATACTCGCAGTCTAGACACGAACCTAATGAAAAGCCATCTTTTTCAACTTTATTAGTTGAATGATAAATTATGCATCAAATTAAATATTACAACGTCTGAAGGAGATCAGTAAGTTGTCAAATGTTGAAAATATTCCCAATTTTAACCGTGTGTATTTACTGAAGAAGTTGTAATACCAAACTATTTTTGATAGTGGAAGCATATCTGAGTTATGAAACTAGAAACCGGACAGACATTATTGTGCTTACATTTTTTATGTTTATTCACTTAGTATTGATCAAAAAAATACATTCTCTTCATATGTGTCTGTAAAAACATCATGTTTAATTAAGTTTTTACACAGAAGTAAAATTTGTGCGTATTTATAATCAAGGTACAACCTTATATTTGGGCCAGAAAATCTTTAATAATTGCATGAATACCTTCTTCTAAATTAGCAAGGTTCAATTTAATTAGGATTTTCTCAGTACTTTCGTTGCAAAGACAACAGTCTACTTGCGGTTTGTTTACATTAAGTCGTTTCGTCTCAATTCTGGCCTCTGAGAGCTACACGTGAACTACTTTAAACATGGATGGTCAATAGGTCAGAGTAATATCTCCGATAGGTAGAATTTCTCTATTGATCAGGATGGGGATAGGCTGTTACTTATTGACTTGCCCTCGCATATACAAATATAGCCGAAGCAATTCCTTTCCAGATATATGTGTTCAGTGTGTAAATCAAGTTCAAAATTAGTTTTCCCTATATTGTAATTTACTTCTTATAAAATGAATTCGATAACTCTGATAAATACAACATATGTTATTCAGGAAGAAAAATAAGTCCTATTACTCCAGATAAACTAGAGACGATCTAAGCTTATTTAAGAGTAAAACTTTCATCAAACACAAATTGACAGAAATTACCAAGCTTAGACCAACACCAACCTTGAGATCACAACCTACATCTACTTCACATTAGTAATTGACAAACTTGATCGGATAAGATCATACGATGTAGCTCTCCAATAGGAAAAAACCTTCCAACCAATTCCTACTTAAATTAGTTCAAATGTGAAAAAAAAAAAAAGTGTTGGATCCTTTTGGAATCCATTTTTCTCTACAATATAGCCAATAATTCCTGCTTATATAACCCTTAAAAACAAAATATTAAATTGAGATTTGAAATATAACTAGAATTGCTTACAATTATGAACGTATTTCGAGAGCCTTAAAATATTTTGTAGGCTAAATTTGCAATGACCTACTTCTAGACAATATATTGAATATCATTTTACCTAGTTTTCAAAGTCATAAAATAATTAGGTCACACCTTCCGTAACGGTTAATAATGGCGAAAATATGAAAATTATCAATTTTTGCTGTATTTAAGTACACTTATCTCTATGAATTTTTTAAGTAAGCCAAATTAAAAAATATCTACTCGTAGACAATATATTGAATATTATTTGACCTAATTTTCAAGGTCATAGATTAAGTGGGTCACACCTTCCGTACCCGTTAAAGTGACCTAATTTTGAAAAAATCGAAATTTAAATAATTCGAAAGAAAATACGAAATTTGAAAATCGGTCTCCAAGAAAAGGTAGATAATGATCCATTGTATCTATGTGCTAAATTTCATCAAAATCGGTCTATCAGTAGTGTCTGAATTTCGGATTTAAGAATTGTAACGAAAATTCAAAATGGCGGCCGATATGGCAGCTTGACCTAATTATTTAGGTCAAATCAATTACTATTGACAAGTTATTTATAAAACAGTTTTCACTTTTCACCTAGCAGTTATAGACCGGAAGTTACGTAATTACGTCATTTGAGGCTAAACCGGAAGTGGAATTTTTATTTTCACATTTTTTCAAAAATTATAAACATATCGCTTATCAACTGGTAAAGTTTCAAAATTTTACCATTTATATTAAAGGAGAAATCACGGTCTGAAATTTTTGCCGATGACCCTTGAATATTGAATTGCAAATCGTGGGTAAAATATTTAACCTAATTGCATAAAACCTATAATTGTTAGTTGACAAATACATTGAAGTTTTCAAATCTGAAAATCCGGTCAAAATCGAACTGAAAATAAACTTGCTAAAGCAAAAAAACCTGAACTTCCGGTTCTCACTTCCTGTCAGAGATAGAACTTCCGGTTTTGTTTTATTTGATAATAGAAATCATTCTAAGATCAACTGTAGATTTAGAATTTCTGCACCTTTTACCAGTTTGTCTGCAAACTCATCCAAGAATTACAAAAAAAAAAATAAATAAAATAAAATAATCCGAACGATTACAATACGTTTTCGCCAAAGTCGAAATACGTAATTATAAGAAATATAATTTGATGTTCATGGCTATTGGTAAGTACTAGTATAAATAAAATAATATATGCAACCTTCTGTCATTCAACACAAGTTGTTTTGTTAACTTGCTACTGGGAAGTTATAAGATGGGTAGTAAATATAGATCTGAAGACATAATAATGGGTAAGTTTATATATAGATATTCTTAATAATGGGTGAGTTTATATATAGATATTCTTAATAATGAGTAATTTATATATAGATATTCTTAATAATGGGTAAGTTTATATATAGATATTCTTATCAAGGCTTTTTTTTATAAGGGCATTATTTTTAAAACATCTGAACAATGTCATACAAAATAGAATTTGGATTTTCAGGAAATTCAAGAACAGTACAATTCAGCAGTTCAAAAAAACTAACTTCATATTAATTTGAATGGTTGCTACAACTTATGACTAAAAACCTTTAATGCGTGGCTTCCTAAAGAAATAAATTAAAATTCTATCCCTTTAGAAATGGCAAGCTATGTTATGAATTATTAAAATCTGGAGAAGTCTGTGATCAAATTAGAGTTATATATTGAGCTTTAACAAATTTCCATTGGGAAGTAAACTGATAGGATTGATTGTAAGAGCACCAATCTAATTAAAATCTATTCATACTGGTCCAAAGTCTGTGGCTCATCTGTTATTTTGATCCCGAGGGCCACTAAGTATTATGTTCAGTACTTGTAACACATTCTGTCAAACTGGACCGGTGAGCTGGCAAGTTGAAGCTATATGACAGTCAAGTTATCTTCTGTCATAATTATCAATTGCTGTCAATCAATTTGATTAAGTTTGATTGTTTGCCGCTTAACCTCACATTCTTTTTCCTGATTCAGGTTATCAAAATCAGTGTGTCCTTGAAAGAGATGTCTGGCATCAACAACCCCAATAAAATAAAAAAGTAATTCACAAATAATGCTCTTTATTGTGGAAGCTTTTTTATGTAGCATACTTTTCTGACCAATGTCTACTCCCTACAAAAATATATAATTAAGAAACAAGAATTGAAAGGTAGCTTAGTAACAATCACCTGTTTTGAAACCAAATTAAACAGTTTTCTTACCATTTTGATTCCCTGAAACTAAGCTCTACATTTACAACAAGTCTCTAAGACAAACACTGCTGGTTTGCAACATTCAAGAGCTGGATTACTAACAAACATGGTTACATTTTACTAACAAACATGGTTACTTTTTCCATTGCTACATAATGCACGTCTGCAAATTGGTTTGTCAACTTGGTAGCCTCTTTAACATGGCCCAACTCAGTTACTTGGTATATGTCTTATAGTACATGAAAACACAACAAACTTCCTGAAATTTTTCTTTAATAGGTCAATTAATCAATTAAAAGAGCACTTGACATTCACGCTTGTTTTTTTTTTTCATTCTCAACTTACATTTACTATGTGACCATTAAATCATTCCAGACAGTGCTAGGACTGATAAAACTTCATCCTTTTGGAGTATAAAAGGTTACAGTTTTCATGTATTCAAAATCATTTGGGGATATCCTTTAATCATTTATATTAATATTGCGTTAGTTTTGGGACTGATCTCAATTTGATTTAAAAATAAAAGATGCTAATTTTTCTGTTCTAGAACCTACTAAACTCCACATGTAACTTAAAAAGTCTTATACAATACAGTACTAGTACAGGGAATTAGATTAAAAAATTAGAACATAGAAAAGTAACTGGGTAACTACACAAACTATCTAGCCTAGAGTTTTAGGTTTTAATTCTGTTATGGTCATGATGGCTGAACTAACTGATGATGCAGGGATAAAAAAAAATGAGTTAAGCACTCTTCATACAAGTCTCTCCTCATTGTAGATTTGTGCAAATTTCAACTTTACATCTCTGATAGTTTTCGAGTGACGAACTTTTAAAGTTTTTGTCTGCATCCCTCTCGGTGCAACTGTAGCTTAATATGACTGTGTAGGGACCCCACCCCAACACTAAAATGGCCATAGCTCGCCCAATTTCAAGCCTAGATGTATAATTTGGGGAATAGTAGAATAATTAAAGTATTCTGATGAACATTTCTCCTCACTATGAACCTGATTATGACAACAATTTCCCACACATTACATTAGCATGCATTCCTGAGTATTTGAAATTTCATGGTCTGTTAAAGACCATAATTCAAAATAAAATGTCTTTATTAATTTCCAAGTTATATTACATTGTTCAATTGGCCATGAAACAAATTTACAGCTTGACTTAAATTGTCACATATTAAAAATTTTATAGCAAATTTCATTGTATAGTTTAAATGCTAATTGCTGTATTCTAACAGAGATAAAGGAGCTATAAACATGTAAATATTTTAAGGTAAATGTATACTTTGATGCAGGGTAAGGTTTTTTTTTTACACATTTCAAAAGTTGCAGCTTTATTTGTGTCTTAACTCAAAATCTGTATAGGTATTATTGTCAAGAACTGTACTTTTACTGATTACAAAAACACTGTAAGCCTACGCGTTAATAAAAAGAAGATCTATTAACAGATTGCATTTTATCTGGTTTGTATTTAATTTCTTTTTAAACAGGTTTCTAGTTTTCTGTGTGACTAATACTGGTGATTTTAACCAGTTTCTAAACTGATCTCTTTAAACACCTTCAGCCCTGAATTATATGGCTAATAGGAGATATTGAAAGATACCATTTTGTGTCTTTTCTGTGACATACTCTATGGTTTCTGGTTTGAAAATCAACAACAACTACTGGGTCAAATCATTGATAGATCTATATATAACCCTGAAACATCATCCATAACTTCATCTCTATTACTTTTTTTTCAATGAATCTGTTTAAGAGTTGTCATAAAAAGACAGTTTAAGTACAGGTTTAAATCTTCATTTCTAGCGCTCTTGAGGAAATGAAATTAGTTCAGTTTACAATTGTCTATAATTTATGTGCTGTGTTCTTATTTAATGTATGCATATTTCCTACTAGTTTTCTACGCAGCTCAAGTGGATTATATATAGCATAGCATTGACTGAGTAAATAATAGGTACCATGGCAGCTTTCTGTCATCATATTTCAATTTATAAACATTGACCAGAAGAACACAGAATTTAATATGGTTAATAAACATGTTATGGTATATATAGATAATTCAGAATTTAAAATCTGTCCGCTTGTGATGTTAATTTTACAGACATTACATTGAAGTACTTTATTTTTGTTAAAAAACACATAATATTTATCCCAAAGCACATCTAGAGAAAGTATGTTTAAGCATGAATTCATCTCTGAAGCATTTTAGACATTTCAAGAAGTACTTCACAAATAGGAAGTCTTCCTGGTAAATTAAAGGTAATTTGTGAAGTAATTAAAAATTGAGTAGCATCTAAGCAGTTTTGAAGTATTCAAAATATTTTGAGTGACTATCTAGTTATTAGTTTTTGAAACCCTTAGGGTAAATCTATTCTTTGCAAAGATCTCATTCAGTACCAGTGGGTATTGTTTTCATATAATGGAATATCTCTTTAGGTAACATAATTACTTTCGAGTAGATTTTGACATCTATTATATTGAATAATCCGAAATTTTTAAAAAGTATTCAAAAATGTACACATATTTAATTTACCTATTTAAAAAAATAAATACATAACACATATGATAAATTGTGTGTTGATTTAAAATTCTATCTAATATTTAAACAAACTACACAATACAAATAAAACAATATATTGAATTTCAATAGTTAGCAATAATTATAGACTTGATAAAGGATTATCATATAAATTGAATTTCTTTATTAAAGGAGAAAGTCAAGTGTCATAAAATATAATCAGAAATTATTGATTATTTGAAGTGTTGTTCTATTGCTTATCACTATTTATATATATATATATATATAATGTTAACTGTACAGTGTACAGTTGCATATAAATAAAAAAGTCAATAACAAGAAGAGTTTTGGTGAATCTTTCAGTCTAACGATTTCATCCTTCACGGGACTATATATATATATATATATGTGTATGTGCGTTTTTAAATACAATCCACAATCTTTCAATCTCAATTCTTTTTATTATAAAAAATAAATGAAATAATTGTGCTGAAAGAGAACACAATTACTATTATACTGTGAAGTCTATAGATGAACAATCAGTACCAAGGTCAATTAAAGGATAGAAAATAATTTACTTGGTGTCCTTAAATTAAATAACTTTTTTCCGGCTATTCCAGTTGACCCAGCTGTTAACTACTGGTATATTCCAGTTGACCCAGCTGTTAACTACTGGTATATTCCAGGAACTATCAATCCCAAGAAAGTTTGGCCAAAGACCAGTTGGCTTTTCTATCTTTCAATTTCATAAATTAAACTCAAAGTAGCTTTTCTTTAAAATGTACGTCTATCACTGGTATCTTTTTCTAAACTGATTTTCAATATCGACCAATTTCCTGAATATGATGGAATTACTTTTCTGTGTGCATTGACAGCAGTTGCGGAAATTAACTGAAGCCATATGACAACTTAATTAACGAGAAGAACCCTGTCATCGTTACTTATTTGATAAACAAATTTCAAAGCCATAAAGTCGGCAATATCATGACAATTTTTAACTCTCTGAATGGTATAGTAATTTGACAAACTTAGTTTAAGAATGACATGGATGATTCTTTCCTGGAAACGGTAATTTTTTAAAAGTGGATCTCAGAATAATCTTATCGAATGACAAAATACAAGATATATTTTTTCCACGGTAACTTAGTCCAACTAACTAGGTTTTTAAATGAAAAGATCTCACTCAATACAAATTTTTGCTCCACTTTGAACCTCTTGGTAACAGTTCCAGTTTCAAGGCATTTCAAGGTCAGATGATGTAGTTTCATGCCATCAAATCAAGCAATTTTGAGTACTCAGTTGATCTAGTCTTAAGGCAACATGAAGCTAGCTTTAAATCACAGAAGATCATAAAAGACAAAATGATCTCAAGTCTACTCCTCAAACTAATGTAAATATCTAAAAAATACTAAGTCACTATTGTTTTGCTTCTAATTTGCTGAATTGTGTGAATATAAGACTCATGATTCAGTCTCAAGATTAATTTGACATTAATAATTATGCAAGATAAACATTATATACATGTACTAGTATTCAGCATAGTTATTGTGTATTTTACACTTTTAAATTACTTTTTCCTATTTAATATTCCCCAACTAATCAACAGCAATGTAAATTGAAGAAAACAATTATTCAGAAGATGTTTGTAGTAGATCTGTCTGGTTTATAAGAGTTTTTTAGAGGTTGCTTCCTGATTGAAAACAACAATTCTCTAGAAGCATGATAATGAAATGTAATGTCACAGAAATTGAAATGGAGTGCTTAGGCACTTATTCACAGCAACTACAGTTATGGGCATTTAGATTTCATGAATATAGCTTTACTGTTATTTAGATAACTATGATATTGTTATAAATGTTTTTAGACTAAGGTTGCTGTTTGTTAATTGCTATTCAATAACCAAGTCTTTACTCAATACAATTTTTCATGTTAAGAAATAGACATGAACTATCAGTTCACGAAAGTACTTTAAAATCTTTTATGACAAAATATTTAAAGTCAAAAATAATTAAGTCTGTGATATCCAAATGTTGGCAAAAGACACGTATAAAGGGAAGTATGGTGCTTTTTAGATAACATAACCTCTTGGTAAAAGTTTTATTAAGTAAACTTAAAGAAAAAATAATTGAGTCATATGACTGCAGACGATTTATTAGAAGAGAAGAACCTCACGTTAAGACCTGACAATCTTATATAATGTTAAATAATACAGATAATTAGGCTTCTTTGCCATTCACACCGCTTGAAACCCTTAGCAACTGTCAACAAGTTATTTCAAACTGACACTTAGTCAATTCAGATTTAAGTTGAAAGCTCTATCATGCAGTCTATTATCTTAAGAACCCATTCCTATAAATATGAGCTTGGTAGTAATATTTCTCTAGTTCAAAGTTTGTCAGTGTACTAAGTTGACTGCTTTGTAATAAAATAAACTGTCAAGGGCTCTGTAATGAAATTGACTATATCCAAAGCTCTGTATTGAACTGTACTATGTCTAAAGCTCTGATTCAATTTACTATGTCCAGAACTCTATATTGAAATTAACAAATGTCCAGAGCCGTGTACTAATATTGCATATTTATATTTACAGTAGGACATTTTTATTAATATATACTGTGTGCAGAGCTCTGTAATAATAATTACACTGTCCAAAGCTGTGTATTTATATTTACTGTCCAGAGCTCTGTATAACATATATTTACTGTCCAAGCTATGTATTTATATATACTGTCCAGAGCTCTGTAATAACATATATTTACTGTCCAAAGCTGTGTATTCATATTTACTGTCCAGAGCTCTGTAATAACATATACTTACTGTTCAAAGCTGTATTCATATTTACTGTCCAGAGTAATACAATTATGCTGATACTAATGATTATCATGTTGTATGATATCATGTATATAGTTCTAAATGATTAATATTCCGTGTTGATTAGTACATCAAAAGCTCCAAAAATAGTATTGTTAGTATTTTTATGGACGAATATTGTAATAGTTTTAAATTTAAAATTACGTTTTAGGAACACTGTGTTTTCTGAGTATTACACATGATCACAGAAACTTTATTACAGTGTTGTCTGAGTTTAACACATGATCACAGAAACTTTATTACAGTGTTGTATGAGTATTACACATGATCACAGAAACTTTATTACAGTGTTGTCTGAGTATTACACATGATCACAGAAACTTTATTACAGTGTTGTCTGAGTATTACACATGATCACAGAAACTTTATTACAGTGTTGTCTGAGTTTAACACATGATCACAGAAACTTTATTACAGTGTTGTCTGAGTATTACACATGATCACAGAAACTTTATTACAGTGTTGTCTGAGTATTACACATGATCACAGAAACTTTATTACAGTGTTGTCTGAGTTTAACACATGATCACAGAAACTTTATTACAGTGTTGCCTGAGTTTAACACATGATCACAGAAACCTTATATCTGTGTTTTCTGAGTTTTACACATGATCAGAGAATTTTAGTACATGATCACAGAAAATTTATTACAGTGTTGTCTGAGTTTAACTCATGGTCACAGAAACTTTATTACAGTTTTGTCTGAGTTTAACACATGAGTTTAACACATGGTCACAGAAATTTTATTACAGTGTTGTCTGAGTTTAACATATGATCACAGAAACTTAATAACTGTGTTTTCAAATGGGCCAAATGAAAGCCAGCATAAAGCCTTTAGTTTTTATCAGTGGAGACGCAATAGTCTGCTTGTACAATACCAGTTGTCAATAATGTTTGACTTTGTGATCAAGGCTAAAGTTGATTTGAACCAGCTAAAGCTTTACTTTACAATTTCTTGTGAAAAACAGATATTGACTTTCAAATCTTTTGAAACATTCATGGATCCAGTTTTGAATGCCTTTCAAAACCTGTGCATAACCAATATCTTTTTAATGCTATTGTTTTGTTCATCCAAAAAACATTCATTCTGAACATCTGTAGGAAGACTGAAATAATTAAAAAACATTTTAGAAGGATTTCCTAATTTTATTGAAGGATATACATGATATCCTAATTTTATTGAAGGATATACACAATTTCCTAATTTTATTGAAGGATATACACAATTTCCTAATTTTGTGAATATAGCATTGGGGACATCACAATAACAAACTTTTTACTACTTCTGGAATCTATACAGAGCTAAGATTTTACATTTTACTTCTGGTATTAGGTCACTAATCTATGTTAACACAAGTAAATAAGTTTTCATTGAAAAGCAAATAGAAAATAGAAAATTCTGATAAGAAAATACATATACACATAATGCAACTTTTCAAAGCAGTAGCCAAATGTTGAGAGTAAATATTTGAAAACTGATCTTAAAGCTATGTAAAATAAAGTTTGACAATCAAAGATATTTTGAACAAAAGTTGGTGCAATTACAGTAAAACCTGGATTATCCGGAACCTGGATGTACCGGAATCCTGTTCAAACCGGCACAATTCTACGGTCCCAATATTTTTCCTCTATTGCTTAACTAAATTTAACCTCTGTAAACCGGCAACCTCTATACATCGGCACTGGCATCAATCGTCGGTCCCAGATTACAGAATCAACTATATTTCACCTGCACCAACCGGCATCAAAAGCTATTCACCGACATCGGTCAAGTGATTTCGTGTTACAGTAAAACAATGATTAGACCATTATACAATAGATATCCTAATTAGATGTGAATTGATAATTAAAAAGAATGAATGTGGATTATGACAAAAATTGAATTGTTGATTGTCTCAGGCGGCAGCTATTGTTCACGTGATACGCTTCCATTTTGACACTTTGATATCGAAATTAGCCTGTTATGCATGTAATAAATGATTGTTTACATGCTACAGTCAAATTATAAAGCGTTTTTAAGAAACGAAGTTCTGATACTATTAAATTAATTCTACCGATAAAACAAAACAAATTTTGAAACGATGTCTATGCTATTTATAAATAATACAGAATTGACGATTATCATAAACTATCGTGAAGACTTCAAAATTTCGTTTATGGTAAAATTAAGGCTAATCATAAAAGCGAAAGTAGAGTGTACCGGATGTTGTAATAAAAACGTTATCGGGTGAAAAATGGATCAAATTATCATCTTAATCGGGGGATTTGTCACCGACAAATAAAATACAAGTAAAGAATATTTTATTGATTTATGGTAAAGAATTTTGACATTGAAAACGGTAGGCCACGTGAAAATTATGGAATTATGGTTACGAAAAGAAAAAAAAAATCGGTAGATTTGAGTCGGCATGCAAAAGCGGTAGAAACCTGACGAAATCGGTAGATTACACATGTATGCCTTTAGCTTCAACTGTTTTTTCCACATCCGGAAATCACGATTATCTCCCCTTCTGTTACATAAAACCTGGCCAGACCAGAGCCTGTCTAAACCGGCATTTTCGGGCGGTCCCGACGCATGCCGGATAATCCAGGTTTTACTGTAATATCTTCTTTGAAATATATTTAAATATTTAATTTCTTCAGTTCGATTTAAATAAGTTCCTTTGAATACAGTCTTATCCAGAAAATGGACATTGTAATACTATTTTCAGAAATATTTGCAGTTGTCTTTGAGAAAGGTATTTTTTGAAAAACAAAAATTTACAAGAGACAAAACTTAATTCTTGTAATGATCAGATGGACACCAAAGGGAAGTAATCAAAATTTCCCTTGTTGCATACTGCATAACATTGTATATGTTTATTAGCCTTATAAGGAGTAGAAAAACAAAACTAATGGCTATTTTTAGTTAACATATGAAATAATACAAATAAAAACATGAGATTTTAGTGGTAATTTTAGTGGTAAACGGTTACATTCAAGAGAATTAATTGGATTTGGAAATTAGAAAATACTTAATTATAAATAGCTCAATCTTTCATAATACAGTAGAACCTGCATTCATTGACATTTTGGAAATGATAGAATCCTACTTATTCTCATACATGTGTAGTTTCTACTGTTTTTACATGGGGTCTTTGATCGAACCAACGGGATACCCATATCTGTTGTATTATTCTTGACTTGTTGTATTGCCTGTAAGTTTCCACAGAAACTATCGTTCTCAGTATCAAAATTCTTTAACATAAATCAATAAAATATCATTCTTTACTTGTATGTTAATTTCCAGGAACACTAGTTTGAATGTGATCTTTGTTAAGGGAGATTATCAGAAACGTTATTGTCTCTTAATTGAGTCATTTTGATTACATGGGAGAGCGGAAATATGTGGTTGCTGGTCGTGTAATGAAGGTAGACGCTAATCAGTCAATTCTAACATTGAATACTCGTAGGGGGGAATTTATTGTGGTCACTTATTGAAGTTGGGTTCTTAATAAAGGTGGTCGTGTGAGCAGGATATACTGAACGTGTGAGCAGGATATACTGAACATGTTTTTTTTTATCTTTTTTTCAATATCTTAAAGAAATTGATATTTTATAAAAAAAAAAAAAATTCCTGTGATGACTAATGGATGGAAATCATCTTTTGGATATAAACATATTATTGACATATAAGGTGTTTTGTCAATTAATAATAAACACTTTAAGCTTCTTTTTGAACCATTTAGACGCCTCATTCAAATTAAGAACAAGGAATATATGGTTGTACTACCTCTGAATTTATTACATACTACGGTTCAGATATAAAGAATATAGCCTCATCCAAATGTCTACAGGTCCTGTAATTCCTAAAAAGTCTTGATTATATATGAATAACACTCACATATAATGAATATATTATTCAATACAAGCTTACACTCATACGATAGGGGAGAAAGGGAACATTTGACAGGAAATAAAAAAGTGAAAAGAGAATCTATGATTTTATTACATTTGATCTAAATATATGCAAGTAAACCTCTTTTAAAGACAATATACTAACATATAGAATATGTGTCTAAAACAGGTGTTACATGGCGTATAAGTAATGTTAGACATAATTAAAGAGGCAATCCCGTTTAAAGTATTTTGTTTTATATCAAATCTCTTGTCAAGTAAAACTAACGAAAAAGTTGGAAAAAAATATTGCTAACACAAAAATCAAAAAAATTTTTTAATTAATTTGAAGCCTAACCAGATATCTTGTTAATGAAAACACTTTCTTTAGAAGAATGTTTTGGACGATCTTTACTCAGAGTGAACCTATTCAGTAAATCCAGTTGTATATCATTCAATGAAGTGGGTTTCTGCTTTCAATCTTCTAAATATTGACTTTTAGTTCAGCTTGAACAAAGCCAATAAGTACATTGTTTTTAGGCATATATTACAAATATACCAGTAATCAAAATCAATATAATAAGTTTTCACATAAAGCTATGCATTTGCTATTGCAACCTGATCAGGCTGGTTGGAATGTAATCCAAGACCTTCATATATCAATTGTTCTCTTGACGTGAATGTAGGTTAGTTAGCTACAGAAATACGGGCACAAGGTAATATAGTCACAGTAATAAAGGCACAAGGTAATATGTTCACATTAATAAAGGCACAAGGTAATATGGTCACATTAATAAAGGAACAAGGTAATATGGTCACAGTAATAAATGGACAAGGTAATATGGTCACACTAATAAAGGCACAAGGTAATATGGTCACACTAATAAAGGTACAAGGTAATATGGTCATACAATAATGGCACAAGGTAATATGGTCACAGTAATAAAGACACAGTAATAAAGGCACAAGGTATTATGGTCACAGTAATAAAGGCCCAAGGTATTATGGTCACATTAATAAAGGCACAAGGTATAATGGTCACAGTTCTTATTCATGTGAATATTTGTGAATCTAAGTTGTTATATTTGTAATAGATGGCCATTGTATACTATCCCAATTAGAAAACAAACTTTGTTTATACACCTTTTAAATTTCCACAAAATAAACTGTTAACCCGGACATCAGAATGTAGACCTTTCTGGTGATCTATCTGGAGAGGTATTCTATTAGGTTTCATTATAAATCTATTCTAGCTATTGTAGGAAATTCATTGCTGAGTTGAAATTAAAACCTTGCTAAGAATACTTAGGGATTTGCAATTGCTGTTGTCTTGCAATTGAAACAGCCAAAGTTCTGCTATTACACAGCATACATGTACATTTATTAACTACACTAGCTTTGAACAATAGATTTAATATGATGTTTAGGTGTTATTTGTTGACATATTTAGATAACTATCAATAGACAACTGTTACAACATATTTATATAAATTTACAAAGTTAATAACCATATTTGTTAAGCTGTAGCTACGAAATGTTCAACAAATAGGCAGAACAGGTCAGTGAACAACTGAGTTTTTTTTTAATAATATTGACTCTTAGTTAACGAATTGACTTTTTAGTTGTACTTCTACTTTTAGTAAAACTTCAGAACTAAAAACGAAAAGCATTGCTCATTTGTCCATCTTTGATTTACGTCTTTTCTTAGTATAAAAGATTGAATGCACAGCGGAAAACATAGACATTGGAGACACATATATTGAATATTCCAGCGACAGGTAACTTTTTTTTCTACCTTTCAAGTGGATTACGCACCTGTCGGTGACAGGTAGACAGGCGGACATTTCGAGCCCTCGGTATAAGGCTGACTTGTTATTTCCAAACAGCATCAACATCAGGTCTCCTGTTGTAAATCATTGCTAACTCTTTATTTTGATTTTTAAAACAAGAGTCAGTATTAGTCTGTTCATTTCCACTTGAACTATTTGATTACCAGACTGGAATATTTCATTTCCTTATCGTCCTTGTAATAGATTGTGATCTGTCTATATGAAGCTTTGTATAGAAGCAGGCCATACAGTACCTGTTTGTCTAAACAACTAATATAAATGGCATCTTTTTGCATTTGAAATACCAATACCTTAATAACTGAAATGGTCTTTTATGCCCAATGCCTCTTCTGAAAAATGTACAAGTCCATGAGGTCAATTGTAAGCCAACACAGACTTTTTAACCATTTCAAACTGAATGGAGATCTATTCTTGATCATGAAGGCAATAAGACAATAGTGCCATCCTTTAAAGGGCATAATTACAAAAATGGAAATTACAAAAACGTCAATTTTATCATTTTTAACAACTATTTCATATCGAAAATAAAAAATAAAAGTTTTTTTAATTTAGTCAAACAAACAAAACACAGCAACATACACCACCTTAGCACGAAAAAACCAAAACAAATAATTAGTGAAACTAAGAGCATCCTAAAAAGAGTGGCCTGCTGTGCCCTTATCTGGAACGAATGAAACCACGTGATTAATCATGCGGGAACATTCGGTCCACAAAATTTATTATTTCCAATAATAT
This sequence comes from Nipponacmea schrenckii, assembly GCA_030562195.1. Lineage (NCBI taxonomy): Eukaryota > Metazoa > Mollusca > Gastropoda > Lottiidae > Nipponacmea > Nipponacmea schrenckii. The sequence continues at coordinate 8,357,952 of JAUJPP010000007.1, read as the reverse complement.
TTATTAGGTGCATTATACTGATCATGCTTACATCCCTTGATTGTGATGTCAGGTTGGAACATAGCGTCGTATTGGATAGCCTTCTACCGTATACTATTGATTCTGTTTACAAGTTGTATTTGTAGAATAAGATGGTTTTATGTGCTGCCTTCAACTGTGAAGTATCATCGGGACAAAAGATAGCTTTGTACGAGTTTCCATCGGATCCGAATGTAATGTAAACGTTGGGTTATCAACATAAAGAGAGCTGGCTTTTGGGGGCCTAAACCAAATTAAAATTCAAGATTAGAATCGCTTCGAAAAAAACCAATTCACGATAGATCTTGATATTGCGAAATGGGTTGGCTACAAGATCGTACCATTTAAAAATTATGCAATGCCAACGACTTTCGATTTCTTGGTAAAACCCGAAGTGTCCATCAAAAAAAGAAAAACTCAACCGTCCGTTGTCAGCGAGGCTCTAGCAGTGTAAGCCCACCAAGAAGAGGCAATCGAAGGCAAATGAAAAGACAATTACTGTCTAAAGGGGTTTAGGTTAACAATAAATTGCAAAACAATTTGTTCGTATTAGACCAAACTTTCGGCGTTATTAACCTATAATTTTACTCGACAACCCCAGCGAAATAAAAAATCTTACCTAAAAGTAAGAACCCACAGGGTCTGGAGAATAGCATTACTACTAACGCGATTTGAAAGTGAAAGTAGATTACATATTTTATTTTCTTGGCCCGAGGGGAATAACCAGTGCCTGTGCCTAACCGGAAAACATACTGCTATCTAATATCTTGTACAAACTTATTTAGGCCACTGATTACGTTGCAAAACAAAACTAAAAGGCCCAGATACAATTTTCTTCATAAGGTAAGACTAGAAAGTAGAACGATGGTAAAAATTAAGGATTCAATCCGAAGGTCGATCTTATTTTAATTTTATTAATTGTTCCGACAACGTTGTTATTATAATTTTAAAAATCGGCTGATTAATAACGAATCCTAAATTTTCATAAACTGTCATATTTATCTAGTTGTTTTCAATAATAGGCCTAGACGGAATGAATTGGCTACCAAGTACCATTCATTGATAGGGACGCCATTATCATTAGCTTGTTGAGTTCATCGTAGTCGCTAGGCCTATCACTATCATTCCCCGAACCTGATGAATTTTCTTGATCTTCAAGAGGCCTATTTGCTAAAGGTTTATACATATAAGGTTGAACCCTTATACCAAGATTAATCTCTGCTACCGGTATTTCTCCGAATTCTTAGTCATAATTGAAGGGAGATGCCCTCTCGATAAGCTTGAATGTATATGACGTTACGTCAAGAGTTTCACAAATTGTTCCGACCTGACGTCACAATCAAGGGACGTAATCACGATAGACATATTGGAAAAGCCAGATTTCAAATGCATATTGCAAACATACCGATGCAATTTTTTTTGAAATTTTGCGGATTTGATACTAAAATCGCTTCTAGTTATAGAAAAACACAAAAAATTGAATATTTAAAATCATTTCCTATGCCCTTTAACATTTAATGATTTTTAGCATTCTATTCAAAAACATTTCTTGAGGTTTTCTTGAAACGGTGGAAACAGATCAGCTAACATGTTGACAGTTTGACAAGTATCTGCTATATAGTGTTTTATGTTTTGTATCTATCAATATTAGCTTTTACTGCTCCTTGAAATTATTTATATTCATATAACAGACCAAGACCCGAGTGAGATGTAATCAAATCGATGTTTAAATAAATGTTTAAATAAACTGCAACTGAACTGAAACTTAATAACTCATCTGAGAATAATGTGATATATACATTAGAATTTAATAAGAAGCTAACAAAAAAAGGAAAAAAACCCATTTTATTTCTAGTTTGTTATTGACATTTTGGACTATAATGAATAGGTTTTGTTTCTTTTACCATAATTCCCTTGATTCATCCGTCTTCACCTTTCTTTTCATGATTCTTATAACTTTAGTATTAGGACTTAGTACTTTATATATCTTGTTGTTCTAGAATGCAGACGTTAATGCTATTTTTCAATGGTTCAAACTTCTCTTAATAGCAATATCTCTTGACTCTCCAAAATGTAGATAGTATCTAAGAGAGGTATGATGTAAGATTTATTGTGGAGAATCTTGTAATTTTTTAATTAAGTAACCAAACACAATTACTGTATTGCTATATATATATATTATATATAGTACTGCTGTTTCTATCATCAGGTGAATTACAGAGCGTGCTAGGCAAATTAACATATGCCAATTTGAAACTTTAGTTCGAAATACTCCATTTGGCATTAAAGCAACCATTATCAACTTGAACTAAATACTTTTCATTTTTTTTCTTTTCATAGGGTATCTCCCTGAATAATTATAAACATTATTACCATGTTTTATTTATTAATCAATAATTATGCATTTTTTATTATTCACATTTCATGTTGGTGTTTAGACATGATCATGTTTGTACTATGGATAAATCCTGGATATGTCAGGTACCAAAAGTCTTCACCATCAAATCAAAAGCCAATAACTGATAAGCAAATCCTTTCAAAAAAAGGCTTTCACTTGTGAAATGATTTAAAAACCAAGTAAAGAAATGTGTTAATGGGTTATCTATGATGTATAGTGAAAGACTTACTTATAGACACAGAATACAGCAAACCATCTGCTTACTTTATCCTACACTCAATTAGCAGTCATTGACATTTGTCATCTAGGTCAGAAATATTACGCCATTCAAAGCAATATCAAGAGGAAAAGTGCGCAATTAAGACAAAAAAAACAAAAAAGAAAAGGTTAACAAATTATGTTCACAGTTAGAGTCTTTTTTTCTTCTAGCTTGACAACACCTCTTGGGATTGTCTATACCCATTTACAGCTGTGTTGAATGGAATTATGAGTGAAGATAAACTGTCATCAAACTTTCACACGATCGTTTCAGAACCCACAGCCCCCCCGGTTGCCCAATGTAAGCAAATTATGACTTCATGTAAATACCCAACACTCTAACCAACTGTTCCTAAAAAATAATGTAGCAATACCCCTTGAAGGGCCTATCAGTAATGTATCTACACAGAATTAAGGGCTTTGTTTCATCATTTAGTAGACTCAGTCTATAATTTAAAGAGGGTCTGAGTAGTTAATAATATACTATCTTATAATAATCCAATTTCTTAGGTTTTATATATAGTGCTACAATCATTATTTTTCAAGTATCAATTACAAATAAATGAATTGTATATAGGTAACTATAGTATGATATAACAACATACTAACATTCCATCTACCTGAGAATAAGATATTAATATATCTATTTTATATCCAGGTTGAAAATCATCAACATATTTAACTTGTAGCCTGTAGAGTGGTCATTAATTCCTCTCTTAATGATATACTTCCTACTTCAAGGTTGTGTCAAATTGGGATGGTCTGAAAAAGGCCAATGAAAACTGTTCTTCTGAACTATGCAATTAAACCAGTTCTTCAAAATTAACAAATGCTAGAGGTTATCTAGGGCTTTGTTATCCAATCTCAACTTAAAGAGGATTTTAGTTTTTTCACTTATCTGAGTTTTATGATCCAATGAAAATAATGTGTTCCTTAAAATCTGGATTTTATCTTAAGAGAATTAGAATTTAAAAATTATCATTCGATTGATGTCACTGTCAATTACTCTTCTTTACAACTGTATGCTTCTGCAATTTTATTGTCTTATATATTGCCATTTAGTCTAATCTCTACCAACAGTTTGGGGACATTTACAAAACAACCAAAAACAATTATTTATTTGTGGCTATAACTTAAAAGAGAATTGAACAACTTTTGAAGATTTAAATTAAGAGGGCGTATAATACACCACAGGAGAAAAAGTTGCATGACAACTTTCATTATTTTTTATAGGATTCAAAGTCATTTCCTGACAACCTGTAACTAAAGTCTGGCTTTGAAAGTAAACACTCAAAAAGAACTCAATATCAATTATATTTGCCATTAGAATTCACAGTTTTGATATTTTACACATAGTATAGATTCTAATTAAATTCTAATTTCTCATACCGCAAACTGTTAACTTATTTGGAATAGGAAAAATTGTAGAAAAAATTCATACACGCAACCATACAATTTGCATCATGGTGCCTTCATGTTATAATACCACAATTTCTTTCAAATACCCCAGATTATATATAGAAGTTGAGGTACTTGACAGATGTTACAGGTACAAATAGGTCTGAATTTTGTACACAAAATTGACCTAGGATTAATTTCATAGCATTTTTTTTAAATATTCATTTAGAAAAACCTTTTTTGAAAGAAATCATTTATTTTTAAAAGTATAGAGCCCATTAAACACAGTAATTGTAACATAAAATTTATGTGTCTACTTTTTGTTATAATTTGAATTAAGCAGATTTAAGAATGTGATATGCCAGACAAATGATTTAATAAGCTTCGTAACCAAGCAATTATTTATATAATATATGGAATAAAAATAAATGCAATTACTTTTTATGTAAGATGATATTACTTTTTGTATGGGATCAGATGCAATCAATTTTTACAATTACTTATTTATTGGATGATGCTAATAAGAGGTAATTTATTTTTTAATGGAATTGTTTTATGTATTATAGTTGTTATTGTATATGGTTGATAGATTACAGTGTTCAAACCCTAAGGAATGATGCAAATCAGATGTAATTTATATTTTAATGGAAAGTTCTAAATCTGATGCAATTTATTTTGGAATGGGAAGATCTAAATCTGATGCAATTTATTTTGGGAGGGGAAGATTGGAATCTGATGCAATTTATTTTGGTACAGGAAGATTGGAATCTGATGCCTTTTATTTTGGTATGGGAAGATCTAAATCTGATGCAAATTATTTTTGGATGGGAAGATCTAAATCTGATGCAATTTATTTTGGTACGGAGGGATCTTAATCTGATGCAGTTTATTTTGGGACAAGAAGATCTAAACTGATGCAATTCATTTTGGGACAGGAAGATCTAAATCTAATGCAATTTATTTTGATATGGTAAATCGAAACCAAATGCAATTTATTTTGATATGGAGGGATCTAAATCTGATGCGATTTATTTTAGGATGGGAAGATCTAAATCTGATGCAATTTATTTTGGGATGGGAAGATCTAAATCTGATTCAATTTACCTTGGGAGGGAAAGATCTTAATCTGATGCAGTTTATTTTGGGATGGGAAGATCTAAATCTGATCCAATTTATTTTGGGATGGGAAGATCTAAATCTGATGCAATTTATTTTGGGAGGGGAAGATCTCAATCTGATGCAATTCATTTTGGTACAGGCAGATTGAAATCTGATGCAATTTATTTTGGAATGGGAAGATCGAAAACAAATGCAATTTATATTGATACGGAGGAATCTAAAATCGATGCAATTTATTTTGGAATGGGAAGATCTAAATCTGATGCAATTTATTATGAGAAAGGAAAATTTATAAATATATTGAATAATCTCAGATACAATTACTAAACATGCTTCTTGTAGGTAAAGGACATGTCAATAATTAGATATTTTTAATCTCAAAAGACACATTGCATGACTTCAAGCAAATTATCTTCTTGATTACATTATGACTTTTAATGATGGCTTGTGGCTAAAGTTGCATAAAAAAATCACCTAGTTATGAAATCTATGTAACATTAGAGAAGTAAAAATTAAAAAGGAGGATTCAACTTTTACTTTAGTATTCAACACTTGTAACTTTATTATTGTGAAATTAACACAAATTACAGCGTTCAAAGCCCTAAGGAATGAGAACCCATTATCCCCTGCACAATTTTCTCTGCCACAAGCATTCTAATAATTCACATGATACCAGTATTTCTAAACACATTTCTCAGACTTTGCTTTGAATATTTTATACATGTCTTATATAACATATAGAATAATGAATTTTATTATTATAATTGTTTAAATATTGTTCCACTTATTTATAAGTTTCTATTTGAGTGGCAAATTAGAAATTTGCCACTCTTTGTTTAAATTAGACTTTTTTTTTTCGGGAAGCTCCCTAGCCCAACTCGAAAATGGTATAGTTTTAATTTAGTATCACTTCATTAAAACTTAAGATTTTAAGAAGTGTCCCTTGAAAGTTCGTCAAGTTATTTTTCTGACCTAATCTGTTCAATCAAACATCTGCCCTCTCCTGCACTCGTGCCGTTCTGAAACAAACTAAATTGTATTCACCCTCTTCACTGAATAGTCAATATATCAGGTCGAAAGGATAATTTGAAGAATTATCAAGAGCCCAACCTCAACAGTTTGTTGATAAAATATTTATATATTCATATCAAAAATACAATTCTGGTTTAATAAATCTTCTGACATAAGCTAATACTTTTATTATACATAAATTTACAAAGATAATGATTAGTTAAAGACGTGTAGATTGTTAATAATTATTCAAATTGGATATCAGTTTGTCTAAAATGAAAGAAATACAAACAGACAGAAGTTACAGAAATGACAAAATTTTTTGACTTTTACAAGAACAATGGAAAAATCTAGTAACTATCAGGATATTTCACTGAGTGGATTTTATTTTCTGAACAGTAATACAGGCAGTAATATCTGAAAATTATACATAGTATGAGTATCAGCATATATTCATCAGTAAACTTACCTGGTGTTATAAAGTAACAGATTCCCTTTAAAATCTGGAAAACTCACAAAACTAAATCATTCTTGAAAAACGCTTAATCAATTTATTAAGTGTTTTTCAATAATCAATTGTATTTTTAAGGGGAATCCAAAAAAAGTTCTGAATAATAGGATTATAATATAAGGATTCTGCTTTGTTATTTATGGCAGCATGTATATCTTCTTTTGAATATATGCTCTAATTGTTTATAACATTATGTTCATTCTTTTCAGTTAAGAATCAATCACCTACTTATGATACTAATATATAAGTCAAAAATATTTTTTACAAGTTAAATTGAATTTCAACCTACTCAATTATTTTCTAAGAAATTCTCTAATTGAAGTACATTATTCCAACCTTTTTCATTTTAATTCCTGATAATGGAATGTTATAAATGTAAACATTTTCTATATGAGTTTATCTATTAAAATCTCTAAAGGATATCTTAATCTAAGATCAATGTCTTTTTTATGTTTCAGAAGACAACAGAAAACAGATGAGAACAATAAAAACCAAGTTTTAAATTTTAAAGAAAAACAATTTAAATATGACAGAACTAGTGTATCAGTTTTAGTTGTAAAAGGGATTGGCCAAGATTTACTTGTAGCGTGAAGTATGGCAGAAGATAACAGTAGCACATTGAGAAGAGAAAGTGTGAGTGAATTAGAACCAAGATACAGTCAGCCAAGCAGTATTGATCAAAACCAGAGTGCCGAGGCAGTTTATCAGTTATTACTGGCACATCACGACTACAGGATGAGCGAACAGCTTCATACCTATCTCACTCCCGTATTAGTGGGTATAGGAGTAATGGGAAATCTTTTGGCAATTATCATCCTGCGCCGTGGAAGTCTTCGGAAAAGTTCTGTTTGCTTTTATTTGGCAGTTTTTGGTGTTTTTAACATTTTAAATTTAGCTGTTGTAAATGGGACATCATGGCTTTGTTATATACTTCAAAAACCCTGTATAAGTACCTTAACTGACTGGAGCTGTGGACTGTGGACATTTATTATGCATCTAATAGTGTATGGAGGCATCTGGATTGTGGTTGCTATGAGTATTGATAGATTTGTCTACCTGTGTTTACCCAGTAGATCTTTATCTCTCTGTACAGTATTTTCAGCTAAAATTATTGTGGTCTTCATACTTGTTGGTTTAGTGGTCATTAGTGTTCATACAATGTGGACTTACGAACTCCAACCTCAAGGATGCTATATTCCATACCATCAAAAAGATCTGCACACCTTAATATGGCCATGGATTTCTGCAACTTGTTTTTCATATCTGCCTTTGGCATTACTCTTTATTTTCAATGTATGTATCAGCATTTCTTTGTGCCTAAAAAAGGACCGCTGTAATCAAGTCACTCGAGGAAATGGTGGTCAGGAGCAACATAACTACATAGCACTTGCCGTGTCAGTGTTATTTTTTAGTTTAACTATGCCTGCAACTATTATAAACCTCATAGACATTCACTTTCCAATACAATGGTTAAGTGTAGAGCTGTTGGCTCAGATAGAACTGACAAAGAGTATCACTGACATTCTTACTTTAACAAATATTGCAGGACTTTTATTCGTTTTGTTGATCTTCTCAAAAGCATTCAGGCATGAACTGTACCAAACAATAAAGGGTTTAAATTTCCAGAGGGAATCTAAAAACTATGAACTGAGTGAAGTTTCTAAAGAGAAGGACAAAAAAGACCGGAAACATGTGGATTATGAAATTTGCAATACAGACATTTCTACTAATGTTTAAAAATGTATCTCCTGCAGATATCTTTTTTGTTTTCTTCACAGACTGAAATGGAAACTGCAGGATAATTTTATTATTTTAGTTCCGTGATAAATCTTCAGTTTTTATTGAAAGATTAGAGTGTGTCAAGTAGAGGTCTTATCAATTCTTTTAAAACCACGTGTTTTATCTATCATTCAACAATTTACTGCATTATCTTAATAATGAAAACTGTTGTCCCTATCGTGTTCACAAGTAAGAGTTTCAAAAGACTTTAATAAATATATAAGCTACATCTGTACAAGTTTTATTTTTTTGCACTCCAAAGCCAGATCAGGTTATATGTTAAACAATTGAAGGTTATTATATAATAAATTAACAAATAACATATGCCAACTGGTTCAAGATTCAAAACACTTCATAAATCAAGATAACACCTTCATAACCTTTCCATTTCTATTAAAGTAAATGACATGGCTTACAACTATAAATAATAAGGTTTCATCATTCATTTGAATCCACACATATGTGTGCATTCACTAAAAGTAAATTGGATTAATTCCATGGAAGGCTTAATGAAATGGAAAATTTGCAAGTCTAGTGATAATTTTACTGTAAAGATCAAACTAATTGGCTATTATTATTTCCTTTGATAGATGAACATAAAACACTTTTCATTAAATACATGTCCGTGAAGGTAAAAGCATTACGGATGCCCTGAGCTGGCTTTCTTTTAAAACCATGTAAGAGGGACTAAAATTACTTCAAGGCCTACAGTGTTATACATTGTAACAGTTTCAATGTTATTGTTGACTTCTAAATGGGTTCCAAAAGGAAGTTGTAATTAGTAAATCTGAATACTGTGCACCTAGTTCCACCATGGCATCCAAAACATCTGGCAGGATTAAAATATGTTTCAAACAAATTGTGTTCAATGTGTGGCAACAGAAATTAAATGACAATTTTGATGTTACCTTCGACAAGAAAAATATTTTACTTTAAATAGAAGTTGCATATTCTGTATGTTAAAGAAAAAACTACACTGAAACCAATACATGTGTACAGGTCAGGAAATATATCGTAGATTTGCCTTGAAAATTTGGGAGATTGGGTGAAAAATTTGGAGCTTGGGTCAAAAATCTGTAAATTTTATTCAAAGCCTGTAAATTCACGAATTTTGGAAAAATGTATACAAGGTTGTTGTTAACCATCTAACTTAAATGTTACTATTTCCAAACGTGTAATTCATGACTTCCCTGTAACATTAATTGCACAGAATGTAAGGAAAAGTAATTTTTCCCCGAAGCAACCTCATGATATATTGAACTGAATTTGTCACTTCCATTTTGACATTTTGATATCAAAAGTGGCTCATTATGCAGGCAATAAATGATTCTTAACTCTTCAAACGCCAGATTGTTAATATTGAACTTCTTGTATAGGCCAGATTGTTTTTTAACATTGCAGCAAAAAATATGTGTTGTCTTTGAATTGTTTTTACTTTAAAACTTTTCAAGAAAGAATAAATTACTTTCTATGAAAATTGTCACAAAATGGATGAATTTTTTGATTATTGTAAAATTTTATGTGCATTATTTACCACCAGAATTACCTGGATACCTGACAATAGTTACTAAATGCAATATTTCAGATTTGGGCTTAAAATTTCCTTCTTTTTATTGTAAATGTTGTTTTTAATAAAAAAAACAAACATAAGCCCATTTTTTCCAAACAGTTCCAAAAATGAAATGACAGGCCTACAGGTATGAAAATCTGGTAAACAGGTAAAATGCAACACAAAAAAAAAGTAAATTCAAAGTAAAATTTCATATAAGGAAGAACAAAAACCAATTAGACCCCTATTATTAGTATTTTGCAGTAGACTAGGCCTATCCATTTATGTCATTTAAAAGCATTTTCTCAAAAAACAATAACCTTTGAAATTCAATATTCATCGGCAAGCCTACCTTGATTAGAAGTTTGAAATTTGACAAGGTGTGAAACCGGAGGGATGATTCTAGACCAGGGTTATTATTTCGTTATTTTTTGTGTCGAATTTAGCGATTAATCGATTTCTAAATAAAAAATCTTCACTGAAAGCCATAATGCTATCACTGTACTGAACAATATTCGCGATTTCACTGCAGAATACATTTGATTTTTGGTCAAATTTTCACAGAACAAACACCTGGCATTGTTTACATGTAGAGATAGCCTTGACCTTCAACTCTCTTGTATTGAGGTGCGTTTGTTACTGCGATCGGAAGTTTGTTCTTTCATAGGATTTTAGTAAGAACACAACTTGTGTTGCATATATGCGCCTGTGGCGTTTGAAGAGTTAATAGGCTACAGTCAAATTATTAAACGATATTATGAAATGATGTTTGAGATATATCAAATTAAGACTTTTAGTAACGCATGAAATCTATCAATAATACAAAACAAATTCTAAAACCATGTCTATGTTATCAATAAATCACAAAGAATTGACGATTATTATAAAATTCCGTGAAGACTTCAAAATTTTGTTTTGGGTTAAATCACAGTCACCGTAAAATTAATCACGAAGAGCGAAAGTAGAGTATACCGGATGTTGTTATAAAAACATTATCGGGTGAAAAATGGATCAAATTATCTTCTTTGGGAGATTTATCAATAAGGCAATGATAATATTATTACGAAATGAGATTCACACGTGTCATCAGTAATTAAAGAATTAAAGAATTTACCAATCTTGTCCGGTTTAAACCGCTTTTGCATCCTGTCTTCCAATCAACCAACCTTGCAAGGTAAGGTAATATATACTCACTTGCAGCATTGAATTTAAACAAAAACTTGACAGTACAGTAACAATTACTGGAATGAAATAATCAACCTACAGTCTGGGGTTAAATGTACAATATTTCATCAAAATCTGTCAAGGATTGTACCTTCTAACAATGCAATAACACATTAAATATTTTCAGTATTTTTGAGTTTCAATAGGGTTTATCCTTGGGTAATAATAAACAATTTCAACAAGTTTAATCAAAATCAGTAAATAATTTGGTGATAAAAAATACTCTAGCCAAGTTTCATCAAAATCAATTCAGATTTGTACTTTCTAGAGTGTTTACAAACTAAAATTGAACTCTTTTAAAAGAATAACGCAATAACTCATACTAAATATTTTGACATTTATCTGATTTTCGAAAGGATTCATCCTTGAGTAATTACCCACTTTCACACAAAGTTTCATCAAAATCTGTCAACAATTGCACATTGAAAGAACAAGGGCAATAACTCATTCTTATTTTATTTTCAATTTCCAATAGGGTTTATTCTTGGTGATTATGAACACTCACGCAAAGTTTCATCAAAATCTGTCAATAATTGTTCCCTCTGGAGTGTTTACGACGGACCAATGGACGGGCATGGGTTGCAGCAAATTTACACTACTCTTCTGCACCTAATGGGCTAATTAAGACAAGCAACACTATACAGTGTTCAATAAGGGACATTCTGCCAGGACAGCAGCATTAGCACTTTTTGCAATTTCCAACTGTCGAGAGATCAATGTGCACAGCCTGTTGCACACATGGTTTATTGTCCCATTTGAACAACTAGATGCTAATCCATGTCAGCACCTCCAACCTACATAACCCAGAAAACCGGGTTGAAAATCAGAAAGTTCATCTTTACTAAGATTTGATCATGGGCACTCAAGGTTAACAAGCAAGCATCTTGCTGACAGAGTCACCACAGCTCACAAAGATATTAATATTAAAATGCCACGACATTTTATCCAATTTTTTTATATTAAAATGCCACGACATTCTGTTCATCTTTAAAGCCAGAACAAATGTTTTCTTGTTTTAATTTCTATTTATGAAAAATTAAGGAAGTAGAAGTGAATTTTTCATAAATAAAAATAATAAATATTGGCTTTACTGGAATAAAAAGGACAACCTTCATTCCCGATGATAAAAACTCTACTTTTCAACGAAATAAATGTTTTAAGATTAAACTATGAAAGAGTAGGTTTTTTCTTTTCTGCCTGTACACAATTTTTTTGTGTCTTTTTTTCACTCCTGCCTGAATAAAACAAGAAACAAATTGATCAGGTCTTGAGATATTTGTCATAATTTTTCACTGGAAGGTTTTACAATGAAAAGAAAAAAATGTATCTTTGTGTCCAATGGGAGAAGAGATTATCTTGCAGCTTCTCTTATCTTTAAGACTCCATGTGACATGATTTCTTTAGTATACATCAAGCACACATAAAAATAATAAAAACATTACACATTAAACTTTTTCATTAAAAAAGCTTGGATGTCATATAAGCTGATGGCTACAGCACACTAAAAACATTGCTTGTTGATTTTAAGAAAAATATTAAAAATTTATAATTGAACTTTATGTATACTGAAATGAAAAGGACTTGTCCCTGGTTCTTCCCTGTTCTTTAGTCAATTAATTTATATTAAATTCTCTAGTGATTCTTTTTGTTTCCCTTAAAGTTCAGTTAAAATTTGTGTTTTAAATAGAGTGGTTTGTCCAAATGTAGCCTTTAAAAGTAAAATGGGACCCAATAACATCTAGTCAAAATCATGATACATATGAATATCCTGGAGGGTATGAGGAAATGAGAGACAAGAAGCCATCTGAAATCCACAAACAGGCAAGGGTGCACAGGTTGTTTCAATGTCAACTTCAGAACGATATGTTGTTTGCAACATTGCTAGAACACCACGAACAACGGTTCACTATGTAGTCGTCCAAGAGTTACCACACACAGACCTGATTGGTACATCATACTCAAACAGCTGCAGAACTGATTTTTAATGGCTACTGAAGCAGCTGAGCAGATCACTGACAACCAACAACATATTACTACTAATCATACGGTGACCCATGTTGACTGCATCAGGTACTACTGTTGGACCCCCAGCTGCATACATGTGTACACGTCATGAAAAACAAATAATGGGAGATTTGCCTTGGACAAAAGGGAAATTGGATGAAAAATCAGCAGATTTTTTTCAAATTGCAAATACGGCCATAATATTTTTACAAAATATCACATAATTTTCTGCTTTCAGGCCCCTGCGTTATTCCCCTAAATCAAACATGGATGTTCAAAACAACAGAGAACTGGATAAAGTTTACTTTTTGCAATGTTTGATGGAAAATTATAGTTAATAATAGTACATTTGTTTATACATATTACACTTTCCACTGCAAAAAAATGTTTTAAAAGTAATAACAGTGTTTTTTCAATTGCATGTTAAAATTTCTAAAACCATTCTTTTTTCACTTAAAAAGCTTTTCAGATCCATTAACTTTTCAGTTTTTTGTAGATGTTCTTATTTTGAGTAATGGTTCGGATAAAATTCTTCAGTGTATGTGTACATTAAATTCAAATTTTAATTTCTCTACTTAACTTATACTTTTGTTGTTATCAGAAAAACTTTCACCTCTAAGGAGACTCAGATAGCAAAATAACATTTTTAATTTTTAAACTAAACAATGTGTGTGCCAATTACTGCCTACTGAATAGTATGTGAATACAGCTTCAAATAAATTCAAATAAAGTTGTTATAAAGAGCTTTACAGACAAATAGAGTCATATAAGAGAATTAATCTACAGACAATTAGAGCAGTATAAAAGAATTTAATCTACATACAATTAGAGCTGTATAAGAGAATTTAATCTACAGACAATTAGAGCAATATAAGAGAATTTAATCTACAGACAATTAGAGCAGTATAAGAGAATTTAATCTACAGACAATGAGAGCTATATAAGAGAATTTAATCTACAGACAATGAGAGCCGTATAAGAGAATTAAATCTACAGATAATGAGAGTCGTATAAGAGAATTTAATCTACGAACAATTAGAGCAGTATAAGAGAATTAAATCTACAGACAATTGGAGCAGTATAAGAGAATTTAATCTACAGTCAAATATAAATTAATCTAGACTGTAATCTACAGCCAAATAGAGCAGTATAAGAGAATTTTATCTACGAATGGAGCAGTATAAGAGAATTTAATCTACAGACAATGAGAGCCATATAAGAGAATTTAATTTACAGATAATTAGAGCAGTATGAGAGAATTAAATCTACAGACAATGAGAGCAATATAAGAGAATTTAATCTACAAACAATTGGAGCAATATAAGAGAATTTAATCTACAGACAATTAGAGCAGTATAAGAGAATTTAATCTACGAACAATTACAGCAGTAAAAGAGAATTTAATCTACAGACAATTGGAGCAGTATAAGAGAAATTAATCTACAGCCAAATATAGTATAAGAGAAATTAATCTAGACTGTAATCTACAGCCAAATAGAGCAGTATAAGAGAATTTTATCTACAAATGGAGCAGTATAAGAGAATTAAATCTAGACTTTAATCTATGGCCAAATAGTGCAGTATAAGAGAATTTTATCTAGACTTTAATCTACTGCCAAATAGAGCTGTATAAGAGAATTTAATCTACGAATAGGGCAGTAAAAGAGAATTTAATCTAGACCTTAATCTACAGCCAAATATAGCTGTATAAGAAAATTTAATCTACAAATAGGGCAGTATAAGAGAATTTCATCTACAAACAGAGCTGTATAAGAGAATTTAATTTTGAAATAGAGCAGTATAAGAGAATTTTATCTACAAATAGAGCTGTATAAGAGAATTTAATCTACAAATACAGCTGTAAAAGAGAATTCAATTTTAAAATAGAGCAGTTTAAGAGAATTTTATCTAAAAATAGACCTGTATAAGAGAATTTCATCTAAAAATAGAGCTGTATAAGAGAATTTAATTTAAAAATAAAGCTGTATTAGAGAATTTAATCTAAAAATAGAGCTGTATAAGAGATTTTAATTTAAAAATGGGGCTGTATTAGAGAATTTAATCTACAGCCAAATATATAGGTGTAAGGGATTTCAATCTACAAATAGAGCTGTATAAGGGAATTTAATCTACAGCCAAATATAGAGGTGTAAGGGATTTTAATCTACAAATAGAGCTGTATAAGAGATTTAATCTAAAAATAGAGCTGTATAAGAGAATTTAATCTACAGCCAAATATACAGGTCTAGGGGATTTTAATCTAAAAAAAGAGCTGTATTGGAGATTTTAATCTACAAAGAGATCTTTATAAGAGATTTTAATCTACAGCCAAATAGAGCAGTTGTATAAGAAATTTTAACTAACAGTCATTTAAGTGATCTAATCTACTGTCAAATGAAAGGTTGGAACATTAATTTGGAAAAGGTTACCTTCGAATTCTCTTTGGAGTGATTTGAAATGATTACATTTAAATGAAAGAGCAATAACAGATGTTAACCGCCTGGTTTTAGAGGAAGAAGAAAGGAAAATCGATTCTTGAATTTCTCATGAGGATTAACAAGAGAGTGGAAATATTGAACATACTTTTTCCATTAAATATAACCTATGAATCTATTTGCCATGTCCTGCAGTGGTACACATGATTAAAATCTCAATCAATTGTTTTTTTTTAAATGTCAGTATGTAATCATCTCTATACTAAATACATGACCTTACTTTTGTGTGAACAGAGTATTTCCAACTATGGATATAAATTATTCACTGATTGGTTCTTTGATAATTAGTGGTCCAATCAAAATCCATTTCTAATTAACATAATTATATCTGCTAATATAGCAAAACTGGGGAATCAAAATAAGTATGTATTTGTTTAAGAGATCTTCCTGTACATGTTGGCATGCATGTATTTTACACTCTAAACCACAAAAAAAAACAGAGGGTTAAGATTCCGAAAAGCTTAGTGATGAAGCAATTCTGGAAAATAAGCTGATCATAGAATAATTAGGAAATATCACTTTCAGTTCATAAAGAGATGATAATTTTTACAATAACTTCTCAAAGGAGAATGGTAAGAGACATCTTCCTCTACATGTTGACATGCATGTTTTACAAGCTCTAAACCACAATATACTTTTGACAAAAAGATTGCCACTATAAGTAGTTTAAGATTTTTTCTCACCAAAGAATACAAGAAATTATTTCTTACACTTTTTACTGAGAGTCGTATAAGAGAATTTAATCTACAGATAATTAGAGCAGTATAAGAGAATTAAATCTACAGACAATTGGAGCAATATAAGAGAATTTAATCTACAGACAATTAGAGCAATATAAGAGAATTTAATCTACAGACAATTAGAGCAGTATAAGAGAATTTAATCTACGAACAATTAGAGCAATATAAGAGAATTTAATCTACAGACAATTAGAGCAGTATAAGAGAATTTAATCTACGAACAATTAGAGCAGTATAAGAGAATTAAATCTACAGACAATTGGAGAAGTATAAGAGAATTTAATCTACAGTCAAATATAAATTAATCTAGACTGTAATCTACAGCCAAATAGAGCAGTATAAGAGAATTTTATCTACGAATGGAGCAGTATAAGAGAATTTAATCTACAGACAATGAGAGCAGTATGAGAGAATTAAATCTACAGACAATGAGAGCAATATAAGAGAATTTAATCTACAAACAATTGGAGCAATATAAGAGAATTTAATCTACAGACAATTAGAGCAGTATTAGAGAATTTAATCTACGAACAATTACAGCAGTAAAAGAGAATTAAATCTACAGACAATTGGAGCAGTATAAGAGAAATTAATCTACAGCCAAATATAGTATAAGAGAAATTAATCTAGACTGTAATCTACAGCCAAATAGAGCAGTATAAGAGAATTTTATCTACAAATGGAGCAGTATAAGAGAATTAAATCTAGACTTTAATCTATGGCCAAATAGTGCAGTATAAGAGAATTTTATCTAGACTTTAATCTACTGCCAAATAGAGCAGTATAAGAGAATTTTATCTACAAATGGAGCAGTATAAGAGAATTAAATCTAGACTTTAATCTATGGCCAAATAGTGCAGTATAAGAGAATTTTATCTAGACTTTAATCTACTGCCAAATAGAGCTGTATAAGAGAATTTAATCTACAAATAGGGCAGTAAAAGAGAATTTAATCTAGACCTTAATCTACAGCCAAATATAGCTGTATAAGAAAATTTAATCTACAAATAGGGCAGTATAAGAGAATTTCATCTACAAACAGAGCTGTATAAGAGAATTTAATTTTGAAATAGAGCAGTATAAGAGAATTTTATCTACAAATAGAGCTGTATAAGAGAATTTAATCTACAAATACAGCTGTAAAAGAGAATTCAATTTTAAAATAGAGCAGTTTAAGAGAATTTTATCTAAAAATAGACCTGTATAAGAGAATTTCATCTAAAAATAGAGCTGAATAAGAGAATTTAATTTAAAAATAAAGCTGTATTAGAGAATTTAATCTAAAAATAGAGCTGTATAAGAGATTTTAATTTAAAAATGGGGCTGTATTAGAGAATTTAATCTACAGCCAAATATATAGGTGTAAGGGATTTCAATCTACAAATAGAGCTGTATAAGGGAATTTAATCTACAGCCAAATATAGAGGTGTAAGGGATTTTAATCTACAAATAGAGCTGTATAAGAGATTTAATCAAAAAATAGAGCTGTATAAGAGAATTTAATCTACAGCCAAATATACAGGTCTAGGGGATTTTAATCTAAAAAAAGAGCTGTATTGGAGATTTTAATCTACAAAGAGATCTTTATAAGAGATTTTAATCTACAGCCAAATAGAGCAGTTGTATAAGAAATTTTAACTAACAGTCATTTAAGTGATCTAATCTACTGTCAAATGAAAGGTTGGAACATTAATTTGGAAAAGGTTACCTTCGAATTCTCTTTGGAGTGATTTGAAATGATTACATTTAAATGAAAGAGCAATAACAGATGTTAACCGCCTGGTTTTAGAGGAAGAAGAAAGGAAAATCGATTCTTGAATTTCTCATGAGGATTAACAAGAGAGTGGAAATATTGAACATACTTTTTCCATTAAATATAACCTATGAATCTATTTGCCATGTCCTGCAGTGGTACACATGATTAAAATCTCAATCAATTGTTTTTTTTAAATGTCAGTATGTAATCATCACTATACTAAATACATGACCTTACTTTTGTGTGAACAGAGTATTTCCAACTATGGATTATTCACTGATTGGTTCTTTGATAATTAGTGGTCCAATCAAAATCCATTTCTAATTAACATAATTATATCTGCTAATATAGCAAAACTGGGGAATCAAAATAAGTATGTATTTGTTTAAGAGATCTTCCTGTACATGTTGGCATGCATGTATTTTACACTCTAAACCACAAAAAAAAACAGAGGGTTAAGATTCCGAAAAGCTTAGTGATGAAGCAATTCTGGAAAATAAGCTGATCATAGAATAATTAGGAAATATCACTTTCAGTTCATAAAGAGATGATAATTTTTACAATAACTTCTCAAAAGAGAATGGTAAGAGACATCTTCCTCTACATGTTGACATGCATGTTTTACAAGCTCTAAACCACAATATACTTTTGACAAAAAGATTGCCACTATAAGTAGTTTAAGATTTTTTTCTCACCAAAGAATACAAGAAATTATTTCTTACACTTTTTACTGAGATAATAAATTTTAGTAACAGTATTAACAACACTTCTTAACAGTATCAAATACACACAAATATAGCACAAATGACTTTGATTATGGCAGTTAATCATGAAGACGCCTTAACCATGGCCTGACCTGTTCCCACTTAAGAAGGTTTAGTATAGATATAATTCCATACTAGAATAGAAGCAAACATTATGACATTGACTCATCTGGGATTGTTAATGTTCAGATTTACAATAAAAGTTACTGAGTCTGGATATTGAGAGGAGCACAGAGTTTTTCTACTTTTATCCAGATTTTAAGTTCCTGAGCCATTGCAAACATGCCTAAGTAAATCGTATCTGATCACATAACTGGCATCCAAAGTCATTTCATTTCCAGTATATGGACAAATTAATATTATTCTATAACAAACTTATACGATACTAACTAAAGGGAAAATGTTGTGATAGCAAGCACTAATGCGAGGAAATAGATCCAGAATGACTTAAGGCCAAAAGGACAATATACTGAGAAAAAAGGTGAACGGGATCAAACAGTGTTTAGATATCCTCAGGCTGTGATAGAGAAAAACAAACCCCCACTAAGTCTGCTGTTATAATTATAATTATTTCTAAATCAACAATTTCCTGTTCTTGTTCACAAGTTATCCGATTTGTCTCATCTAATTTCCTAAAATCTAGGATATCACAGATAATCTGATCTGATAGTAGATGAGATTATCGAAAGAAAAACTATAGTTGGTACAGACCTAGAATTAAGGACCAGCAACAGTAAACTATAATCAAAAACAAGACTGTTTGTGTGCTTTCTTTACCATGTAATGATTGGCAACTGGATCTATGCACTTTAGACACAGATTCTAATATACTGTTTGGGCTCTTCTTCTCCAGTAGACATATTAACCCTTTCCACTCGAGCGGCCGGTATACTGGCCACGTGATGACGCTATATTTATCCGAACGACCGGAAGCCACCGTTGTCAAGTGACGTTATACAACATTAACGTTACACACTTTACGAAATGTTACTGGGAGAACAGGGTATATGACGTTTCATATAAATTACATTCAGTGTTCAAAGGGTTAACTAGGGTAAAATCAGCAATATATATGTGCAGACAGAAGCACTCATCATATCTAAAGATTTATACAGCTAATGATGTTTATTTCTTTTTTCTCATTTGAATAAATAGGAATGATCAAGAATGGTTGAACTACCACAATGAACTTCTAACAATGAACTACTAACAATTTTAATGACAACTTACAAACAAATATTTATCGTTGGTTTTTATTGTACATCTTCAATACAATGCTTCTGTAACTCATTAACAGATTTCTTTTCATTGCTGATCTTCAATTATATTATATTACACCACAACTGATTAGATAGAATTTCATCCAAGATAACATAGACTAACAAGGTTAACTTCAAGGTGAAAGCTAAATATCAATTATTACTGTACAAACGTATCAGCAATCTAAAAAATTACAAACAGAAAAATTGTAATGTTCCGAACTCAAAGTCAATATTCAGCTACTGCCCATGAAATGAATAAAAAAGCATAGCATCCACGAAAAAAAAAAGATAATCTAATATCAAACTAAGTAGTATTAAACACTCACTATCAATTTTCTATTAATACTATGTTTGATTATTGAGTAGAGGTATAATCATCTACTGAGTTCTAAATACAACTCACTATCAATTTTCTGCTAGTATAATGTTTGATTACTGAGTAGAGGTTTTTAAACCATCTACTGAGTTCTAAATACAACTCACTAATAATTTTCTACTACTATTATACAATTTGATTACTGAGTAGAGTTTTTTTAATCATTCCACAGAGTTTGAAACACAACTCAGTAATAATTTTCTACTACTAATATACAATTTGATTACTGAGTAGAGTTTTTTTAATCATTCCACAGAGTTTGAAACACAACTCAGTAATAATTTTCTACTACTAATATACAATTTGATTACTGAGTAGAGTTTTTTTTTAATCATCTACTGATTTCTAAATACAACTAACTAATTATATTCTACTTTTATTATACAATTTGATTACTGAGTAGTGTTTTTTATGCATACATTAAACTTTAGATAGTTTTCTAATACAACTCACAATCAGTTTTCTACTAAAATTTACGTGTGAGCAACTAACACTGACAACAATTGTAATAAATCTTCTTAAAGCTTAACGAGTTCTAAGCAAATATGATTTTTTAATAAGACAAAACAAACCTCTTCTTAAGTCAAAGATTACGGAATTACGTGATATAAATACTACTAATTATCACATGTTTCACCATGATTTATTGTGACAAGCAAAACCTGAACAAGAAAGCAATAAGGTATCAAATGGAAATAAAACTTGTCAAAACTAGGCTGGTGTTTATGTATTTCATGTCACATAAAATAATTGACTCTAACCAGATTCTTCATTTGAGACATTTATTCAAGATATAAAGGACATAAATCACTTGTAACATTCAATAATTCTCAATAATTTGCCTCTTAAAACTGAAACTTATAACACCAATGAGAATAAAATTGTCTCCAAGTAACAAGCACAAATATATTACAACTTGAAGTCTTTAATGTCAAGAGATTAAACAACAATCATTGTGAACTTTAAAATATTATACTCTTTTTAAATATAGACAGCCATTACAAATTGTTAAGAATTAAAATAATGGATATATTCAATTTCTTTATATTCTAGATTTCATATAATATATTTATCCCTGGGGACAAATGTTAACATAATTGTGTTGACTACATTTCTTCTACTTCTAACAGTACATATCTAATTCATTGGCCCTTTCATTCCCACAGGGTAGCTTTTATCAAAACCTATATGCAGCTCAGGAATTTCTATGAATCTTTTCCTTTCTTTTTACTTTGAGTATAATTAACTGGGATATAGCATCAAACAGTGTATGTAAAACTTATTTCTTCATCTGAATAAATAAAAGCCATAGAAAACAGACCCAATTTAACGTTAATAGATTTCAATTTTCAAATTCACTGCCCCTTGTGAATAATTAAAACAATAGCCTGGACTATCCAGATACCGAAGTGCCTTGGAGTTATTTTGATTTCAAGTCAAAATAACATTTTTCACCTATATTTTCTTTACAATTTGAGGAACATTTCTTAAAGAAAGTTAATACATAACAATTTTCAGCACAAGGTATTGCATATCTGTTCTTGCTGGGACTTGGCCTTAGGCCTTAAGAACTAGCTTCAGATAATCATTTGCCCCATAGTACACAATAACGCATGTTTTTGGTGAACATTTTGAAGTCTTTCAAAGGTTTTTCTCTTGCATAAATATTGGGAGAAATCCTTGTTTGGCATGAAAAAGATTGACTTAAAATGTAATACTGTGGGCAAATCCATTTAAAATAAAACTCTATAGTAATGTACATCTGGAAGGTCTTGAAGAAGGTACTTAGTCTTACAAATTGATGAAGTGAATCAAATAGAGTCAATAAAATGATCAAAATTGATTTTTCTTTAATGGAAATCTTACGATCTTACATTTCTAGTAAATATTTCTTCTTGATTTGTAGTTATCGAAAATAAAGTAATGTTGTATAGTTGAAGCAATTGACATTCTAGACAATAGAAACAAAAACCCTAGACAATTGGTCAGAGACAACTGGCAATAACTTATGGCAAGAAGTACTTGAAATCCGATAAATCTCATTTAAAAAAAAAACTCCAGAGATTTCAGGATCACATTTCAATGATTATATTTATGTGAAATGAAACTGACCATTAACTTTACAATTTATTCAAGGGTGGCTGAAAATGGCAACTGAAAAAGCAATTATTATTTGATTTTCAAGAAATACTGCGTCTTAGAATGAACATAAAATTTTGGCCTGTAAGAGCATATTGGCAGATAAACCTGATGCCATAAATAACATAACAGAAACCTTATATAATCCAATAAATTTCAGTAACAACTTCGCAAATCCTTTAAAATGCAACTGAGTTTTGAAAACATAAATTTTATATCCATGTCACAGGCCTCGAAATTTGCTTCCCCAGCGTAAACGAAAAATCGTTGACGGTAATTTTCATCACGTAACCGATAGTTCGGTTCGGACTCAAACGTTCGCGAAACCGATCGGTTACGTGAATCGGTTACGTCGTTTAGTGGTGTATGGTAGGTAGGTAAATGGCGAGTTAACGTTCGTTTCGCCCAATCATGCAGTCCATCTGATTTGATATGGCGCAAGATATTTCCTTTGTGAACACAACTTACACCATTGGCATAATTCTGTATTCCGGACATGACTGCCCCCTTGATCCCACGTCTGTTCGCTTCCTTTCTGATATCTAAGAGGTGTGTCGAACAAACTTTACATTCCAGTTTTTCAATATTTCCATCATCGCCGATTTCAACAATTTTAAAATCTTTATTGAATGACCATTTATTGAAAGTCTTAACAGTGACGCTTTCTGGTTTACGATTTGGCTGTGCCATTTTCACAAGTAGCTGATATGTAACTTTTTTTTTATTAATAATATTTTATTGACAGGTAAAATTTATTTAGTAGCTATTGTTTGTTGAATTTAATAAGTGAGAGTAAAACCAAAACGTCATTGAAACAATAAAATCAATTAAATCTATATAAAACGATCAAATAGAGATGAAAGTTACATTACATAGGCCCTACTACAATAACAAAAAAACAATATTAATCATATGCATGGCCTAACATTGGCCCGAGAATGAGGATAATAAATTTTTCTTCCTAAGATTGGTTCACGCGATGATCCCGTGTTAGATAATACTACTGCCATAAAACAATGTGGAATTTTTATTAGTAGCGTATTGAAAATGAAATAGTTTAACATCCTGCCACCTTTACGATGAGTTTTACCGATTGAAAACTGATTCGAGACAGTTTTACTGTTATCGTTATACAGCAAAAGTTCACGTAACCGATTTTTCGTTCTGCCCATTTAGACTTTGCGTAACCGACACGCGAACGATTGTTTCGTTCGCGTCAAAATTCGAGGCCTGATGTCAAGATACAGAATCACTTTTGTAAAAGAGCCAAACCTCATGGATGTAAAATTTATAATAAGCTACATGTAAATCACAGACCAATTTGAGTTAGGCCCAAAGATGCATGGCGACCATGACCCCTAAATAAATGAATTGTCCCCATTATAATGCTTAAGATTAATATTTTCATTATATTCTTCAATTAAATTTGTAATTTTAATTCCATCAAACAATCAGTATTATAAACACTTCATTTGTAAAAGATTTAAATGGAAAGCAAAGGAAATGTAATAAAATGCTTTGATAATTATGTTTAATCATGCTGCTTTAATAAGTATGTTTGATACTTGAATGTTTAATCATGCTGCCTTGGTAAGTTTTTTTTTATCAAGCTGCTTTCATAAGTATGTTTAATCATGCTTCTTTGATAAGTATGTTTAGTCAGAGTTGTAATGACTCAACAACTTGCTTGCTATGTTCAAGTTTTTGATTCTGGTATAATTGATGATAACATAATGAATTAACAAACTTAAAGCTAATTCATTAATTCTCAATGTCCATGACGAATAGACCTCACAACAATATTTTAGAGCTATATATTGTGTATTAAAATTCCAAATTATTATTAACACAATATCTTCCACAAATGTAAATCCTTAATAAAGAATTTCATTTTATCATGGTAAATCAATGAAAACTGTGCCATAACCTATAATGATTAAGATAAACCGTCATCTAGTTCACAATGAGATGATATGAGAAATAGATATCCTTTACTGAACATGACCAAAGCTTCTTATTCCCAATAAACCCCATTGACCTTTACTACACTGTCTCTAATGAGGTGTCACAAATGGCCATCAATATCATAATAAAGCTGTTAGAATATGTGAAAAGAGGTCTAGAGAAAATTAAAACTGGTCACTATGGATGCTACAATTATTAATCAGACAATTGAGTAGCAAGACAAATAGCCTGAAGAGAAATGGTAATGGCAATTAACATTATAATTGGATAGAATGGATTAATATGGATAGTAAACAGGTACACAGCCTTCAATGAAAGCAATCTGAAATAGTTATTTCTCTAGCTATGGCAAGAATATCAAGTCCATAACTTCCACAGGATTAGAACTGTAATTAAAAGCTATTTATGGGTTTAATCCCTACCAATTTAGTCACCTCAAAACATCTTATTAGTCCTAGCTTAACTTATAGGACGATCAAGCATTACATTAGATCTATATGAAATAGGTAAAAAAAATTATAGTTGATGTTGATCAAAATCAATAGTTTAATCTCCAATGCTTTTATGATCACTTTTATTACTTTTAACATTTAAGAAAAATAGCAAGTTTGTTCACAAACAACTTATTAATCTAATGTTTTTTTAAGATTACAAACATTGATTCATTTTTATATTTTGGACCATTTTCTACAGATTCTCTTGTCATATATTAAAATTGATGACAAGACTGATAATGAAGTGTGACATACTTTCCAAAATTATACTACAGACAGATTCATTAGGTTTATCTAACAACAATATGGCGGCTCAAGGACACCCATTCCTGGCACATTAAAGACTCGGAAAGGTGATCATAGAAAATATGAAAGATAATGTAATCATGACAACAAATCTAATATCAGACTGTCTCAAATCTGACTAACATTACAAATTCTCTTTTCTTTGCATTCATAAATAATTGCCATCAGAAATTTTTAGTTACTGATAACAAGAGATTGTATTTGAAATGCCTGGCTTTAAGCCAAATTAGTCTGTTAAGAAACATCAAACTTAAAAAATACCATCACATGACACCTATATACTCTAAAAGCCATATCTCTAGCTAAGTTGGGTATTGCCCATAATGGACATTGATATATGACTTGACAGTATGTATTATAAAAAACATTAATAAGGATACAATACTTAATCTTGTATTACTATAATTTCATACAATTTTCAAATACTCTAATCTTTACTTCCATTCCTATATATCTTTTACTTATTAATCTTTAATATACATGGTCTTCGTGTGACGGAGGAGTCTTTAAAAAGCTTGTATATCTATGAATTTTCATCTTACAATGTGTTTAATTCTAAAATGTTATTTTAAAAGTTGAGTATACTAGGGTTATATAATAAAACCAGTAAAATGTGGTTACTCAGTTGTAAATATATAAACAGAACATGTAATATGATGTTACTCAATTGTAAATATATAAACAGGACCTGTAATATAATGTTACTCAATTGTAAATATATAAACAGAATCTGTAATATGTGGTTACTCAATTGTAAATATATAAACAGGACCTGTAATATAATGTTACTCAATTGTAAATATATAAACAGAATCTGTAATATGTGGTTACTCAATTGTAAATATATAAACAGGACCTGTAATATAATGTTACTCAATTGTAAATATATAAACAGAATCTGTAATATGTGGTTACTCAATTGTAAATATATAAACAGGACCTGTAATATAATGTTACTCAATTGTAAATATATAAACAGAATCTGTAATATGTGTTTACTCAATTGTAAATATATAAACAGAACCTGTAATATGATGTTACTCAATTGTAAATATATAAACAGGACCTGTAATATAATGTTACCCAATTGTAAATATATAAACAGGACCTGTAATATAATGTTACTCAATTGTAAATATATAAACAGAACCTGTAATATGTGGTTACTCAATTGTAAATATATAAACAGGACCTGTAATATGTGGTTACTCAATTGTAAATATATAAACAGGACCTGTAATATAATGTTTCTCAATTGTAAATATATAAACAGAACCTGTAATATGTGGTTACTCAATTGTAAATATATAAACAGGACCTGTAAAATGTTGTTACTCAGTTTCAAGCTGATTTATATCAGACTAAGTCCTCACTGAAATTTGACAAGTATTTGTTTCTGTGCCGATGTTTAACAATAAGATTTGTCTTATAATGAAAACAAAAACGTGCAGTGAGGAAGGAGAAATTGATCAGTTGTCTGAAGATCGCACAACATCATAAACAACATGTTCAAGGTTTGTTTTTATATATTTTAATTCTATTTTACTATCATTTATTCAAGTAAGATGCTGTACTTGTTTATACCAGATATTTAAGAACCATTTCTTGCCTATAAGCTTCTGATTGGTGGAAAGATCATAGCCATCATAATATTGACAGTCTTGTGTGTACGATTATAGCATGTTTATTAGTATAATTATTTAGCTCAAATTTGTCCTCAAGCATAGCCATAACATAGAAATAACAATATGTTTTAATAAAGCACGATCTTACAATTGTAGATTTGACCCACACATCCTCTACAATGTTTTTTATTGGCTTCTAGCCATAAGACACAACTTTCAACAAGTTCAATGTCACATCCTTCAGTATTCTTGCCTCCAAGACTACGATCGAAATATCACATCCTTCACCTTTTCTCCTTTTTTTTAATAAACTTTAAATACAACGGTTACTAGCCTTGTATATGGCCTACAGGATGCTGTATCATACTTTTTCCAGAATACCATGCAACCCTACACAAAGACTTATCTCGGATTTTATATAGATGGCATATTGAAATTTATTTCAGATTAACAAAATAAAATCTATGTTTTTATGAAAGATTTCTTTCTTTCTATTGTCACTTTTCAAAATCAAAATATAACAAACAAAAACTGAGTAGTGGATGCCTTTAAAATTTAATTCATTTTCAACAGTGTGGTTTTAATTTAGAATGAAATTAATTGAAATTTGATCCACCATTGAAGCATTCTCCTTTATATACTCCATGTCAATCAGAAACCCATCAATGTCCATTCTACAGGGAATTCGGAAATCTTGAAGTAGTTGAATCTAGAAGATTTCTTAACAAGTTTAAATTGAACTGAGAAGTACTTCAAATGTTGATATATCTATTGCGACTTTTTTTGTCAATTATGATGCCACAAGATGTATTGCCAAGTTGTATATTGATACTTTATGATATTTGGATTATTCATAAGTCAGCGAATGGAATCATAAAATTTTCAGACAACATTTACAAGACGGTAGATGTCAATCAGTCATATCAACTACATCACCAAACATCACAGTAATAACAATATCATTGAAACTTTAGAGATAAAGTGAATAATAAATCGGGCAATAACTAAAAAAACAGTCATTGAAAATTTTTATCAATGCCAATGTTCACATCAAGTTTCATCAACATCCATTAAAAAATTTTCACTTCTATTGCACCTTCCCTTGAATTTTGACGCAATGTTACTTAGTGAAGGGCAAGAACTCAAAAACTGTTCATTAGAAAGAATGTAAAATTTCACCTAGACTACCATCTCATCAATTCAAATATTCACACCTAGTTTCATCAAAATCCATTGAAAATTGTAGCTTCTATAGCACCCACAATAAAATTTGGACGCAATTTTACTAAGTCAAGGTCAATAACTCAAAACTGTTCATTTAAAAAATCAGTAAATTCAAACCTGACCCAGGTCTAATCAATTCTAATGCTGACAGAAAATTTTATCAAAATCCATCAAAATTTATAGCATCAACAATAAAATTATGCAAATTCCAATGTTCAGACTAAGTTTCATTAAAATCCATAGAAAATTGAAGCCTCTATAGTGTCTACAAAATGTTGACCGACCGACAGACGAATGGACAGGAGCGACAACAATATACGTCCACAAATTATGTGTCTGTATAAAAATTGTTATCCCATTGACCTTATTCGCAATATGTTTTGATTGTTTTTTTGTATTGGAATACACAAAGCATTGTGGCAATACCAAGAATTATAATTGCATGTCATATTGTATTGTAACAATTCACAATGTCAGCCTTGTAATAGCACTGGATACAATTTTGATTAAAACAAATTTCATTAGGTAACAAACTGGATTCTGTCCTAAGCTACAATGAAACATGGAAATTTTTTTTTTCTGGCATTTTTATTTCGACCTATTTTCTGCTATAAATTGTGCTTCTATCAATCAATTCAAATATAAAACTAATTTGAAATATAAGGAAATCAATTGAATTGAAAAGCTTCTTGTATGCTTTTACTGAGTAAAATTGAGCACCTGAAACTGAATCACTAGTAATTTGAAGTTCAATTAAACATTACAAACAATTTCAAACATTGTCAGAAACCACTTTCAAATTCAAACATATAAAGGTGTATTCTGTTTATAGCATGGTTGTAAAAAGTGGACAGAAAGATTCTAGAAAGTAGTAAGATGATGACATAAAGAATGTAGCATGTTGTGAAGAAGTATGTCAAATGAAGTGAGGTGAAAAGTATGCAGCAGGTGGTTGGGTGAAGAGGAAGTATGTAGCAGGTGGTTGGTGGTTGGGTGAAAAGGAAGTATGAAGCAAGTGGTTGGGTGAAGAGGAAGTATGAAGCAGGTGGTTGGGTGAAGAGGAAGTATGAAGCAGGTGGTTGGGTGAAGAGGAAGTATGAAGCAGGTGGTTGGGTGAAGAGGAAGTATGAAGCAGGTGATTGGGTGAAGAGGAAGTATGAAGCAGTTTGTTGGGTGAAGAGGAAGTATGTAGCAGGTGGTTGGGTGAAGAGGAAGTATTTAGCATGTGGTGAGTGGTGAGGAAGTATGTAGTATTTGATGGGGTGAAAAGAAGTATGTAGCATGTGGTTTAATGAAGAGAAAGAATGTAGCATGTGGTTTAATGAAGAGGAAAAAATGTAGCATGTGGTGGTGTGAACAGGAAGTGTGTACTGGTTGCAAGATACGCCCACTTTAAAGTATATTTCTGTTTAAACACAGGTTGAAAACTAACTAACTAAACTCTAACATTATTCGGGCCTAATCCAAGATTTCAAAACCGTTCATTGAAAAATCGTCAATATCTACTTTTCCAAGATTACAATAAAAATGATCACAACAAATTTCATTTAAATCAGACGAAAACTGTAGTCTCTATAGCGTTCACAAGCCAATTTTGACCTGTTTTGACGTTATCAGAATATTTGAACAAAGACATATACTGATACTCTGATAAAGTTGTCTTCTAGCAGGGATAAAAGTGACTAATTAGGAATTCCCATAGCTAAACAAATAGAAGGAAGTTGTTAACATTCTGACAACAGGCCAATGACTCCAGAGAGATAGACCAGATCTGTTGGTATTTGGAAGACTGTCAATCATGATTAAAATCAAGAAGATCAATGATAAGTCTGTAACATGAAAATAGATGTAGAATTAAACAAGATAATGTAATATCTGTTAGTGTCAAACTCTAATTTACCTACTTTTATCGGGGGGAAAACAAGGAGTGATATTCAATTGTCTACTCCTGTTCTATGTTTTATTTGATCTAAACACCAGACAAATGTCTAAGTTAGGGTTGTGATACCTATCATGAACAAACCTTGACATTACTAATAGACAATCAGACTTTTTTATATGGATGTGAACAAAAAATTTAAACTGAATCACCAAAACAAGGCATTTTGAACAATGATCCAGATAGTTCTCTTTCTTAGAACAGACACCAACATGTTTCAATATTCATTTAATGCCTGGACGAATTTAACATTAATATCATTTAGTGTTGGTGGTAACGGCAATTAGTATCGATTAAACCATACCTATTTCATGATTAATACTACTAACAAGTGTGACATCCTGTTAACTTATTAAATATGTATACATAACCAAGGAAATAATATTGCTAACTTCAGATTAAATTATGTCTGAATTAATTACAATACAATCTCCACCATTAGTGATCCTTATTGCCATCCACTTTATAAAATCAAAACTGAAATCTGCAAATTTTACATTTAAGTACATGTACAGATGTGATGTCACCTTTCGATCTTACATAATTATATAGTCAAAAAAGTTAGTTTTTCTCATCCAGTCCATTATAATTTCAATGGGTGTAGAAATATATATAATTATTCTCATCATTTCTTATAATGGTGTGCTGATAATAAACCAGTTAAGCAAAGGGATATTAATTTTTGGATAAATTGCTATTTGTCGCATGATAATAAGATTTTAGAAAGCCAAAAAAATGACACAATTTAAGATTTATGGCAAATTCATAAAACTGATCATGTAAAACAGTGAATTAGTGTCAATAATAGTATCTCTTAAATAAAAATATAACAATTAAGCATTGGTCTTATTAGCATTATTGGTGTGTAAATGCAATAGAGCACGCCACAAACGTACATTAATGACTCAAAATAATGACATTTATTTAGTTTGTCAGTAATCAATTACATTTATATACCAATAATGCTAATGAGACCAAAATGTAATTCTCAAATATTCATATCCAAGGCAAGCAGAAAATCTGTCTATTTAATGCACATGAAGTTGTGTATTTTTAAACAAATTGTACGTGAAGTATTTTTGTGGACATGTACTTGATCGCAGAAACATAGATCTGTCCATTTAATGCACATGTACTTGTGTATTTTTAGACGAATTGTATATTAAAGTATTGTATATTTTCGCTTTTTTGGTTTTTTTTTTAATGTATTGCCCCATGGGCTGAATGTTAGACAAGACCATTTCCTTGTGTATTGGGCCTAATTCTAACCCATGTAATATAAAGAGTTTAGAACTATTATTATAAGCAAACTGAAGCATAAGTCAAAGTCTATTGTGAATAAATTAATGAAAATTGATACATTCGTGTAAAATACAAGGCATTTGTAAAATCTTGATATTTAGAAGCAGGCATTACACAATTCAATCATATATATGATCAAAATTCCTGTACTAGCCACATAACTAGAGTAGATGATAACACCACTATTAATAGTGAATGATACAATGTTATTTTTCCTTATATATGGCCTAGTATTTCACCTGTCTTAGGTAATTTGAGAGTTAAAATTGTGCAAAAAGATGCTGTTCCTGGTAAAAAATGCCTTTTCTTATAATAGTAAATACAAATGTAACCAACCATTCGAATAGATCAATAATACAATAACGCTGAAATGGAGGAAATATGATCCAGTAGTTAACTCAAGCCATTGGGAGAATCTAATTCACTTTCTTTTGAAATAATTTAATCTTTGTTCATCATCAATATTTGAAAACATCACTTGTCTGAAATATTGCTTTTAAACAATATGTTTAAATCAATGGAGCTTCAATTTCAGGCAAATATGAGAGGTGATATCAAAACTTTAATTATTTACAAATATTTAATTCAACAGACAATGTACTTTGTGAACCCACATATATTCAACTCCTTTGTTCCTTTGTTAGAAATTATAACAGTGTCTGTGTCGAATAAAACACAAGATTTCTCCCTGTGAAATACTTTTTATAAATTTGTAGTTACAAGACTAAATGTGTTAATGTCTCATCAATTTACAAAATATACGTAGGCCTACTCAGTTTCCTTTCAAATCATTAGCAATATTGTAAAACCATAAAATTATCAAAATCACACTGCTCTGAAGACTCAAATTTTAAGTATTTTTAAACAACACAAATACATTTTGAAAAACTATTGTCAATTATGGAAGTAAAAATTGTTTTGAATGGGACAAATGAAAGCAAGCTTTAAAGACGGCTTTTTAAACAAGTGGAAATGCAAAAAGCCAGCTTTCTCTCGTTCGGCAATAGACAGGTACTAGTTTTACAGTCCGACACACGACATCGGTAGTCTTGTACATTGCGACCTGTCAATAATGTGCCACTTTTTTGTATCAAGACTAAAGAGGTTCCTGGAACCAGATAAACTCAGTGGGAAAACAGGATGTGCGGCAATAAAGCTAGCTTTACTTCACAATTCTAAGTGGAAATGTAGTTTATACTGACCCAGTAAAAGTAGTATCCCTTCATGATGTAGAATATAAAAGAAAACATCATTTGTTTTTCCAAACTTTTCACATGAGAGCAGGTTGTACATGCATCAAATTTACAGAAACATGCTTTTAGAAAAATATATTAAATATTTATATAGGAAAAAATTTGAGCTAAAAAAACCATAATGGTCAATAAACCTTGGAATAATTGATTGAGGAGTAAAACAAAATTAATTCAATGATGCTTTTCTTTAAGAATGTTCACTCTTGCTGCCTGTCCTTTTAACCCTACTCCAGTACTTGTGGAGTAACCATTAAGACATTTAGTTCAAATACAAATCTCCTTGTGTTCTATCCATTAGTTATGATTGACAGCTTCATTTTAAACATTTATATAAATCATCTGTACATCTCTATATTTCTCTTAAGGGATATGGTTGTATTTTTATTTTCTCAACATGCAGATTTTCCAGGAATAGACTGTCATTCCAATAAAGAGTTACACTTTTTAAATAAATATAGATCAGATTATTGTTCCTGAAATACATCACTCATGCCATGTTCTTAATTTTTAAAGTTAATAAGGTATTTTATAACAAGGGTAAAATGATATTCCCATATCCTGATAAATAACCACTGATTGGGAATTCATACCTTTAAAATATCTTACACAATCAGTAATTAGCATATCAAATATGGTTTACACCAGAAAATATCCACACTTGTAGTATCAAAGAGACATGTTCGCACAAGAGAATAGAATTTATAAATTTATTGGCCAAAGTAGATCAATGTTTCGAAAAATGGCTGAGCCTAGGTCAGTTTCTAACCTATTTCAATTTTTGCCATATATTTAACTAATTTAATAGCAAGAAATAATGTCAGACTGAAGTTTGTAACATTATCATGTGAACAAAAACATCTGAACTGCTATGGCACCAGATTCGGCTAGAATTATAATATAAAGAACCCTGTGACTGTGTGGTGAACAAGAAATCTAGGCTGTCTCCATGATATGTTCAGAATAAAACAAATGGTCCTATTATTCAAAGAAAGTATTTAAGCTAAAAACAAAAGTAAAACTAGAATTGCTTACAATTATGAACGTATTTCAACAGCCTTAAAATATTATGTAGGCTAAATTTGCAATGACCTACATCTAGACAATATATTGAATATCTCTTGACCTAGTTTTCAAAGTCATAAAATAATAAGGTCACACCTTCCTTAATGGTTAAAGATCGCGAAAATATGAAAATTATAAATTTTTGCTGTATTTAAATACACTTTAAGTAAGCCAAATTAAAAAATACCTACTCGTAGACAATATATTGAATATTATTTGACCTTATTTTCAAGGTCATAGATTAAGTGGATCACACACTCCGTAGCCATTAAAGTGACCTAATTTTGAAAAAATCAAAATTTGAATAATTCGAAAAAAAATACAAAATTTAAAAATCATTCTCCAAGAAAAGATAGATAATGATCCAATGTATCTATGTGCTAAATTTGATCAAAATCGGTCTATCAATAGTGTCCGAATTTCGGCTTTAAGAATCGTAACGAAAATTCAAAATGGCAGCCAGTTTTGTTTTATTTGATAATAGAAATCATTCTAAGATCAACTATAGATTTAGAATTTCTGTACCTTTTACCAGTTTGTCTGCAAACTCATCCGAGAATCGCACAAAAACAAATAAATTAAATAAACAGAAAGATTATAATACCTTTTTGCCAAAGACGAAATACGTAAAAAAATGTTCTGTGATAATAAGCTAAATGTAAAAATATACCACTGCAAGATAAAAAATTTTATGTTTCAATGAACAAAGATTTATTCACGCAATGAGTCTCATTTTTATATTGATAAATGATTCAAATCAAACTCTATCGGTTAGAGAATGGATAATTCAAACACTCCATCCCTTTTACTTCTTTCAATTCAACCAGATATTTAGACACTGTCTGAAATGGAATTTCATATATAATTCAACTCCTGATCTCAACGTCTATCTGTAATATAACTTCATAAACCATAATCTAACATAGAACCAGTACCAATACATAAACAAAAGATAGAAATGGTGGTAGATTAACTTGTCGTCTGCAGATAAAATGAAGATCACATTTTAGTCCAGGCTAATCTTTTAAAGCTTTGAATATTAGATTTAAAAGGTATTATTGACTGATTTCAATGGTATAATGTAGTGCTGTTTAGACTAGACTAAAATATAAAGATCTACTTGGTACTTAAACATTAGCATTATCATCCAGAATGCTATATAGAAGTAAATGTTAGTATATGTTTTCTAACAGCTGGTTGAAAAAAATAAACATCTTTATTTTACAAGTATAATAACTAAGGTTCACAAGTCTGTTGTGACAGGAATCCTTTCTACCTGCCGGTCCTTGGACAAACCTCTCGGCATTGATCCTTCCCAAGTTATCCATACTTACAGTTGGGATGACTGGAATTATAGGATTAGGAATGAAGATGACTTATTCAAGGTCATCAGACTTTCACGCTCAAGTTTGACATTTTCAATGACAGAATCAACAAATAACTAGAATTGCTTACAATTATGAATGTATTTCGAGAGCCTTAAAATATTGTGTAGGCTAAATTTGCAATGACCAACATCTAGACAATATATTGAATATAATTTGACCTAGTTTTCAAAGTAAAAAAATAATTAGGTCACACCTTCCATAACGGTTACAGATGGCGAACGTATGAAAATTATCAATTTTTGCTGTATTTAAGTAAACTTATCTCTATGAATTTTTTAAGTAAGTCAAATAAAAAAATACCTACTCGTAGACAATATATTGAATATTATTTGACCTAATTTTCAAGGTCATAGATTAAGTGGGTCACACCTTTCGTAGACGTTAAAGTGACATAATTTTGAAAAAATCGATTTTGAATAATTCGAAAAAAAATACGAAATTTAAAATTTGGTCTCCAAGAAAAGGTAGATAACGATCCAATGTATCTATGTGCTAAATTTCATCGAAATCGGTCTATCAATAGTGTCTGACTTTCGGCTTTAAGAATTGTAACAAAAATTCAAAATGGCGACCGATATGGCAGCTTGTCTGCAGTTCGTCGGCAAAATAGGCTCAGACGGTCGCCAGTTCGTCGGCAGTTCGTCGGCGACGGTCTGCAGACGGTCGCCAGTTTGTCGGCGACGGTCTGCAGACGGTCGCCAGTTCGTCGCCGAATATTTGACGACCGTCGTCAAAATTTCTATAATCTTTGTGTACATCATGACGTCAAGACTTTGCTTGACAACAGACTAGTTTCTAAATATAGCTACATGTATTGTAGGTCTACAACGCAACTTTCTTTTTTTTCTACCAACAATGGTTCAGAAACTTTAAATATTACTTTTCATATTTTTCACAATTGCATTCTAATGATCGGTAACTAGTCTACGAAAGACATTTCCCTGGTCAGCCTGATTAACAAGGAATTTTGCTTTACCTCACAATGTCATTCAAATCGACCTTAGCATTAATTATTGAGATTATTTCAATTGTGAAAAAAATATACAAAGAGAAATATTGTCAAACTGAGCTTGCTATTCGTTCTGATATTTTACCGTAGGTCAACTCATAAAAAGCGTTTCCGGATAACCGATGTTGAAATTCTAACCGGTTGCCCGTGAAATCCTAGTATTAGTAGTTACTATTACACCTGAACAAATTCCGATATCAGAACCTGAGACTGGATTCATTACAACGTTAGTAGTGATAATCCTATTTCAATATGGTGCCCAAAGAACTTAAAAGTAGTGCTTGGATTGACCCTTTCAAATGAAACTAAGCCCAAATGTATCTTGGCACGCAGTTACGAAGAAGTAGGCGTGGTTTCTCAAAACGTCAATCCCGACATCGTTGTTTTACCATTGGATGATGAAAATAGAACAAAGCGTTTATTGGTTATAATTTATACTCATTCATATGCATGAGAATGAAATATACCGAAGTAGGTGGGTCTCATAGAGTTATTTATAATAATAGGCGGTGCCAGCAAAATGATGAATGTCTACCTATTAATATTATAATAGAGAAAAAAAAGAAGAATAAATATTAATAATCCGTCAATGAGCGCAGTCGGAACTGGTTAAGCATCATTGCTATATTGACCGCTGTAGATTTAGGCTGGGTTGGGCGTCGTGATTTTAAATATATCCCCCGTGATAAGTTTGAATTCAAAATTATAAAAATAGAGCTGGTGGCCCGAGAATTAATTTATTATAAAGTCCGAGGTCGTAGGCCTAGTCCCGAAAAGCCATGGTAAAAGGGTTGTTACACATTTTTTTCTTCGAATTGAGAATCTGCTTGATATCCTAGTTTCTATGGTTAAATAATCTGTTATAGGCTTTACATTTCTACGTTCTTTGGTTGGACACCCCAAGTGCCCCAACACGCATTCCGTGGAGGGTTGAAGTATAGGCTCCACCCATTGTTCTCCTCTTGTCACTCTCAGTCTCATAGGCCGGCTATCGTTGTTTAATCTTTTGACGAAAAAAATAGATTGATGAAGCCTTTATTGGGCACATTCTGCATATCAACTCAAAACTAAGGTTTTTTTCCATGCATGTGTACATAATAAAAATTCTGATGACATGTATTTCAAAATAATAGGCTTAGCCTAGTAGTAGTGGCGCAGGCCTAGCGCATTGTTAATTTCGCTAAGGAAAGAATTATGATTCTTGGCGTCAAAAGATGAAGATTTGGATCGTGACGTGATGGTCATTAAATTATGACATCAGTCATCAGCTCTTCTTGACAACGGAAAGTGATGGATTTTCTTTCTGGAAGTGGCGACAAACTGGCGAACGTCTGCAGACGAACGACGGTCGGCAAAATTTTCGACGACCGTCACCAGGTCGTCGCCAGTTCGTCGTCAAATATTCTGCCGACCATCTGCAGATGATTTGCAGATAAAGATAAGTTATAAAGTTGCTGTACTGTAGCTGTTATAGACCGGAAGTTACGTAATTACGTCATTTGAGGCTAAACCGGAAGTTGGATTTTTTTTTCAGAATTTTCAAAAATAATAATCATATCGCCTATCAACTGGTAAAGTTTCAAAATTTTACCATTTATATTACACGGGAACTCACGGTCTGAAATTTTTGCTGATGATCCTTGAATATTGAATTGCAAATTGTGGGTAAAAGATTTAACCAAATTGCATAAAACCTATAATTGTTAGTTGACAAATACATTAAAGTTTTCAAATCTGAAAATCTGTCTCAATCGAATTGAAAATAAACTTGCTTAAGCAAAATAACCTCAACTTCCGGTTCTCACTTATGGTCAGAGATAGAACTTCCGGTTTTGTTTTATTTGAAAACGGAAATCATTCTAAGATCAACTGTAGATTCAGAATTTCTGTATCTTTTAACCAGTTTGTCTGCAAACTCATCCGAGAAAAGCATCGAGAATCGCAAAAAACAAAAATAAAATAATCCGAACGATTACAATACGCTTTCGCCAAAGTCGAAATACGTAATTATTGCTTTTAACTATGCCATTGAAGTTGAAGAATATTTTAAGTCTTTTCTACACCTCAGTTCACCAAACTAAATTAAATCTAGATTAAACTATACAAACAGTTGAGCCGCTACATACAAAAACCATAAGTAGAACTACCATCTCTCCACTATCTTGCTATCTAACAATGTTGATATAATATTCCATTAAATGACAGAATTTGCCAAAATAAGTGATTCAATCGAAGTTGAGAAGTTGAAGAAGAGGAACAGTTTCTCCTCCATTCATTGTTCTCTATATGAAAATGAAGCAAATGATTTGTGATTATGTGCTCCCCCATCATCACTACAGTCTATGTTACATCTGTTAGAAACAAATGCATGGA
Organism: Nipponacmea schrenckii; assembly: GCA_030562195.1. Lineage (NCBI taxonomy): Eukaryota > Metazoa > Mollusca > Gastropoda > Lottiidae > Nipponacmea > Nipponacmea schrenckii. The sequence goes on along the minus strand of JAUJPP010000007.1, from coordinate 8,319,211 downwards.
TATGACTGTATTTATATTTGTTCTTACTGATAAAATTGTAAGACAATTATCGCAAAATAGACTTGATATACAATTATATATATTTTAAAATAGGAAATAAGAACTTTTTTTGTCCATAAAACCATTTCCGTTATAGTTATATTGCCTCATTCAATATATCATATTCCTTATTCAATATTTCATAGAATCTATCTCTAGCTAGCTATCTTATTCTACTTTATAATATATGTATGTTATAATTTTCTTTAAATTTTATTCTAGTCTGTATTTTTTTTATTAACACTGACTAGTATGTATTATAAATATACACTTTTCCCTGTGAATTATTACCTAGTAAAACCATACTTGCATTAAACTTTCTTATTTCATAATTTCTTTTAAATGTACAATACCTTTTATGATGCCTTTCATGAGTGTATCTGGTACAATAAACTGAGAGACAATATCCTACTACCCATTCCTTCCCCCCCCCCTTCTGAAAACTTTTTCCCCCACCTACAGGATCTAAATATTCTGCAATATTAATGCAATAGGGGCAATGGGAAATTATTTCCAGTTAATTTTTGTCTAGTAAAAGGTATATCTTAAGTATAAGTAATCAGTCTTTCTTTCAAAAAATACACAAAAGAAATTTTTTCAAACAAATAAACTGATTTGTTTATAATGTGGGCCTATTGTGTCATTGGAAACCTTCTCTATTTTGTTATATATCGACACTACTTTATTCCCATTGCCCCTTTAATTTTAATATTGATAAAATGTCGAGAGTCTGTGGCCAACTCTAATCTCCTCTGAATTTCAAAACAATGAAAATATGTGGTTCAGTGAAATTTATAGCTCAAGTCTCTATCAGCCAATTTATTTGTTAATAACACTTCTCAAGAAGGGAATAAAAGAAACCCAGCTCATAGCTTTAATTGCATAAAAATAAATATAGTGCCATTTAATTTACATGAGAAAGAAAAACAATTCTCATTATATCTGGTACTTAGCTAAAAAACGGAAATGAGAATTTTATTACTCCTGACAACCATTTCTTAAAGCAATCATAATCAAATTTACATGTGAAAATTCAATAGTTTAGTAGTAAAAGACAATGACTTGAAAATAATAAAGCTGTGAAAATCAATGTTTAAAGTAACAAGACATGTACAGTATAATATAATACTGCTTTTAATCTGATAGCTTAACTATTCCCAAGGTCATCCTGTGTTCAGAACCTGAATTGATGTGCAGTGAACATTTTACATGGAGGAATATTGGGTTCTTGGATGGTGGCTCAGATTCTTCAATTTGGTTTGATTTGTTTGAAATTTCCTTTATGACAACTTGATATTGGCATTTACAAATAGTAAAATATTTCTCATTATAAATCACCATAGGTTATCCAGTCAGTAAGATGACATTTTGTCCATGATACAGGAGTTAAACTATATTTCCAATTAAATCAGATTCACTTGACCAATCAGTCACTACAGTAAACATTTATCAATGGACTTATCAGTGGTGTCATAACTATAAAGGGTTCATTCCCGGGAAGTCACCGCTTGGGTCAAAACTACTCATGCAGATATAAAAAATGGTGACTTCACAGGAATTTTGTCAAAAAATGGATTTTGAGAACAATAGGCTTACTGGGTGTTATCATAGTACACTTAAGCCGATCTAATCGGGTTATAGCCAATTAAACAAAATATTTCAATAATTTAATTATTTATTACATTTATTACATTGATTTCAGTTTCAGTAAAAACGAAACAGATCCGCAAACTCCTAAATAGTAACTGCATTATTCACGTAATGTCTGCTTTGAATTAGTCTAGCTTCCAGAGTCTTGTACCTCCTTTTTTGAGAGGTTGTTGATGGCCAACAGCATACTGAACCATCCGTATCTCAATAACATACTGTTCCGCCTTCAAGAAATTGATTATTTAAAATATGTTGGGGTGTGCTTTACTAATCAGTTTCTGTACACGACTATGCCAACCTTCTAAATTGTTATTAATCCTAGGTGAACCTGAGCCGTAATGGTTCCATTCATGCAATGCATGCGCGCCCTCCAACCATTGACTGGTCACGTAGTCGGCAAGCTCCACCAATTTGGTGTCGTTTAGCATATTGGCCATGGCATTCATGAAAACCCCTTCTACCATATCACTTGGCACCATTAGTGAACGATTTTCATGAGTTTATGTCACTGTTAATGAGGCATAACTTTGAAATATCAAAGAAAATAAAACGGTGACTTCCCGGGAATTAGAAATTTTCTAGCGGTGACTTCCGGGGAAGACACCCTATAAAGTATCCATATATTTATACAATTAACATATAAAAAACAGTAACTACGGTAATTACTGGAAAACACTTAATATTTTATAAACATTTTTCTTAAATTACTTAGTTTTGTTGGGTATAGAATGGATAAAGATTTATTGTATAGTTATGACAGCAGGTAAGTCAGAAGCAGAATATATACTCTAAACAGCCAAATTTTAGACTTTAAAGTTTATATAAAAAGGCTTAAAGTTTGCATTAAAAAGGCTTGCCAGGCAAGGTAACATATGCCCACACATCAGCAAATTTGAACTTGAATGCTGTCTTGTCAATTCCAAAGCTAACAATGAGTTTCAAAATCCATAAAAAATTCTTTAGCAGCACAATAAAATTTTGGCGTCAAAAAAATGCCAAATTCAAGCTTGACCATGTCTTATCAATTTCAATGCTCACACCAAGATTCATCATTGAAAATTGTTGATTCTATTGTACCCACAACAACTGACCAACGGAAAGGGTGATGACAATATATGTCCACATATTCATGTAGGCGTATAAAAATCATATACTAATACATGTATATATAACACAAGAGATAACAAAGTACATAGAGTTTCAACACAAGTTACTAACAACAATATATGTCCACATATTCCTGTGGGCTTAATAAAATAAAATCGCTGAATCAACCGATCAATCCAATTGACCAAAAAAGCATAAAACTACTTTAATAACAATAACATAGCCATAAGATCTTATAAGTTTTGAAGAGTTTGAGCTTATGACAATGTTAATAATTTTTTAATGAGATGTCAAATTGTTATATCTCACATGCAACCTGCAATATATTATGGAGGCACTTAAATTAAATAATCAACCTTTTTTAACTGTCAAAGACTAACACAATTTGAGGCGACTTATTTCAAATGTGATGTAAAAGCAATGGGTTATGGACAATAAGTAGATAGTTGCTTGTGAATATTATGTTTCACTTAATCTTTATACTGTGTTGTATTATGAGTGTTAATCAACATGAAATTCAATAAAATAACACCATGTGCAAACGATGGTATTATTGAATCATTTCATCTTTCTAAAAGAAAACACCAATATGAGAGTAGATTTTCTATAGAACAAACATACTATTTTTATTCTTCACTATGTATCACCTATATTTAAAACCATCATTAAGTTTAATTATTACTGTCTTTAAAGCCAGGAACAGTTTTCTATTCAAAGTATCAATTGCATGGGTAGAATGATACAATATTGCATCGTGGCTATTAAAGGGTTATAATAATAATTATTTTTCTATGTGTTTAACAAAGGTAATTTGAAGAAAAAGAAATAAATATTAGTATTGTTTGGTTATAAGTATTGGTTATCTCCCTTTACACATCCACTCTAAACAACATGTTTAAAAAAGTTTGTCCAAATCAGTATATAATCAACAAATAACGATTTTACGAATTAAATAGACATCCCACACAGTAGTATTAGAATTTTTAAATATTACTTCTAATGTTTTTCTGAAATCTAGTTTGAAATAATGAAATCTGGATAAAAGTATCATAAGATTGGTTTGGTTAAGGAAGGACTACTCTGATAAATATACATTTTTTTTTACTAGAAGACAACTTATACTACTTGATATTTAACAATTTTATTTGAAAAATTAGTATTTCCCCATATATCCACCACTGTAACAATACTTTCATTTAATCTTCACTTTTATCATAAAAAACCAACTAGAGCTGTACGCCTAACGGCACATAAGCAGTGCCTTGCACCCAGAGATTCAAAGACATAGAAGAGGGTTTAGAAATATATGAGCATCATAAATGTTTAATTATAAGATGAGAACTTCTTTGGATTTCCCCTTTGAACCTCTCTCTCCTCTTTTAAACTCTATTCTTACTTTTGCCCCTCTCTCTCCCCTTTTTCGACACTCTCCTTGCTTTTCCTCCTTTCCACCTTTTTAACCCACTCCACACTCAGCCCTAATGATCATTTATAATAGATTATAGGTTAAAATCATAATATAAAATGGATATAGGTCCTTTAAACCAAAAAGGTTTTCTGATCAACGAAAATCATATTTTGTCAAGTCTTTAAATGGCATTTAGCAATTGTGAATACGATATATAGGCACAGCTTTATGGAACAACATTCACTGGTTTAAGTTTATGCAACGTTTCGACATGTTTACCCAGCTGTCCTCAGTCACAGAATGATAAGACAAGATTAGCGACTATATATATGTTGTACTCATATTTTATGTGTTAATTTTTATCATGTTTCTTTATTTTTTATTCCACAGTAGCTTTAAGTTGTTTACCAGCCAGTGAACACTTTTTCTATATCTTTACTCAGTGTAAACTAAAATCTCATCACTCTCTCTCCTATATAAGACATCATTTCTGTCTATCTTCACTTCTGTCATTTTACCTAACCTTGCATGTTATGTATTTCACTATTTGGTAAGTTTTTATTCTTTATTTTACTTTACAGACTGGACTTATTACTTTATTCAAATGCAATTCTTTTCTTGGTTTATATATAATGTTGTAATGGCTTTTTGTAATGAGTAATCTTGTAATGGATTTTAGTAGTAAATTATCATTTGTTTTCGTTAGTTACGACAGCCATCTTTGTTTTCTTTAAGAGTCGTATGCTATATTTAAGGTTTCATACCTATATCACTGTATAATTTATAATAACTCCTATTTCATAGGGTAAGACAGTTTATTAGTTTTATTAGTTTTGTAGTTTTGTATTTCTATATGCATTTCAAATGATAGCTTTCTAAGACAGTTTAATTGTATCTTAATTATTGTTTGTATTTGTCATTTAGTTATGTTGTTTAGTAAATTTCTATTTATTCATATTGTAATTATTCATTTCTGTATATTTCAGAGTTATTGTTTAGTTTTGGAATTAATAAGTCGAACCCCTACCTGGTGTTTTATTACCGTATAATTCCGAATATAGTGCGCAGGCATGTATAATGCGCACCCCTTCCTTGCCTCCGCGAAATCCGGGAAAATTCATTTACCCATGTATAGTGCGAACCCCTTTTCGCAGCAAAAATACGACTTTAAGTTGCCCTTATACAGACACCGATATCGGGAAATAGTTGTCAATACCTAAGTCACTATTCATAGATTTTTTATAAGAAACAATGTTCCACAGCAACTTACGTTTTTACTATTTATTTTTATTATTAAATCCATTTTAATCCCGTTTTTATTGCTTCTAATATCTCGTAATGGTATTAATGAGCGTTATTTAGAAATCATGTATCATGCTATTAAATTACGGTACCAAGGATGATATTCTATTGGTAGAAAAATGTGCAATTAAACGCAGACGTATTGAAGCAGATACCATTGACAGAAATTCAAAGGGCTACAGTAACTGACTTGGTGTAAGACTAATAGGCCACATTATACTTGTAATAATAATGCGAATAATAATCATGATATTACATGAGTTCATTTTGTGTGAATTCTTGATTATTATACTAATCGATAAATTGTACACGACTTTACTGAGATACCGCGCTATTCAATTACGCTACTCACCTGATTTGTTTTTTTTAATGCTATTTACGGTACCGAGGATGATATTCTTCTTGAAGAAAAATGTGCAATTACCCGGTAAACTTAGACGTATTGAAGAAGATATCATTGACAGGAATTCGTAGGGTTAACGGTAACTGACTTGGTGTAAGACTAATAGACCCCATTATACTTGTAATCATAATGCGAATAATTATCATGATATTGCGTCAGTTCCTTTTGTGTGAATACTTAATTGTGATTGTTTCGTTTGTTTAACGTAAATAAATATCATTGTCTTTCTTAATCAAGTCTTTAATCCTCGCTGGAGTGACACGATTCTCTCAATAGTTTATTTTTTTATCGTCTGCTTTTACCCCCCGCTTAGATTTATCGACTAGTATTGCCTCTCAACGGAAATGAAAACAAGTGGTTGCCTAGCAAGATACGCCCACTTTAAAATATAATTTCTGTAGTAACACAGGCAATTATTTAGGTCTAATCCAAGTTCTCGTCAATATAAATGTTCACACCAAATTTCATTAAAATCAGATGAAAACTGTATTGTCTATCGCAATCACAAGCCGCGTTTTAATTATAACTCAAGAACAGTATATCGAAATGTCAATTTCGAACTTGACCAAGATGACATCAACTTTCAATGATCACACCAAATTTCATTCCAATCAGATGAAAACTGTTCTCTATTGTGTTCACAAGTCTATTTTGACGCAATTTGACTTAGTCAAGGCCAATAACTCAAAAGACGTTCACCCAAAAATCGTCATGATCAAACTTGTCCAAGATCCCATCAATATAAATGATCACAGCAAGTTTCATTCAAATCTGATGAAAACTGTAGTCTCTATCGCGTTCACATGTCAATTTTGACGCGTTTTGGCTAAGTCAAATGCAATAACTCAAAAACCGTTCATCGAAAAATCACCAATTCCGAACTTGTCCAAGATCTCATCAATATTAATGATCACAGAAAGTTTCATTTAAATCCGATGAAAACTGTAGTCTCTGTCGCGTTCACAAGCCAATTCTGACGCGTTTTTACTAAGTCAAGTGCAATAACTCAAAAACTGTTCATCGAAAAATTGCCAATTTCAAACTTGTCCGATATCTCATCAATATAAATGATCACAGCAAGTTTCATTCAAATCCGACAAAAACTGTAGCCTCTATCGCGTTCACAAGCAATTGTGGACGGACGGACGGACCGACAGACCGACGGACGAAGGGACAGGGGTGACGACAATATACGACCACATTATAATGTGGGCGTATGAAAATTGACGACGTGAACCTTGTGTATCATATCTGATGAATAAATAGGAAAACAATGGATTATATTAAAACCCAATTATTCTGGTAACTGTATTTATATTCAGGCAAGAATCGATTACGTATTGAAGCATGTCATTAAGCATGACAATCAATTGTTCCTACTATCCAAAATGCTTGGCCCGTGATCATTATTTTTGGTACCTCTCGTCTTCATGTAATATTTTCCATACAAATAACACAAAAATTAACTTTAATCCTTTAAGTTTTGTTCAAATATTTAACAATAAATATTTAATTTATAAGATAATAATCATATTGAGCTATTATTAAAATCATAATTCAATCTTTTACACAAATCAATTCTACCGCGAATGTCGATGAAGGAAGACAAAATGGCGGATCCTTAACATCGACTTAAATTGCGGCATATTTGTTGGGAAAAATACCCCAAATTTATTAATTACTCAAAAAACATTCACTGAATGAATATTGAAGTCAAAGCCAAAAACTCACAAGCTAAATGCATATCAAAGTTTTATGCGATATCTAAGAAGAAAATTATCGGATCATCACTAAATTTGATTGCAAGTTCATAATTATATCAACACACATACAAACAATCAAAAGAATCCATAGAAAATTATAGACTGTAGAGTGGGCAGGGTGTACCCTATAGGTAATGGAGTGAAAAAAAAGCTAAGTCAGACACGATATTTCGGTGAAAAATTATTCAATCATCATTAAAATCAATAGGGATTATCATCATAATGAAACTGACCCACAAAACTTAAAATCAAAAGAATCCATAAAGAATTGTTGCCTGTAGAGTGAGTACAAGTTTCACCCTATGGGTAATGGAGTGAAAAAGTCAGATGGGATATTTCGGTGAAAAATTATCCGATCATCACCAAAATCAATAGGGATCATCTTCATTATGACATTGACCCACAAAATAAAAATCAAAAGAATCCATAAAGAATTGTTGCCTGTAGAGTGAGTACAAGTTTCACCCTATGGGTAATGGAGTGAAGAACGCTAAGTCAGATGCGATATTTCGTTGAAAAATTATCCAATCATCACGAAAATCAATAGGGATCATCGTCATCATGACACTGACCCACAAAATAAAAATTAAAAGAATCCATAAGGAATTGTTGCCTGTAGAGTGAGCACGAGTTGTACCCTATAGGTAATGGAGTGAAAAAGGCTAAGTCTGACACGATATTTTGGTGAAAAATTATCCGATCATCACGAAAATAAATAGGGATCATGTTCATAATGTCACTGACCCATAAAATAAAAATCAAAAGAATCCTTGAAGAATTGTAGCCTGTAGAGTGAGCACGAGGTAAATGTGAACGGACGGACCAACGGGGCGATTAGAATATACGCCCATACTTACGTGTGGGCGTATAAAAATTGGGTAAATGTTAACACAGAAGAAGTTTTTATGGATTACAACTATTGTTTATTAATACTGCTACGTTTCAATAAGTATCTTATCGTTATGGTAAATTTTATTTATACATATCAATTTATATATTGTTTGAAAGCTGTAAATTTGCACATTATAATTCTGTTTGAATCTGTCTGCTGAGTTAAAGAGAAGCTGACATGGATTTTAATATCGCTTATAAGACACTTTTATAATTAGTAATGACTATCTTATATCATTATCAAAATTTATTAAGCGATTATACAAGTCAATACCCTCAAAAAACACTTTTTTCTGTCGACCCCACAGCGTGCGGTTATCAGTCGGTTGTAAAAAGACACCATACTTGTGTGACGTCATGGCGGTAACCCAAAACGATGGCGGACATTGAAATCAATAGTAGAAGCTGTCAGATTTCGAGATTAATATCATCTTATCCCGCTATGCGAGTTCTTGTGGGTTAGAAAATGCGGACAGTGAAAGTGAAGGTTTTCTTGACCAATTTGCCGAACCAAAAGAAGCCTGCCGTAACTATCCTTTATCCATACGAACCCTAAGCCTCCGATGCCGAAAGTCGCGATAGCAGTAGGCCTTGTGTCTAGTGATGAAAATGATGGCGAACCAGCTGCTGATATCGCCTTACCTGTCGATTTAGGTCGACTGAACAACGTTCATTGGTAAGTTTAAACAAACTGTTTAATAAAAATTGAATTAAAGTCGGAATTGCAATGATTTAATAGATTTTGTCTGCTTGAATCGCGTGTTACTATAAATAGACATGCCACGCCTCTGGTTTGTTTACAAATGGCCTCCAACCATGAATACTGTTTTCTCTAATACTGTAAGGCCATCAAGAAAGCATTTCATTCAACTGCTTAGAAATAGCCTTGTTGCCTATAAGTATCATAAGTATAACAACAAAAAAACCTATCCTATCATTTCAGATGTCAGTGTACTTACATACACATAGGGAATCCTGAGGAGTCAATTGAGTCTGGAGTGTGTGTGTGTTGCAGGGAGGTTGGGTGATGGACAAGAATTAGAGTCAACCTGGTGACTGTATTACACAGCATCCTGCTCTTCTTATGGTGTGTTTAGATCAAGGTGTGCTGGATCTTGCCTACAGCCATTACAAGCAGCACTATGGATAGCTGAATGCGCAAGTGAACATATTTGAGAAGTAAAAACCATCTTTTGAAACAAATAAATTTTTAACATGAAGTTGAGTATCTCATAGCACAATACTTTATCACATGTGTATGTTTTCCTAAACAATTTAAATAATGTCAAATAATGCAGCATTTAAGTATGCATTCTAAATAAATATTAAATGAATTTTTATTATAATTAAATTTCAGGCAGCACAGACTGAGATACTAGTATACTGCATAATACCATTGATTTGTATAGAGGATATGGATTTTCTTAGCAAGAAGAGTGGGGAACCACTGCCTGAGTTTGATAACAATTTCCATCACAATATAATGGAGGTGGCTGAATAAACTGTAACATTATATTAGTTATCTCTTTTTATTTCTTATGGTTCAGAATAAGGTTAACTAAATGATAATGACATGGTCCTGGGCCCTCCAGACCTCGGGGAAAATCATAGATACAATGACAAAACAAATTCATAAAAAAATCCAATTATTTCTTGATATTTTTTTGGAGATCACTTTAGGGAACCAAACCGTAACACAGTCTCTGATTTATTTGAATGTTCATATTTAAATGCTAGTGGTGGTGGAACATTGACTGTTTCAGGCTCGTCTGTTATTGTCCCATCCAAACAAGCCTGGCAGACCTCTCCCAATAATTGGTTGATAAACACTGAAAGAACAAACAAAAGGGATGTATTAGCTTATGTTAATTTTGATTGTATCAGTTTCGTATTTACTGAAAAATTTAAAAAAAAGAAATACCCATTCTTGTTAAACTCCTTTCCCTGATTTGCATGATGAAATGCTGGTATGATTATTCTGTAAGGGTAAATGACAATATATGTGCAACTGAAAATAAAAGCTTTGATTAAAACAGTGTTTTGTGTAAGTTTACATTGCATTCAGATTAAAACAATCCAATGAGACTTTGCCGAACAAGTCCAAAATTATGGTTGAAAATTGCTCTTTGTTAAAAAATAAATTTTAAAATCATGTGTGCTCATGTTGATATTTTCAAAAAAGACATTCCTAGACTAACAGTACTATTTTGAGGATGCTATTCCAATTCTCATAAAATATTGCTAAAAAGACCTTGCTTAGACAATAGACCTAGAACAAGTAGGCCCACCCTTCATCGGTCAAGTCTATAATAATATTAATGTGTGTTTACAATAATAATATAGAATTCTTAGGCCTGGATCTAGGCCTAGTTATTCTATTCAACTCTATTCTGCCGAACAGTATTAATTATTTCTTTGGTCTAAAACAAATATAAATGGAAAGTTTCAAACTTACTCTGGCTTTTTCCCGTTTGTCAAAACTCTGTCAGTGTCAAACTTCAAAGGCTCACCGCTCACACTTTGTTGGCACTGAGACATCGTCCTCAATATCCCTGACACCCGGAGCTTTAGGATTTCTGAAATATGGTCCGAACTGTATCTTACTTCAAAAGCTGTCTTCTTGTCAACTGTGTCCCCATTTCAGACATGAACATGGGCGTACTGTCGAAGCAGTCCTCGGTGAAATTGACACTGCTCCATTTAATTTGTAGATGTCTAATCCGTACGGGTATTTTGCACTCTATCCTCTCAAATTCGTCGTAATTTCTGGTTATGGGGGAACAGGTGAATACTGACATTCATGTTGTCATTTTTTTTCGTTCGAACAACCACCTACAACAAATCTTCGAGGCATTTTGCATAAATATTTATTCCTTTAACACCGTGATCAATGGTGCTTGTTTACAATTCGTTACCGCGATGACGTCATATCCGCCTTCTCCACTTCCACTCAACTATTGATCGGGGAAATTCTCACGCGAATATTTAAAACTCGAATAACTTCGTTATAAGTTATTTATTTATCATAATTTACACATTTTTTTGTTTAGTGTTATATTAACTATTCATTGTACGAAAGTACCCTGTGGCGTGTCAGCTTCACTTTAATGAATAATAACTAATACAAGAATCAGCTAAATATTATTTTCATAACATTGCAATAATATCAATTTCAAATGTTGCCAAGACTCTAGTTCATGTGATAAGATGTTCTGAAGATTCTAGATATAAAATTATCCATTTTTAAAGCCCTATAAAACCAAAAGTTCTTTAACAAAATTAGAAATCGAGGTATCATATGAGATACGAGAAGATGATTCTGTAAAAAGAGTAAAAAGATAAGGGCTGCAGAAGGTCAATAGTGATGGCCTATCTAACCTAAGCTTATAAGAAAAATATTTGACAGGAAATGTGAAAAAACAAATTTGAGATTAAAAAAAAAAAGATTTCTAGGGGACCTAGATAACTAATTTTTTTGCAAGATGGCGACAAAACAGGTAGGAATTTGCATACATGGCAAATTGCAAAATGTTGATATTGATGGTACAAATTCTATGGAATAACATCTGTGGACTGGAAATATATTTCTATGGTAATTCTGCAGTCAGAAATGTGTGATCTAATGCTATAAATGATAGAAACTATTACAGTTTTTGCTACATTGTAGGTACAACAATTAGGAAATAAGAATAAAAAAATAAAAAGATCTGAAAAAAAAATAACAAAATTAATACAGTTTCAAGCTCAACTTGAAAGCTGTAATTACAATATGAAATTTTTTGACAAAGTATGATAATATATATTTAATCTTGATTTTTTGTTGTTGTAAATATTAAAGAGTGAAAACCCTGTAAAACAGCAGGCTGTTGGACCCGTGATAAATCGTGGTTAGGAGGGGTTGCAGGTTATTTGTGGGAGTGGTTATAAAAGCGTAATTAAATGTGAAAAGAGAAATAATCAATCAGCGAAACAATAGAAATCAATATTCAAATTGGATTAGTGATTTATCAATGTCACGAACGAATGAACGACAATTAATCCGAATTCAGACGTCGATTTAGAGAAACCAATTAACTATAGAATAAATACCTTTGGACCTTTGTCCTTTGTTTTATTTAGTGATTCGGTTTACAGGGGAAAAAGTTTATAGAGGATGCAGTTTGAAAATAAAATCTATCAGATGATGTTATAAAAAATGAGTCATGTGTTAGAGAGGACTTAAAAAACACATTATTAGGTACAAATAGGCCCAATTATCATCTAAATTGTGAGATTCATTAATCAGGCAATTATAATAGTATCACCTGTTGAGATTAATGATTGTTATAGGTTATAAATACAAAAGCAATGATTTAATATTAAATTGAATTTTGGTAGAGAATTTGAACATAATGATACTGTGTCTTAAAATAGACATATAATTTAGGTTCTCAAAAACAGTAAATGAATATATACAGACTTAAGTTGTGTCATAAAGTAGCACAATCTCTATAATATCTGGAAAACTTATAAACTATGTAAACTGTGAAACAACTCACTAAACTCATGCAGATTTAGTTACTCGCTTCAGTTCCACTTCCAGTGGACAGGTAACTCCTGTGTAAACATTACAATACAATCATGTTATCAGTACCTATGCCCTATATGGTTGTGAAATATGGGGTTCCACCGACAACGCAAAGACTTCAGCTGAGATTTTGTAAATATTCATTAAATGTAAAAAGTTCTACTCCAAATGTCATGGTTTATGGTGAGCTTGGTGTATATCCTTTACAAATTTTCACTGGTATAAGCTTGCAACAGGTCCTAGATCTACTTTATACATCATACAAGTCTAATACATGGCTGAACTACATAAAAAGCACTTTGGACAGCGCCAGTTTATTTTATATTTGGAACACGCAAGCCTGTGATATTATTGCTAACTGGTTAAAACTGGTGAGGGGAAAATTCTGACTCGGCCGACTTGGCCGACCTGCCGACTCGCATCAAAAAAGACTTGTTGATCAAGATGAAGATTTCTCCTAAAGTCTGGAATGTTTTTATCATAATCAGAAAACGAAAAATAGCCTACTGAGATCAAAGGTTTAACGAATATTTTGACATATGAAATGCCCAATGTTATTCTTTTTTTTTCTTCCATGTAAATAGTCGCTTTTATTCAGAATGATTAATTACAATGTCAGAAAGTGACCTGGATTATCTAGCCTATTGAAGACGTCTTCCATCTATCAATGATGGCGACCATGTCACTAGGCCTAACATCAAACTTGGAACTTCTTCACTATGGCAGGGAATTTTGTTCAAAACTATAATGATCTGCTGAAATAGCTAATTCCTATGATGATAAAACATAATAACCTTTGACTAATAATAACTAAAACTTCAAACTTCTAATGGCAGATTCTTATGTTGATATTCAAATGTTAAACACCCTAAAACCTCTATTGATTTAAAAGTAGCCTTATCACAAATGAATTAGTTATAGCAACAAAGTAAAATTGTAAAAGCTTCTTCTACATAGCAATAGAGTGAAGGCATTAGTCGTAGAGCATCCAAAAAACTAAGTAATTAACCATAAAGATGCATTTGATTATTGAAAAAAGCGTATTAAATTGAGCTTTTCAAAAAAGCCTTTATAGTTTTTTAAGTTTTCAAGATTTGAAAGGATTCTGTTACTTTATGACACAAGGTAAGTTCACTAGTAAATATATACTCATATTGACCATTTTTTAGCCCTAAAAAGTTTATGTTTATGTTTACACAGTATCCCTTTAAATAATGTGAAAAAGAAAAAAGAAAAAATCTCAAGAATTAGATATCCTATTCCCAAAAGTTCTATTTCAAATTCAATCACAACTGCAATGTTACAACTTTCATTCCCTATATTCAGTAAGCTTTCTGAAATTCAACATCCTCTTCTCCACTTTCATCAGTTAAATCTACCACAGTTTGTCCATGAGAAGTAGTATTTATTAGTCTTTTCATAGAATAAACATCATCCAGAACTTGATTCTGTTTTCGATTGCTCCAATATGATATCACACAACCTACCAATAGTATAATTGATATATTTACACCAATATGCACTCCAAAATATGTTGGAATCAACATCATTTGCTCATGATCCTCTTGGTCCCACTTCCCAAACATAGGTTTGTACAAAACAGACCCCACTTGCCAAAACCATGTGCCTTGCAATAGATTTAGAAACCTGGCAGTCAATGCAATCAAAAGATTATTTCTATATCTCATCTCAAAGACAATCAGAACTGCTACAGCTACTAATATGTAGAGCAGTAAAGTGTGTAGTAGTACATCTAAAGAACTTCTCCCATGTAGATGAAAGCGGAATAAGATAAATTCCACACCATTGGCAAGAAAAAACATGGCATAATCCAAGTGTGCTGGTAAATCAAACTTAAAGTACACCAGTATATCAATAAAACTAGCCAATCCAAAGAAGAAATACATTGTAACATGTTGTTTATTACCAACCATGTAAAATACACCATTATTAGATCCTGTATAAATCTCTAATGCTAATGCGATAGAAACAAGAATGACTTTTATCACTGGTTCAATCGGCCATGATTCAGCTTTCCCACATAAACAAGAACAAGGAAACCACAATGCAGAAACAAATTTGGAATTTTCTCCTTTACATTTGTAATATCTCTTGTATATTGAAATAACATGCCAAAGAGAAATAAGAAAAAAAATAGATCCTGGTATGGCATGTCCTCCGAAATTTCCCATTTTTTAGAATATTTCAGGTTTGGAATAATGTTAAATTCTGAAAAAAAAACAATATTTATAAATTTTTACTTGTAAAAGTCCAACACATTTACCTTCAGATTAGGTTTGAATATTAAAAAATGTATAATACTATACAGACTGTAAGATGCAAAAATTAAACTTAGATAGTAGATAATGTCCACAAAGATATTATAATAATAAAATTGAGGTTAGTATTTATACATACCAAGTACGCTGCTCTACACAAACAGGTATGTAAAATAAACTACGAGCTACTCTAACTAAGTAACAACTGGTTTTTCCACTTTATCTATTGATATCAAATAATGCAGTCTGTCAGTATGTGTTTATAGTCATACTTTCAAATTCACCCCAACCATGAATGGGTGCACTCTAGTTTATGAATATCTTTACAGCTCTTAAGTTTAAACTAAACTAATGTCCAAAAGAAACGATACCACTTGTTTGCAAAAACAGTAAAGAAAAACTAAAAATTGCAGAAATTTAGGATTGGTGTAATACTTTTGAAAAATCTTTTATCAACATCTGTGCAGAAATTCATTTCAATAAAATCTGTAAAATAAATATAACTAGAATTGCTTACAATTATGAACGTATTTCGAGAGCCTTAAAATATTATGTAGGCTAAATTTGCAATGACCTACATCTAGACAATATATTGAATATCATTTGACCTAGTTTTCAAACTCATAAAATAATTAGGTCATACCTTCCGTAACGGTTAAAAATGGCGAAAATATGAAAATTATCAATTTTTGCTTTATTTAAGTACACTTATCTCTGTGAATTTTTTAAGTAAGCCTAATAAAAAATACCTACTCATAGACAATATATTGAATATTATTTGACTTAATTTTCAAATTCATAGATTAAGTGGGTCACACCTTCCGTAGCCGTTAAAGTGACCTAATTTAGAAAAAATCGAAATTTGAATAATTCGAAAAAAAATACAAAATTTAAAAATCGGCCTCCAAGAAAGGGTAGATAATGATCCATTGTATCTCTGTGCTAAATTTCATCAAAATCGGTCTATCAGTAGTATAACTAAAGACCTTACGTCTGGTCAATCAAACATTTTCCCGCAAAAGCATTTGCAAGGAATCTAATTGGTAGAAGGGAAAATCAAAATGAATGATGAGATTCTGAAAGCGACGGTTGGTTCATGTATATGTCCAAACGTTGTTTTAGGAACATGAGAGGGTGGGTGGGTTTCAAAAGCCTACGGCCAACCGCTGCCAACCGGCCTACCGGAAGGAAAAAAATGCGCCAAATAGATATTGTAAAATTTAAGGATCGTAGATTTTCATACAATAAAACGAAACTATTCAATTTGACGAAACTTTTGTCGACGTCAAAATTATGGAATCAAAATTATTTTAAAAATGAAACGAAAAAAAATGAATATTTTCTTTTCGTGTTCAGCGATGTTTTTCTTCACATTAACTGATACAATCCATGCCAAAAAAGCAATAATCTAATTTGTATTCAAATGGGACACACAATTAACCGTAAAAGTACCCTTAAATCTGTTTTAAATGATCACGACAGGAAGGTCGTTTGTTTCAGAGTTACTTCCCTTAATTTATTTATTTAACGTCGTCGGCATCATGGATGATCAACAAGACCAAGGGATCTTTCTTCCACCTTTTAGAATTTTTTCAAAGTTAATCCTTGACGTAGACTATAATAATTCTGCGAATGCTCCTCCTGTTAATCCAACCAAATCAGCAGTATATTTAGTTGATAAAACGCTTCACCAAGACTGGAAGCACACTTCCAGCACTTGGAAAAATCAGGTTTCCAGACACAGAACATTTAGGCCTAAAGAAAAAGATGGAACTGATGCCGATGGGATAAGATCGCATCATGATGATGATACGTAAACTCAAAATAAATTTTCAATCTTTCTAACATCAGAATACTTAGGATTGCCATATTTGTAATAAGTTTGCCTCATGACATGACAATCACCAATATCTTCACGATGTTTTGTCAAATCTTTAGCCGCAACTTTTTCAATCAACCAGTCATCATCACGATGAGGAGCATTCGCAGAATTATTATAGTCTACGTCAAGGATTAACTTTGAAAAAATTCTAAAATGTGGAAGATCCCTTGGCCTTGTTGATCATCCATGATGCCGACGACGTTAAATAAATAAATTAAGGGAAGTAACTCTGAAACAAACGAGCTTCCTGTCGTGATCATTTAAAAAAAGTTTTAAGGGTACTTTTACGGTTAATTGTGTGTCCCATTTGAATACAAATTAGATTATTGCATTTTTGGCATGGATTGTATCAGTTAATGTGAAGAAAAACATCGCTGAACACGAAAAGAAAATATTTATTTTTTTCGTTTCAATTTTAAAATAATTTTGATTCCATAATTTTGACGTCAACAAAAGTTTCGTCAAATTGAATAGTTTCGTTTTATTGTATGAAAATCTACGATCCTTAAATTTAACAATATCTATTTTGGCGCATTTTTTTCCTTCCGGTAGGCCGGTTGGCAGCGGTTGATGGTAGGCTTTTGAAACCCACCCGAACATGAGACCCTATTGGCTATTCAATAACATGCTTTTGAAAAGGAGGGGCAACAAAATAAAAATCATATCTAAATTATTGTGAATCATATTATTGACCTGTATTTGGAACACTCTCAATATTACTGTTATAATTAATTTATATTTATCTTGCATGCAACATTTGTTACACTGAATTTTAATTATAATAAATTGTTATTCTAAATACTAACAGATGCCCTTTTTCACAACATGTTATATGGTGCAAATTACTTTCAGTTAATTGCGCCCTCGATCAATATATTTCTGTGAATGGAGGAGATACTCAAGCACTATTAAAGAGAAAAGATTTTAGGTGTTTCTTAAAAATGTCGATAAATTTTGCAAATCGTAGTTCGAATGGTAAACTGTTCCATAGGATATTTTGATATTTGTTTTAAAAGGAAGAAAGAAGCAGAACAGGTGGAGTTGATAAGGTGTTTGAAGGATAGGTTGGAATCGATCACAGCGACAATGTTTTTGGCTTTATCTGATGGCACTATCAGTTCATTTTCAAATTGGATCTGCGTAGTTTTTAGTTTGCAAGTTGTTGTTTAGTGCCCAAGACCAATAGCTCTGTTTTATCTGGATTCAATTTTAGGAAATGTGTCGTCATCCAATTATGAATCTCGGTGAGGCAAGTCTTCAGATTCAGATTGTGTTGACGTTTCAAAAGTAAGATAGAGATGTGTGTCGTCAGCGAATAAGTGGGCAGACAGTCCATGTTGGTAAGCTATATAAGTTATTGGTTTAGTGAAGATAATGAATAAAACTGGTCCTAACACAGAACCTTGTGGAACTCCACAGGGCATTACCAATTCTGTCGATTTGGTACCAGTAACATCTACGGTAATGTGTCGGTTTGTTAAGTATGTTTTAAACCAGTTGTAAACATTTCCTAGCACTCCGAGGATGGTGTCATACAACTATCAGCACTGATATGTTTAATTCCTTCTGTAAGAACCATATTATTAAGCTTTTTGGCAGGTGCAAAGGTTTGACAAGAAAGGAATGATCAAACATCTTGTTTATAGATGGTAGATTTGGCATTAATCTATAAAGTTCTACAAGAGTTGTTGATGTTTTATAGCATTTTCAAATTCTTATTTATTGAACTTGCTATTGAATAGAAATAGTCAAATTGTTCAGAATAATTGAAAACAAAACATAAACCTGAAAATGTACAGACACACTCAAATCTATAGATGTCACATGACTTGAATTTCAGTTCCGTCAGATCATAGTTGCATGTCTGTTTACTTTATCCTTCAATATTATTCATGATGATCCATTAATTCACATGCATGTTGGTCAAACTATGGTCAATTGGAAAAAGACAAGAGAAAGAATGCTATTTATCCAAACATGTTCCCTCATATCCCTGCGTACTCATTTAATTGTTATTGACAAAGTAAAAGATCAAAACGGCCATGTTGGGTGCTATTCTTGGCTTGTTACAGCATTTAGAAATTCTATTTTCATGACCTAGACCCATGCTTTTAATAGGAACTTTATTCTTTTATGACCTTCTAAAAATATGCAATTTCTTTCAATAAACTCTTGGACATTGTAATTCACCAGTGGAGAAGTGGGGCATACAAATTAATGGACCCTTAATCTATATTCAACAAATTAAAAAATACAATTTTTATACGTTTTTCCTCAAGAATATGTCTCAAATCAACAACATTTTATCAACTATTAAAATATTTCTTGGGAAACCCCTTTTAGGTCTGGGACCATGTCGTCTCCATAGCCTTGACAGCCTTACCAATAGTGCACCCCAAGTTTAGGAGGAGACTGGCATGCCACTGCCAATGTGGTGTTTAATCAAATTGAATTGTAGTTCAAATGTTATTCTATCATCAAAAAAACTGAAACACTTTTAAATGGAGTCTACAATCAATAATACTAATACTAATATGTTCTTTTCTAACATAAGTTTAGACATTGGATATTGCTTTTTAACCAGGTTATCCACTCATTCAACTGTGCTGAGTATCGATTTTGTAAATTGATATCGATTATCGCCGGCAATTGTTCGATCGATTATCGATATTATCGATTTTTACGGAGATGGGTGGGGATCAAATAAAAGGACCCTTAATTATGCTATTTAGTGTAGTTTGCATTGTGAAGTGTGGTGTGTTATTAAATTGTTATCATATCCTAGCTTTTTATTTTGGCTTTGCCAGGAAAATCAACAATTTTTCTACTCATCTTTATTGAAAGACACAAGTTGAATATGATGAGATGAATGTAAGCATTGCAAGTATAAAGGGACACAACTCGTTGTATTTTATATTACTTCCAGTTTTTAACCAATGCCGTGAAAAACAATAAAAACGTTTTACAAAATAGGATATTTATTATCATCATTGTTTATTTGTGCTAGACAATAGAATGGAAAAGACAACAGTAAAAGAAAACGTGGGAAGGCAAGGAAATTCATTATACGTCGATAATTGATAATGAAATTTGGATATCGATATTTAAATTCCTGCCCCATTATCGATAATATCGATAATTCAATAAATTCTCCCAGCCCCTACATTCAACTCAACCTTTACAACCGTTTGTTAGTTCAACATTGACTCTACAATGAAATAGTGACATTTTGCAGATGGGCAGGGTCAAACAGCTATAACTATGTCTGAAAATTTATTTTGATTACCTAGAATAGTGCAGTGAATATGACATCGTCAATTCAAGAATGTTACTAAAAATCAATACGAATAATTGGTTGTTTTATGGTATAATAATATAATTAGGCAGTCACTTAATAATTAATAGATACCGGTAATATTAATAATAATATGAACATTTATAAAGGACTAAAAGCCACATCACATAGGGACATGCTCCGAGCTCAGAGATCCAATTTCAGTAATATACTTTACTATTGTAGCTTGTCGTTCAAATCCTATCTATTGTAGCTTTGACTCTAAAAGAGCAGAAACTAATAGATCTAGATTTTATTTTCGATACCGTATGGCAATCGTTGTTTGATATAATAAAGTTATTAATAGTGTAATAGGTTCTTCCCTGTAAACAAAGCACAAGGTCACAAAAACTATTAGTCGAATAAGGATGTCCATCAAAAAGGACATAAATCTTATTTCATTTCACAATGTAAATGTAAATCATTACGAAATAAATGAAATCTGTTTTTAACATTTATTTGAGTTAATTGTTATAACATTGATCTAAACTGTTTTTAACCCATTTCAAATGTACATTGTTTTAAAATAAATCAACTTCTATCCTGAAAATAAGGTCTGTATTTGTTGCATTTGTTCCTTTTGTTTTAGGTTTGTAGGGAAAAATAAATCTTACCTGTGAAATTATTTTCAACCAAAAGTTTGACTTACCTAGAAAAAGAAGTATTAAAAAGTGTCCATTATTTTTTAAAAAAAGTGTCCATTATTTTTTAGTTGTTTGGACCGTCTGTCTTTTCACTGAGAAAGCAATTCAATTATATATACAGTTTTAGTTACAACGTTGATAAAGTGAAATACAGCTTGTTCTTGATTCTGATTTCTCTGATAAGCCGTTCTTAACAATTGCATGTCAGTTTTTTCCAAAGGTTTGCTAAACCTAGTTGTTGTGGCATTAGAGTTGGATATATCCTTATTTCAACTTCTTTTTGCTCCTATTTTGTTATCATCAGAGGGTATGAGAAAAAAGGTTTCTCCGTATATGAAAACCGGGTTTTTCATACTAAATATTATCCATTGGCTCGACTTCGGATGTATTTCTAAAGGTTGATTGAGTTATAAATATATCATTTTCACTTGAGGAATACATTGTGTGTAGAAGACGTTTGCAGAGTATGTTTGCCACAGTCTAAATCTGAACCCACATAACTATTAATCAATCAATGAGTTGTGTTGATTACAATTAGTTTAACTTTGTAGGGCTATCATTTAAGTAAGATAGAGCACTCAAACTGTCTATTAAGCCAGAGAATGATCAGTGTTCGGGGCTACGCCCCTCATACTGTCCATTCTCTGGCTTAATAGACAGTTTTCGTACTCTATCCCTTACATAGACTGGATCCTACATGAACTAAGAGTCTGAAATTGCACCACTAGCATGAAATAATGACAATTATTCTAAGGCTTTATTTTCACATATAAGATTTTGTCAACTTAACACCCCTCTAAAGCTGTGCAAATTTCAAACAATTATTTTTAGAAGATTATTTCTTAACGCATGTAGTCACAATTTCATACGTGACTAATTCCAATTTAAATGTCATGGCCAGGATTTGCCAATTAAATAAGATTTAACGAAGCTGCGGGTAACAATGGCAACATACACCAAATGTCAACAAAGCAAGCTTAGATCTTTTACATGCTTAGACAGCAACATGAAATTGATCAAGGAAAATAAAAAAGAATTTGGACTGTAACTACAAAAGTGTGTAAAATGTACACAAAAGTGGATAAATGGAAATGGAGGCAGACCAAAAGTGATCGAACCAAAATAATTTTTCCATGGTAAGAAAATAATAAACAGGTCATTCTATGATGACAGATTAGTCACATGACTAATAACCGATAGTTTACTGCCTTGAATATATGGGTCGTGATTCTTATATGGTAATAGTACCTCTACGTATTGGTAAAGAGTCTGATTTGGACCCCAACACCATGATTTAAGAATCTGGTTTTCATATTTGTTATTCAATCAATTGCACAGCTTTAGAAAAGTGGTAAGTCATATGATCTAAAGTGTTTTGACTTCATGTGATTGATTGTAAAGTCTGATCATTTCTTGGGAGGGTGCAACTGAACCTCCTTTTTAGAAGTATTACCGACTGTCAGTCCATGGAATAGGAGATAAAAGTATTACCTTCATCTGGAGAATTGTAATTCAATCTGTCTTTAGCATGAACACCGTCAGTTTTTATATGATTACGTATTGATGACCATTGTTTATCTTCTCTTGGATCCACCATACATATCTATATATTATATCAAGAATAAAGATAGCTTGCCAGGCATGGTAATATACGCCCACTGACAGCATTTATTTTGAGTAAAAATTTGACAGTACAGTAACAATCAGCCGAATGAAATATTCAACCTTCAGCCATACACTTCTTTTTTAGAGTGATAAATCTATAATATTACTAAGTTTCATTAAGGTCTCTCAAGAAATGTACCTAATACAAGGCAATAACTCTGTAAATAATTTTTGGTATTTTTGACTTTCAATAGGGTCCATCCTTGTTTTTTGTCAAAATCTATACAGAATTGTGCCTTCTTAAGTGTTTATGAGCTAAAATCAGTCAAGAATTGTGCCATGTAGAGTTTTTACGAGCCAAACATGAACACATTTTAAAGAACAATGGTCACAATTCATATCTAATATATTTTGATATTTTCAATTTTCGATAGGGTTCATCCTTGGGTTATATAAATCAATTTCACTAAGTTTAGTCATAATCGTGGAGTGTTATGAGGCAAAAATTGAATGGGTTTCGAAGAACAATGATTATAATTCATACTCAATATATTTTGATACCTTTCATTTTCAATAGTTCCTATCCTCAAATAATTTCAGCGAATTTCATCAAAATTGGCAATCTAGTGTATTTACAAGGCAAAAATTGAATGTGTCTTCAAGAACAAGTTTCATCAAATTCTGAAAAGATTGATATGGAAGGGAATAGCTGCCATAATTAGATGCAATGAAGAAGTGTCTAATTCCGTTGTAATAAGTCAAATGGCATGTGTAATAAAACAAGATACCTTAATGTCCAGTCCCATTGCCAATGACGCATAATTCACACATAAAATTGTTTTGTGCGTGATTGTTCGTGGAGAAATTAGTCATTTTCTGGGGTTGTGCGTGGTCATAATCACCGATGAATCGAGTATAAACTGCGCATATATCACTTATAATCACTGACAAAGAACGAACATTCCATGCACAACAGCCCACAAGCCCAAACACGATACAATTTCTGACGTTCAATCTACACATGTATAGCAAATGTAACAAGCAAGGTCACCAAGAACTCCTGAAATGCAGATGGAGGTGCAGGTGCATGCTGCTGCTGTTGCTGCTGCTGATATTGAAAACCCTGCTGCTGGTGAATCCGAAGAAGATGCACGTCCAGACAAGGGCAGAGGCAAGGGAAAAGTCGTTGCCAAACATGACTATTCCCTTGAAGCTGAGATGGAAGCAAATCTCCTTGAGTGGATGGCTGAGCCAGAGGAAGTCTGGAGGCAGGACAATCACCTCTACAAGAAACGTAGAGAAATCTGGGCTGCCAAGGCTGATGAGCTGGGGCTAGAGTTGGACCACATCATGGGCTGGTGGAAGTCAGTCAAGGACTGGTACATCAGACTAACAAGGGTCAAGTCTGGTCAAGCAGCCAAGAAGTACACAGACAGGGAGAGGTTCATCCTGGACAATCTCCAGTTTTATAAGACCCAGCTGCCATCAACCAAGTCTGATCCTATGGTGAGCTTGCCCATGAATTCCACCCAGACATCACAAGCCAGTGACAGTGAACTGGACAGTGACCAGGAACGTGCACCCACTCCACTTGAAAAAGACCTGGAGGCAGTGGAGACGACATCTGCTCAGGACAGCCAGATTCAGAGTTCCAGCAGACAGATCAAGAAGAGGAGGAAGAGGGAAGGGGACCGTGAAGAAGAGTGGATGAAGGACTTGAGAGAAACTATGAAGGCTAATCAGCAGCTGCTGACCCAGCTGATACAAGACAGACCATCCACTTCAGAACGAGAGGCCTTCATCAAGTATGTTGGGGAGAGTCTGTGTTCTGCACCTGCAGACAAGTACAAGGCGATGAAGGCCAAGATAGGAGCCATGATTGACGAAGAAGATGAAGGCCAGGTCCCTGATCCTACAAGACCAGCTCAAGTGATGTCTGCACCGCCAGTCCTCCACCACCAACATGTGATGTACTGTAAGGCTACAAATTATTGCGAGATAGAAATTAATGCGTTAAATGCGACCTATCCACGATTGCATTAATTTGTATCTGCATTTTTAGATACATATTTCCAAGTGAATTTTATGGAGTTCAAATATGGCTGACATTAGTGAACATCAATATATAAGTTAAGTATTTAAATTGAGACCGGGCGGGATTAAGTAATTAGGTAATTATCTCTAAATTTGAAGTTGATTAGTAATCAATGACGTTAAAAAAACAAAATAGTTTCACACTATATAGAATTTTCAAATGTCCACAGATTTGGTCGATTCAGGAACAATCAATCGCGACCAATTGTTGCCAGATTCATACAATATAAGTACCTGGAAATCGTGAAACGGGCAGCTACAAGACTTAGGAATACTCCGTATGGAATAAGCGAACAGTTCCCACCATCGATTGAAGCAGAGAGACGAACACTATATCCAGTTTTAAAACAGTTAAGAGTGGGAGGACACAATGTAAGAATGGTAAGAGACAAACTTTTTGTAAATGGAGACTTATATGAAGCTAACAAACATAATAATATGTTATCACAACAATACCTCCCGACAACTCCACCGAGACAACCTCAAAGACAACCTCAAAGTTACGATCGGATAACAAGACAACAGGCTCCAGCAACACTGATTAGACAATTTAGACTCCTGCTACAAACATACATGGTGGTGTGTCAACGGAAAATAGATATGTTGCATTATCAAGGCCCTGGAAGCAATCCGCAACTCGACCACCTAAACGCCCTAAACCACCAAGTTGGTCATTTGAGGAACACCCAACAGTATTTTCAACCCCATATGAACAATAGGACAACGCAGAGAGTTTCGATTCGGAGCTAAGAATCTTATCTTGGAATGTTGGTAAAGGTTTGAAATCGAAAAAGCTAACTGATGAAAAATTTAGAACATTTCTGTGTTCTCATGATGTTATATTTTTATGTGAGTGCTGGTTGGATAAAGCTGATGACGATAAATGTATAGAACTGACTGAATATAAATCACATGTGTTTCCTAGATTGATTGGTAAAGGGGGTGGGGTGGTTCTTTTTATTGCAGACAAGATTAAACCCAAATGCTCGATTATTGAAAATATAGATAATACTATTATTGCTATCAAAATCCCAGTTTCTACTGTGTACGCAAGGATATAATTGTAATAGCTTCTTATATCCCCCCTTCAAATAGCCCATATTATCAACGAGACGACATAGACTTGTTCAAAGCTTTAACTGAAATGATCTCAAAATATAATGATGAATATATGGTTGTTGTAGTAGGTGATCTGAATAGTAGAACTTCAAATAGAGATGATTTTATACGAGATGATAAATTAAGTAGTTCGACTGTTGATATTTTAGATAGAGTTTGCCCTTATATACCAGATTTAAATGTAGCTCTTAGAGAAAGATGTAATGTGGATGATTCCATAAACCAACATGGCCGAGAATTACTGTCTTTATGTAAATCTACTGGTTTAAGAATCCTTAATGGTAGACACGAAGGGGACCCTTATGGTTCTTTCACTTTTTATAATCCTAATGGTGCGAGTACAATTGATTATTTATTAGCCAAACAGGAATATTTTTCTATTATAAAAGATTTTAATTCTGGAAACTTTAATGAGTTCTCAGATCATTCTCCATTAATATTTAGTTTTGTTTGTACAAATTTTAATAGGAAAGAAATTGATAATATAAATAGTGATCATATAACAGTGTTCAATTGGGATAATGACCTCATTGAAGATATAACGAAATCCATAACTTGTAATCAGTCTCGATTAAACGATATTTGTTCAGTCTCAAATCTTAATCAGTATAGCATTGACAGTAGTGTTCAACTCTTCTCAGATAAACTTGATGAAATAATTAGACCTTTTTGTTACAAAGACGTTAGAAAATCGAAAAAACGAAATAAACCTCAAAAGCCATGGTTCGATGACGGGTGTAGATTAAGTTATTTCAATTATAAAAGCTCATTATTTGCATTTAATAGAAACAAATCCAAATCTAATCATGAAATTTTAATTCAAAATAAGTCACATTACAAAAAACTTGAAAGAAAATTAAAACACAATTATCTAACACAAAATGGAAACATGTTAAATTTAATGAGAAAATATAATCCTAAAAGATTCTATAAATCATTCCAAAAACGCAAATCAAGAGTTTCTAGCTCCATTCAAAATGAAGAATTTTATGATCACTTTAGGAAAATAAATTCGATTTCTCCCGATATTTGTATAAATGATGAAGTTAAAAATTTCGTAAAGGAACATGATTCCAATCCAGCAAATAATGAGTTTATTCACCAAGAATTAGACGGGTATATAACTGAGGACGAAATAAGAATTGCTATAAAAAACTTGAAACTGAACAAAGCTAGAGGAATCGATAATATACCTAATGAAATTTTGATTTATTGTAATAATGTTTTAATGTCAAGTTTAATTCGCTTATTTAATAATATTTTAGACTCTGGATGTTATCCGTCCTCATGGAATATTGGATGTATTATACCTGTTTTTAAAAAAGGTGATGTAAATAATACAGATAATTATAGAGGTATTACATTAGTAAGTTGCATTGGAAAGCTGTTTACATCAATTTTAAATAAACGTATCTTAGATTATGATAAAAATTACAATATTATCACCCCATCACAGTTTGGTTTTAGAAAAAAATTATCAACTACTGATGCAATTTTTGTACTTCAAACCCTGATTAATAGAACACTCAAAAATAAAAAACGTCTATATTGCTGTTTCATAGATTATTCCAAATGTTTCGATCTAATTCAAAGAATAAATTTATGGTACAAATTAATTCATGAAGGGGTAGATGGTAAAGTATTTAGAGTTATTAGATCTTTGTACAGTAAAGTCAAATGTTGTGTTAAGTCAAATGGAAATATTTCAGAATTTTTTGATTGTAAAAATGGTTTTTTTCAAGGAGAAATTCTTTCGCCTCTTTTATTTTCATTTTATGTAAATGATTGTGAGAGGACTTTTTTTCAGAATGACTGTCCATCACTAACTCTAGACACCCTAAATTTATTTTTATTGATGCATGCAGATGACAGAGTGTTATTCTCAGAAACAGTAACAGGACTTCAAGAACTAATAGACTCCTTACAATCATATACATTTAAATGGAACCTCACTGTAAATATCAATAAAACTAAAGTAGTAATTTTCAGAAATAGTGGGAAAATTAAACAAAATGAAGTATGGTATTTTAATAATAATAAACTAGCAATTGTTGATGAGTTTAACTACTTGGGAATGCTTTTAAACTATAACGGCAAATTCTTAAAAACCCAAAAACAGTTAGGAGACCAAGGGCGGAAGGCACTATTTTCTATTTTAAATATTTGCAATCAGAATTATTTTAATATTGAAACTATGAAAAAATGAAATCATTCATTTACTGTTTTTAAAATCTATTCTTAAAGTCAAGCGATCAACTATGAATTATATGATCTATTACGAACTAGGTAGATTTCCATTGTATATAATCAGATTATGTAGAATATTTAAATATTGGTTTAAGCTTTTAAGTACAGAAAACATTTTATTAAAATCTTGTTTAATTGAAAGATGTAGCAATGATGATACTTGGATAGTAAGCATAAGAGAAAATTTATATAAAATTGGACTTGGCTATATATGGGAAAATCCAAAGTTTTATTTACATTCCTTCGCATTAATTAAAGAAAGAATATTAGATAATTTCAAACAAGAATGTCATGAACTCGTAAGTGATTCTCCAAAAGATACTTTATATATCAATTCAACTAATAAATTTGAACTTCAACCATATCTTACTAAACCAATATATAAATTATATCTTTTAAAAATTGCAAAAATACGTTTATCTGCACAGTCTTTACATGTTGAAACAGGGCGTTACACAAAAATTGACCGTAATAAAAGATTTTGTCCATTTTGTTTATCATGTAATAGCAGTGTTATTGAAGATGAGTTTCATTTTATTTTATATTGCCCTTTATACAGTGATTATAGGTATAAATTTATTAAATCATATTATTCTAAATACCCTAGTATGTATAAACTTATAAAACTTTTATCTACAGAAAATATTTTAGTATTGAAAAAACTAGGCACATACTTAAATTTATCATATAAAAGACGTAAGAAATTTATAACAGTTATGTGAAACTCTCCATGTATTATATGTTTTGTTTGTACTCTATGTTTGTTTGTACTGTATGTATATATGTTCTATTTGTATTTGTATACTTGTATCTGATGAGCAGAATTGCTCAAAGAAATAAAGAACTTGAGATACTTGAGATACACTATTTAAAGATAAAATTTTGATCATTGTTCAGGTCTTCATTCATTAATCACTTAAGAATGTTGATGATATTAAAAAACTGACACCTATCGCAGATTGCATGAATTTGTACTCGCATTTTAGTCTATATACCCCATGTCGCATTAATTTGTTGACGCATTAATTTCCAGCCTTACAGTACCAGCAGCAGTACCAGCAGCAGCCTCAGCCAAGTACCTCTCAGCAGTACCAGCAGCCACAGCCTGTACAGCAGTACTAGCAGCAGCAGCAATGGCGAAGTACCTCTCAGCAGTACCAGCAGCCACAGCCTGTACAGAAGTACCAGCAGCAGCAACCTCAGCCAAGTACCTCCACTTGGGATCGTTGGTCAGCAAGCAGCCTAACCCAACTTCTCTTGTCATGCCAGGAAGTGTTTGATGGGTCCCTCAACTTCAGCAATTTCAGCATCTACAGCAAGATTTTCAGAGGACCAGGATCCAACAGGAGGAACAGCGACCAGTCACTGAATACGCCTCCAGCGCCCAAATCTGATGGTGGAAAGTGAAATTTGCTAAAAAGACAAAGTGTAAATGTGTGAGTGAATGGGGAAATTTTCTTACTAATAAATTTCTAAAACTTTGAAATATTTGTTAGTTCTTGGTATGAATGTGCACATCAAAGTGAAATGAATGAAAGGAAATGAATGCAATGAATGAAAGAGAAAGTCCCCCCCCCCCCAAAAAAAAAATAAAGTCCCCTAAAAAAAAAAGAAACTAGTGTCAATGCAAAATCTTATAGTTTATGTTTGTATATTTCATGAAATTTTTTAAAGATCTTTTTCCTTTTTTTTATATTTCTTTTTTATTTTGGGGGGGACTTTAATTGTTTTGGGGACTTTATTTTTTTTTCTTTCATTCCTTTCACTTTCATTTGCACTTACATTCAGACTGGCACAAAATTATAAGTCACAAATATATCTTTAAATTTCATTTATTAAAACAATTTCAAACATTCATTCCATGCACACATTCACACAGTCCATTTTAAATGTTCTCATTAACCATCGCATCTTGCCATGGCACTCCACCTGCTGGCGAATTACACCAGTGTCTCAGCAGGTTTCTCTGGAGCTTGCCTTCCTTGGATGCTCTGTTGGGGGCCTGCACAACTCTAGTGTCCTCCAAGTTTCTCCCCTCTCGCCAGACACCAGGCTGTACGTTTCCATTTGGATCTTGCACATCCAGCAGACGATTCTGAAGCACAGGGTACGGAGTCCTCATCAGGTTGTGTAGCAGAACACAGGCCTTGACAATCCATCTGACAGTATCAGGGTGAAGCTGCATGTTGCTGAGAAGAACTTGAAATCTGTTGGCCAGGATGCCAAAAGCATTCTCCACCACTCTTCTTGATTTTGACAGCCTGTAGTTGTAGATTCTGTAGTCCCTGTCGAGGTTCCTGGCACCATAAGGCTTCATCATGTAGGTCCTGAGACTGAAGGCATCATCTCCCACCAGGCAAAGGATCGGGCTGAGGCCACCCTCTGATGGTTTTGTTCTCTAGGCTTTCTTTCAGCTCACTGTTGTTGAAGATCTGGGCATCTGAAGCTGAGCCATTACCAAACACGTCCACCCACAGGAACTTGTAATCAGATGTCACATTGCCACATGCCACATGTTTGCCATCAACTGCCCCTACCAAGTGAGGGAAGTTCCATGTCTGGTACCAGTCATATGACAGTTGACGTCAGCCTTCTTCAGTGGTTGGAGGTGACATTTGCTCTTCAAGGTACTCTTCTATGATGGCCTCGCAGACTGTTGTGGGGGCCCTCCAAGCATACTGCATGTCATGGTACTTGGCTTCAGATGCCAGATGACGAAGGGTTATGGCAACTTTCATACCAGGATCCAGGGGAACTCTGAAGTTGGTAGTGTGCTTGGTTCGCCTTGGGGTCAGCCTCTGGACAATCTCATCAAACAGTGAAGCATGCGTGTTCATGCGTAGTTTATAAGTTTTTTATGCGTTATTTGTGCATGTTTCGTGTGTTAATAATTTTGGTAAGTGATTGTAAGTGATATGTAAGTGATATGTAAGTGTTCTGTAAGTGATTCGTCAGTGATGTGCGTGCTAGGAGCCAGTTCCTGACGCACAAGCACTGACAGAACACGCACATATCACACACCTTCCATGTCCAAACTACATACAAACTGCGCATAAACTGCATATAATCGCGCACAAATCGCGGAAAAAATTTTGAATCATTCAAAACTGACGATCGCGCACAAACCCGTCTCCGCGTACAATCACTTACAAAAACTGATGCTCCAGGTGTGAAACATGTGGGATTTACGCACATCACTGACGAATCACGCGCAAAGAAAATTTTATGCGTAATTCATGCGTAATTCGTGCCCAAGTGCAGTGGGACTGGGCCTTAAAGACATATGACAGGTTTTGTTAAAGCAAATCTTGTTTAATTACACATGTCATTTGACTTATTACAAGGAAATTAGACACTTCTTCATTGCATCTAATTATGGCAGCTATTCCCTGATAAGATTACTCATTGATAGTGGAAAAAGAACTTACAGCATGATGAACAGTTTCTGGTACAGCATCAGCACCTTTTAAATCTATCCATGTTGGAAAATACATTAATTTTTCCTGCAACATAAATAAAATATAAATAATGGAATTAAAATTTGGCAATGAATTATTGAGATTTTGATTTTAATTGAGTCAAAATATTTAAATTCTTAATATCGTCATTATAACAGCAATCAACCACACCACTATATTATATGATATTTATTAATAGCATGTTTACAGGTAGGAAGCCAGATCTAGACTAATACAGTTTATGTTAGCTTAAAAATTCCAGTTTCTAAGACTAAGGTAGATCTGATTGATGAGAGGTGAAACAAGCTCTGTGATTGGCAAGCCTGTGTTACAGATACAACAACTTTGAACTCAGATATCCTCATTGCTTTCTTTGCTATTGAAGGGGATGTATGATAACAATACACTATTGAAAATAAATTGCTTTTGTTGAGTTTCATGGATATGAAGGGAAGGTACTTACAGCCATTTTCTTCACATCAAAAGAGTGAAGTGTAGCAGAACAGACTATCATTTGTAAGCGTTTCCCATCACTAGTGACTTTAGGTATTTGTTCATGAAGTCGAGTAATCATTTGACCATACCCTTGTGATAGCAGTCCATCCTATAAAATATAAAAATGCCACATATTAACTTGTAAATTTTTCACAAACCTGGATATTTAGTACTTTTATGTATTTTTATTTATATTTACCTTAAAAGTGGTGCAGGTTGGAGGGGGTAATATAGACTCCTTTGTCACATGAATTGAACAAAACCATTACCAGAAAAATTTAAAACTTCCAGAGTTAAAGTATGAGAATATTTAGTATCTCAAAAGAAGGATTTAACTTACACATTCATCAAGGACAAAGAATCTAACTTGATGTAAAGCTAACTTTCCAGTAGATATTAAATCTTCCATTCTACCAGGAGTACCAACAACTATATCTACCTGCAATAATAGATATCAAATATTAAATCTTCCATTCTACCAGGAGTACCAACAACTATATCTACCTAAAAAAAAAATAAAATTTAAAGGAAAAAATTTCAAAAAAATTAAATTTTTCTTCCATTCTACCAGGAGTACCAACAACTATATCTACCTGCAATAATAGATATCAAATATTAAATCTTCCATTCTACCAGGAGTACCAACAACTATATCTACCTACAATAATAGATATCAAATATTAAATCTTCCCTTCTACCAGGAGTACCAACAACTATATCTACCTGCAATAATAGATATCAAATATTAAATCTTCCATTCTACCAGGAGTACCAACAACTATATCTACCTACAATAATAGATATCAAATATTAAATCTTCCATTCTACCAGGAGTACCAACAACTATATCTACCTGCAATAATAGATATCAAATATTAAATCTTCCATTCTACCAACAACTATATCTACCTGCAATAATAGATATCAAATATTAAATCTTCCATTCTACCAGGAGTACCAACAACTATATCTACCTACAATAATAGATATCAAATATTAAATCTTCCATTCTACCAGGAGTACCAACAACAAGCTCTGTGATTGGCAAGCCTGTGTTACAGATACAACAACTTTGAACTCAGATATCCTCATTGCTTTCTTTGCTATTGAAGGGGATGTATGATAACAATACACTATTGAAAATAAATTGCTTTTGTTGAGTTTCATGGATATGAAGGGAAGGTACTTACAGCCATTTTCTTCACATCAAAAGAGTGAAGTGTAGCAGAACAGACTATCATTTGTAAGCGTTTCCCATCACTAGTGACTTTAGGTATTTGTTCATGAAGTCGAGTAATCATTTGACCATACCCTTGTGATAGCAGTCCATCCTATAAAATATAAAAATGCCACATATTAACTTGTAAATTTTTCACAAACCTGGATATTTAGTACTTTTATGTATTTTTTATTTATATTTACCTTAAAAGTGGTGCAGGTTGGAGGGGGTAATATAGACTCCTTTGTCACATGAATTGAACAAAACCATACCAGAAAAATTTAAAACTTCCAGAGTTAAAGTATGAGAATATTTAGTATCTCAAAAGAAGGATTTAACTTACACATTCATCAAGGACAAAGAATCTAACTTGATGTAAAGCTAACTTTCCAGTAGATATTAAATCTTCCATTCTACCAGGAGTACCAACAACTATATCTACCTACAATAATAGATATCAAATATTAAATCTTCCATTCTACCAGGAGTACCAACAACTATATTTACCTACAATAATAGATATCAAATATTAAATCTTCCATTCTACCAGGAGTACCAACAACTATATCTACCTACAATAATAGATATCAAATATTAAATCTTCCATTCTACCAGGAGTACCAACAACTATATCTACCTACAATAATAGATATCAAATATTAAATCTTCCATTCTACCAGGAGTACCAACAACTATATCTACCTACAATAATAGATATCAAATATTAAATCTTCCATTCTACCAGGAGTACCAACAACTATATCTACCTGCAATAATAGATATCAAATATCAAATCTTCTCATCCATCAACAACTATGATCCTTGAAGTGAAGTGACATTTAGGGGTAGGAATCACATGAATAATGTCGGCAAAATAGAGACAAATGAAAAGCCCTGAACTAAATCTACCTATATTTATAAGTGCAATCAATGTGCCAACAACTGTAATTAAAAGAAGCTTATTAATATTGTAACAGAATATTCAGCGCCATCGAGTCGAACTTTCTAGATAATAGGCGCTATAGATGCATTATTATTATTATTATTAATATTTACACTTACCCCTTGTTCTAATGCATCAACTTGTTCTTTAGCACTGACACCTCCAATAATTAACAATTCACTAAAACAAAACTTTAATTAATAAACAAAATGTGACTTCTTGAAAATTATAAGGCAGAAAACTTAGCTGAGAAAAAAAAAAAAATTGTAAACTTTAAAACTTTTTGAAAAAAACTACCAAATACCAAAGTCTCAAACTTTGTCAAAAAGATATATATATTCTTCTCTTGGACTTCATCTGTGCCATTACCAAATTATAGAATAAGACACATAAAATACATGTAAATTAAAAATAAAAATAACAAAAATCTTACTTGACTTGGGGATTACTGACATGTTTTTTGAACTTTTGTATCTGAGACAGGGTCTATAAATACAATAAATAATATTGTAAAGTGACAACCAAATGTATTCTTGATGCAGATGAAAACAGGTCTATGAAATTAAATAAATGTATTGAACTTTTTTCAAATAATAATATACTGATTCATTTAAAAATACTATTACTAATTACAATTCTAATCAAGTATCAACACCAATATAATTATACGGCCAAAAAACCAATACAGACAAAAATATTTAAAAAATATGAACAGTTAAGTTGGATTTAAAATATGTAGGTGATTTTCTAAAATGGAACAACAGATATCATAAGAGTGAAGATTATTGATCAACTGAATCTCCTACTCTTAACCTTGTAAGGACTAAGACAATAACTAGTGACACGGAAGCCAAACTGGCTCAGCCTGATGTGAACCATCAGAGCCAACCAGTTTCATTGAAGGATATTTGAGACAATCTTATCTGATGTAAACTACATGGTAGAAAAAAACTCTAATACAGCTACAGGTGATCAGAATGACACGAAGATGTCGCCAAAAAACAAATAAATTCAGGGTTTAAACTTACCTGTTCAGCTAATTCTCTTGAAGGCTACAAATAATAAAAATTGCACTGAATAAATAATTCAACAAACCATTGTTTACTGATAAAGGTATTTTAAAAACAGCATTTCAATCTTCTTTCATCAAGTACTCCTGATTTCATAAATGCTGGATTGAAATTGGGTTGATTTACAGAAGAGATTGAGCAGATTTGGGCCCTTGTTACAATGTGTTTTTCTACAAACCAAACAAGCATCAATTTTTTCATCAGATTTAGGCTATCTGAAATTCGAAGTGTCAAATGGCCCCTAATCTAATCAACAATGTAATCTAAATAAATTTCTACCAAAATTGTTCCCCAATAATGTCACTGATCAAAACAGGTTATAAATATTGAATTGTGGGGTAGCGAAACCCTGAGGTTCTTAAAGCTCTACTTTAGGTTAACTTTTTGGTATTCCACAATTTCTTATTCTATCAAAAACACAGGCTGTACATGACCTGCTTTGATTGGTTGAAGATACTGCTATTTGGACAGACCTTTGGTAGAAATCCTATTTGATTACACTTTGAGTAAAAATATCAAAAAAACCCAAAAGATAACTCATTGTAATCAAATTTTAATTAGATTGTAGAGTATTTGGTCTGCTCTAATAGGTCAAATAATTGGGAAATGGCCAACTGAGAGAAATAAATATAACTTTTAACATAACAAGTGGTTGCCTAGCAAGATACGCCCACTTTAAAATATATTTTCTGTTTTAACACAGGCAAAAACTCTAAGATTATTTAGGTCCAATCCAAGTTCTGGTCAATATGAATGTTCACACCAAATTTCATTAAGATAGCTTCCCCCAGGCAAGGAAAAAAATTTATACGGCCCCCCAAATTTTTTTTGGGGCAGCTTTTTGAAATTTTTTTTTTGGAAATTTAAAAAAAAACTTTTTTCCAGGGTAAAAAAAAGGGTTTTAAAAATTTTAAGGGCCCAAAAAGGGAATTTTTTTTTGGAAAATTTTAAAAATTCCAACCCTTTCCAACCTTTAATAAATTTTTTTCTAGGGGTTTCAAAAAAGGGTTTTCATAAAAAAATCTGTAAAAAAGAATTTTTTTGGGTTACCTTTTAAAAATATAAATTTTAACCCCAACCCCATTAAAATTTTCTTTTTAATTTTGCAATAGGGTTTTTCAAGCCTTAAAAAATATTTTTTTTTCTGATGATTTAAATAGGGCTCATCCTTGGGTTTTTAAAAAACTTTCACCCCAAAGTTTTGTAAAAAATGGTTTAAAAGTTTTACCCAGATTAAGGGGTTTTCAAAAAAAGGAAATTAACTGAGATAATATTTTGATATTTTTGATTTTCAATAGGGTTCACCCCTTGGGTGAAAAAACAATTTAAAGGAGTTTTCATAAAACATTGCTTTAAAAATTGTTCTTTCTAGGGGTGTTTAAAAAAAAGGTTAAAAATTGCCTTTTCAAAACAAGGGCAATAACTGACACTAAATATATTTCGATTTATTTGATTTTAATATGGTTCATCCTTGGGTAAAAGCAATACTCAAGCCCAGTTTTATCCCAATCCATTAAGAATTGTTCTTTTTTAAGTTTTGCAAGCTAAAATTGAATGTGTTTTCAAAACATGGGCAGTAACTGATACAAAACAGGTTTTCAAATTCGGGGGATAAATTAAAAAAATTGGGGTTGTTTCCTTTGGGCCCGTTTTCCCAATTTACACCAAGTTTTATCAAAATCTCCCAAAGTTGCCAGGTTAGGTGTCCCCCGAGCAAAAAATCATTCATTTGAATCGTGTAGGCAAATATTTTTAAAATTTCAAACCATTTTTGGGTGGTGAATGGCTAAAGTTTAGTGAGTTTTTTCTAGCACTAGGTCCGTGGGTTGTGCCGATCTGCGAGGTTTATAAAAATTAGGTTAAATTGGCCCTTTTCCCAACACAAAGAGCCCAATTTTTAAACTGCCAGTGCAATATATTTCCCGAGCTTAAAAAATTCATTTTCAATCGTGGGCGACATCCTTCTCGTTAAAACTGAGTTCTCAAGCCATTTTTATAAGGGTCCTTTGAATTGTTCAGTTTGGGAGTTCTTCGCAAGCTAGGCGATTGAACGGGGTTTTCGAATCCCGATGGGGAAAATAAAAAACTATTTCCCGTGTTTAACTGGGGTTTTTCCCCATCTCCCCTAAACCTATGTACACAAAATAGACGATTTCAACCATTTCTTTTCCACCTATCTGAAATATTTAAATATCAATGTAAAGAGGGGACTTTCAGCTATCTAAAAATATAAAATTTATTTCTTTATGACATCTCAACTTTGAGAAATAGGGTATTAAAGATGAACAAAAAAAACGTCAATTATTCCCTTAAAATTAGCATATCTACTAGGCTATTTAATGTAGAAGGTTGAAATTTTGCACAACACAAGTCTACATGTATCTCTACAACTTTACGTTGGCTTTTTGGAAAATTTTGTTTTGTTTTAAAGATATTTTGCGAGTGCATTTACGAAAAATTGAATTTTTAAAAATCTGATTGACAAATGCAATGTCATTGGACGAACGTAGAAAAGGTTTATTTAGCTGATGACGTAGTACTCAAAAATGTCAACTGACAACGTTATTTGTACGTCTACATAGAGGATAACTCCATTGTGTTCTATAAATAGATTATCTTTGTGGACCGATATCTGACAAACTACTGAAGCGATTGAGCTAAAATTTTTACTAGATGAGTTTCTTTTAATGCCAAATAGAATGGATATCAACTTAATACGTTTCTTGATTGAAATACACCTCGAACGATAAGGTTGTCAACACCCTTAACTGAATTTCAATAGGGTTCATCCTTAGGTGATTACAAATACTCATGCCAAGTTACGTCAAAATCGCTCAAGAATTGTGAGTTGTAGAGAGTTTACAAGGCAAAAATCCAACACATTTTATAGAAGATAGCTTGCCAGGCAAGGTAATATACGCCCACTGGCAGCATTTATTTCAAATAAAAACTTTTCAGTAAGGTTACAATAAGTGGAATGAAATATTCAACCTTCCAACCTATTTTTTTCTAGGGTCTCTAGTTTCATTAAAAACTGTCAAGAATTGTACCTAATAACTCATTAAATATTTTTCGGTATTTTTATGATTTGCAATAGGGTTCACCCTTAATAATATTTTGATATAGTCTGAATTCTTAATAAGGCTCATCCTTGGTTGATATTAAACAATTTCATCGAGTTTTGTCAAAAAGGAATGTTTAGAGTGTTCACAAGCCAAAAGTTGAAAGCGTTTTTGAAAACAGGTGTAATAACTGACACTAAATATTTTTCGATTTAACTGATTTTCAATAGGGTTTATCCTTGGGAGACAACAAATACTCCAGCCAAGTTACATCAAAATCCATTAAAAAATTGTTCTTTCTAGAGTGTTTACAAGCTAAAATTGAACGCGTTTTCAAGAACAAGGGCTATAACTGACACTAAATATATTTCTATTTATTTGATTTATAATAGGGTTCATCCTTGGGTAAAAACAAATACTCAAGCCAAAGTTAATCAAAATCCATTAAGAATAGTTCTTTCTAGAGTGTTTACAAGCTAAAATTGAATGCGTTTTCAAGAACAAGGGCAGTAACTCATACTAAAAAATTTTTTGATTTCGCTTATTTTCAATAGGGTTCATCCTTGAGTTATAACACACTCTCACACCAAGTTTCATCGAAATCCATCAAGAATTGTGCCATGTGGAGTGTTTACGAGACAAAAATCGAACGCGTTTAAAAGAACAAGGGCAATAATTCATATTAGATATATTTTGATATTTTTAATTTTCAATTAGGCTCATCCCTTGCGATATCCAACAATTTCAGTGAGTTTTGTCAACATTGGTCATGAATTGTACCTTCTAGAGTGTTCATTAGCCAAAAAGTTAAACCCGTTTTCAAACACAAGGGAAATAACTGACAGTAAATATATTTCGATTTATTTGATTTTCAATAAGGTTCATCCTTGGGTAAAAACAAATACTCAAGCCAAGTTTTATCAAAATCCATTAAGAATTGTTCTTTCTAGAGTGCTTACAAGCTAAAATTGAACGCGTTTTCAAACACAAGGGCAATAACTGATACTAAATATTTTTCGATTTAATTGAATTTCAATAGGGTTCATCCTTAGGTGATTACAAATACTCATGCCAAGTTATGTCAAAATCGCTCAAGAATTGTGACTTGTAGAGTGTTTACAAGGCAAAAATCCAACACATTTTATAGAACAAGGGCAATAATTCCTATTAAATATATTTCGATATGTGCTATTTTCAAAAGGGTTCATTCTTGATAACAAATACTCAGGCCAAGTTTCATTAAAATCCATTAAAAATTGTTCTCTCAAGAGTGTTTACAAGCTAAAATTGAACGCGTTTTCAAGAACAAGGGCAATAACTCATACTAAATGTTTTTCGATTTCGCTGATTTTCGATAGGGTTTATCCTTGAGTTATAACATACTCTCACACCAAGTTTCATCAAAATCGGTCAAGAATTGCACGTTGTAGAGTGTTTACGAGCCATTCAAGAACAAGGGCACGAACTCATACTAATTTTTTTCCGATTTAGCTGATTTTCAATAGGGTTCATCCTTGCGTGATCATAAACACTCATATTAAGTTTCATCTAAATCCATCAAGAATTACACAGTGTAGAGTGTTTACGAGCAATTGTGGACGGACGGACGGATGTGGGTGACGACAATATACGCCCCCCATTTCATGTGGGCGTATAAATAAGGGTAATAATTCGTATTAAATATATTTGGATATTTTCTATTATCAAAAGGGTTCATCCTTGGGTGATATTAAACAATTTCAGCAAGTTTTGTCAAAATCGGTCAATAACTGTGCTTTGTAGAGTGTTTACAAGATAAATATTGAAAGTGTTTCAAAAACAAGGGCAATAACTGATATTTAATTTTTTTTCGATTAAACTGGTTTTCAATAGTCTTCATCCTTGGGTGATAACAAATACTCAGGCCAAGTTTCATCAAAATCCATTAAAAATTGTTCTCTCAAGAGTGTTTACAAGCTAAAATTGAACGTGTTTTCAAGAACAAGGGCAATAACTCCTACTAAATGTTTTTAGATTTTGCTGATTTTCAATAGGGTTTATCCTTGAGTTATAACATACTCTCACACCAAGTTTCATCAAAATCAGTCAAGAATTGCATATTGTAGAGTGTTTACGAGCCATTCAAGAACAAGGGCAGGAACTCATACTAAATTTTTTCCGATTTCGCTGATTTTCAATAGGGTTTATCCTTGCGTGATCATAAACACTCATATCAAGTTTCAGCTAAATCCATCAAGAATTACACCTTGTAGAGTGTTTACGAGCAATTGTGGACGGACTGACGGACGGACCGACGGACGGATGTGGGTGACGACAATATACGCCCCCCATTTCATGTGGGCGTATAATAAGCAGAATTATTATGAATATTTTTCAAAACTACTCTCTAGTCTCACTGAAAAGCAGGTGTGCACACATAGATCAAACATGCATTAATAAAGTTAAATTAAAACATAGATCACATAGTTATATAAAAAAATATTGTCTACAATAAAATTACCCCGTAACAGATGGGTGTATACTTTCTATGAATTGACAGTTAAAAACCATTATTAAAAAAATCTATTGATGTTCACTTGACAGTAAAAGTTATTAAATACAATTTATGGACTAAAATTGATCCTAAAAACCTGTTCTTAATTTACAATAATGTTAAACTATTCATAAAGATAGCTTGCCAGGCAAGGTAATATACGCCCACTGGCAGCATTTATTTCAAATAAAAACTTTTCAGTAAGGTTACAATAAGTGGAATGAATTATTCAACCTACCAACCTATTTTTTTCTAGGGTCTCTAGTTTCATTAAAAACTGTCAAGAATTGTACCTAATAACAACTCATTAAATATTTTTCGGTATTTTTATGATTTGCAATAGGGTTCACCCTTAATAATATTTTGATATTTTTAATTCTTAATAAGGCTCATCCTTGGTTGATATTAAACAATTTCAGCGAGTTTGTCAAAAAGGAATGTTTTGAGTGTTCACAAGCCAAAAGTTGAAAGCGTTTATGAAAACAGGCGCAATAACTGACACTAAATATTTTTCGATTTATCTGATTTTCAATAGGGTTTATCCTTGTGAGAAAACAAATACTAAAGCCAAGTTTCATCAAAATCCATTCAAAAATTGTTCTTTCTAGAGTGTTTACGAGTTAAATTGAACGCGTTTTCAAAAACAAGGTCAATAACTTGCACTAAATATATTTCTATTTATTTGATTTATAATAGGGTTCATCCATGGGTAAAAACAAATAATCAAGCCAAAGTTAATCAAAATCCATTAAGAATAGTTCTTTCTAGAGTGTTTACAAGCTAAAATTGAATGCGTTTTCAAGAACAAGGGCAGTAACTCATACTAAAAATTTTTTCGATTTTGCTGATTTTCAATAGGGTTCATCCTTGAGTTATAACACACTCTCACACCAAGTTTCATCGAAATCCATCAAGAATTGTGCCATGTAGAGTGTTTACGAGACAAAAATCGAACGCGTTTAAAAGAACAAGTGCAATAATTCATATTAGATATATTTTGATATTTTTAATTTTCAATTAGGCTCATCCCTTGCGATATCCAAAAATTTCAGTGAGTTTTGTCAACATTGGTCATGAATTGTACCTTCTAGAGTGTTTATTAGCAAAAAAGTTAAACCCGTTTTCAAACACAAGGGCAATAACTGACACTAAATATATTTCGATTTATTTGATTTTCAATAAGGTTCATCCTTGGGTAAAAACAAATACTCAAGCCAAGTTTTATCAAAATCCATTAAGAATTGTTCTTTCTAGAGTGCTTAAAAGCTAAAATTGAACGCGTTTTCAAACACAAGGGCAATAACTGATACTAAATATTTTTCGATTTAACTGAATTTCAATAGGGTTCATCCTTAAGTGATTAGAAATACTCATGCAAAGTTATGTCAAAATTGCTCAAGAATTGTGACTTGTAGAGTGTTTACAAGGCAAAAATCCAACACATTTTATAGAACAAGGGCAATAATTCCTATTAAATATATTTCGATATGTGCTATTTTCAAAAGGGTTCATTCTTGGGTGATATTAAACAATTTCAGCAAGTTTCGTCAAAATCGGTCAATAACTGTGCTTTGTAGAATGTTTACAAGCTAAAAATTGAACGCGTTTTCAAAAACAAGGGCAATAACTGATATTAATTTTTTTTCGATTTGACTGGTTTTCAATAAGCTTCATCCTTGGGTGATAACAAATACTCAGGCCAAGTTTCATTAAAATCCATTAAAAATTGTTCTCTCAAGAGTGTTTACAAGCTAAAATTGAACGCGTTTTCAAGAACAAGGGCAATAACTCATACTAAATGTTTTTCGATTTCGCTGATTTTCGATAGGGTTTATCCTTGAGTTATAACATACTCTCACACCAAGTTTCATCAAAATTGGTCAAGAATTGCACATTGTAGAGTGTTTACGAGCCATTCAAGAACAAGGGCACGAACTCATACTAATTTTTTTCCGATTTCGCTGATTTTCAATAGGGTTCATCCTTGCGTGATCATAAACACTCATATTAAGTTTCATCTAAATCCATCAAGAATTACACCGTGTAGAGTGTTTACGAGCAATTGTGGACGGACGGACGGACGGATGTGGGTGACGACAATATACGCCCCCAATTTCATGTGGGCGTATAAATAAGGGCAATAATTCGTATTAAATATATTTGGATATTTTCTATTATCAAAAGGGTTCATCCTTGGGTGATATTAAACAATTTCAGCAAGTTTTGTCAAAATCGGTCAATAACTGTGCTTTGTAGAGTGTTTACAAGATAAAAATTGAACGCGTTTCAAAAACAAGGGCAATAACTGATATTTAATTTTTTTTCGATTAAACTGGTTTTCAATAGTCTTCATCCTTGGGTGATAAACAAATACTCAGGCCAAGTTTCATCAAAATCC
This sequence comes from Nipponacmea schrenckii, assembly GCA_030562195.1. Classification (NCBI taxonomy): domain Eukaryota; kingdom Metazoa; phylum Mollusca; class Gastropoda; family Lottiidae; genus Nipponacmea; species Nipponacmea schrenckii. The sequence continues at coordinate 8,275,699 of JAUJPP010000007.1, read as the reverse complement.
ATTAAAAATTGTTCTCTCAAGAGTGTTTACAAGCTAAAATTGAACGTGTTTTCAAGAACAAGGGCAATAACTCCTACTAAATGTTTTTAGATTTTGCTGATTTTCAATAGGGTTTATCCTTGAGTTATAACATACTCTCACACCAAGTTTCATCAAAATCAGTCAAGAATTGCATATTGTAGAGTGTTTACAAGCCATTCAAGAACAAGGGCAGGAACTCATACTAAATTTTTTCCGATTTCGCTGATTTTCAATAGGGTTTATCCTTGCGTGATCATAAACACTCATATCAAGTTTCAGCTAAATCCATCAAGAATTACACCTTGTAGAGTGTTTACGAGCAATTGTGGACGGACTGATGTGGGTGACGACAATATATGCCCCCCATTTCATGTGGGCGTATAAAAATGTCAATAATATGAGAGAAATGCAATTTTATCTTCTGAACATTAAACAAATAAACACCAGTTTAAAACTGACTGGCTATTAATTTATAGCAATACGATCCAGGGAGCATATAGGGTTCAATCTTTCAGGCTTATTTTTTTTATAACATTATAAAAGACTAATATTTAACCCCCTTTACACTACAAAATTTATCCCTTCTCAAAACGGTACAGATGAATTTGTGTAATGTAAATGGTTGGATGAAATCTGTGTAATGTGAATGGCCGAGAGTTCTCATAACGGTTCCAATTCTGGTGGTCTCTGATCGATTCTCAAACTGGACTTGATAAAAAATTGTATTGTAAAGGCAAAGCATGACGAGAACCAACCTTCACCTTTTCCTGCAGTTTAGATAATCATCAGGATATATTTTTGTTTGTTCAGGTAACATGGAGGTCTATATTTACCTCTTTCACTAAGAGTTACATTAATATTGCAGAACCGTTCAAGGCACGCTCGTTATATTGTTGGTGTAAACAGGGTAAATTTGGGATTTTATCGCAATCTGGTTCGGACTGAGAAAGGAATAGTTTATAGTGTCAACGGGACTTTAGATCTCAATAATTATGCTATTTAGATCATATGACTGGTTCAGTTTTCATTTCTGTTTTAGGTCTGTCTGCTGTGTATTATAATGATGGACCTATCATTATAGATAGACAGAAGATAGCTTGCCAGGCAAGGTAATATACGCCCACTGGCAGCATTGATTTTGAATAAAAAATGAAATATACATATACTTCTTTTCAAAAACAGAGCAATAATTGATATTAAACATTTTAAGATTTATCTGATTTTCAATAGGGTTCATCCTTAGGTGATTCCACATACTCATGCCAAGTTCCGTTTAAATGTTATCGATTTCGCTAATTTTCAATAGGGTTTATCCTTGAGTTATTACATATTAAACAATTTCAGTGAGTTTTGTCAAAAAGGAATTTTTAGAGTGTTCATAAGCCAAAATTGAAAGCGTTTTTGAAAACAGGCGCAATAACTGACATTAAATATTTTTCTATTTATCTGATTTTCAATAGGGTTTATCCTTGTGACAAAACAAATACTAAAGCCAAGTTTCATCAAAATCCATTCAAAATTGTTCTTTCTAGAGTGTTTACGAGTTAACGCGTTTTCAAAAACAAGGTCAATAACTTGTACTAAATATTTTTCGATTTTCAATAGGGTTCATCCTTGGGAGACAACAAATAACACAGCCAAGTTACATCAAGAACAAGGGCTATAACTGACACTAAATATTTCTATTTATTTGATTTATAATAGGGTTCATCCTTGGGTAAAAACAAATACTCAAGCCAAGTTTCATCAAAATCCATTAAGAAATGTTCTCTCTAGAGTGTTTACAAGCTAAAAATGAACGCGTTTTCAAGAACAAGGGCAATAACTCATACTAAATGTTTTTCGATTTCACTGATTTTCAATAGGGTTTATCCTTGAGTTATAACATACTCTCACACCAAGTTTCATCAAAATCAGTAATGAATTGCACGTTGTAGAGTGTTTACGAGCCATTCAAGAACAAGGGCAAGAACTCATACTAAATTTTTTCCGATTTCGCTGATTTTCAATAGGGTTCATCCTTGCGTGATCATAAACACTCATATCAAGTTTCATCTAAATCCGTCAAGAATTGCACCTTGTAGACTGTTTACGAGCAATTGTGGACGGATGGAAGGACGGACGGACGGACATGGGTGACGACAATATACTCCCCCAATTCATGTGGGCGTATAAAAATGGCTCCAAACATAATCTTGGATTATTAAGATGGGTGGATGTTAATGAAAACCTCATAGGATTTCATAGAAATTCAGCCCAGAACAGAACAAATTATCAGACAATTTGTAAAGGCTATATAATTTTGAGTTGCAAATAAGAAAGCAGAAAATATTACAAAAAACCAAGAAAATGTTTTGCAAAGAACAGAAAACATAGGGTAATTTATTAAAATTAAATGAACATTGTATCAGTCCTTTTTTATGAAATATTTTTGAAAGTCTGTTCTGTACCAAAATGATAATAGATTTCTTAAGATGAAGTTAGAATGAAGCAGACTAAAAAGATAGCTTGCCAGGCAAGGTAATATACGCCCACTGGCAGCATTTATTTCAAATAAAAACTTTTCAGTAAGGTTACCATAAGCGGAATGAAATATTCAACCTTCCAACCTATTTTTTTCTAGGGCCTCTAGTTTCATTAGAAACTGTCAAGAATTGTTCCTAATAACAACTCATTAAATATTTTTCGGTATTTTTATGATTTGCAATAGGGTTCACTCTTAATAATATTTTGATATTTTTAATTCTTAATAAGGCTCATCCTTGGTTGATATTAAACAATTTCAGCGAGTTTTGTCAAAAAGGAATTTTTAGAGTGCTCACAAGCCAAAAGTTGAAAGCCTTTTTGAAAACAGGCGCAATAACTGACACTAAATATTTTTTGATTTATCTGATTTTCAATAGGGTTTATCCTTGTGAGAAAACAAATACTAAAACCAAGTTTCATCAAAATCCATTCAAAATTGTTCTTTATAGAGTGTTTACGAGTTAACGCGTTTTCAAAAACAAGGTCAATAACTTGTACTAAATATTTTTCGATTTTCAATAGGGTTCATCCTTGGGAGACAACAAATACTCCAGCCAAGTTACATCAAAATCCATTAAAAATTGTTCCTTCTAGAGTGTTTACAAGCTAAAATTGAACGCGTTTTCAAGAACAAGGGCTATAACTGACACTAAATATATTTCTATTTATTTGATTTATAATAGGGTTCATCCTTGGGTAAAAACAAATACTCAAGCCAAAGTTAATCAAAAAGCCATTAAGAATAGTTCTTTCTAGAATGTTTACAAGCTAAAATTGAATGCGTTTTCAAGAACAAGGGCAGTAACTCATACTAAAATTTTTTCGAATTCGCTGATTTTCAATAGGGTTCATCCTTGAGTTATAACACACTCTCACACCAAGTTTCATCGAAATCCATCAAGAATTGTGCCATGTAGAGTGTTTATGAGACAAAAATCGAACGCGTTTAAAAGAACAAGGGCACTAATTCATATTAGATATATTTTGATATTTTTAATTCTCAATTAGGCTCATCCCTTGCGATATCCAACAATTTCAGTGAGTTTTGTCAACATTGGTCATGAATTGTACCTTCTAGAGTGTTTATTAGCCAAAAAGTTAAACCCGTTTTCAAACACAAGGGCAATAACTGACACTAAATATATTTCGATTTATTTGATTTTCAATAAAGTTCATCCTTGGGTAAAAACCAAATACTCAAGCCAAGTTTTATCAAAATCCATTAAGAATTGTTCTTTCTAGAGTGCTTAAAAGCTAAAATTGAACGCGTTTTCAAACACAAGGGCAATAACTGATACTAAATATTTTTCGATTTAACTGAATTTATTATTGAAAATATTATGTGATATTTCTTGTTTTCAATAGGGTTCATCCTTGAGTGATAATTAACAATTTCAGCAAATTTTGTCAAATTCTGTAAATCATTGTGTCTTTTAGAGGGTTTACAAGCTAAACATTTTGACACGTTTTCCAAAAAAAGGCAATAACTAACACTAAATATTTTTCAATAGGGTTCATCATTAGGTGATTAGAAATACTCATGCAAAGTTATGTCAAAATCGCTCAAGAATTGTGACTTGTAGAGTGTTTACAAGGCAAAAATCCAACACATTTTATAGAACAAGGGCAATAATTCCTATTAAATATATTTCGCTGCTATGTGCTATTTTCAAAAGGGTTCATTCTTGGGTGATATTAAACAATTTCAGCAAGTTTCGTCAAAATCGGTCAATAACTGTGCTTTGTAGAGTGTTTACAAGCTAAAAATTGAACGCGTTTTCAAAAACAAGGGCAATAACTGATATTAATTTTTTTTCGATTTGACTGGTTTTCAATAGGCTTCATCCTTGGGTGATAAAAAATACTCAGGCCAAGTTTCATTAAAATCCATTAAAAATTGTTCTCTCAAGAGTGTTTACAAGCTAAAATTGAACGCGTTTTCAAGAACAAGGGCAATAACTCATACTAAATGTTTTTCGATTTCGCTGATTTTCGATAGGGTTTATCCTCGAGTTATAACATACTCTCACACCAAGTTTCATCAAAATCGGTCAAGAATTGCACTTTGTAGAGTGTTTACGAGCCATTCAAGAACAAGGGCACAAACTCATACTATTTTTTTTCCGATTTCCCTGATTTTCAATAGGGTTCATCCTTGCGTGATCATAAACACTCATATTAAGTTTCATCTAAATCCGTCAAGAATTACACCGTGTAGAGTGTTTACGAGCAATTGTGGACGGACGGACGGACCGACCGACGGACGGACGGACGGACGGATGTGGGTGACGACAATATACGCCCCCCATTTCATGTGGGCGTATAAAAAGGACCATTTATTTTCATACAAGTCGTTGTTTGGAAACGTGTTTAATTCAGTTTGTGATATGCTCTGTAAATATGTTTTATACATGTACATGTACTTATGAATACTTATGTTTGAGTTTTGTAACTTCGTAGAATAAATGAAATATTTAGTCAAGATTATAGAATGATTAATAAAATTATATAATGTCATAGGGATTGAAATCCTTTGATAAGAGGCCAAATATTTTCAAGGAGGTGGTCAGCTTAACGCCACTTTTATCAAAAATCTTAGAGAGAATATCCCATACTTTTTGTGATTCTCTACAAGATATGAATAAATGTTCCATACTTTCTATTTCTGAACAACATAAATCGCAGAGGGTTGAATTTGTTATACCTATTTTGCATAGTTTATTGTTTGTATAAATAATTTGATGTAAAAATTTATATTCAAAGTTCCTGTGTTTTATACTAGAGCAAACATTTTGTAACTTATTAAATATAAATTTAATATCTTCTTCTGATAGTTCGATTTCTAGATATTTTTCCCATATTTGTAATCCTTTAGGTTTTGAATAATACTTTTTTATTTGACTTTCGTAAATATGTTCTGGTTTAATAGAATCTAGTCCATGTTTATATAAAGTATAAAGGTTTTGACTTATTTGTTCGGGGATGGTTTTAGCCTCAAACTGATTTGAAAGTTCATGAGATATTTTTTTATTAATGCACGATATGCCTAAAAAAGTCAGATTTTTGCTTTCAATTGTTTTTGTTTGTAATATGTTTTGTACGTGAATGTAACCTTGGTCAAATAAAGTTTTATCGAATATTATGCTATTTCCAATTTTAATATTTACATTGTTCCAAATGATCTGCGACTCAAAATCTTCCATATAATCTATATTTCGAGTATAAATATCATACCAATTAATAAACATATTTTTGTAAAAGGTGCTGTTAATATTCAAATTTCTTGAATAATTACAAGCCGGTAGAATGAATCCATTGACATGCAGCATTATAAACTTGAAAGGTATTAGCCATGTTTGATTTTCTGATTGAAATATTTTTTTTATCCCAAAGATGCATTTACTCTTAAAAAATTCGAAAATATTCAACATTCTTAATCTGCCATCTTCATAATCTTGAATAACACAATCTCTTTTAATCTTATCAGGTCCTTTCCAAAGAAAGTTATAAAGTAGCTTGTTTACATCATTTAAAACGTTTGTAGGTACATGTATGACTGTTGCGGAGGCTGGGAATGAAATTTTTGTTATTATGAATGTTTTTATAATTTGAATCTTTCCGGATAGATTAAGGTTGTATTTATCAAAAGATGCTATTATTCTTTTCATTTCAGGATATTTGTCAATATAATTAAGTTTAATCATTGTATCATTATTTAAAGAGAAATTTATTCCTAATATCTTAATTGATGTTTCACATATTTTCACTTTTAATTGTTTCATTTCGTACTTAAAGTTTTCATTTTCTATATTTAGATTAATAGATTCTGTTTTATTAATGTTAATTTTCAATCCGGATATGAGACTGAATAGTTTAAGCACTTCAAATAAATGGCGTGCTGATACATAGTTGTTCAATAGCATCGTTAAATCATCTGCGTAGCTAATAGCCTTTATTTGTTTTTCACCGAAATTGATCCCTTTAATTTTTACATCATTTCTAATAGATTCTTATAAAATTTCCATAACTAGATTGAATAAAATAGATGACATTGGGTCCCCCTGTCCCCCCTCGAAATTTGAAAGGTTTTGGTCGTGAATCCATTGTTAACAACATTACAAGTTATATCATGATATAATATTTGTATCCATCTTTTGAAATTTTGTCCGAAACCAAATATATCTAAAATATGAAACAGAAAATCGTGGTGAACACTATCAAAAGCTTTTTGAAAATCTATTGCTAATAAAAAACCAACTATTTTTCTTTGCCTAGCAAGTTCGAAGCTATCGTCTATTATTCGAATGTTATCCTGTATGTGTCGACCAGGTACGAAAGCTGATTGATTAGGATGAATTAGATCACTTAAGTAAGGTTTTAATCTATTTGAAAGAACTTTACTAATTATTTTTGTATCGCAGTTAATTAATGTTATAGGTCTCCAATTTCCCAATGTATATTCATCCTTATTACTTTTTGGGATTAATTTAATTACTGTCTGTTTTTGACTTGTTGATAAATTTCCTATTTCGAAAGCATAGTTAATTGAGTCCATTAGAAGATTTTTTATGGTTGGCCAAAAGGTATGGTAAAATTCTATTGTTAGCCCATCGTTGCCAGGAGATCTATTATGTTTAAAAGTTGTTATTACTTTTTTTATTTCATTTTCATCTATTTCAAGTTCAAGAATATCCCGGGCATTTTGTTCAAGAATATTAATATTATCTATTCCATTAATAGTTTTACAATAATCATATATTTTATTGTCAGGAGATTTCGAATATAATTTACTATAGAATTTGTATATTTCATTATTTATTTCATTAGAATCATAGGTGTAGCAATCTGAAGATATAAGTAATTTCTGGATTGTAGTTTTTGATTTATTTGTTTTCTCTAAGTTAAGGAATATTTTAGAATTTTTTCTCCTTGACTATACCACAGTTGTTTTTATCTTATAATCGCTCCTTGAGTTTTTTCAATATAAATCTCATCAATCTTATTTTTAACATGTAGTAAATCATTATATAATTTCTCGTTTTAATTATTATTATCATTGAGTTTATTTTCTAAGATTTGTAATTCCTTAAGTAATTTATCTTCAACAGCTCTCTTTATTTTTTGTTTATTCTTGCAGTACTTAATAGTTGTTTGCTTTATTTTGTATTTAAGGGGGTTGACAACCTTATCGTTCAAAGTGTATTTCAATCAAGAAACGTATTAATTTTATATCCATTCTATTTGGCATTAAAAGAAACTCATCTAGTAAAAATTTTAGCTCAATCGCTTCAGTAGTTCGTCTGATATCCGTCCGTGAAGATAATCTATTTATAGAACAAAACGGGGTATTCCTCTATGTAGACGTACAAATTACGTTGTCAGTTGACATTTGTGATTACAACGTCATCGGCTAAATAAACATTCTCTACGTTTGCTGGTCAGTTATTGTTAATATCGGCCCGCGAAGTAAGAGTTTGTGTATCGGGGGAATCCAGAAGTCACGTGATGTCCCATAAATCATTACGTCACATGTAAACAAATAAAATTTTATGATTGGTGGGTGGAAGGGTTTTGACATGTGCTAATCCATTGTTTTAGCACTCCAATTATGTGGATATCGGTGCATATCGATGCCTAAAAGGTGCTTAAAGATTTCTACAGCATGAAAGACAATCTTTTAACAACATGATCGTTTATTTCGTAAGGTTTACATGTGTTTGCAAAATGTTGAAAAAAAATGCCATTTTTCCAAAAGCATATCTCGCTTACGATTTATCCGATTTTTACAAATTTTGGCTTCAACTAAAGCTTACGATGTCCTCTATAACTTTACGTTGGTTTTTTTTTATAAAATGAATGGTTTTTTAAAAATTCAATTTTTCGTAAATGTACTCGCAAAATTTTGATTTCTATCAATATCTTCAAAACAAAACAAAATTTTCCAAAAAGCCAACGTAATTTTGTAGAGATACATGTAGACTTGCGTTGTGCAAAATTTCAACCTTCTATATTAAATAGCCTAGTAGATATGCTAATTTTAAGGGAATAATTGACGTTTTTTTCGTTCATCTTTCATACCCGATTTCTTAAAGTTGAAATGTCATAAAGAAATAAATTTTATATTTTTGGATAGCTAAAAGTCCCCTCTTTCCATTGATATTTAAATATTTCAGATAGGTGGAAAAGAAGTGGTTGAAATCGTCTATTTTTTGTACATAGGTTTAGGGTTGTCAACCCCCTTAATAAAGTCTCACAGACTACTCTTATCCGACGGATCATGATATTCCTTACGCCAATCATCTATTGAAGAATTAATCAAATTTATATAAGTTTTATCTTCAGTTAATGTTGCATTAAAGATCCATAAATTAGGCCCCTTATTGATCTTGTCAATTGTAATTTCGAGAGTAATCGCATTGTGATCAGAAAAGAAGACAGGTTCAATGTTTGACTTTCTTACAAAATCTGCAAGATTTTCAGCGACAAGCCAATAATCTAATCTACTTTGAATCAGATGTTTACTTTGTCTCCAACTGAATTTTTTGGTATTATGTAGTAGCCGAAATGTATCTGTCAGATTGAAGCTATCTATGATATTCTGAATTTTTTGTTTACCTTGGATTTTTTCTTTGTAATTCCCACCCTTTCTATCCAGCTCGATATTAAGAACATTGTTTAGATCACCTCCTAGTATTAAGACAAAGTTTTCATACTCATTTTCCAGTATTTGTAGCGAATCAAATAAATTATTATAATACAACTTTTGTTCATGATCTGGAATTGGACTGTATATATTCGCTAATGCTAACATAAAGTTTAAGAAATCTATAATTACAATTTTATTATATCCCTGAATACCAGAAATTTCTTTTATGATATTCAAATTTTCATTTTTAGTCAAAATTACTGTTCCGGATGAATTTTTACGACCATGAGCAAAGTATGCCTGTCCGCCCCATTCTTTCGTCCAGATTTCTTCATCGGCTAAACAACTATGTGTCTCTTGAAGGAATATAATATTTTGTCTTTGCTCATTTAACCAGCGGAAGATTTTTTGTCTTTTTATATCATTTCTAAGTCCCCTTACATTGAGAGATAATAAATTAATGCATGTCATTGTGACATTTAAAGATTGTTTCTCTGCCAGCCATTTTAACCAATTTAGCACTTAATATACAATCAATTATACTTATGCCTAAAGTATTTTTCAAGATTAATGTTACATGTTTGTCAATCGTATGTATTGATATTAACACATTAACTACAAAATAATATAATAAGGATGCATCAAATAATAAATAAATACTTAAAAATAACATAATGGCTTATATACATACAATAAGGAGATGGACATGTTGTCTGATGCGAAGTTATAAGCAAGACTAGACTTTTGAAATTACCAAAAGGATATAAATCTTATTCCAATAACTTTTAGACTAAAGACTTAATGTAAGATCATATAGTGAAGGTATATTTACATTAATTATCTTATTAATGATATTTAGAATTCAATACATCAATTTGCGTCGACTATACACAATATATACATACCTATCATTCACTTTGCCTCGGAATATCATAAGTAAACGACAAATAATTTGATGCATAACATAATATAAGGAAGTATTTATGCTTTGCGACTATAGTGTATCAACTATTGATCCATTATGAACATAATAAAATGTTGCATAATTAAGTCACTTACATGCATGCAATATGGTAAAGTTGTAAATAAATAATTTAATTTGTAATTTGATGCATAAAATAGTATCAACTATTGATCCATTATGAACATAATAAAATGTAATGTAATGTCATATTGAAGAGTTTACAGTTAAGCGATTTATACGGTCCTAATTTTGCGTATAATTTGACATACAGTTAACACCTCAGAATTCAAATTTCAAAATACCTTGAAAAAAATTTTTTTTTTTGACAATGTATAGGTATAATTATAAGCATACACTAAGATATTTCTACAATAGTCAACTATTGATTAATAAGAGCCTGACTAAAGGTGACGATGTATAAATATAATTGTAAGCATACACTAAAATATTCTATAATAGTTAACTATTGATTAGTAAGAGCCTGACTAAAGGTGACGATGTATAAATATAATTGTAAGCATACACTAAAATATTCTATAATAGTTAACTATTGATAAATAAGAGCCTGACTAAAGGTGACTATGTATAAATATAAGTGTAAGCATACACTAAAATATTCTATAATAGTCAACTATTGATTAATAAGAGCCTGACTAAAGAAGACAATGTATAAATATAAGTGTAAGCATACACTAAAATATTCTATAATAGTCAATTTTTGATTAATAAGAGCCTGACTAAAGGTGACGATGTATAAATATAATTGTAAGCATACACTAAAATATTCTATAATAGTCAATTTTTGATTAATAAGAGCCTGACTAAAGAAGACAATGTATAAATATAAGTGTAAGCATACACTAAAATATTCTATAATAGTCAATTTTTGATTAATAAGAGCCTGACTAAAGAAGACAATGTATAAATATAAGTGTAAGCATACACTAAAACGTTCTATAATAGTCAACCGTTGATAAATAAGAGCCTGACTAAAGGTGACAATGTATAGGTATAAATGTAAGCATACACTAAAATATTCTATAATAGTTAGCTATTGATAAATAAGAGCCTGACTAAAGGTGACTATGTATAAAATGTGTAAGCATACACTTCAACATTCTATAATAGTCAACTGTTGATAAATAAGAGCCTGACTAAAGGTGACAATGTATAGGTATAAGTGTAAGCATACACTAAAATATTCTATAATAGTCATATTATTAAGCATATCTAAATATAAAAGTAGATGTATAATGAAATTTAAAGAACATTTTGGTGTTACTAATATGGCAGGTACATAGATGTAAAGCTTTTAATCTCTTTTAACATTTGGTGCAGACTTAATCTTTGTTTCATAGTCTTCAAAAAGATCTACCTTAACTCTAATTTTACCCTGAGATTTAGCATATACAGAGCAGTTGTGATACCAAGCTGATTCAACATAATCCTTTGTTTTCAATTCCTTAATCAATTCAGAGTTCAGCTTAGTTATATCATGATAAATTGGAATGTGTGATTCAAAGAACTTTTGTCTATATTTCATAATGTTATCTTTTATTTCAGAGTTTTTAACTTTCATGATAATAGGTTTTGGTTTACTATGATATTTTGATGGCAGTGGGTGAAGAGCTATAATGTCAGATTTGCTTAATGTTATTTCATCACTAGAAACTTCTTTAATTAATTGGCACATTTTATCAACTAGCATCTCACCTTCTTCACATGTCACATTTAGAAATTTTAAGTTTGTTTTTCTAGAATACTGTTGATTGTAGTTTCCTAATTTTATGGAGGCTTGGGAGTCCCTTTTACACTCTTGTAGCTCTTCTTTTAGATCTTGAATTGTATCTTTTAATTCACTATTTTCATTTACAAGTCTGTGATTCTGTTTCAACACATCTTCAAGTTTATCCTCCAAACTTGAGTTTATTTTTTGGAACTCTGCTGTGATTTCAACGTGTAATTGGTGGAACATATTTTTAGTAAGCTTTTCTATGAAAGCAGCCAGGTCATCTTTAGTTACCATAGAATTCAACTTATCAGACAGTTTTTCTTGATTCTCAGCTATGGTTAGCACGTCTATAGAGTGATCGGATAACGTAGAGTCTCCTCTGCCACGCTTTAACGGAGGATTTTGGCTTGATCTAACAGGAATTTTAGAGCTCATTTCCATTGATTGTTAATTTAATTTACAAGATGTAGAAGACGGATTTAAACTCTGTTATGATTTAGCTGGGTCTAATAAGTCATGTTCACTACTATAAATAGATTACATTCTTCGCTGAATAAAGTTTATAATAATTGAAAAACATAGTATATTCTTACACCTATGCAGGTAAATTTGTATTTTTGGCACAAACAGTTGTAAATATTTTTAAAATATCCACATTATCACATGTCCAGCCTTTCTTTATACACTATACATAAGAAAAACATCAGACAATGTCGTATCTGCTTTAACCGTCAGCCATCTTGCTTTCGATTTAAATGATTTTCGATAGGGTTTATCCTTGATCGAGTTATAACATACTCTCACACCAAGTTTTATCAAAATCAGTCAAGAATTGCACGTTGTAGAGTGTTTAAGAACCATTCAAGAACAAGGGCACGAACTCATACTAATTTTTTTGCGATTTCGCTGATTTTCAATAGGGTTCATCCTTGCGTGATCATAAACACTCATATTAAGTTTCATCTAAATCCGTCAAGAATTACACCGTGTAGAGTGTTTACAAGCAATTGTGGACGGACGGACGGACGGACGGACGGACGGATGTGGGTGGCGACAATATACGCCCCCCATTTCATGTGGGCGTATAAAAAGAATAAACATAAGATAGCTTGCCAGGCAAGGTAATATACGCCCACTGGCAGCATTGATTTTGAATAAAAGATAGCTTGCCAGGCAAGGTAATATACGCCCACTGGTAGCATTTATTTCAAAAGATAGCTTGCCAGGCAAGGTAATATACGCCCACTGGCAGCATTTATTTCAAATAAAAACTTTTCAGTAAGGTTACAATAAGTGGAATGAAATATTCAACCTTCCAACCTATTCTTTCTAGGGTCTCTAGTTTCATTAAAAACTGTCAAGAATTGTACCTAATAACAACTCATTAAATATTTTTCGGTATTTTTATGATTTGCAATAGGGTTCACCCTTAATAATATTTTGATATTTTTAATTCTTAATAAGGCTCATCCTTGGTTGATATTTAACAATTTCAGTGAGTTTTGTCAAAATGGAATTTTAAGAGTGTTCATAAGCCAAAATTGAAAGCGTTTTTGAAAACAGGCGCAATAACTGACACTAAATATTTTTCTATTTATCTGATTTTCAATAGGGTTTATCCTTGTGAGAAAACAAATACTAAAGCCAAGTTTCATCAAAATCCATTCAAAATTGTTCTTTCTAGAGTGTTTACGAGTTAACGCGTTTTCAAAAACAAGGTCAATAACTTGTACTAAATATTTTTCGATTTTCAATAGGGTTCATCCTTGGGAGAAAACAAATAACACAGCCAAGTTACATCAAAATCCATTAAAAATTGTTCTTTCTAGAGTGTTTACAAACTAAAATTGAACGCGTTTTCAAGAACAAGGGCTATAACTGACACTAAATATTTCTATTTATTTGATTTATAATAGGGTTCCTCCTTGGGTAAAAACAAATACTCAAGCCAAAGTTAATCAAAATCCATTAAGAATAGTTCTTTCTAGAATGTTTACAAACTAAAATTGAATGCGTTTTCAAGAACAAGGGCAGTAACTCATACTAAAAATTTTTTCGATTTCGCTGATTTTCAATAGGGTTCATCCTTGAGTTATAAAACACTCTCACACCAAGTTTCATCGAAATCCATAAAGAATTGTGCCATGTAGAGTGTTTACGAGACAAAAATCGAACGCGTTTAAAAGAGCAAGGGCACTAATTCATATTAGATATATTTTGATATTTTTAATTTTCAATTAGGCTCATCCCTTGCGATATCCAACAATTTCAGTGAGTTTTGTCAACATTGGTCATGAATTGTACCTTCTAGAGTGTTTATTAGCCAAAAAGTTAAACCCGTTTTCAAACACAAGGGCAATAACTGACACTAAATATATTTCGATTTATTTGATTTTCAAAAAGGTTCATCCTTGGGTAAAAACAAATACTCAAGCCAAGTTTTATCAAAATCCATTAAGAATTGTTCTTTTTAGAGTGTTTACAAGCTAAAATTGAACGCGTTTTCAAACACAAGGGCAATAACTGATACTAAATATTTTTCGATTTAACTGAATTTCAATAGGGTTCATCCTTAGGTGATTACAAATACTCATGCCAAGTTATGTCAAAATCGCTCAAGAATTGTGACTTGTAGAGTGTTTATAAGGCAAAAAATCAACACATTTTATAGAACAAGGGCAATAATTCCTATTAAATATATTTCGATATGTGCTATTTTCAAAAGGGTTCATTCTTGGGTGATATTAAACAATTTCAGCAATTTTCGTCAAAATCGGTCAATAACTGTGCTTTGTAGAGTGTTTACAAGCTAAAAATTGAACGCGTTTTCAAAAACAAGGGCAATAACTGAGATTAATTTTTTTTCAATTTGACTGGTTTCCAATAGGCTTCATCCTTGGGTGATAATAAATACTCAGGCCAAGTTTCATTAAAATCCATTAAGATAGCTTGCCAGGCAAGGTAATATACGCCCACTGGCAGCATTTATTTCAAATAAAAACTTTTCAGTAAGGTTACAATAAGTGGAATGAAATATTCAACCTTCCAACCTATTATTTTCTAGGGTCTCTAGTTTCATTAAAAACTGTCAAGAATTGTACCTAATAACAACTCATTAAATATTTTTCGGTATTTTTATGATTTGCAATAGGGTTCACCCTTAATAATATTTTGATATTTTTAATTCTTAATAAGGCTCATCCTTGGTTGATATTAAACAATTTCAGCGAGTTTTGTCAAAAAGGAATTTTTAGAGTGTTCACAAGCCAAAAGTTGGGTTTATCCTTGTGAGAAAACAAATACTAAAGCAAA
This sequence comes from Nipponacmea schrenckii, assembly GCA_030562195.1. Lineage (NCBI taxonomy): Eukaryota > Metazoa > Mollusca > Gastropoda > Lottiidae > Nipponacmea > Nipponacmea schrenckii. The sequence continues at coordinate 8,260,498 of JAUJPP010000007.1, read as the reverse complement.
GTTTCATCAAAATCCATTCAAAATTGTTCTTTCTAGAGTGTTTACGAGTTAACGCGTTTTCAAAAACAAGGTCAATAACTTGTACTAAATATTTTTATATGGACATGAAAATAGTCACGACACCATCAGAGAACGAATTGTACGAAGAATGAATGTCGATCGAATTGACTACCAGCCATTAATCGAAGGAGATTTTGAACAGCATGTTCAAGCACAACTTAGTACAGATGGCGAGTCTACCTCATGGGCAACCGAGGCAGAAATTCTTGCAGCTTCCAGTGAATTTAAATGCAAAATATTTGTTTTAAGTTCCGTAAACAATCAACAAGAATGGAACTGTTTTGATATCAACTATGACAAAGAAGAACACAAACCAAATTCGAGCTGGATAGCCATAATTCACAAGAATAACCACTTCAACCTCCTGGTCCCAGACAAAGACCACTGTACGTGCAAGATACCTGAACCGAATATTGGTAGGAAGAAAGAAGAAATCACGGACTGGTTCGAGATGACGGCTACCAATAAAGAAAGAAAGAATGAGAATGACGAGCGCAAAGTGATAGATCAAAAATATAAGATTAGCCAACAAATTCGCAATGAAAGAGTGAAAGCAGAACAAAAAGAAGAAAATAGCCTGATTTTAAACCTTTCCGACAAAGTCCTTACGAAGCCCCAACAACAATTACTATCCCGAGGTTTCAGCTTCATACCAACAAGAGATAAGGTGGATGTCACAAAGTTGCTCAGTGACCTGGGAGAATGGGAAAGAAGGATGAGATTAAGAGAGTATTTCTTCAAAGATGAGGTAACAAATGAAAACCAATACATAGAACAGGAACCGTGGAAGAAGAAGAAGAGCGAGTTCACACCACAAATAGGAAGGGATAGGTGGCTAGATATGTATATTGAACTGGTAAAGAATGATGTCATAGAAGGGATAAACAAACGGAACGATAAAAATATTACGAAAGAGGAACAAACGGCTATGAAAGATCTACTAAATGATAACGACATCATCATAAGACCAGCAGATAAAGGATCTGGGGTAGTGATTGTAAACAAGGAAGACTACATCAGGGAACTCCAAAATGAGATGATAAAAAATGAGTCTTACATAGAGACAAATGAGGACAAGACCAAAGAATCAATGAAAAGAGTGAAAAACATAGCTAATAGACTGTACAAGAACGGACACGTGGATAGAGACCTACAACAATACCTTATACCAAAATATCCCGCTAGCGGTCAACTTAAAGGCAATCCGAAGATCCATAAGAAAGGAAACCCCTTTCGACATATTGTTAATGGTCAAGGAACAGCGACAGAAAGACTAGCGGAAATAGCAGAAAAAGAACTAGAGGAATTTGTTGTTGGAACAGAGAGTTATATAAAGGACACAACAGATTTTTTGAATAAACTGAAAACCGTGCAACAACCAATACCCAAGAACGCGATCCTATTCTGCTTTGACGTGGTCAAACTATACCCGTCCGTACCAAAGAAAGAGGGACTGGCAGCCTGTAAAGAAGGTTTAGAGAGACGTGAAAACCCTAAGATACCAACAAATTATGTGATGGAGATGATAAGTACGGTTTTAGAAAACAACAATTTCTCTTTCAATAATAAACATTACATACAAAGAGATGGAGTGGCAATAGGGTCTAAACTAGGCAAGAACTACGCATGTGCATACATGAGAAAGTGGGATGAACAGCTCAGAGCAAAAGATAAGAAAAGACATATATATTTCTATAAAAGGTTTATAGATGACGGTTTCGGCATATGGACGGGTACCCTGGAGGAATTAAAAGAATTTCAAGCAGATGTCAACAACATACATGACAAGATAAAAGTTGAATTACGATGGAGCTATGAAAAGATAGAATTTTTGGACGTGATGGTCGCAAGGGTAGGGGACAGATTAACAACTGGATTATACGTGAAACCAACAGACAAACATATGTATGTACAGGCCAAATCATGCCACCCAATGAATGTAAAGAAGGCGATACCATACGGATTGGCGATTAGACTCAAAAGAATCTGTGAAAGTGAAGAGGAATATCGAAAACATAGACATGACTTGAAACAACAATTAAGAAAGAGAGGGTACAGTTCAAAATTCATAGAAGGGCAACTATCACGCGTAGATGGCATGGATAGAGACGAACTACTAAGAAAGAAGAAGGTTACAAAAAAAGACAATGAAAGAACACCCCTAGTGACGACATATACAAAAGACTTGCCGAACCTACATAATATAGTTAGAAAGAATATGAAGATACTGCATCAGTCAGAAAGGATGAAAAAGTGTTTAAAGAACCACCGTTAATTGCATACAGAAGGGACAGGAACCTGGGAGATATTTTAGTACATGGCAAGTTAAACAGGGCTCTCTCCCGGCCTGATAGGAATATTTGTGATACGAAGAAATGTGAGGTTTGTAGCAGGATACCAGCAGAAGGCAAGATAACATCTACAGACGGGAAGAGAACGTTCAACCTAGATCATAATACTCATGGATGTCAGACCAGAAATGTTGTGTATGCGATAAGCTGTAGTACATGCAAGAAACCGATATATGTAGGTGAGACAAGGAGGACACTAGGGGAACGAATAAAAGAACATTTGACAGATATAAGACTAGAAAGAAAGAAAGCAGTAGCGGAGCACTTTAACGATGGGAACCACAAGGCAAAGGAAGCTATACAAGTTAACATCTTGGAAAGAATATGCGATGGAGCGAGGAATGTTAGAATGATAAAAGAGCGTGACTGGATAAAAAGACTACGAACGGAAGATCCGAGTGGACTGAATAAGAAGTGCTCTGTTGGGTTTTTATGGAGGGACTACTAACAGCATGGCGAGCGAATGACCAAAGAAGTATGACGTCGTAACAATCTTTTTGACGTCATGTCAACCGAAAAACATTCTAAACTAAAATTTGGAAATAGAAGGACGAGAAAAATGTGATCATAGACTACTTTGAGTGTTTCTGAAGAAGGCATTTAGCCGAAACGTTATAAAACAGGACAAATTTATACAATTTTAATTGTTTTCCCCTATTTTGGGAATTTGTGATATAATTAAATATTTTTCGATTTTCAATAAGGTTCATCCTTGGGAGACAACAAATAACACAGCCAAGTTACATCAAAATCCATTAAAAATTGTTCTTTCTAGAGTGTTTACAAGCTAAAATTGAACGTGTTTTCAAGAACAAGGGCTATAAATGACACTAAATATTTCTATTTATTTGATTTATAATAGGGTTCATCCTTGGGTAAAAACAAATACTCAAGCCAAAGTTAATCAAAATCCATTAAGAATAGTTCTTTCTAGAATGTTTACAAGCTAAAATTGAATGCGTTTTCAAGAACAAGGGCAGTAACTCATACTAAAAATTTTTTCGATTTCGCTGATTTTCAATGGTGTTCATCCTTGAGTTATAACACACTCTCACACCAAGTTTCATCGAAATCCATCAAGAATTGTGCTATGTAAAGTGTTTACGAGACAAAAATCGAACGCGTTTAAAAGAACAAGGGCACTAATTCATATTAGATATATTTTGATATTTTTAATTTTCAATTAGGCTCATCCCTTGCGATATCCAACAATTTCAGTGAGTTTTGTCAACATTGGTCATGAATTGTACCTTCTAGAGTGATTATTAGCCAAAAAGTTAAACCCGTTTTCAAACACAAGGGCAATAACTGACACTAAATATATTTCGATTTATTTGATTTTCAAAAAGGTTCATCCTTGGGTAAAAACAAATACTCAAGCCATGTTTTATCAAAATCCATTAAGAATTGTTCTTTCTAGAGTGTTTACAAGCTAAAATTGAACGCATTTTCAAACACAAGGGCAATAACTGATACTAAATATTTTTCGATTTAACTGAATTTCAATAGGGTTCATCCTTAGGTGATTACAAATACTCAGGCCAAGTTTCATTAAAATCCATTAAAAATTGTTCTCTCAAGAGTGTTTACAAGCTAAAATTGAAAGCGTTTTCAAGAACAAGGGCAATAACTCATACTAAATGTTTTTCGATTTCGCTGATTTTTGATAGGGTTTATCCTTGAGTTATAACATACTCTCACACCAAGTTTCATCAAAATCGGTCAAGAATTGCACGTTGTAGAGTGTTTACAAGCAATTGTGGACGGACGGACGGACGGATGTGGGTGACGACAATATACGCCCCCCATTTCATGTGGGCGTATAAAAATAAAATATACATATACTTCTTTTCAATAACAGAGCAATAATTGATATTAAACATTTTAAGATTTATCTGATTTTCAATAGGGTTCATCCTCATATACTTCTTTTCTAGGGTGATAAATGTACAATATTACTAAGTTTCCTTAAAATCAGTCAAGAATTATGCCTAATAACAAGATTTTCAGTATTTTTGATTGTTAAAAGGATTCACTCTTATGTGATAACAAACAATTTCAACTAAATTCATCAAAATCCGTATTTGTTTTAAAGAACAAGGGCAATAATTCATATTAAATATTTTGTGATATTTCTTTTCAATAGGGTTTATCCTTGGATGATAATTAAAATTTCAGCAAGTTCTGTCAAGATCTGTAAAGCATTGCGCCTTCTAAAGTGTTTACGAGCTGAAATTTTGATGCTTTTTTCAAAAAACAGAGCAATAATTTATATTAAATATTTTTTGAAATTCTCTGATTTTCAATAGGGCTCATCCTTAGGTGATTCCACATAATGCCAAGTTCCATTTAAATCAGTCAAGAAATAGAGTGTTTATGAGCCAAAAAATCGAAATCATTTGAAAGAACAAAGGCAATCAAATATTATGTGATATTTCTTGTTTTCAATAGGGTTCATCCTTGAGTGATAATTAACAATTTCAGCAAATTTTGTCAAATTCTGTAAATCATTGTGTCTTTTAGAGGGTTTACAAGCTAAACATTTTGACGCGTTTTCCAAAAAAAGGCAATAACTAACACTAAATATTTTTCAATAGGGTTCATCATTAGGTGATTACAAATACTCATGCCAAGTTATGTCAAAATTGCTCAAGAATTGTGACTTGTAGAGTGTTTACAAGGAAAAAATCAAACACATTTTATAAAGCAAGGGCAATAATTTGTATCAAATATATTTCGATATATTTGATTTTCAATAGGGTTCATCCTTTGGTGATATTAAACAAGGTTTGTCAAAAGCCGTCAATAATTGTGCTTTGTAGAGTGTTTACAAGCCACAAATTAAATGCGCTTTCAAAAACAAGGGCAATAACTGATACTAAATATTTTTCGATTTAACTGAATTTCAATAGGGTTCATCCTTAGGTGATTACAAATACTCATGCCAAGTTACTTCAAAATCGCTCAACAATTGTGACTTGTAGAGTGTTTACAAGGCAAAAATCCAACACATTTTATAGGACAAGGGCAATAATTCGTATCAAATATATTTCTTTATTTTCTATTTTTAAAAGGGTTCATCCTTCAACCAAAAATTGAACACGTTTTCAAAAACAAGGGCAATAACTGACACTAAATTTTTTTCGACAATAATTTTTTATACGCCCACATGAAAATGTGGACGTATATTGCCATCACCCATGTCCGTCCGTCTGTCAACAATTACTTGTGTTCGCGATACAGGCCAGAGTTTTTATCTGATTTCAATGAAACTTGGTATGTGTATTCATCTTGATAATATCTCGGACAAGTTCGAAAATGGCATAATTCCAGATGTCGGTTAATGACTTAAGGCCCTTGATTAAGGGAAAAAACGTTAAAATTTACTTGTGTACTCAATAGAAGCTGTAGTTTTTATCTGATTTGAATGAAACTTGGTATGTGTATTCATCTTGATAATATCTCGGACAAGTTCGAAAATGGCATGATTCCAGATGTCAGTTTATGAGTTATGGCCCTTGATTAAATGAAAAAACGTTAAAATGTCCTTTTGTATGCAATAGAAACTATAGTTTTCAATCGATATGAATGAAACTTGGTATGTGTATTCATCTTGATAATATCTCGCCAGATGTCGGTTTATGAGTTATGGCCCTTGATTAAATGAATAAACGTTAAAATTTACTTTTGAACGCAATAGAAGCTGTAGTTTTTATTTGAATGAAACTTGTGCATTCATCTTAATAACATCTCGGACAAGTTAAAAAATAGTGTGATTCCAGATGTTGGTTAATGAGTTATTGCCCTTGATTAAATGAAAAAACATGGAATATTCTGTTTGCTGAAGTGGGCGTATGTTACCTTGCCTGGCAAGCTATCTTTTTCATTTTAACTGGTTTTCAATAGGCTTCATTCTTGGGTGATAGCAAATACTCAAGCCAAGTTTCATCAAAATCCATTAAGAATTGTTCTCTCAAGAGCATTTACAAGCTAAAATTGAGTTATAACATACTCTCACACCAAGTTTCATCAAAATTGGTCAATAACTGTTCTTTGTAGAGTGTTTACAAGCCAAAAATTGAACATGTTTTCAAAAACAAGGGCAATAATGGCACTTAATTTTTTTCGATTTAACTGGTTTTTAATAGGCTTCATCCTTGGGTGATAAAAAATACTCAAGCCAAGTTTCATCAAAATCCATTAAGAATTGTTCTCTCAAGAGTGTTTACAAGATAAAATTGAACGCGTTTTCAAGAACAAGGGCAATAACTCATACTAAATGTTTTTCGATTTCGCTGATAGGGTTTATCCTTGAGTTATAACATACTCTCACACCAAGCTTCATCAAAATCAGTAAAGAATTGCACGTTGTAGAGTGTTTACGAGCCATTTAAGAACAAGGGCAAGAACTCATACTAAATTTTGTCCGATTTCGCTGATTTTCAATAAGGTTCAGCCTTGCGTGATCATAAACACTCATATTAAGTTTCATCTAAATCCTTCAAGAATTGCACCTTGTAGAGTGTTTCGGAGCAATTGTGGACGGACGGACGGACCGACATGGGTGATGACAATATACACCCCCCATTTCATGTGGGCGTATAAAAACAAATACTCAAGCCAAATTTCATCAAAATCCATTAAAAATTGTTCTTTCTAGAGTGTTAACAAGCTAAAATAGAATGCGTTTTCAAGAACAAGGGCTATAACTGACAATAAATATATTTCGATTTATTTGATTTATAATAGGGTTCATTATTGGGTAATAACAAATACTCAAGCCAAGGTTAATCAAAAACCGATTTGCAAAAGGTTTCATCCTTGGGTGATATTAAACAATTTCAACAATTTTGTCAAAATCGGTCAATAACTGTGCTTTGTAGAGTGTTTTAAAGCCAAAAATTGAACGCGTTTTCAAAAACTAGGTCAATATTAAATTTTTTTCGATTTTACTAGTTTTCAATACGCTTGGGTGATAACAAATACTAAGGCCAAGTTTCATCAAAATCAATTAAGAATTGTTCTCTCAAGAGTGTTTACAAGCTAAAATTGAACGCGTTTTCAAGAACAAGGGCAATAACTGACACTAAATATATTTCGATTTATTTGATTTATAATAGGATTCATCCTTGGGTAAAAACAAATACTCAAGCCAAAGTTAATCAAAATCCATTAAGAATAGTTCTTTCTAGAGTGTTTACAAGCTAAAATTGAATGCGTTTTCAAGAACAAGGGCAGTAACTCATACTAAAAATTTTTTTGATTTCAATTATTTTCAATAGGGTTTATACTTGAGTTATAACATACTCTCACAACAAGTTTCATCAAAATCAGGCAAGAATTGCACGTTGTAGAGTGTTTACGAGCCATTCAAGAACAAGGGCAAGTACTCATACTAAATTTTTTCCCTTTCGCTGATTTTAAATAGGGTTCATCCTTGTGTGATCATAAACACTCATATCAAGTTTCAATTAAATCCGTCAAGAATTCCACCTTGTAGAGTGTTTACGAGCAATTGTTGACGGGCGGACGGAAGGTCGGACATGGGTGACGACAATATACGCCCCCCAATTCATGTGGGCGTATAAAAATCAGATGAAAACTGTATTGTCTATCGCAATCATAAGCCGAGTTTTGACTAAGTCAAGTGCAATAACTCAAAAACAGTATATCAAAATGTCAATTGACCAAGATGACATCAACTTCAATGATCACACCAAATTCATTCCAATCAGATGAAAACTGTTGTCTGTATCGTGTTCACAAGTCTATTTCGATGCAATTTGACTTACTCAAGGCCAATAACTCAAAAAACGTTCACCCAAAAATCGCCACGATCAAACTTGTCCATGATTTCATCAATATAAATGATAACACCAATTTCATTCAAATCAAATGGAAATTGTGATCTCTATCGTGTTCACAAGCCAATTTTGAGGCGTTTTGACTAAGTCAAGTGCATTAACTCAAAAACCATTCATTGAAAAATCGCAAATTTCGAACTTGTCCAAGATCTCATCAATATTAATGATCACAGCAAGTTTCATTCAAATCTGATGAAAAGTGTAGTCTCTATCGTGTTCACAAGCCAAGTTTGACGCGTTTTGCCAATTTCAAACTTGTACGAGATTTCATCAATATTAATGATCACAGAAAGTTTCATTTAAATCTGATGAAATCTGTAGTCTCTATCGAGTTCACAAACCAATTTTGAAGCGTTTTGGCTAAGTCAAGTGCAATAATTCAAAAACCGTTCATCAAAAAATTGCCAATTTCAAACTTGTCCGAGATCTCATCAATATAATTTATCACAGCACGTTTCATTCAAATCCGACAAAAACTGTCGACTCAATTGTGTTCACAAGCAATTGTGGACAGACGGACGGACTAACCGACCGACCAACAGACCGACGGACGGACGGACGGACAGGGGTGACAACAATATACGACCACATTATAGTGTGGGCGTATAATAAAAGAGGAGTTCAACTTACTTCAATAATGATTGCTTGAGGAGCATTAGGTGCTGGTTTAGCATTTACTGCACCTTTAGCTGTAATTTTGAAAGAGATATAAATACAGGATTGAGCTAATTTGTATCAAATGGACCATATATTATGAGGTTTTTGAGCCTCAGGGACACTTTTTGGGTGCCACCAAAATATTGGGGAAGCAGAATTTTATTTTGAATTCAGAATTAATGTATGTACACAAAGGGGAGGCTAGTGTTTATAAACTTACCCACAATATTGGACTCGATGATATGATCTTTACTAGCTTGACTCAATCCAATAAATCCACCCTATTAAATAATCAATAATGATAATGTTATAGATAAACTTTTTTTTTTTCTGAATTAAAGTTATATTCTATCAAAAGTATAAAGATATTGCAGATAAATTATTAGCAGCAAGGCTCAAACTAATTGATTTATAATAGTACATGTATCACATATAGCAATATTGTTGATTGTCCCTGAAGTGCAAAAAATCCTCTTAATTTTAAAGGTCAGTTTCTTGGAGGCAATCGTTTATCTGAATGCAAACGAAAACAATGATTTTGAATATATCCGGATACAGTAACAGTCATTTCTCAACTTGGCATTTGTCAGCCAATTTGATTTCCAACTCACTGTACAGGAATATTCTGAGCCTCAGCATCTCTCAGTCTATCTTCAGAGTTTACTCAAGAACATTCAGAATCTTTTCTCAGCAATCATTTATTGACTTCAGAAACTTTTGACAATTATGAGTGTATTTTGGAAACAAACCTTTGGAGGAAATTTGAATGGCTGGTCACCAAAGTTAAACTCCATCTCTGCATTCTTAAAAAATAAACAATTAAAAAATGTATTGGAGGATGTCATCAAAAGTGGAGTCAGTTATGCTCTTGGCAATGTATTTTCAAGATAAAGAAAACTTAGTCTTGAGTGTTTGCTTTACCAAGTAAAAAAATTTTCAGCTATCAATACTTAATAGAACACTTACACAATAGAAATTCAATAGGCTATTGTTTTACCATTATGGTGATTAGATAAATAATATCATTCAAATTACGGGTCTTAGGCTTACCCTCAATATGGAGCCACCAGAAGTGACTATGGATGTGTGCGAAGAACATGGTCTTGATAATGGACAGTGAAATTGGAAAGTCCTATTGACTAGTTTAGTTTTAGTGTGGTTAAGGCTGTTATAAGATATGCTACTATGCTACGAATTTCAGTATACATCAATTGATAAGAAATTATCTTCTGGAGAAATTTAAAAGTTATAAGAGATGTTTTCCTATTGATATCAAACTTGTTTGTCTAAAATATTTTCTTCATACCTTCAATACTACTGCAGCATAAAACTTATCATTCAATGAATGCTTAGGTAGGTCATAAGCTTTACCTAAATCAATTCCTGAAAGGTAAAAGGAACAAAAAAGGAAAATAAATACAAAGACCGAAAAGATTTTTCCAATAATTGCGTTTTACACTACAAAATACTTCTTTAATTTTATGCCAACACATAATAAGCTAATTTTTTCTTAGGCAAAAATCTTACCATTTTTAGACCATCTTATTTCTCCTTTCTCTAGATCTAAATAACATCCAATAGTATCATTCATTCCATAAGCCTGAAAACATAAGTATTAAAATGTCTCAACAACTTAAAACATAATCCAACCTATACGGTTTAAAAAATAATCCAGTCTCAACAGCCCAAAAATAAATCCTATTCGGTTTAAACCATAATCCAGTCTCAACAGGAAAAAAGATAGCTTGCCAGGCAAGGTAACATACGCCCACTGGCAGCATTGAATTTGAAAAATAACTAGAGCAATAACTCAAAAAACATTCACTGAATTAATATTGAAGTTAAAGGCCAAAATCTCAAAAACTGTTCATGGAAAATTGTCAAATTAGAACTTGAGCACCATCTTATCTATTTCAATACTGATACCAAGTTTCATCAAATCTATTAAAAAATTGTAGCTTATTTTGCACCCACAAATATTTTTGACGCAATTTTACTAAGTCAAGGGCAATAACCCAAAAAACATTTGTTAAAAAAAGTCAGAAATTCAAACTTGACTAATGTCTTATCAATTCTGATGCTTACACCAAGTTCCATCAAAATCCTTTGAAAATTAAAGCTTCTTATTGCAACCACAATAGAATTTTGACGCAATTTTACTAAGTCAAGGGCAATAACTTAAAACAATTCATTGAAAAACTGTCAAATTCGAAACCTGACTGAGGCATAATCAATTCCAATGCTCACACCAAGTTTCATCAACGTCCTTGGAGGATTTATTGCATAGAAACTAAAATTTTGACATGATTTTTTTAAGTCAAGGGCAATAACTCAAAAAACGTTCGTGCGATAAGTTCCATTTTCGAACTTGACCGAGATATCATCAATATATACATGTATACCAAGTTTCATTAAGATCGGATCAAAACTGTAGCTTCTATTGTGGATACAACCCGAATTTGACGCGTTTTAACTGAGTCAAGGGCAATAACTAAAATAACGTTCATGCGATAATTTCCATTTTCGAACTTGACCGAGAAATCCTTAATATATACATGTATACCAAGTTTCATTAAGATCGGATACAAACTGTAGCCTCTATTGTGGATACAACCCAACTTTGACACGTTTTTACTAAGTCAAGGGCAATCACTCAAAAATCGCTCATGCGATTATTTCTTTTTTCGAACTTGACCCAGATATCATCAATATATACATGTATACCAAGTTTCATTAAGATCGGATAAAAACTGTAGCGTCTATTGTGGATACAAACCAAATTTGTTGGTGTTTACTAAGTCAAGGGCAATAACTCAAAAACCGTTCATGCGATAATTTCCATTTTCGAACTTGACCGAGATATCATCAATATATACATGTATACCAAGTTTCATTAATATCAGATAAAAACTGTAGCCTCTATTGTGGATACAAACCAAATTTGACGCGTTTTTACTAAGTCAAGTGCAATAACCGTTCATGCGATAATTTCCATTTTGGAACTTGACCGAGATATCATCAATATATACATGTATACCAAGTTTCATTCAGATCAGATAAAAACTGTTGCCTCTATCGTGGATACAACAAATGTGGACGGACCGACGGACGGACGGACCGACGGACAGGGGCGACGGCAATATACGTCCACATTTCCATGTGGGCGTATAAAAATGACATGACCTTATGGCAACTCCTGAGTTTGATTATAAAAAAATCGAAGGCTAACAATGAATATAAATTGTATAGACTAACCTCTCCATAAGAATCAAACTGCTTTCCCCATGACTTCTTTCCTGTTCCACCAAATCCATAACCAAATTTATCAGTTCCTAGATCTAATGTAGCTTTATCAGTAGACCAACCTACTCTACACAGTCCTTCATCAGTTACAGTACCTTCATAGTAGTATTTACCTTCAAAATTACACATAACAATTTAAATCCTACTTTTCTACCCCAGATACTGGGGAGGAATGAAATGAATACAGTTTTAGGTCCTACTCTTTTGACCTTATGGCTTAACGAGGACAGGCAACGCCATGCAGTGTGCAATGAGAGAAATTTTGCCAGGACAGTGGCATTAACTTTCTCTCTTTGCAATTATTTGTTAAGAGATTTTTCACATGTACAGTCTGTCAGCTTCTCCAATATATAAACCTAAGAATTCATCAGTCCCAGGCTGTGTCAGGAGTGAACAAACAACTTAATTCTATTTTAGTTCAGAGAAGAAATGATTTAAATTCTTAAGATATAACCAATTTACCTCCACCAACAACAGCCTTATTAGATCTTGTTCCATGCCAACCACTGGCATCTCTAGCTTGGCATAATGTACCCTCAGGATCAATGGCTATAAAATAGAATGATAAATCAACTAAGGCCACCCAATAATTGACATCAGAGCTGTTCTTTTGAGAAATTTTAAAGTGAACATTTTAACACGAAGACTATTATCTTGTAATCATTTTCTATAAGAGTACATATGAAAAAAGAAAACAGTTTAGCATATTCGCAAAGATCATTAAAATTGCAGTCATTCATTTTGGAGCTCCAATCAGACACAAAAAGCAAATGCAGATAAAACTGCCATGCTTGACATACATGCAATTCACCCACCAATGGACCAATGCTTACAATGTACTCATTGAGGTGACAGGCTTTAAAATAAATTAACATGGTGTATCTGTGAAGATGATTCATCTAAGGCCATGCACAGTAAATTGTCTGTTTTACAGGCCTTTTTTTTTAAAAAAGGGGCAAGAGGGCGAATTTTTTATTTATTATTTATAAGCGCTTTTTAAAATTTGGCACCAGAAGAAATCAGAGCGAGCGAAGGTATTTATTATTTATTTCCACAAATTTAAAAAAATAGATTTAAATCACCATTCAGATGCAACTATCAGATGTTTTTGAGGTTTGAATGATAATAGTTGATAGAAATAACAGAACTTTTTTACTTTTCAACTTCACATAAACCTAATCATTCCAACATATTTACTACCTCTGACAATGATGCACTTAGGGTGCATCAGGGCTGATAATATTATGTCAAGACAATGTTATTCTACTACAGTAATAATCTATTTCTATCCATCTGTAAACTGTATTTTAAAATGCTATTGTATGGTAATAATTATTATTATTGGAACTTTTGGAACAAATTGTCATACATCACATGACAAGAACAAAAAAATCTGATTAGATCGAACTTGTATTTTAATAATTTTTATCTATGTTGCAAATGCCGATTTTCGATAACTCTTATGGAGTACTTCCGGTTTTACCTTGAGAAAAGAGGAATGTGTTGAATGATACCAATAATGAGAAAATCGGTCTTATTTGAAAGTATAAAATTCGTATTTTCTTCTATTCGTTCCCATTTTTCCATCAATATTAACTTTTTCAAATCAAAAGCAGAAAAAAAACTGGTGCATTCTCGTACTATTTTACACACAATTTTGGAGACGTGTGCATTATCTATTAATTACTCCAAAATGTCAATAAATAGTTTTGGAGCGCATGGTATTATACTGGGGCGCGTGGGGCCTGTAAAACAGACAATTTACTTTGTACGGCCTAATGAAAACTTACTGACAAGTTTACGTTACTATACTAAGACCTTTGTAAAGATAAGTATTCTGATATTGTTTCTGAGATATACCAACTATTAATATTTAATGACCATTCAGGTTGCAAGAAGAACCCTTAGGACTAAACAATCAGTACTAATAACAGGAGTCTTACCCATTGCACTTCCTCTATCAAATGAATTCATCTTCCACTTATGACTTTTACCTGAATAGTCAATGAAGAACAATACAATAAGCATAATATAATAAGCCCTTTTCTCCTATTTTGGGTTATGATATTGCAATTAAAAATTAAATTCCTCGAAATCCTGCAACCTACATATATTGTATACTCTTTACTTATTGACCCCTTTAAAGATAGCTTGCCAGGCAAGGTAATATACGCCCACTGGCAGCATTTATTTCAAATAAAAACTTTTCAGTAAGGTTACAATAAGTTGAATGAAATATTCAACCTTCCAACCTATTTTTTTCTAGGGTCTCTAGTTTCATTAAAAACTGTCAAGAATTGTACCTAATAACAACTCATTAAATATTTTTCGGTATTTTTATGATTTGCAATAGGGTTCACCCTTAGTAATATTTTGATATCTTTAATTCTTAATAAGGCTCATCCTTGGTTGATATTAAACAATTTCAGCAAGTTTTGTCAAAAAGGAATTTTTTAGAGTGTCCACAAGCCAAAAGTTGAAAGCATTTTTGAAAACAGGCGCAATAACTGACACTAAATATTTTTCGATTTATCTGATTTTCAATAGGGTTTATCCTTGTGAGAAAACAAATACTAAAGCCAAGTTTCATCAAAATCCATTCAAAATTGTTCTTTCTAGAGTGTTTACGAGTTAACGCGTTTTCAAAAACAAGGTCAATAACTTGTACTAAACATTTTTCGATTTTCAATAGGGTTCATCCTTGGGAGACAACAAATAACACAGCCAAGTTACATCAAAATCCATTAAAAATTGTTCTTTCTAGAGTGTTTACAAGCTAAAATTGAACGCGTTTTCAAGAACAAGGGCTATAACTGACACTAAATATTTCTATCTATTTGATTTATAATAGGGTTCATCCTTGGGTAAAAACAAATACTCAAGCCAAAGTTAATCAAAATCCATTAAGAATAGTTCTTTCTAGAATGTTTACAAGCTAAAATTGAATGCGTTTTCAAGAACAAGGGCAGTAACTCAAACTAAAAATTTTTTCGATTTCGCTGATTTTCAATAGGGTTCATTCTTGAGTTATAACACACTCTCACACCAAGTTTCATCGAAATCCATCAAGAATTGTGCCATGTAGAGTGTTTACGAGGCAAAAATCGAACGCGTTTAAAAGAACAAGGGCACTAATTCATATTAGATATATTTTGATATTTTTAATTTTCAATTAGGCTCATCCCTTGCGATATCCAACAATTTCAGTGAGTTTTGTCAACATTAGTCATGAATTGTACCTTCTAGAGTGTTTATTAGCCAAAAAGTTAAACCCGTTTTCAAACATAAGGGCAATAACTGACACTAAATATATTTCGATTTATTTGATTTTCAAAAAGGTTCATCCTTGGGTCAAAACAAATACTCAAGCCAAGTTTTATCAAAATCCATTAAGAATTGTTCTTTCTAGAGTGTTTACAAGCTAAAATTGAACGCGTTTTCAAACACAAGGGCAATAACTGATACTAAATATTTTTCGATTTAACTGAATTTCATTAGGGTTCATCCTTAGGTGATTACAAATACTCATGCCAAGTTATGTCAAAATCGCTCAAGAATTGTGACATGTAAAGTGTTTACGAGACAATAATCCAACACATTTTATAGAACAAGGGCAATAATTCCTATTAAATATATTTCGATATGTGCTATTTTCAAAAGGGTTCATTCTTGGGTGATATTAAACAATTTCAGCAAGTTTTCTCAAAATCGGTCAATAACTGTGCTTTGTAGAGTGTTTACAAGCTAAAAATTGAACGCGTTTTCAAAAACAAGGGCAATAACTGATATTAATTTTTTTTCGATTTGACTGGTTTCCAATAGGCTTCATCCTTGGGTGATAACAAATACTCAGGCCAAGTTTCATTAAAATCCATTAAAAATTGTTCTCCCAAGAGTGTTTACAAGCTAAAATTGAACGCATTTTCAAGAACAAGGGCAATAACTCATACTAAATGTTTTTCGATTTCGCTGATTTTCGATAGGGTTTATCCTTGAGTTATAACATACTCTCACACCAAGTTTCATCAAAATCGGTCAAGAATTGCACGTTGTAGAGTGTTTACGAGCCATTCAAGAACAAGGGCACGAACTCATACTAATTTTTTTCCGATTTCGCTGATTTTCAATAGGGTTCATCCTTGCGTGATCATAAACACTCATATTAAGTTTCATCTAAATCCGTCAAGAATTACAGCGTGTAGAGTGTTTACAAGCAATTGTGGACGGACGGACGGACGGACGGACGTGGGTGACAACAATATACGCCCCCCATTTCATTTCATGAAATGAATGGAGTTTTACGTCCTACTCTTCTGCACCTTATGTGCTAATGAGGATAGGCAACGCCATGCAGTGTGCAATGAGGGAAATTTTGCCAGGACAGCGGCATTAGCCTACTCTTTTAGCGAATGACTAGACACTTTCCATGTCAAACCCTCCGACCTGCATCACTGACAAGGGGAAACCGGGCTGAAAAATCCGAAAGTTCATCTTGACCTTTGCCGGGATTGAACCCTGGACCTGCAGGTTAGCGAGCAAGCGTCTAACCCACTGAGCCACCGCGGCTCCCGACCCCTTTAAAAGAATGGAATAATGACAACGATTTTTTTAGCAATGAACTCCATAATATCTGCTAATTAGAATCCATTTCATCAAGTAGTAAACTTTACCTGTAGAAGATTTTGGTCGAGAAGTACTAGTCTGAGCGCCTTTCCCTTCTCTAAGATCTCTTAATGTTTCATGTACTATTTGCAAGATTGGTAAACAAAATGCCTGAAATGAACCAATAAAAGGTTAAAATAAATATTGAAGTAAGGTTCTTACCCTTAGAGAAAATTAAAGCTAGAAATTTCAAAGGATTAAAAAAGTCTATCGTATTGGAAAACAAATTATGATGAATATCTACTTTCATTTTTACATACAGATGTTAAATTTATATTGAATATCTATTACAAATCTACTTACCCCTGTTTTACCACTGCCAGTTTCTGCAGCCTGAAAATAATCAAAATTATAACATTAGTTAGGTATAGTGGCTGAAATATCTTCGACTATGTATAAAAATAAAATCAGATGAAATAGCGGTTAAGAAGAAAAAATTTTATTATAAAAGAAAATAAAAACGCATGATAACATAAGATAAGCAGAGTTAAAAGGATTTACATGAAGAAAAAAAAAGGGTTAATTTAAGCTGTATGTGGCCTTTAGCTATATCTTAATCATTTCTATATTTAAATAAATCTACAAACCATTAATACATCTCCACCACCCAATATCATTGGTATAGCTTCATTCTGAACATCTGTAGGAAGACTGAAATAATTAAAAAACATTTTAGAAGGATTTCCTAATTTTATTGAAGGATATACATGATTTCCTAATTTTATTGAAGGATATACATGATTTCCTAATTTTATTGAAGGATATACATGATTTCCTAATTTTATTGAAGGATATACAAGATTTCTTATTTTTATCGAAGGATATACACATTTTTCTTACTTTATTGAAGGATATACACCTTTTCTCAACTTTATTGAAGGATATACATGATTTCTCAACTTTTTTGAAGGATATACACAATACCATACTTTATTGAAGGATATACACAAAATTTCTCACTTTATTGAAGGATATACACAATACCTTATTTTATTGAAGGATATACACAATAATGGCTACCTTACTTTATTCCAGGATATACACAATACCTTACTTTACTGAAGTTGTACGAATAATCATCAGTTTATAACAAAGACAAGTTAGAAAGCTAGCTTAATTCGCCACACAAAACAATAATTATAATAGCATGTGTACAGTACCTCCAATCCATTTCTTCTACAGCTTTGCCAATTTCTGGCATAACACCCATCTCTAAAATATAAATCAAAATATACAGTAGAACCTGCATTCAGAGACCACTCAAGGGAATATTCAAAAACGGTCGCTGAGTGAAGGTGGCCTCTTAAGAGAGGAACTGCAAAACCATTTCGTTTTTACGTTTTGGAAATCATAGGATCTTACTTTTACTCATACATGTATAGTTTCTACTGCTTTTGCATGCTATCTCCTATCTACCGACGGGATACTCTATTTTGTCGTATTTTATTTTCTTTTAGATACCAAAGTTCCCACAGTTATTATCGTTTTCAAAGTCAAAATTCTCTACCTTAAATCAATAAGATATCCTTCTTTACTTGCATTTTTATTGCCTGTTAACACACTTTATTCCATTTTCACCTGATTAATATGTTTTTATAACAACATTCGGTATACCCTACTTTCGCTTTCTTATCAAATTTACGGTAGTCTAAATTTTAACAAAAACGAAATATTGAAGCCTTTACAGTACTTTATAATAATTGTCAATATGATGATATCTTTTAATATTAATCAGCAACAAGCTATAAAATTAATCTGTAGAAGATTATCTAATTACCGATTAGCGATAATCTCATTGAATATCACCGACGTGTGAACTTGATTTTTGTTACGGGAGATAATCAAAAGTGTCATGGTCGCTTAATTGAGTTATTTTAATCAATTGGGAGTATAAATACATGGCCGCTGGTCGCGTAATGAAGGTGGCCGCTTATTAGTCGATAATTACATTGAAAACTCGTAGGGGGGAATTTATTGTGGTCGTTTATTGAAGGTGGGCTCTTAATAAAGGTGGTCGTATGAGCAGGATATACTGTATTGATTTTTGACATTTAAAGATATGCATTAAAATGACCTAGAGAATACATAGAAGTTTGCATCAAAACGTCAGTATTGGAGAGGTGACTGAATTAAAGATAGCTTGCCAGGTAACATTATCCAACTGGCAGCTGATAGAGGTAAAAACAGGTCTTTAGTTTCTAAAATGAAAATTGGCTCATATCAGATTTTTATAATGAATTTGAAGTTTCATCAAGATCAATTCGAATTGGATCCTTTATTGCATCTAAAAGCAGAATTTAAAATGGCCATAGCTTTAAAAAAACAGCACAACCTTACTGAAATTGACCCAAAGCTTGCCTATATTGTGTCTCCCAGTCAAAGTTTTATCTAACTCAAGGACAGTAACTCCTATACCGTTGATCAGATTGCAGGTACCGGTAGACAGAAAGGGCCAATACATCAACATTTCTATGTTAATATTGCTTTTTCATTTTGCCCACCATCAGTTTAAAAGCGCGAAACCTCACAAATAACACATATCATGAACAGTCAGATTTAAAATATCGTATAAGACTATACATAAGGTTTCCTTTCTTTTCTGTAATTTAATTTTTTTCTATAAAGTAATTGTAGTATTTGGGTGACTATAGTTTGAATATACAAAGAGAAATTGGGGTAGATTAATATTTTAGCTATCTTTATCATCGGCTTTCATTAACATTTATTATTATCATTCATTAATTTACAGAAGAGGATAAGGTTTGATCTATTAATAAGTCATTAGATAAGTTAAACAACCCATCTTTGTGTTAATACACATCTACTTTTTGATAAATTGTATTTATCATATTAATTAGTTAACATACAGTTATAGTTATATCATATGTAATTTTGTTAATAGTCATAAAGTACCATTAATGAAGTGAATTATGTAAACAACAGCCTATTCTGTATTTCATCTTTTGATTATATATATTGTTATTGTGTATATTGTTATTAATTGTAGCCTATATACATGTAGGCCTATATGTTATTATAAAATATATATAATTGTATAAAGAATATTGATTGTACATACTGTTATATCAGGGTATTTGTTTAAGACTGATGATAAACTTTGTAAAGTTGGAGATGGCTTTTAATCTGAGACAATGGATTATTCAGTTAAAATGTGTGTCATTGGATATGTTATTTCTAGAAAAGACGCTTGTTTCTCTTGTAAAATTATCTATCCTCCTGGAGAATCGAAGAGATTGTGGCATTATCTTCCTTACTTAAAACTAGATGATTGTCAGGCTAAGATGTTAAACTTAAAAGATAACAAAATTATATGCACAGATACTTCTAAAAATATGTTTTTATTGATTTCATTCATAATATATATGAAAAATTTAATACGGCCTATGTACACGTGCTGAAATATTCACCATGAATGTAAGATTTCAAAAAGTGACATGTTCAAATATTGACTTGATAACAATGTAAGGTCAATTTTAAGTGATTTCTGCACATTAAAGTGCATTTTTTCATTCATAATTATGAGTTAAACTAATTACCCTCGAATGCAGTCATTTTGCTGAATATGCAGACTGACTAAGTAACCGGAAATATGAAATGAGGTCTAGTTAATCGATATGTAGACTCGGTTATCAAATAATACGTCGTGCTGGATAATCCCGTCATTGTGTAGTCCCAATTATCCACTAGCTATAGAAGTAAGTGAAAAGACGGTTTGAGTGTTATAATAATAAATTCTTTATTCGTCTAACAATTAGGAATAAAGTCCTTTTTACAATTTGGCCCAAACATTGAATAAACAAACATATCAACAATATAAAAAAAATAAAAACAAATGTAAAAATACACACAATATAATAATAATAATAATAATAAACTCTTTATTTTACATGGTTCAGAATTAGGCCCAATGCACAAGGACATGGTCCTGTCTCACATTCAGCCCATGGGGCAATACATTGGAAAAAAAAAAAAAAGAAAGAAGAAAAAAATAAAATAAAATCGAAAATACATAATATCTCAATATACAAATATATATGTACAGTATCCACTATGGGCATTATATTCCTTAGACTTCTATACAGAAGTGCTGGCCTTATCAGGAGAAGAAAGTGAAATATAATTAATAATTATCAGTAAAATTCAAAACTGGATATACTTGGCAGACAAGTATTTCTTTTTTTTTTCTTTATTTATTATATTGTAAATATTTTACATTCTGTACAAAACATTACACAATAACCATACATGTACATAATTAATATTACATAAATATATTACAAATATCCGCACCAAGCTAATCGAACTGAAAGAATACATTTTTTTCCATCCTCAAATAAACAATATATTACACAACATGTAAAATTTGAACAAAAAATTACAATATAATTAATATTTTATATTTCGAAGTAATAAATATAGCTAGTTATATGTAAATATATTTCCACTTGTTCGTAAGGCTTTCATTTTGTTTTATTTCAATACTAGCAATTGATTCTGTATATGAGATGAATTGTTTGAAAACCGGTTTGTAATTGGAATATTTGCATTTGAAGATAAATAATTTGGATAAAATTATTGGTTAATTAATTCATATTGGTCTTTGTTCTCAAATTGATTTTGATTTATTCCCAAATGGATGGCTTTATTGTTGAGCTGAATGTTAATATTATTTAATTTTATAATTTTTCGAACATGGGACCAGACAATCAATTCTACCTCATCCGTCATTCCGTCAGTGATCCCGTCACTCCGTCAATGAGTTCGCCACTCACGTCAGTGAGTCCGTCATAACGTCAATCGTCAATGCTACCGATCAAAAACAGAAATATCAATGACATATAATCACAAAACGAAAAAAAACGAAATTTTTACAAAGACGTACGTCGATGCTACCTTACAAAGTGAGGAATACCAGCGTATCTTAAAAAAAAACCCGAAAAAATACGTCATTGGCCCGATCCGTCAATGGCAGGTTGCCCTAGAAAGTACACGAATCCGTGATTCGCTCTTGAAACCCACAACTTCGCTGAATCCGTCATTCAATCATTCCAATGACGGAGTGACGGGCTCACTAATGTGAATAACAGAATCATTGACGTGAGTGGCGATCTCATTGACGGACTCACTGGCGTAAATGACAGGCTCGTTGACGGAGTGACGGACTCACTGACGGAATGACGGACTCACTGACATACTGGCGTATGAGGTAGCCCTAGAGAGGAATCTGTCCGTCATTCGCTTTTTAAATCCGCCACTTCGCTGAACCCGTCACTCAACCATTTAAGTGACGGAGTGACGGCCTCACTGACGGAATGACGGCCTCACTGACGTAAATGACGGGATCACTGACGGAGTGACGGGCTCATTGACGTGAGTGGCGAACTCATTGACGGAGTGACGGACTCACTGACGTACTGACGTATGAGGTAGCCCTAGAAGGAGAAGAGAGGAATCCGTCCGTCATTCGCTATTGAAATCCGCCACTTCGCTGAATCCGTCATTCAACCATTCAAGTGACGGAGTGACGGCCTCATTGACGGAATGACGGCCTCACTGACGTAAATGACGGGATCACTGACGGAGTGACGGGCTCATTGACGTGAGTGGCGAACTCATTGACGGAGTGACGGACTCACTCACGTATTGACGTCTGAGGTAGCCCTGGAAAGAGTGGAGATGAATCTGTCCGTCATTCGCTTTTGAAATCCGCCACTTCGCTGAATCCGTCATTCAACCATTCAAGTGACGGAGTGACGGCGTCACTGACGGAATGACGGCCTCACTGACGTAAATGACGGGATCACTGACGGAGTGACGGGCTCATTGACGTGAGTGGCGAACTCATTGACGGAGTGACGGACTCACTGACGTACTGAAGTAAGAGGTAGCCCTAGAAAGAGTGACGGCCTCACTGAAGGAATGGCGGCCTCACTGACGTAAATGACGGGATCACTGACGCAGTGACGGGCTCATTGACGTGAGTGGCGAACTCATTGACGGAGTGACGGACTCACTGACGTACTGACGTATGATGTAGCCCTAGAGAGGAATCTGTCAATCATATGCTTTTGAAATCCGCCACTTCGCTGAATCCGTCACTCAACCATTCAAGTGACGGAGTGACGGCCTCACTGACGGAATGACGGCCTTACTGACGTCAATGACGGGATCACTGACGGAGTGACGGGCTCATTGACGTGAGTGGCGAACTTATTGACGTACTGACGTATGAGGTAGCCCTAGAAAGGAGTAGAGAAGAATCTGTCTGTCATTCGTTTTTGAGATCCGCCACTTCGCTGAATCCGTCACTCAACCTTTCAAGTGACGGCCTCAGTGACGGAATGACGGCCTCACTGACGTAAATGACGGGATCACTGACGGAGTGACGGACTCATTGACGTGAGTGGCGAACTCATTGACGGAGTGACGGACTCACTCACGTATGAGGTAGCCCTGAAAGGAGAGGAATATGTCCGTCATTCCGTCAATGAGTTCGCCACTCACGTCAGTGAGCTGCGTCACTTGTATATTTCAAAAGCGAGTGACTGAATGATTCATGCCCGGGCTACCTCATACGTCAGTGAGATCGCCACTCCGTCAACGGAATGAGTGATGGACTGACGTCAATTACGGATTCAGCGCAATGGCGGATTTCTAGAGCGATGCACTTTAAAATTCATTTGCTTGTACCTTATTTTCGTTTGCTGATGGAAATGAGATGTTTCACAATTTGTACGGAGGAAATTACATAGTTTTTTAAATGACTTATTGACGTTTTGATTCAAATTCTACCTTAAAAAATCGTTTTTTGTTTAGGAACTTATTAATAACAAAAGTTAGAAAATTGTACGGTAGCATCGACGTATTTATCGACTCTATTGACGGAGTGGCGAACTCAATGACGGAGTGACGAACTCACTGACGTAAGTGACGGACTCACTGACGTGAGTGGCGAACTCATTGACGGAGTGACGAACTCACTGACGTACTGACGTGTGAGGTAGCCCTAACTCGGACCAGATCTCATTAACAAATGGACAATATATAAAAAGGTGTTCAACTGATTCAAGATCTGAATGACACAGATCACATAAAGTTGTTTTAGTGAGATCAAATTTGAACAGGTTGATATTGGTATAAATGATTTTATGCACATATTTATATTGAAAGTTTTTTAATTTCACATCTATACAAATAGAATGTAATCTTTTAAATATTTCTGTGATATCGTTCTCTGTCAACTCGATATTTTATTCGTCTTGCCATTTTACAAACACATTAGGTGTTAAGATATCGTTTGTCTGTAATCTTTTATTATACATCTGCCGTGATTTGCATGTTGTGAATTCCGTGGAGTATATTTTTTTAATGTATGTTGTAAGGTAGATAAAATTGTTTGTTTGTATACGTCGTTACATGATGAATAATCAGTATTGTTCATTAGCATGGCCTCACTTGTCTCATTAGAATTCAGACTGATTTCATTGAAGTTTATTATTTTTTTACATTTTGTTCGGTATCCGTAATATGTTAATTTCTCAGCTTCAGTTAGGGTGTTGATATTATAAGGTTTAATAAAATCAGATATAAATACAAGTTTTTCATCATAAACATTTTCATAGTATTCATGTCTTGATCTTTATTTATGTGTTTATTCAAATATATAATTTGGTCTTGAATTCCCATTGTCTCGTCTATTTTGTCGTTAAGTAAGTCATACCAATTATCGAAAATTTGTTTGTAAAATGGTGAAGGCATTCCTTTTTTTGTTCTATCATTATTAAAGATTGTTAAAAGCAATGGATCAAATGGATGTAAACTAAAATTGAAAAATTGAGTGTGGTTAACCAGGGCTGATTCGATTCCTGGAATAACTTTTTGATCCAGAATATTGATTTACTTTTATGAAATTCTTTTAAATTTATAAATTTTATTCCCCCCTTTTTCACACGGTTGATACATGACGTCACGTTTTATTTTATCTGGACCATTCCAGAGAAAATTAAAGAAAATTCTTGACAGTTTTGTAATTATATTTTCAGGAACAAATATGGATTGTAACAATAGCGCTATTTTTGACAAGTATTTCTTAAAAGTAGAGATATTGGGTGAATTTTTGATATATGGATCAAGAGAGTTCCAGAGACAGACGCCGACAAAGTCTATGCTCTGTTTCACAATATAGTTATCCTAGGTCTAGGTAAAATTAGTTTAGTATTGATGGTGGAGTACGGAGTATTGTATTTTTCAAAAGTATCATGTAAATAAGATGGTACATTACCATTTAAGATTTTAAAATGATAGATATAAAAGTTAAAAGTGTGGCGTTCAGAAATATTCATAATTCTTAATTTATGTAGTTGAGATAATTTATGTTAAAAGGTGAATCTAAAACCAGATTGGTAGCAAGTTTGAATTGGCGTTTGAACATTTTGGAAGATAAATTATTTGACCTGGCCCAAATAGGAGAACAATAGTCTTAAGTATGGTTGAAAATGAGTTTTATAAAAAAATCACTCTGAAAGTTTGGGGTAAAAAGGGCTTCATTTTACGTAGCTGAAATTTTTTTTGGTTTAATATTTTGGAGATATATTTTGAATGATCAGACCATTTCATATTATGATTTAAAATAACTCCAAGAAGTTTAAACGATGAGACATTTTCTAACTTATAATTGTTAATATTAATATCGAGGTGATCTGATATTAGGTGAGCTCTTTTTTGGCTTGTAGTAATTAACATACATTTGGTTTTAGATTCATTCACAATCATACAGTTATAAGGCAGCAATTATAAACAATATCATTTGAATAATCAAATGAAATGAAATGAAATGAATGGAGTTTTACGTCCTGCTCTTCTTGAATAATCAAAAGCTGTTGCTTCAATGAGGTACAAACAGTGAATAAAGACAAACCAAAATAAAATACTAATCTTACAACAACCAAGACAACCAATGATAGTGTTAACCATACTATAGAAGTTAGATGGAAACTAATCAACCAAACTATAATTAGAGACCAGTCAAGTTTTAAAACTTAAGTTTACTGCTAATCTGACAAATAATTATTTTAGAGCTAAAATATTGAAATTATCAGTTCAGAGTAAAACAAACATATTAATCTAAAGTTAGACTTTAATTCATTATGGCTGTATATATTAACTTATATTACAAAATTACAATAATCCATAATTGATGAAAAAATGAAACGCCAAAAAAGACAAAAAGAAAAAAAAAGAGCATCTGATCTCCAGTCTCCGTTTGCCTGGATAAGATCAGCCGGGACATTACATTGAAAGACCCACGTGGCTCCACCACGTCGAAAACTATGGGAAGAGAATGACAAAGGATACCTTCCCGAGCGAGATATAAGCTCTCTTAATTTATCTGTCATATGCTTGTAATTTACAGGAATAAGTCTGCTACCATTGTAAACTCTGAACAAAGGATCCGTTTCTTTACTGGGGATCTTAGATTCCATGGATTTGAAAGCACTCACAGGACATAAAACAGAATTAGGGATGGGTGCAAGTGGAACAATCACAATTCGGTCTCCAAACTGATTAGTTTTAAACCATTTAAAATTTACCATTAAAGATGAATTTTGTTCAGAAATATCGCACAGGCGTAACTGCTTATTGGGGTCAAATTTCTTCACTGGCACTAAGTTCGATTTTCGGCTCATCAAAAAGAATGCAAAAAGGAAAAGACACCATTGTTCGTGATCGAAAAATCGTAAAATTCGTATAAAATAGCTGGTGTGATAGGGGCAGCTCTCGTTGGACAATGCGGATTCAGTCTGGCAATTCCACGTAATAACATTTTTAACTCTTATAGTGACTAAAAACTCAAATTCAAAACCCTGAAAGAAGTGAAGAAGTTTATCTCCGTATAAATAATTGCGAATTGAAGCAGTAGTTTTAAAGCTACGACTGAGAAATTGTGCATACATAATAATAATTTGTAATGAAGCAGGAAGAGGTCGTAAATCAAAGAAGGTACAAAACAGTAAGTAGGATTTCATTTGACACACGAGATTTTTATTCGTACCTACTGCAAAGGCAGAGCGTGCAGATGTTTTGGCATCGGCCTTTAGAGATTTTATCATGGAACCTGTAAAAGAAAAAATGTAAGAACATTTTTAGAAAACAGCATATGAAGGTATGCTTATCACCAATTATGGAACTCATCCAAAAATTTTAAAGGTAGGGAGACCTCTTTTAGGTCCATGCCTGTAGTCTCATTCCAAAACTTAGTCTAGGATGAAGCATCAAGTTCCCACCTCGACAAAATATTGATAATATACATTTGGTTTTAGATTCATTCACAATCATAGAGTTATTAAGGCACCAATTATAAACAATATCAGCATCATATTGAAGTTTAGATCTAATCATATATAACTCTATGGTTCTAATCAAGTCCAATTCTTTTTTTTATACCATTTTCAATTCTATTATATATCAAGAAATAAAAAGATAGAGTACATTTTAGAAGTGAATCTTTCCGAAATAGACCAATAGTTAATGCGCAAGTTTTTTTATCTTTGGAACTAGGCTATATTGGTTTCTTTTTATTAATAAATTGCTGATAAAAAACAAATTAGTTGATAAAAAAGGGAAAAAAAAACTGCGACATAGTAAGACAACAAATTTGAACTCGTGACCAAAAACCGCCAGGCCACAAGTTACGAGTAAAGCAGGGCGTCGGCTTGCGACGCTCCTCGACTGTCGGCATCTAGCTGGAACTGATAAAATCGGAGCGCTCAGGTCGGCTGCGACGCTCCTCGACGGATCTGGACTCGTTCAGTTTTCGACGCCCATGAAACTTCACGTTTTAAGTTTTTTATGTTCATTTTTAACTTTTTTTTTTAAAGTTTTGTAACTCTTTCTTGCTACTTATCGACTACCCTCAGTCATATTTTAACCCCATATTTCATGATTATGATTATTTCACTCAATTTTTTTTATTAAAAACTCGTGCAAATTAAGAAAAACAACTTCATGAAATACTACACATGTAATCTATGAAAGATTGATTTTAAATCAATTTAATTTCGAGCTCGTCATACCATTCATCAGCCATCTTGACTTGAGATACTAACAGTAACACCACCAAGCAGGGACTAAAATAAGCGCGTGTTGATTGGCTAATTTCTATAACTCAGTTGCGTCGCGGAGTAGGTTTGACCTACGATCGTCGGCAACTACCTAGGCCAGAGTAGAACATGCGCGACTCACTGGATCTGGCTGAATCTCAGTTGCCGACAGTCGCAAGGAGGCTAGTTGCGTCGCAAGCCATCTGAGGTCGGCAGGAACTGTCAGCCTACCGTAGGCCGACAGTTGCGGCAACTGACTGGATCTGCCAGTTGCCGACAATCGAGGAGCGTCGCAAGCCGACATAAGCCCAACTTAAGGGAAAGCTAAGATTAGGACAAACCCTAGGGTCAACCCTTCATAGTATTGACTTTTCTTTGAAAGTCTAACGAGAATTACCTCAGGAAAGGGTTACAGGTGGTTTAAAAGTATAGTTCCCTCATCAGTATGATGAAATAAAGAGAAAAGACTTTGTTTTACCTAGCAAAAGAGAAATTTGAAACAGCTTTAACATCAACAAGTTTTTACCGAATTTAATAGTGTACAACATTTGAACATGACATGACAAATTTAGAATTTAAAAAGGATGCTACGTGTATCTTAAATCTGAGTAAGACCGTTATTGAAAGCTGATCATAAGTTGTAATAGACAACTATTAACAATAGTTAATAAGTCCGTGTTTTGGATGCACACATCATATGCGAAGGTCAAAACTCAATCCTGTCGGTAAACTGCTGCATTTTTACAATTTTAGAGATTATTCTCTACATCTAGATCAGCCAAGTGAAAGGAAACTCTGGATAATCTTTGAACCTGAAATGAGAAGAAAGGGATTTCAGTCAGTCCGACGACTTTTTAAAAGCGGTATCAATTTATATTCATACAGAATTCCTTTAGCAAATTTTTGGTTTTTAACTTGTCGCAAATTAAATCTTCGATCATTGAGAAATTTTGAGAAAGTTTCTCCTGGCCGTTAATTAATAGAGAGTGTTCTGTGTTCTGCTGAATACGAATGTGCGTTCTGATATTACCCGTATGGCAACGATCCGAATGTAACTTCAGCTGTTTACAGCCGATAAAAGCGGTCAGAATTACTTTCAGATTGGAGACAAAACTGATTTTATAAATTACCAGATACTTACTGTAAATAATTAATACATTTATAGTCTTTGTTTAAACCATTAATTTCTTTTACTTCCTCTGGTGTCAATGAAAAATCAAATATCTGAAATGACACGACCTAATATAACTTCTAATATATACAGAAATTTCCCTCCAATAATTTCGAAGCTTATTACCTATTTCTGGTTTATGCCGTATATATAAAAGGCATTTTGTGTAATTTCAAATGCAAATCAGTCCAAACACTTTAATGTCTCCTTTACATTAGCAAAAAGCAATGTCTAAGTAATTGACGATTGATCAGCTGTAGACACAGGTATATTAGTCTAGTGCCTAACTGAATCATCTTGTGAGGAAAAAGCAAAGTATTTTATATTATATACATGTTATATTCTAAAGATACAATTATATCACGGTATTTAACACAAACGGAATATTTATGTATAAGATACAAGACAAAATAATTATGTTACCTCGAAATTTTCTTTTATTCTGGATGGTGTTACACTCTTTGGTACTAAGGCATAGCCTCTATCAATACCCCATCTTAATACAACCTAAAATTATGAAACATTATCAAAGTATTTCAGCCCACAGATGATTGACAATAGGTTGCTTAAGAAAAAAATCAATAACAGAAGAGTAAGTATGAAAATGGAGAGTAATGTTTACCAATAATTCAAGAAGAACAAAGCGAACTTATTGACCTGATATTTATTTACGGAAGATTCTACTGTTCAAGAGAAAAGCCCCTTCGAAAGAATGCATGTTGTTAATATAACAACCTCAACAGACCAGCTTATCTTATACGGCGTTATAATCTTCAATGTGTAGATTTCCCAATGTCATAAATCTAGATTAAGTCTTACTTGAGCGGGGGTTTTGCCATGTCTTTTAGCTATCTTGACTATAGTAGGATCAGTAAGTGTATCAGGAGGCGTTTGTTCCGTCCTATATATAATACAAAATTAGTTACATTTCTTGAGACGTTATAAGGTAGGTCTTGCAATGGGCAGTTATCTACTGATGACAACAGATCTATTACATGTCTGATGTTATTCGTGCTGAACGCATTATGGAATTGGTCAAATAAGGATAAATCATAACCAACAATGTTCTTGAAGTGATAAGTTCCACTTTTGTACGCATGTCCAATTTCTGACCCGCAAATCGTTTATAATTCAAATACAATTAAGGCAGCTACAAATACAGGAAACCCTGAAAGTCAAACAAACAAACCCTTACTTTTCTTCCCCTCCTTTAGCTAATGATGAATATGCTGTTACAACAACTCCAACATTCTGGCAATAATCAACTAATTCAGTATTGGTATAATATGGATGGATTTCAATCTGAAAGAATGAAATATGCTTTGAAGTCCTTCCTGTCGAGCTGCTACTGGAAATCATACTGCTATCCTAATGTGGATTTAATTCAATACCTGATTGACAGCTGGTTTTACTCTGATATGTTTATCATTCATTATCCTTCCAACTTGTTCAGTATTATAATTAGATAAACCAATACTTCTAACTAAACCCTTTAGTACCAGTTCTTCCATTGCCTGTTTAAAAAATTAAAACGTTAATTGTCATTACTAATTTAAATTATAAACTTTACACGGTACATCTTTCATGAAATGGTTTGTTGTAATTATTGGGGTTTGAATATCAGCTACCCGTATATCCACATTAAGACGGATATGTAAAATTTGTCACTTATACAGCGTTTCATTTTATTTAATTGCTGACAACTAGAAGCTGAATTTCACCTGATTGAATTCAAAAGCGTCATTCATCTACATGTACTTGTAAAGCAAATATTCAATAATTGGCAAAAAGATATAATCATTGAATGATTACATCTTTCTACCAATCTAGCTCTATCATATCATTTCACCAATAACTAAATTTACAAACCCTCCAAGTATCCAACAGTGAAACTTTTGATGGTCTCAATTTTTTTTACATCAAAATAAGATTCTCTGTCGTCCGCATCCTGAAAAATTCGGGAATAATAATGTCACAAATAGATACACCTATCTCTAGAAAACGGGAAACGACTGCTATGATACTGCTGCTACAGTTGAAGGATGCTGATGATCCAATGGTTAATGATGATACGGTTATAAAATATGCTGTTAATGCTTAGGTATTATCATAATATTGGTGATGAGGAAGATGTTATTACTGACGTTGATGATATCGCGAAATGCTGTTATAAGGTATTGTTATGATACTGATGATGATGATGAAGATGATGATAATGATGCTACTAACGTTCATGATGATACTACAAACGCTGGTGATATCGGTGATGAGGTGGTTGTTGATGATAGAATTGACGTTGATAATATTAGTAATTGGCATCATGTTTTGGCTGATTTTTACGGGAATTCAAGAGAGGAATTCTAGGTTATAGCTCTGTAAATAACCAGGTCGAGTTTTAAATTATATACATACAGATTTGATACCTTTAAGTTTAGTATATGATTTCTATTTCAAGGTTTAAAAAATACTGCCGAGTCAATATTTGTGCTGAAATCAAGTGCACACTGGTAAAATATGTCAATGTTTAAATAATTTCAAACCAGTGTATGTAAATGTATGTAAATGAATGTAAATAATTCCGATTTTATACGGCAATAGCTATTTACGACAGTTTGACTGAATGGCAATAACTTTCGATAATTAAATTAATTTACCTTCAAAAAATTCCATGTACCATAACCATATACCGGCATCAGTTGTCAGTTATTTAATTTAACATAAGGTACTTTGTCGGCCATGTTGTAATATTTTCACAGTCTGAAATGACAAATGCTAGAATATTACTCACTGTGAAATATAATATGCCTTTGTGACATTCTGTGATTAGTGTGAAATAACACTGATATAACTGATAAAAAGATAACTATATAGCATGACATGGCGCAGTTTCGAACAGTAAACAGGAAAGTGTCAATAATGTTATCTATATATGGTGACTATGTCGTTACATGTTTAGTGTTATCAGTGTGTCAAAGGTCCCTTTGGATTACTTTTTTGTTAATATAAAAATGCACCGTCATCTACAAGCATGGTGACATACTACCATCTGTACAATCTTCAGATTTTCTTGAGAGTGTTATAGCTCCTGAGACTGTTGATAGTTTCCAAAATTTGAAATGAAATTACCCGTTTGTCGTTTTTTGTCGTAAAGACGACGTCATTTCCGCTGTAAAAGACTATTTTAGGGTGGTTGTAGACCTGCATCAAGACCTTGTATTGTATCTGCATTATTTCACATTTTTTGCCAGCTTTGGGGATTTCAATAATTCCATTTACGGAAAGTAAGCAACATGTAGCCAGGAAAACCAAGTAGCCTTCGACAAAGTGGCACGCGGGTACTATAATCTTGTGAGAAGAAAACAAAATATGAATGTTTGATATACATAGGCCTATATACAAATACACCGGAACCTTGAAATTTTCACTTGAACTCTCTTAAAAATGTTATACATTTTTCATAATATTCTTTATTCGTCACGATGTAAGTTGTTACAATATCATTGAAAAGGGCATTGAGCATTGCTCATTGTAATATTGGCATCCTGTTCGCGGTTCACCCCTAATGCAATCCCTATGTTCTCATCAGAAATTAGATGTTCATATACCGTATAGCGCTCATTTTACTCAGGCTACTCAACTGAAACATTGATTCTGTGCCCTCTACTTCCTACCTCCCTCCCCAAATAATTCCTGGAAACGCCACTACCCTACCCCTCCCTTTACATCCTACAAAATGAATCGATAAGTGGCATATCTTGTTCACTATTTCAACCAAAGTGGTACTTAAGGAAATTATCTTGAGAAGGCCTGCTGTAGAGGGTAAAACAAAAGATGGTCAAACGATCCGATCTCTTTATCACATCGAAGGTTTGTTACTGTCATTAGCGCATTAATATACTGGCTTTAATTATATGTGTATTCTGTAATGATTCATACCAATCGACAGAACATGCGGATTGTATTATTCATGAATCCAGAAGCTAGAAACAATTGGTAATTGGGGAATGAAAAATGGGGAATATACTTCGAACTATAGGCTAAGCATCGAGAGAGACAAATGTGCTGTTGGTGATTGATCACCAAGAAGCTTTATGTGAGAATCTGGTATTTGCTTTCGTATTGTGTTTCCAGGCGCGGATCAAAGATTATCTGAGATAAGGGGGTGCCCCATGTGAGGAGATGGCTGCCCGGAATGGTCTTAGATGTACGGAAATCGATCCTAAGTTTCAAAATTTCCTTGAGAGAAGAACGCTTCCTCAAGTGGCCTAGAGCCTGCAGAGCTTGCTCTCGTGATCGATAATTGGAAGCAAAAAAAAAAAACTATCATCACTAAGTCCTGTATCCTGGGGTATTCAAACATGTTGAATTCAAATCAATCCCTAAACAGAGGGTGTGTATTTCATTATAAATAGGTTTTTCTTTGTCCAAATAGTGAGAAGAAGCCTATTCATCCCCACCAATAACCTATCTTTTTCATAACTGAGATTGATTAATTAGTCTGTCAAACACTTTATGGGAAATTCGGCGCCTCAGAACTGCCTGAAATGCGTTCTCCGAGGATATGCTTGCCGCCCCAGGACAAAAAATTAAGGGCCCTAGCGCCAATCCAGCCCCAACAACGAGGATAAATAGGCTAGCCTCAGGCTCAAGGCGTCAAGGAGACTTGAGTGTATCCACATAAAACATCGAAAGAGAAGTAGCCTAGGCATCAAACCAATTGTCATGTATCATGAAGTTCTATTTTGTAGTCTGAGCATTTTAGTAAGGTTTCAATTGTTAGTTCCCTTTAAGAGCACACCTTCCGGTGACTTTCTTCAGCAGAAGTTTATTGACAGGACTTTCATTGTAAATATATGATTTGGCACAAACCCCTTGCAAGCCACGATCTATTCACCACTAGAATAAAGTAGTCTGCCCTACACACGGCGTTTTCGATATTGCTGCTTTATTGGTTTAACTTACTCATATCCATGACAGTATAGTGAATAGATCCACCACCTTGCAATCATGGAAGGGGATACGGCCAGCCAGCACGGACTTGAAAGACGTCCTAGAACGCTGACAGAAAAAGGTACTGAACTATTTAAATCGGACAATTTAAGATACCTTCTATGTGTAAAATCCACACTAGAAGTGTTGAAAGGAACTGTGAATGAAATAGAAGGTGATTTTTTTACTGTGTTTCTGAAAATAGAAAATGCTGAAAGCGAATTGAAAGTGGCAAGTGAACGATACGCCTTCGCACAGTATGTTTATAGGAAGGATTTGATTAAGGACCGCTTACAGACATTCAGTGGTAAACATGAACACTATTTGTCGTGGAAACAAACATTCAAAAGTGTTGTGCAGGAAATCGGTGCAAACAGCGCAGAGGTGTTAGACCTCCTACTACGGTGGTCTGGACCTGCCACAAAGCAGATACAAAGCATTAAGTCAGCTAATGCAGCAAACTTTGATTTGGTCTTATCACGAGCGTGGAACCGTTTGGACAAACAATTTGGAGCACCGGAGAAAATTGAGCAAGCTTTGAGAAAAAAGCTTGAATCTGTGTCAAAAATCACATGGAAAGAACCGAATAAACTGTTTGAACTATCAGACATTTTGTCAGAAATCCGATCCGTAAAGGAAAATCCAGACTACGCAGTGTCATTCGGTTACCTGGATACTGCGGCAGGTGTTAATCCCACGATAGTGAAACTGCCAGGAAACATGCAAAATAAGTGGAGAGACCGTGCCCATGCAACAGCCATGCACATTTATCGTGAAGTCGGCAACGAGCAAGGCGGGGAGTCGAGTTTAACACCCTCAGAAGTAGTTGCTAAGTGCTCACAACTTTGCACGAACAACACAGGGAAGTCATGTGCTAAGATTGTTCTCGTGACTATCAGAAACAACGACTGTGACTGCCAACCGTTGAAAGCTTACGCTATCATAGATGATCAAAGCAATTACACACTAGCAAGATCTGAACTCTTTAATTATTTTGATGTAAACACTCCATCAGAGCAATACTCACTAAGAAGTTGTGGTGGAAAGACAACTCTGTCTGGGAGACGTCACTCCGGTTTTATCGTTGACTCCCTTGATGGTCATGAAAGTATTAGTCTCCCAGTTGTAACTGAATGTGACATGATTCCAGAGAACAGACATGAAATTGCTACGCCAGAGGTAGCTGCTAGCCATCAGCACTTGAAATCCCTCGTGAACCAAATACCGCCACTCGACTACCAAGCCAACATTCTAATTTTGATAGGCAGGGATTCTGTGTCCGCTCACTATGTCTTAGACCAGAAAATAGGACACAGCAACCAACCGTTTGCACAGAAATTGAAACTTGGATGGGTAATAATTGGTGAATGCTGTCTGGATGGAGCTCACATTCCAAATGCTACTAGCTCCATGAAAACATTTGTCCATGGGAATGGTCGTCCTTCTACGCTTGAACCATGTGAAAATGCATTCACCAGCGATAGGCTTTTTATAACCACGGAAAACCACAATAAAGTGGGTATGTCAATAGATGACAAAGAGTTTAATAAATTAATGGCCGAAGAAATGAAACGGGATAGTGATGGAAACTGGGTTGCCCCATTGCCGTTCAAGTCGAACAGACCCCCTTTACCAAACAACCGCAACTACACAGTTAAACGAACTGGTAATTTCATCAAATCACTTCACACGGATTCCCACAAACGACAACATACGTTGGACTTTATGAAAGCTCTTTTCGACAACAATCACGCAGAGAGAGCTCCTGACCTAGGTAAAATGGAAGAGGCGTGGTATCTCCCTTTGTTTGGTGTGTACCACCCAAAGAAGAAAGACAGTATCCGGATTGTTTTTGATTCATCGGCTACGTTTGGTGGAACGTCTCTAAACAACGTTCTTATGTCTGGGCCAAACCTCACCAACAACTTACTAGGAGTATTACTCCGTTTTAGAACAGGCTAAGTCGCACTGATTGCCGACATCCAACAGATGTTTTACAGCTTCTTAGTTAGGCCAGACCATAGGAATTATCTGCGTTTTGTGTGGCCAAAGGATAACGACTTAGAAAAAGGATTGGTTGACTACAGAATGAAAGTTCATGTCTTTGGGAATAAACCGTCTCCAGCTGTCGCTACATACGGTCTAAACCTTGCAGCCAGGACAGCGGTACCCACATTTGGATCAGACGTACTAACTTTCGTACAACGTAACGTTTACGTCGATGATGGCTTGTCATCCCATGATGCAGCTTCGAAGGCAATTGACTTGCTGAAGAGGACTCAAGACGCTTTGAAAGAGTTTGGCAACTTACGTTTGCACAAAATCTGCTCCAACTCCCCTGAAGTGTTGGCAGCATTTGACAAGGAAGACCTTGCCAAGGATTTAAAAGATTTGGATCTTGACTGCGACTTTCCCCTGCAAAGAAGTCTTGGTGTCTGCTGGAATGTGCAGAACGATACATTCACGTTTAACGTCACTAAAGATCAAACTCCAGTAACCCGTAGGAATGTGCTGTCCACCATCAATGGACTGTACGACCCGTTAGGACTAGTCGCAGCATTTACCATTACTGGCAAGCTATTATTAAGAGAAAGCCTTACACATGAACTTGGTTGGGATGAACTCTTACCGGACAATATTTTGGCAAGATGGCAAATCTGGGTGGACTCATTGGGCACCTTACAAAACGTACACGTGCCAAGAGCCTACAGTGATATTTCGTCAGACCATGTCGACCATCAGGACCTACATATCTATTCAGATGCTTCGGAGAAGGCCGTGGCCGCCGTGGCTTACCTGATTACAGTAGACAAACATGGACAACAACACAAGAGCTTTGTTCTCGGAAAGGCAAAGGTAGCCCCAAAACACGGTCACACAATACCCAGGCTGGAACTTTGCGCAGCCGTTCTTGCCACAGAGTTATTCGAAATATGTCGTGATGAACTAGACATAAATTTTCGACAAGTGAAATTCTTCACAGACAGCAAGGTAGTACTTGGCTATATACACAACGAAACCAAGAGGTTTTTAGTCTATGTTGGAAATCGCATTGACCGTATTAGGAGCTGCACAGACCCAGACCAGAGGAACTACGTTCCAACAAATAACAATCCAGCAGATGATGCAACTAGAGGCTTGGCAGCAGTAGATTTGGCAGGAAGCAAGTGGCTGAATGGACCTCCAGTAAAGGATACCACTCCAACTGAACCGACTGAACACTTCTTCCCATTGGTGTTGCCTGAAGAGGATAGAGAATTGCGATCATTGAAAACCGAGTTAGCTGTTAACACCTCACTGGATTGCAAGCGCTTTGAAAGATTCTCTTCGTGGGACTCAGTGCTCAGAGGAGTAGCTACCATGATATCTAAAATCAAATCCCGCTTCAGACAGACAACAATAAATAACAAGGTGGAAAACAGAGAAAATTCACAACGACTTGTTATCAAGAGTCTTCAGCGTGAAAGTTACATAGCAGAAGTTCAAGCCTTAACGCAAAATGAGCTACTACCGAAGGATAGTTGTATTAGAAACTTGTCGCCCTACTTGGATGAAAATGGAATCCTGCGAGTTGGGGGCAGGTTGAGAAATGCCAATTTACAAGACAGCTTTTCACACCCAATCATCGTACCGAGACATCATTTAAGCATGTTGCTAATACGTCACTTTCACAATAGGAACCAACATCAAGGACGGCACATCACTGAAGAAGCGATAAGGAACGCCGGATTTTGGCTGATTGGCTGCAAACGTCAGGTCTCATCATACATATACACTTGCGTACAATGTCGGAAAACACGTGGTAAACTGGAAACGAAGAAAATGTCAGATTTGCCATTGGATAGGTTGGAACCAAGCCCTCCGTTCACCAACGTGGGTATTGACGTTTTTGGACCATGGCAGGTATCTTGCAGGAAGACACATGGAGGAAAAATTCAAAACGTTGGGCCCTATTGTTGACGTGTTTGGTGACGCGTGCCGTTCATATCGAACTTTTGGAGGAAATGACTTCCTCGCCATTCATTAACGCATTACGTCGCTTCTGTGCTTTGAGAGGTGAAGTAAGAATTATTAGATCTGACTGCGGAACAAACTTTATTGGAGCTACTGAGGTTCTTCAAGCTAATGTCATCAATGTAGATGATCGACCGATACAGAATTATCTGATAGAATCTGGAATCAACTGGATCTTCAACCCGCCTCATTCCTCGCACATGGGCGGAGCCTGGGAACGATTAATCGGTGTCGCCAGGAAAATCCTAGACAACATGTTGTCTGATGTTCGGAACCTAACTCATGAGGTTTTACAAACTTTGATGTGCGAAGTGTGTTCTATCATGATTTGCCAGACCTCTCACCCCAGTACCAACTGATCCCGATATACCGTTTCCAGCTACATTACTCACTCTGAAGACCAGTCAAGAAGTACAGTCATTCAACTTTGGTGATTTCTGTGCAAAGGACCTTTATAAGGAACAGTGGAGACGGGTGCAATACCTAGCGGACACATTTTGGTCGCGATGGAAAAACGAATATCTCCATACGCTTCAGCAACGGACGAAATGGCAAAAGACAAAAGAGTGAATCCAAAACCTGGTGACATTGTTCTGTTGCGTGATAAATCCCTACATCGGAATGATTGGTCACTCGGTGTTGTTACGACGACGCATTTGAGAGACGATGGATGTGTTCGTTCAATGAACATTCGCGTTGCGAAAGATAGAAAGATTCTAACTTGACCGGTCAGTGACATTGTCGTTATTGTGTCCGAATAATATAGACCATTTGCGATTAACAGTGTACTTTAACTTTGCGGATGAATAGGACAGTGTTAATGTGTTGAACATTGTTAATTTGAAATTTCTTTGGGTATAAGCATACTCTGTGCCATTTTTGGTACAATTTTGTTTAGCTTTTTATTAGTTTAAGATATTGTGAAATGTATATTTCAGACGGGGAGTGTCATGTATCATGAAGTTCTATTTTGTAGTCTGAGCATTTTAGTAAGGTTTCAATTGTTAGTTCCCTTTAAGAGCACACCTTCCGGTGACTTTCTTCAGCAGAAGTTTATTGACAGGACTTTCATTGTAAATATACGATTTGGCACAAACCCCTTGCCAGCCACGATCTATTCACCACTAGAATAAAGTAGTCTGCCCTACACACGGCGTTTTCGATATTGCTGCTTTATTGGTTTAACTTACTGCATATCCATGACAGTACACCAATAAAAAAGTAGAAAGTGATTTTCTACTTGGCCTAATGATGAATTATCGGTTCAATACGGTTAGGCTAACTGTTAGAGAGATACCGCCATAGAGATATAATAGAATAACTTTCTATTATATCTCTATCGATACCGCCAACATAATGAAAACGCCAAATCCTGAATGAAAAGGCATTGCTGCACGTCGTTATTTGCATGACGTCATCGTAGCTTTTGACGTAACTTCCGCTTCGAAGTGTAATTCAAATCTTCATCACGTCAGGTAGGCTTAAAACTACAAACAAGTAATATAATATTATAGCCATGTTTTCCTTACCTTCAGTTTGCAATGTGAGCAATGAGGATCAATTTTCCATCGTTCTTGATGGCCTAATTATAACTATGCTGTAATTCTAGAGAAAGGAGAGATTGCTTTAGGCCTAGCATGGCAAGTAAGTCTCACGACTACACCTGAGTTCAATACATCTGGCCGAACGGATGCCTGACTGAATGGAAATTGGAAGTTCTGCAAGAGTTATATCCGCCTGAGGGAACTTCTTAAACTAAACCCCAAATTCATTTTTATTATAATGCCCGAGTACATCTGCAAAACCTATGCCAGACTAATCTGTATTGTTGGGGTCAGATCGAGGATCTATCATTCTTACTTGGATAGGCTAGGCCTACTGGCTACTGGGCCTTAGTATGAACGTAAATGCGCTCTAGTTTTATTTAAAAGTTTAAAAACAATTCAGTATGATCAACTAAATAGATTTACATGGATGTAAAAAGTATATTCCAGAATCAATTTCAAGAAGACCTATATACAGGAGCGTAGCGTGACCATTTTGACTGGGGGGGTGTAACGTCTAAGTTTTACCGACGAACACGTGTAACGTCAAAGTTTTACCGACGAACACGTGTTCTTCCCGGGGCAAAAATAACTTACTCGCACTTTTAAGTATATACATTATACACGAACGAAATTCTTCGTTAAAGCAAATCCTAAACCTTAGAAAACCATATCAATCAGGGGTGTATCTAGAATATGCCTGAGAGGGGGGACTGAAAGGTGATTTTTCCAAGGCAAGCCCTGCAGGCCAAAGGCCTTCGTATTCGGCCCTTGCAGTGGCGGGGGGTTCGGGGGTCCCCGGAAAATTTTACATACTTGGAAACCCGGAGAATACATCTGACGCGATTTTGGAAGTCTTTTCCACTGGTCCAAATTATCAATTTTCATCGGAAAACCATATGTTTTCTATGTCCTTTTTCGACCTATTCTGCGTTTTACCGACATTTGGGGGGGGGGGGGATTGGTTTCGGGTGTTCTCCCCCTGAAAATTAGGAAACCCGGAAAATACGTCTGACGCGATTTTGGAAGTCGTTTCCACCGGTCAAAATTATCAATTTTGTCGGACAACCATATGTTTTATATAGCCTTTTTCGACCTATTCTGCAGTTTACCGACAAGTTCAGTAAAAATCACTTTTTATGTAGACGAACAGTTTTCCGATAACATCATAACTGACACAAGGTTTCCACACTTTCGGTCAGCCGATCGGTTTTACTGAAGGCTCTATTCCCCATCCATGACCGTCTATTATCGACCGATTCCGCGTTTTATCGACAAGTTTAGTAAAAATCACTTTAATGTAGACGAACGGTTTACCGATAACATCTTAAGAGACACAAGGTTTTCACTCTTTCGGTTAACAAATCGGTTTTACCGACGGCTCCATCTATGACCTTCTTATATCGGCCAATTCCGCGTTTTACCGACAAATTCAAATAACGAACAGCTTACCAATAACAAGGGTAGGCTATCGGTTAACCAATCGGTTTTACCGAAGACTCCAGTCATAACCAACTTATACCGACCGATTCCGGTAGTTTCAGTAAAAAAAAAAATACTTTTAATGTTGACAGTTTACTGATAAAATCACACAAGGTTTTTACTTTTTAGGTTAATTGGTTTTACCGACGGTCCCACCTTGCCGTCTTTTATCGACCGATCATAACCAACACAATGTTTTGACTTTTTAGGTCAATTAATCGGTTTAATCGATCGATTCCGCGTTTTACCGACGGTTCCATCCATGACCCCCCTTTTTACCGACCGATTCCGCGTTTTACCGACGAGTTCAGTAAAAGTGGGGGGGTGTGACACCACACCCCCCCGGTAGCTACGCCCCTGCCTATATAAGCTAATTTACGATGTGGAAGATAATGAACTTGACTGCATTTTCAAAGCGCAAACGATTCATATAAAATCTCCAATTCTTATTTTTTGTATAGAAATGAAAGTTCACGTTTTTGTGGATATTGGCGGCGCAAACTATTACAAACATGATTATTGTATTCTACAGTACATTTCTAGTGTCAATGTCATTAGGCCTAGGCCTATTGCGCCTGTGCACAACAATTTTTTTTTGATAATTGGTACGAATTTACACCAGAGAGTAGGCCTATATATAGATAGACAAGAGTGGACAATTCGCTAGCGCCATTTTCAAAATTTGAACTGTGGTGCCCTCTAGTGTACGGAGGTTCATTCGGTACAGATAATACTTTGGAAAGAAATGAAACCCTACACAGGTTTATAATACCAGAATAAATTAGGGGTTTAAAGCAAACGTATGAAAATTTAAGAGATTTGTTTATCAAATTGACGAAAGAAATTATCCCCATTTACCGTTTTTTTTCTTTTTGACTGCTATCGAAAGCTCTAAAGACTTCAGCCAAGTGATTTTAAAATCATCTTTTCTTCAGGTTTTGTTAGATTTTGGAGAAAGTTTAAGAGGAGGCCTGCAGATACTGAAGAGTTTAAAACTAGTCCACATATATTGGCTAAGAAAGACCTAAAATGTTTAGCGCTACCGGAACTACTACCGGTATGGGAAGTTTCATGGATGAGAATAGACGTCGACAATTCATTCGCGTCTCTGCTGCACTATCTTTTCTGTCCGTAATACCAAGCATTGGACTTGTCTTGCTTGGTAGTTATACCTACAGTACTGTGCAAGACAATATTCGACTTTTAAAAGATTTCAACACGTTTGAACTTCCACTCATCATTGCTTTCATTGCTCTTTATTCCGTGCTACATAATTGTTTAGGTTTAATAGTTATGCTTTCTTTGGCCGATCCAAAAAATAGGTATACACGTATGAAACTTGTGTGTTTAGAACTAATATCGGGAATCGTTCTTTCTGTGGTATTTTGTATCTTCGCTATTGGTTGCTATGTACAGATTGACTTTTTGGATCGATCCTTTCATGGCGGTTTAATAGACGCGATGAAGTCGTATAGGAAAAGTCCTCTGGTAAAAAAGCAAATCGATAAACTTCAGATTGAATATGAATGCTGTGGAAGCGCAAATTTTACAGACTGGTTTAGAATTGCGTGGATGAAACCAGAGTTCGTCATTCCATCTAATAAACCACTTTTTACACCAAGGTAAAGTTTATTTTTCAAAGAATCAAATCTAAGGAAACATATTAGGGCCATTCAATTCCTTTTTTATTTTCAAGTTAGTAACTTGAATTTTCAAGTTAGTATCTTGAATTTTCAAGTTAATAACTTGAATTTTCAAATTAGTAACTTGACATAGGGGCCTACCATATTTACCCATTACAACTAGCATACCTCCCATCACACCATGCACACCTATTACAACTGGCCTATCATACAATCTACCAGAAAATTCAAGTTACTATATTTAAAAATTAAAAAAAAAAAAAAAAAAAAAATTAATGGTCCTAATACGCTTACGAGTCACGATATGTACGGTATTAACTAAACATTCATTGAAATAATATAATACATTTGGATTTTAAGGAGTCTAGCCAGTGGGCTATTTTGGCCCGAGAAATCTGGCCCTGTCCAGTTCCAGTTACGCAGATGTGATTTATTGGATAATGTGCACAGAATCTGTTTGGATGCTGTAACCTTATTTATGAACCGATTTACCTCGGGTTTCCTTCTTCATGTTCTTTGTAGGAAGATTTGTGGGATTTAATTGAAAAATTTGATAGAGAAAACACTTTATTTTCCGATTTGTATATCAAAACCGTATTACATTATCTAAAACTTCGCCCGAACAGAATTTTGAGTTTCGATTTCAATTTTTTGTATGCCTTAAATATCGTCTAAAAATATTCCTGTGATGAAAATCCAAAAAAAATACTTTTTCTTGCGAGCTGTAAGCTTTTATATAATTTCTCAGTTTTGAACAGTGCAAGTGTCATAATTACACTTGTAAATATAATTATTTACCTAGATTGCTGACAATTATGAACGTATTTCGACAACCCTAGAATATGGAGCTCAAATTTCCAATTGCCAACATCTAGGCAATATATTGAATTTCATTTGACCTAGTTTTCAAAGTGATAAACTTATCAGGTCACACCTTCCGTAGCTGTTAAAGATGGCGACAAAATGAAAATTATCAATTTTTGCTATGTTTAAGTACAAATATCTCTGTGAATTTTTTTAAGGAGGACAAATTAAAAAAATACCTTCATGTAGACAATATAATGAATATTATTTGACATGATT
Source organism: Nipponacmea schrenckii (assembly GCA_030562195.1). Taxonomy (NCBI): domain Eukaryota; kingdom Metazoa; phylum Mollusca; class Gastropoda; family Lottiidae; genus Nipponacmea; species Nipponacmea schrenckii. The sequence continues at coordinate 8,216,555 of JAUJPP010000007.1, read as the reverse complement.
TTCAAGGTCACAGATTAAGTGGGTCAACCTGTCCGTATGCGTTAAAGTGACCTAGTTAAAAAAATTTAAGTTCGAAAAAAAATCGCTCTTCATAGAAATGTGGCCAATGATCAAATGTATCCATGTGCTAAATTTCATCGAAATCGGTCGAAAAACAGTGCCTGAATTAGGACGGGACTTGAAAAATTGTAACCAAAATTCAAAATGGCGGCAAATATAGCAGTTCGAGCAAAATTTTTTAGGTCATATCGATTACTATTCTTAAGTTAATCATAAAACAGTTTTAACTTTTCACGTACCGGTAGCTGTTATAGACCGGAAGTTACGTAATTACATCATTTGAGACCAGTAGTAATAGAGTACCGGTATATAGATGTCCGGCATCCCTCCATTTCGCTTTGCTCCACTCCGGGCTACCGGATATCTATATACTCTATTACTACTTAGAATAAATAGACCAAAAAATGTCTCATTCACTCCCCTAAAACCTTTTTCGGATCAGGAGACATTCGGTTTTCCATGGGCTAAATATAAAGGTGAGAAACATCTCCCAGGTCATAATTACACTGGTCTGACTAGTCAATATAATATTTTGAACATTTATTATATATATACAATGAATGTATTATACTCAAACAAGTAACGTGCTATTCATAGTATAGTATAGTGTAACAGACAGCTATTTGTCAATAAAGGAAGCCTTTTTGAAGGTAGGTAGGTAAATGGCGAGTTAACGTTCGCTTCCAGCAATTGCTGATATCGCAAACTAGGTAGTTGTTGATATTCGTAGTAGTTGGTGGTTGGATTGGTTCAGATTAGATGGTTCTGTGCTGTTGGTTTGGTTTGGTTGAGAAATTTTTCAGATCTGGTCGGGTCGAATGACATGGCGGTGTAACTCGGCCCTGGATGGTGTGGTGTGAGTAACTCAGTCTTCTCATTCTTCCAAAACTCGTTGTGATCATAATATTTATTATTGGTTGTTGTTGGTTTGGTTTGGTTTGGTTGGATTTGGTTAGATTATCTGTTCTTGATTGGAGGAGTTGAAGACCTAAAAGAAAGAAGAAAAGGAGATGTGAGGAAAGAAAGAGGTGGTTAAGAGCTTTCACAAAAAAAAAAAAAAAAAAAAAAAAAATTGTTCTCTTTTGTCTCTGCGATGAAACTTATGTGGAGATTAATTATATAGTAATATAAAATAATATAGGAGTAAAAAGAAACTTAGACTATCTGTTTAAAACAGAAGTGTTGATAAATTGGTAGATGAGTTCCATCATCATTAAGGCTTCTCTGTCTGCTCCCCATGTGGTACCTGAAACATAACGCATAACATTTATGATTTTTGTTGTACGATTACAGATATAGTCGATGTGGCTATTCCAACTAAGCTTATGGTCAAAGTACATGCCAAGGAACTTTACTGTTTTCTCTTGCCTAATTTTCACACCATTCAATCTTAGGTCAATACCGTTGTGATCCGTGCGCCTGCTGCAGAGCATCCCGACGGTTTTAGCTTCCGAAATAATGAAGCCCCAGTCGTTTGCCCATTTGGCAACTTGGTTCAGAGCAGTTTGCATGCGACTTTTCACAGTGTTGAGGTTATTGTGACCTGTCCACAAGGAACTATCATCTGCATATAAGGCCGTGCTAACCGATCGGTCCTTACTATGCACATAGTCCCGAGAGAGATCGTTGATCATGATGCTGAATAAGGTAGGGCTGATAACAGATCCTTGGGGGTTCCATTCTCCAGTGAGTGCTTCTCACTGATGGAATTGGCGACGTTGACTTGTATCTGATGATCCTTTAGAAAGTCCTGGATCCACCGGAACATACGCCCCTTGATGCCAAGATTGCTAAGTTTAAAAAGTAGACCATCGACCCATACTAAATCGAAGGCTTTGGATAAATCCAGAAATACTGCAATGTCATGTTGAAGTCGAACGATTTGATCTATTGTTGACCCTTTTGTCTCTGTAGCCGCTTTGGTTAGGATCGATGAGACCATTTTTTCACAGTGGTATCGAAGTCTATTGTTGACCATCGTCTCAAAGGTTTTACATAGAGTCGAGGTCAGAGAAATAGGCCTGTATGAACTGCATTGATGTTTGTCCTTTTGCGGTTTTGGTAGAGGAATGCCCATTGCTGTTTTCCAACTTTCCGGAATTGTTCCATTATACCATGATGTGTTGAATAATTCCAGTAGAACTGTAGATGCTTCCATTGGTAACTCCTTTAACATGCTGTACTTGATGTTGTCTTCACCAGCGGCGCTGTCCTTCTTAGTACGCAGTGCGTTCTTCAGCTCGTCGAGGGCGAACGGAGCATTAATGTCCCGTTCATCTTCTATTGGTTGGTGGTGGATCGGAGTCTGGTTGGTGTAGAAGGCCTTCTTGTTCTTCAGGAATTCTTTGGTGTGGTTGGTATCAGAACTGCCGTTAGCATAACACTTGGCTAACAAATTGGCTTTCCCTTCGTTGCTGTATTCTGTGGTTTAGATTTTTTACCGAGCATAGAGCCAATTTTACCCTAGACAGATCCTAATTTGGTCCTCTCATTTAATGAGTTGCAGAACTCCTGCCAGTGCTTTGTTTTTGAATCACGTAACAAAGCAGCTGTAGTAGCCTTGACCTCCAAATAATCTGCCTTGGTATCACGGTTCAACTTCCTCTGGTGTCGACGTAGAGCTTTCTTTCTGGCGTCTACGGCGGCCTGGAGGTCGTCGGACCACCACGACTTCGGTGACGTACGTACAATGCCATCCTTAGTCCGGGGAATGGCGTTCATAGCAGCATCAGTGATAACCTGTGTTATCTTCCCAGAGAAACAGTTTACATCCTCATCCTTGTCTAGATCAAGCCTAGAATGTGTGAAGTGGCGCTTGTAAAAGTCCCAGTTTGCCTTACCCAGCCTCCATCTACATTGACATTTGATTTTTTCTTTCATAATGTTACAAGATAGTGTAGTCTCGATGATAACGTGGTCACTTCCAAGGCTTTCACTGGTTGTTTCCCATGTGCAGTCTTTTTGAAACATATAACAGGGTTTTATAGTGGTCTGTGTTTTCGTTAATTAATCGTCTAATGAAGGGATTATTGGATTCTGATTGAGATATTTTGATAGTTCTGGATGCTCAGGGTGAGGAAACTGTTCTTCAACTTGTGTTTCTATGTCGTTATACTCAAACCTGAAGTGTTTTCACTCACCGATTCCAAATTCTATCTTTCTGACCAAAAGGATGGTTGAGACAAGATTTGAGAAGGTAGATGCAGAGAGTGAAATTACATGAGAGGAAATTTGTGATACACCAGAGTTTTTTTTCTTTGATTTCTAACATATAACATTATTGAAGATAAATCCTTGATCCTTAATATATTAGTTTTGTGGTATAAATCATTCATTGTATTCATCTGTATACATATATAAATATTCATTTGTATATATCCATATATCAATATCAAAGACTCCCTAGTTAATTCTACGAGACTTTCGACTTTGTCTTCGCTCTGTAGGATTAACAATAAAGGGAAAGAATTGATATGAAATCATTCATTTTTATAATACTGTTGGAGTTCTACCATTAGATAAAAATTTGGATGATCTCCACAATATATTATTATCACGATTTATACCAACAAAATCTCCCCCATTCCCCCTTAGTTAATTCTACAAGACTTTCGAATTTATTTCGCTCTGTAGGATTAACATGAAAAGGGGTGAAGCATTTATATCTAGGATTTATCTTTATTAATGTTGTATGAAGGAATATCTAAGAATTGATTCTGGTCTATCATGAATTCCTTCTCTTGTAAGAGTAACTTTCTCTTTGTCTTCCTAACTCTTATCTGTCTTCATTTCATCCAGGATCAGATTGATAGAAGGAAGAAGTGGGCGAAGAGTTTTAAGTTTTGTATGACTACTATGAAACCCATTTTGGAGTGACATGTTTCCAAAGGTTGATCTCTTTGAACTGTTGAAATTCTTTTTCAGCTTCCAATGATTTCTTCTACGGACTAACCAATTAATGGAAAAACATTTCACAACCCTGACCATGCATGGTTTCCTTTACCCCCCCCCCTCCTCTGCAAATCATATGTATACTCTCCACGCACTTGGTTGTTTCAAATCTATTTTCTCTTTTGTAATTCTATCATCTAATTTGAATATTAATGATGTTAAATTCTGTAACCGAGTTTTATCAACCACATTAACTAATTGTTGTCGAACATAAGTTTTAATTTCTGTTAGTTAACTGTCATCATTAAGTTAGTTTCTAGATCAGATAATTCTTGTTTTAATTTTTCTTCACTTATACCTGGTTTAATGTTACGCATTAGATCTTTAACATTTGATTTTGATTTTTAGTTGAGATATTAATAAATTTAAATTTTGTAACTGAGATTTATCAACCACATTAACTAATTGTTGTTGAATATAGGTTTTAATTTCTGTTAGTTCATTATCATCATCGAGTTTCGTTTCTAGATTAGCTAATTCTTGTTTTTGATTTTTCTTCATTTATACCAGTTGTTTCAAATCTGATTTTTGCTTTGTAATTTTTTCGTCTAGTTGTGATATTAATAAAATTATTCTATCCAACTGAGTTTTATCGACTATATTAGCTAATTGTTGTTGATAACTTTCTAGTTTTTTTATGATGTGAGTCTAAAAGTTTTTGAAGGTTTTCTTATTGGTTTTTACTATCCTTATCTAATACAGTTATTTTTTGATGTAAACTTTTATTTGTTTGAGTTAAATAACTTTTATTTATTGCATCTTTTTTCTGATGAGGAAATCTTAAATTAGTTATTTTGAAATTATTCATATCTATATCACCTTGAAGTGTGTCTCCAGTTTGATCTACAAAATATGGTTTGAATTTATTAATCGATAATGTAGGATCTTCATTCTTTAAGTTTCCTAAATCAAATTTATTTGCCATTTTTTTAAACAAGATTTAATACTATTTCTTCGAATGGTTTACCTAAACTTAATTGATACAAAACCCAAAGAGAAAGTTGACCACAAAATTTATTCCTGGTTTTTGAATTTGAAAAGTAGAACATTTTATTGGATGATAATTTAAATCAATTATTTCTTTAGTTGGATCTAAAAAATAAAAAAAGTACAGTGAATCCCCTTTAAATAAAGCAGAATGATGAACGCCTTTTTGATCTGAAGTGTGGATATTATTTATAGCATAAAACTTTGTTTTATTTTTTAGAGATGATATTTCATCGCGCATACAATAGTAAAAAGGTTTTATGTTAAATTCTTTTGCCCATCGGATTAATTGAAAATTTTTTGTAGTATCATTTCAAATCATTTTTTTGAAGTTCGTTTTGATAAAATCTACCCAAGATTTCTTAACCGTGTAAATCTACTAAACTGTACTAAATTGGTGGTGAAGTTTTATTAACTTTATCAATAATAAAGATTTCATTCGTCCAACATAACCTTATTCGAATTTACTTTTATATTTATAAATACGACCTATCTCCAACTTTAAATTTGAGTTTAATATTTAAATTCTCATTTTCAAAATTGTTTTGTGTGTTAATTGATTTTATGATATCTGGATTTTTTGAAGCTTCTGTAGGAGTAACTTTTATAGATGAATGAATTTTATTATTATATTCATCGACAACAATAGGTAATATTTTACGCCATTTTTGAGAATTCAATTCTGTGAACTTTTTGAATAATTTGTTTTTTTGGAATATGTTTTTATTCATATACTAAATATGTACAATGAAAAATATCAAAAAATAATTTGCTTGACATAACGTCTTTAAATCTCTCAATTACTACAGCTTTACCTTCGTTATATGTACTGTAAATTTCAAACCCTAGAGATTACATATTCTTATTATAAAATTTATCTACCCATAACTTTTTGGGTTTTCTATGTTTCATTATTGTTTCAAATGCTTTTTTAACAGTTAGACCCGTTTTGTTTTTTATGGGAATAACCCAAGGATATCTTGTATATAAATCTATAACTGTTAAGCAATATTTATAACCTCTTTCTGGGGGCATATTAATCAAATAAGCTGACCATATATCATCTTTGGCGAATACTTTAACTTTTAAAAAGATTTTAGTTTTTCTGAATTCAGTGTAATTATGACCTGGAAGATGTTTCTTACCTTTATATTTAGCCCATGGGAAACCGGGAATCATATCGCCTTTCAAATTTCACCATTTTTGAAATTTTACCATTTATATTAAGCGAGGAATCGGGTTTTGAATTTTTGACCGATCAATTTTGAGGGTTTTAACCGAATTTCATAAAACCTATAATATTGTTAGTTGACAAATACTTTGAAGATGGAAGAGAAAAAAAGGTCAATTTTGCTGACAATTATGAACGTATTTCGACAACCTTAGAATATTATGGAGCTCAAATTTGCAATTGCCAACATCTAGGCAATATATTGAATTTCATATGACCTAGTTTTCAAAGTGATAAACTGATAAGGTCACACCTTCTGTAGCTGTTAAAGATGGCGACAAATATGAAAATTATCAATTTTGCTATGTTTAAGTACAAATATCTCTGTGCATTTTTTAAGTGGAACAATTTAACAAATACCTACATGTAGACAATATAATGAACATTGATTGACCTAATTTTCAACAAGGTCATACATTAAGTGGGTCAACCCTTCTGTAGCGTTAAATAGTGACCTAATTTTAAAAAAATTCATATTCGAATATTTAAAAGAAAAAAATTCAAAAATAACTCTTCATAAATGTGGCCAATGATCAAATGTATCCATGTGCTAAATTTAATTGACATCGGTCAATCAACAATGCCTGAATCAGGACTTGAAAAATTGTAACAAAAATTCAAAATGGTGGCCAATATGTTAGCTGGAGCTAATTTTATAGGTCATATTGATTACTATTTACAAGTTATTCATAAAACACTTTGCACTTTTCACCTAGCTGTTATAGATCAGAAGTTACTACGTCATTTGAGACCAACCCGGAAGTTGAATTTTTTTTTCAAATTTTGTTAAAATTTTCAACTGATGAAGTTTTAAAATTCCACCATTTATATTAAAGTTCCCTTATTTTCAAGTAGAGATGTTCTTATGACTGGGAAAATACCAGATGGTCCCACATGTCATTAATTAATTCGTAATTAGCCTAGTTATAACCGGAATTCCCAAGGTAGGGTACTAACATAGGTATGTACGTCAAATCTCAGTTGTCGTTGATCTTTTTTTTGATCATCCAGTCTTTCAATTCGGTACAGAAATCATGACGTTTCCGGACGCTGTTGTTATTGCCCGACATTCCTTAATATTTTCCACAACAACAATGGCATTTTGGTATTCCATCTATTATCTGTAGCAAAAGGCAATAAAACGATGAAATATGAATTAATTTAAATGAGTTTTTAATTTAGCGTTTCAAAGCAGATCAGAGTCAAATGGATTCCACAAGCATTTCTACGTCCACATAGGTCTTTTGAACTTGAGAATACATTGATTATTCAGAAGAAACCCCAATTAATAAGTTTACTTTGGCTCTAATTAATGAGGCAACCCATCTTTAAGCGAGAAATCTGGGTTTGATTTTTTTTCGGATGGCCCTTCAATTTTGAATTGCAAATCGAGGGTAGAGGATTTAACCGAATTGCATAAAACCTATCATTTTTTAGTTGACAGATACTTTGAAGTTTTCAAATGTGAAAATCCGATCGAAATCGAACTGTAAATAAAGATGCAAGAGCAAAAAAAAAAAAAAAAAAAAAAAATCCATTTCTGGTTCTCACTTCCGGTCGGAGAAGAACCTCTAGTTTTATGATTATTCTTGGAAGGACTGGTTAATTTATCATAACCGTTTATTTATTTTACAGTGGCCTTGACCCATTGAATCAATATCTACACGATGACGCTCCATTCAGCTGTTGTAAAGTCAATTCATCAAGACCATGTATTAATCACCATGTTTTTAGTCCTAGAGAGCATTATAACTATGATTTTGAAAAAGATTTAACTCTAAGTATTAAGGGATGTCGAAATTCCTTGGTCGACTTTTATGGTCACGACTTGATGACGACGATGGTTATTATGATTTCAATACTGATAGCATGCCAGGTGGGTTTATAGTGCAAAGTCACTTTCTATGTCTTGAAATAGACATAAAATGAGTTGCTTCTTATAGGTACAAAATAATTAACTGTCATTGGGTACATTTAGCTAATAGGTATATAATTACTATTTGCAACATAAGCATTATCTATGCTAACGGACACAAATGTAAAAATATTGCCGAATGTTAACCATGCTCGACTTGGCATTGGTGCAGTCTCTCTGACGCCAAACTATAATTCCTCTCATTGACGTCTTTTTTTTTACGTGCTGCTAGAGGCTGTCTATTGGGAGCAACACTTTAAATGCTCTTAGATTTGGATTATCGTGGTAAAAATAAGTTTTCATAACATAACAAATATCCTTGATCTTAATTGTGACTTTCGTGTTGACAACGAAGTATTGTTTCAAATTGTCTAATATTTTTAATGATTTTAGGTTGGGGTTATCTTTACAACAAGAATGCTACAAACATCAATAAATCAAGCTATACTTAAAGAGGGCGATGCCACATCTGCCACAATCGGTTATATGTTGTTGAAAGACGATGGCAGTATGTATTTGTTACTAAGATAAAATATTTATCTGTTCCTAATTTAATATATTTTAGTAGATTAAACAATGCAGTGTGTTGATTTACAACATGTTTGAAATTCTGTTTTAGCGTTTCTATTATATCGCTCTACATTGATGTACTCGGCACTATTTTAAATGTGAGGAAATTTGTTATTTGGAATCATGCTAATTAATACATTCTGATATCTAAAATTTCTGATTAATTTAAAGCGTAGTGGAAAAGACCTCTAAATGAATAGATTAATATTTGGCTTTTTTAAAGATCTAATTATGCTGTTTTTGTGTATTGCAGTGGGTTTTGCTGGCGGTTATGGTGGTGGCGGTGATATGATGTTCTAGTAGAGAACAATTTCTTTTTTTTTTAATCTACAAATTTACCAAAGTTCTTTGTATTTGATCGTGATAAAGAAAAAGATACAAGAAAATCTAACCTTCGTCATTTTAGCCCATTTTTATTTAGTAGTACTGGAGGGTTTTTTGGAGTAGTAATGGCGGCTGCGCTGAGATAGCTGTTGACTGTGGTCAATAACAGCCCTAGGCAGAGAATTAACATAATGAAATCTATATAGAGTCCATGCTTAAACTGTCATCCTTATGTATAATAGAATCCATGTTAAAACTATTATCCCCTATTCATATACATATTGTAGAGTCCAAGCTGAAATTATATGATTCTCACTACTTGTATAGTCATATTATAGGCTCTGATAGAACACATATTAAAACTATGATCCTCGTGTATTATAGATTCCGAGGTAAAACTATCACCCTTCAGAGTCTATGTAGAGCATGATGTATGCAAAGATAACTTTTCTGGCAAGATATTATATACAAACACCGACAGCTTTAATTTTAAATTAAAATGTTTGGCAGTTTAGTAACAATCATCAGTACTATATTATTTAACCTTCATTTCTTTGACCTTTTGGAGATCATAATGAACAATATTATCAATTTTTGTCAAAACACAGAGTTTCGTTTAAATCCTTCGAGAATTATCCCTTCTACAGTGTTTATTACGCTCCAAGTTGAATATGTTTGCAAGAACGGTTGATATTAACTCATATTAAATATTTTTCTGATTTTTAGTTAGTATTTAAAAACTCTAAAGATCTGTCAACCCTGGCACCCGAGTGTTTTTGCACGTTTCTTTAGTGACGAATTTGCAAATGTATTCAATTTAATGTATAAAACTGTCTTATTTTAATAATTTTATTAATACACCTCTTCCTAAAAGATGATTGATATCAATACGATCTTCCATTATGACCAACAGTACCGGTACTAATTTTTTTTGCCAAAATAAACCTGACCAATTCGCAATTTTGATGATTTTTCAATATTTTGAAAGAAAATCAGAAATTCAACGCTAGCATTTCGTTTTATGCAAGCAACAAGACTGCACGGATGCTGGATAACAATTTAGGACAATACAAGTAGAGAGATTACCTTATTTCCCCTTGTGAACCCCCGATCCAGTAAAATTAGCTGTCCTGCCACTGCAGGCTAATACGGTAAAGGTAGAAGGTGTCGTTTCAAAATCTTTTTGGTCAACTCGTTTCCCCAATATTAGTCAGAGAAACGCCAACACTATCTTTAGCCATACGCAGGGCCGCACATGCGTATTTTCTCAGGGGGGGGGGGGGTGACCAACTTTTGCAAAAGATGATAACTGAACCCCAACTTTTGTTGATTTTGGTACCATCACTATATCATGACATATAGAGACTTGGTGCTACTGGAGTCGCAAAATAGTCAATATATTGTTAAGCCTTAATCTGCACAAAGCAATCTTAAATTTTCTTCTTATCCGTGCACATAAATTTTGCATTTTCTTGCCGCATTACAACTTGAGATGACAGATTATGACCATAATCGGCTTATAATCTATCATTTCAAGCCGTGGTTCGACTAAAAAATGCGAAATTTAGGTACACGGATAACTTGCATTCAATAATATCTATATTTGTCGTGAGACAAGGTAGGGAACTCTTTACCTGGCGTTTATGATAATAAACCAATAAAATACAAAACTTAGTCCAAACTCTACTTTTCTATTCATACAATGATTATAGTTGACTTGATAATACATGAAGCAAATCACAATTAAAAATATTTATTTTGCACATCAGAAATACTTTTAACTACATGTACATGTACCTTTAGATGAGTGGAACCACAAACAGACTAACCTTATATTTTTAAAATATGAAATATTTGTAGCTAATCAAATCAATGTAATCAGCAAGAAAGTATACTTAGATTTAAAAGTGAATGGCTTTCTATGGCCTGATTATATAAACATTACTTAGTAACTTGATAACTTAAAATAACCAAATAACAAAACAAAAAACAATATTTTCCCGCTCTTCAATGCTACGCTGGATCAAACGCGATTGACATTTGGACTTCAATGACTGGCGAGATAAGCGGTTTTATATATTATAGCACTTTAGCACACAGTATAGCAGAAACCTGGCACCGGCTGATATCAGTATATCACATTACGTTCAGCCAAACTGATGAGCTCACTGAAAAAGTTGGGGTCACTCCGAGAAAATTAAGTTGGGGTAACTCCGAGAAAAAGGTTGAGGTCACTCACAAAAAATTAAGTTGGGGTCACTCCGAGAAAATTAAGTTGGGGTCACTTACAGAAAATTAAGTTGGGGCCGGTCCAGTTGAGGTCACCACAAATAAAAAAACATGAGGTCCGTGAAAAAGTTGGGGTCACATCATCATTAAAGTTGTTGGAGTTGGTTACAATTTATGACCCCAACTTTTTGAGTTTTGATGGAGTGACCCCAACTTTTTTTGTATTCTACCAACTTTCCAGGGGTGGTGATTCACTTCCCCCCCCCCCCTCCTTCTTGTGCGGCCCACATAAATAATAATGTAAGAACCACTAGTAAGGTCCGTATTGTAGAGTTCTCGAAGGCTATGACAACACAACACCATATAAGTTTTAGAAATATAATTGAATGATGGTAGTTACACAATATAAAGGCATGACGAAGTTTGGAAAATTGACACACCATTTACTGTCAGACAATAACATAGAGTTATATAGAACAACTAGAGCGCGCACATGCGCCGTGGCTTGAAGCCGCCAGGGCATCCGTCCGCCATTGTTTAGACGGGAGTCGTTGCACCGACAAGATGGTCCAGAATTGTGTTGTTTTTGGATGTTCGAACCTAAATCGGAAAGGTTCTTCGATAAGTTTTCACAAGTAAGTTATTTGAGAGTCTTAATACACTTCTGTAAAATACATAAAGAGAAAATTAACCTGGATCTATTGGTTTTAAGTTGGTATTTTGAGATTTGTCCCGTCTTGATTAACGTCTTGTTGACGTCTATCCTCAGCCATGTTTAGGCCTATAATTGTTCGTTTTTATGCAATTTGTGAAAATATTTTCTATTTATACAACCCTGATCTTGCCATGCGTATCGCAAATCTATAACTTAAAAGTTTCCCTAAAGTGGAACTAGACCTAGACCTAGGCCTTAGTCGTAACATAAACAAACCAAACAGTGATTCAGAGTAGGCCTAGATTTACCATTTTTTTTAATAGATTAGAAATGGAATGGATTTTTGCACCTATTTTTTTTCCACATTCTACATGAACTTATGTAAGAAGGATATGTTTGAAACTCAGAAATTCACTCTTTAAGTTTAGTAAGTAGCCTAGCCTAAGCCTAAAGCTTTGAAAAGGCTACCGGTAGCCTAGGCCTACTAAATAATTCACTATACCCATTTAGCCATTAGGTCTAGATCTATTATCATATATATAACATTCCCACACATGTCATTTTAGCCCATTTTCAATCTGTCCACTGGGTTGCTATATAACTGTCTAATTGAACATCTGAATTCTTATTATTTCTTCTTTTTCTATTTAATTAGATTTCCTTCAGATCCAGTTGTTCATGCAAAATGGGTTAAAAATATTAGCCGAAAGGATTGGTTTCCATCAAAACATGCTACAGTGTGTAGTGACCATTTTGCTCAAGCTGACTTTCATTTTAAATCTGAAACAGAAGAAAGGAGGAGATTGAATAGTTCGGCAGTTCCATCTGTTTTCAATAGTTATCCATCACATAAACAACCTATTCTCAAACACTCCAGAGTTACTCAAAAACGAAGATTCCAAGATACTTCTCCCCAACCTATATCTGCAAAATGTAAAGTTGCTAGGATCAGTGAAGACCACAAATATGCTAATGCAGAATCTGATCCTAATACTGAACTTATGAAGACGAAAGATAGATTGAAAAAAGTTTTGAAGGAAAAGAAAGTCCTAGCACAGACTGTTAAGAGACAAAAAGAAAAAATTTCAAATCTTCTGCTTAAAGTCAAAGATCTTAATTTAATACAAAAACAGCATTTGGACTTATTAGAATTAAATTTTGGCGAGAATACGTTGACACTTATTGAGAACGAATTGAGTGCTTTGGACAAAGATTCACGAGGACTGAGATATTCAGATACTTTAAAATCTTTTGCAGTTACTTTGCACTTTTATAGTGCGCAGGCGTATGAATACCTTAGAAAATTTTTACATCTACCTCATCCATCAACTATTAGAAAGTGGGCTTCATCAATCAATTGTGAACCAGGATACTTAAGTGAAGTGTTTAGTTTTTTAAAGATGAAATTGGAGAAGGATGGAAATATGAAAGATGTGACTCTAATGTTTGATGGCATGGCAATCAAGAAGGAATGTGTTTATGATGCTAAATTAGGACAATATTGTGGATCTGTTAATTATGGTCATTTGCAATCTGGATGCGCTGATAGTTTGGCTACAGAAATTTTAGTACTTTTAGTTGTTGGTTTAAGAGGACATTGGAAGCAACCTATTGGATATTTTTTAATTGACCATATAACATCAGAAATGCAAGGACAGTTAGTAAAGGATGCTATAACTCAGTTATCCCAGATTGGATTTAATGTGCATTCCGTTGTGTGTGATGGTTCTTATACAAATCAGGCAACTGCTTCCTCACTGGGTTGTAAAATTCAAAAAGACATGCAGAACACCTTTCCACATCCTTTCCAGCCTGATAAATCAGTTTTTTTTATGTTTGATGTTTGCCACCTTCTTAAGTGTGTCAGGAACTGTTTAGCGGATTTGAAAATAATTAAACGTAACAAACAGCCCATAAAGTGGGAATACCTAGTTGAACTGAATAAAATTCAAATGGAGGACAATCTACATTTGGTTAACAAAATTAAATCTAAACATATTAATTTTCAAAGGCATAAGATGAATGTTCGCTTAGCTGCTCAAACACTAAGCTCATCCGTAGCTGATGCTATTGACTTTTTGAGAGAGGACATGAAGTTAACCCAGTTTCAAGGAAGCGAATCAACAGTAGAATTTATTCGGATGTTCGACAAACTGTTTGATATTTGTAATTCTCACTATCCATTTGGCAAAGGATACAAAAAACCTTTAAATAAGTTCAATCTAGAGTATAATAAAAACTTTTTAAAAACCGCTTGTGAGTATATTCAGTCATTAACTGATGTTCAAGGATATAATTTGATAAACACCAAACGTAAAACTGCATTTTTGGGATTTATGTGCACAACAAAGTCGATTAGTGAGTTGAGTGATTATTTATTAAACGATAACAAGGGAGATCATTTTCAATATGTTCTAACGTATAAATTCAGTCAAGATCACCTGGAAATGCTTTTCAGTAGAATACGTCGTAGGGGCGGCTGGAATAATAACCCCAACTGTTTGCAAGTAAAGTGGGCTTTGCGGACAATTTTGATGAAAATGGAATAACTCCCTCAAAAACATTGAACTGTGTAACAATTGAAGAACCAGTGAATCGTGTTTTTACAAATATTCCTTCAACTGCTGCTAATGAACTTGAATCTAAATTTTCTAAATTCAGTGAAATTCTTACGAAGCCAACTGTTTGGCATAATCATGTGCTCCACTATATGGGAGGTTATATAGCTCGGAAACTTTCTGAAAAATCGAAGTGTGTAGTTTGTACAGCTGCCCTTGTAAGTGTTTCCCAATATAATGAGCACACATATCCTCATGAAAGTGAATTTTGTGAACTTACTCAACGAAAAAACAGAGGTGGACTTAAAACACCATCAATTTCAATGTTTAAAATTATACAGACTGCAGATAGGGTTATAAGGTACCGGTATATATTAATTATAATGTTACGTTCTAATTACTCTTATCAGTTAAAGGAATGCTGCATCTAAAAAGTAGTATCCCTCTATCATCAAACCAATTTTAAAACTACACACATGTGATAATACATGTTTTTAATCATTATTAGGATTCTTGTAATGAATTATATAAGGGCTATCGTGTTTAAATATAATATGACACAAATTACATCAACTGATGAATAGAATCTTATTGCCCAACTCTGTGGATTTAAATAATTTATGAGGTAACATTCCTTTAATAGTTCTATTAGTTGAGATCATCTGACTAATGGTAAGTGAGTTCGGAAATCTTGTATTCTTGGTGTTTCATTAAAAACTTATTTTTTATTATGAATGATTTAGATTCATAGCCCTGTATGTAATGGATTAAATATGCTGCACCGTTATTCGAATATTTGGTAAAACGAATTGCATTGTTGCACAATTTTAAAGGTGAATTTATTTTAAAGTTTGCATGTGAAGCTAAAATAAAGCTTTATATGATGTTGTAAAAATCTATGTGTAATAATCAAATGCAGTTAATCCTTAAAATGTTTCTTTCATGTTCATTTGTTTTTGTTATTTTAGAGTTTTACAGTTACTTGTTATTTTAATTCATGTCATTGGTAAATATATTTGTTTTGTGGGTTTTTTTTTATGATATAATACAGTAATAGCTAATCATTATGATTTTGAGATAGGCCTATTGAGAAAATCGATAAAAAAAATTCTCTCATATATATATATATATACCTGTATGGTTTTGTAGGTGGATACTTTAATTAATATAATGAATTTATCAGATGTTACAATTTTTTTTACAAATTTACAAAAATTGTTTTACAAAGTAATGTGCAATAAATAAAATATAATATATATAGAAATGTCTTATTTATATTCTTTCTAGAGAATTGCTCACAACAGAACCTGGTGGTCCTATTAAAAGCGTGTTAAAAGATTTCTCAGCTAAAGTATGTTTGAAAGTATCTATGGAAATAAGAACTGAAGTGTTTTTAGACTTAAATGACCACTTTATGGAATCATCAAACTTCCCATACGAGGATGATCATGGCACCCAAATGTTGAAAGATATTTGTAACATATACACCAATGTGATACTGCATCATCATGAAAAGATTTTCAATGAACGCTATGTGAAAAATAATGAATCTTCAAGGCGTCATAAACTAAACAAAACAATTCTATTTTTGCATGAATAGAGAAGAAGTAAATATTATAAGAGAGGTAAAGTAATGTTTTGTTGGTTTTAATTTTTCCAGAATTCTACAGTTCATAAAAGGGACTGTGGCATGTAAAATAGTAGAGCAAAATTTGTGCTTAAATCGAGGAGATATACTCATGGTAGCCATGGGTTAGAGCTTGGAGTAATAATAGAGTCCAAGGGTTAGAGATTGATTTAGGAGAATAACGTGCAATGATATTTGTAACTGAATTAATTAATTCAGCTAATCTAAAAATTCACATTAAATTTTCTTCCTCTCATAACCATACCAGATACAAATAATAATAACTATATTATCATCAATTTTTAATACAAACAACATACAAAATATTTCTTACATATTTTTGTACAAAAAAATAGACTAAGAAACAAGATAAAAATAATACAGGATATATTTATAATCAATTTATAAATCAATGTGGCCAGAGAGTAGTATGCCGAGAATAGGCCGGGTGTCTGCTTTCATCCCCTTTATCATAGTCCATAATAATATAATGAAATTTTCTGGATCACTATAATCGTTCCTTTATAGTTAAACATTTCACCGCACCTCAAATTTGTCGATTTTACTGTAAATTCATTTCATTTTTTGTTGCCATGCAATATTTAGAAGATTTCCCGTCTTTGTTTACATAAAATAACTCCCGTCTCGGCGGCCATATTGGAAGCCCCATGACGTCTTCAATGTTTGTGACGTCGAATAAGTGGGGTGGGTTTCAAAAGCAGAATTATTATAGTCTACGTCAAGGATTAACTTTGAAAAAATTCTAAAAGGTGGAAGAAAGATCCCTTGGTCTTGTTGATCATCCATGATGCCGACGACGTTAAATAAATAAATTAAGGGAAGTAACTCTGAAACAAACGACCTTCCTGTCGTGATCATTTAAAACAGATATAAGGGTACTTTTACGGTTAATTGTGTGTCCCATTTGAATACAAATTAGATTATTACTTTTTTAGCATGGATTGTATCAGTTAATGTGAAGATAACATCGCTGAACACGAAAAGAAAATATTTATTTTTTTCGTTTCATTTTTAAAATAATTTTGATTCCATAATTTTGACGTAAACAAAAGTTTCGTCAAATTGAATAGTTTCGTTTTATTGTATGAAAATCTACGATCCTTAAATTTAACAATATCTATTTTGGCGCATTTTTTTCCTTCCGGTAGGCCGGTTGGCAGCGGTTGGCGGTAGGCTTTTGAAACCCACCCGAATAAGTGTAGTGCGCTCTCTAGTTGTTCTATATAACTCTATGGACAATAACGAGTATCACGTGACTACACAGTTGACTGCTCAAGTCACACACTACAGCCTAAAAATAGACACACGCTGTATTTCCTTTCGAAAATTTCCAGTTACAAAAAGTTTACCTCTGCCACCAATCGTAGAGTTCTCGAAGGCTATGACAACACAACACCATATAAGTTTTAGAAATATAATTGAATGATGGTAGTTACACAATATAAAGGCATGACGAACATGAACACATTATTACAATCGAAAAACGATGTCATTAATTAAGCAGTCGACAAACGATCATGCCAGCCTTGACTAACATGGCGGCTCTCTCCGTCTTACCCATAATGCACTTCTCCCATAATGCACTAGTTGAGAAAGACAGGTGCTAAAGGATGCGTGCCTAGACTAACTAACACACAGTATGTATCTATAGCCTAAGAGAAATTGGAGGATGGCAAAAAATTTGGATAGGCGAGTGATTTAGTTGTTGCTCATTGAAGTAAATTATTGTGTGGTAATGCTTCAATCATGAGATTGACGTGATCATTTATTGGCCATCTTGAACATTGACATTACCAACAGATTGTGACACGAAAGCAGTGAAGCACCATTGGTTTCAAATTTAATATCATAACATAGATTTCATTTAAATTACCTAAAATGCGCAAATTACTAACTAAATATTGTGTAAACCTATGACATACATGTAACTCAATAAACATTATTCACAAAAAATTGAAAACAAGCATGAAAATGAAAATGTAACGTTTGTGCATCATTGTTACGTTATTCTTCCATTAAAACGCTTGTTGTTGGTTGGTATACGGGGTCTTTCGGGGATCATCTTTATGAACACAACACAGGAACATTGGCATCTATAACTTTATTGTAACACTTAAATAATAAAAGGCCTACTACACATAATTCATATCCACTATACATTCTGGCATGTCTGTAGGTCAGAACGGCGTTAACTCCCAAATCGCCCGTAACTATGACCAGAGATTAGAATTCAACATCCTCGTCGTCAGATTGTTCACATAGTTCGGTTAGCAATGATGAGTTCAAACATGCTTTTTCTTTTCACTCGGAATATGCACCAGGACAGTCTAATCCATTTTACATGAACATCGCTTCGAGTTACAATCAACTTTACAGCTACAGCAAACTCTTCGGTGCAGGAGGTAGTTCCATCTTGACAGGTGTGTATCTTCGATGTAAAAAAAATCCAACCCAACTGGTATAAACTAAGTGGATTCCCTTTCAAGCATTGGACCTGTTAATATACAGGTACCTTAAGTATGTGGAACTTGGCTGAGTCTGACATTGGTGGAAGACATTTCATGTAGACTTGCGAGTTACTTGTCGCCACTTTCTCTCGAAATTTACAATATCATAGCTCATTTAGCGTTCCATGTTCACCGCCGAAAATTGAAACAAGAACCTCTCCACCGACTGCCATTTTTTTTTTTTAACTTGATTACATGGAAACTCAGGTAATGTTTGTGTTATGGCGAAGTATATTCACACAGGAAAAAAGAAATAAGACATTGATGAGTAAACCGACTTTTTAAGTGAGTCATGCTTAATGACTCACTATTGTGAGTATTGTAACTCAGAAATCATCTCTAAGTGTCAATGTCGAGGCATTATAAGACTCACTTTTACATCGTTTGAGTCATCATGTATGAAGAACAAACCACGTGAATCTTGTCAATATAGTGTCTGAGCTGAGTACTTATTGAGTTTTTTGGCAATGACTTTGAAGTGAGTCAAATGTACTCTGTATCCGAGTCACGATAATTCGTCAATATCGAGTCACTAGTGAGTCGAAAGAAAATCCTTAATTAGTCATTGGTCCTAAATTCGTCAAATATTAGTCATATTGTCAAATATTACAAGTGAGTCTGTGGAAGGTCGTGTTTGAGTCAATGGAATTTTACAAAATATGTCAAAAACGAGTCATTAACTAGTCTCACATGAGTCCCTGCCCAGATGCTTCATGGGTAACCGTGACGTCAGACTGTGATGTCGTTTGGTGAAGCCTGAGTGACATTTGTTCACATTTTTCAATCCATGCAAATCCATGATAAGTTAAATAATTATTTGTTGAAATAAAAAGATCTTCGATCTTCACCATCGAAGCATATCGATAAATTTTATAAATGTTTTTTGTTTGTATTCAAAATTCTCTGAAATTCCGCACAATAGAAATAATTTTTTACTAAGTCCTAAATGAGTCGATTCGTAAAAGCGTCAACACGTTCATATTATTATGAGTCAATCAGTTGGTAAATATAAATGGGTCGTATACGGGTCAAATACAACCTAGTTACAAATCAAATAATATTCGATTTTCTAACATAAATCTACTAGAACAAAGTGCAATTTTAAGAATAAAGCGGTTGATATCGTTATAGTATTTTAATTTTATTTGGATCTCGAATACTTTTTTGTCTTTCTTTCCAGATGAAATATCAAGGCCCATTGTTCGATTTGCTGATAAGTCCATGAATAAAGCTAAGGATTTTACCAAGTTGCCGATCATACCAATATTGCTGTTACAACAGAATTATTTAAATCTTTTTAATTTTTCTTTTTTTCTACATACTGTGCCTATCAAAGGCGTGAAGTTTTTATATTTTTGTTAAGAGATTTGTTCTTGGACGCGACAGTCAAGATTCCCCCCCCCCCCACTCAGTCGTAACATCCAATAAATAGTGCGTTGTAACATTCTACATGCATAGTGGTAAAGGTCATATCTTAAAAATAGTTTCGTGTTTTATTAACAATATGTTGTATTCTGCATGCCTTTAAATACTATAAAACCCAATAAACTATCAAACGAACATGTTTTTCTTTATATTTTTTGACCAGCTTTAGTATCAAGATTGATCGAGAATGGAGCTCTCAAATTGGACCAACCTAAAGATGTACACATTTCCCAAGTGTCCTCTATCGTGTCTTACATGCCTCTGAGTTCTGGGATAAAGTCATGCTGGATGGCATGTATGACACAACAGTAGCAAATTAAAAATAGAAAAAAAAAAAATAAATAAATAAATAAATATAACGCCACCTCTGTCAGTCTCCAAAGCAGTCCGCCACCTCATAAAACCATAAACCAAAGTGAGGTCATGGTATTATTCCCGCTAGGTGACACTTGGGATATAAACATTTCCCAAGTGTCCTCTATCGTGTCTTACATGCCTCTGAGTTCTGGGATAAAGTCATGCTAGATGCCCCTTTACAGTACATACATCCACAAACACCAATGCACATCATAAAGACCCCCTCCCAACACTCACGTCGAAATGTTGCTAACATGAGACGAAAAGAAAGAAAACAAACATTTCTCCAAATCTATTCAATCAATATACAAATTGGCATCTCATTCGAAAATTGACTTTAAGCCAGAAAAATCGGCATTCTTAAATTTCATTTCTACCTCATTAGCTCTCGATACAGACTGAGCTATTTTATCTGCAACAACCCCAACATCAGACATTGTCGACTGACGAGAATAATAATCAGCAGACTTTTCCGTAGTCCAACCTATATGCCTCATAGTTTCTCCTACATTTTTTGCAGCACCTGAAACCATTAAATGAATAGCACAACCCGAGCGAAGGCTATGTGGCGTCTCGCCGTCAAAAATACCAAGCGTAACCAAATAAAGCTTAAGCCTTTCATAAATTACAGAATACGTTAAACTACTATCAAGCACAACCCCAGCTTCAGTTACAGGTCGAAACAAGTACCCTGTAGCCAAATTAATACCCCACTTTTTGGTCAAACTAATATACAACTCTAATCCATTTATGGGACATAAATCAAGATCAACGCATCTTTTAAGAGCAAATACATTTACATTCCCATCACCCCTCAAGGTTTTGCCAAGAGTATGTGAAAACACACAACCAGAACCATCACTCAAAAACTTAACCTCCTGACTAAGGATGAGACATACATCACTTGCCCTATCACCAGCAAAAAATTGGACTTTAAATAATGCCTGGTCTCGAGCTAAAACAAACGTCTCCCTCAAAGATAAATCCACCCTTTTTAATTGATTCGAAATGTATACACACAATTTTTTGATCTTAGACAAAAATATTGGTTTGGCCTGTTTCGGTAAAACATGTGACTTAGCCTGGTCTAACTTAGTAAACTTAACATAGTCAGATACCTCTCTGGAAGCAGCGGGATTACCACTCTCTAAAAATTCGTCATAACTCTTACCCTTTCCATATCCTTTGAAAATATCATCAGCAGCTGAACATACCTCTGAACAGTACCTGCCGCTAATCTCGTTGGGCATTCACAATTCCCTTTAATAGACTTCCCCAAATATTTACAACTTATCCTATGCACCTTCGTCTTGCCATGATCATCTTTCCACACGAGAAATCTAACAACATCCCTAGGTTTAACGTCTCTTACATCTGGGTTATGTGGCAAACAAGTCAAAAAACCCAAAAATCCATCAAAAAACGTTCTCTTCTTTTTGGAAACAGACGATCCACACTGTCGACTTAAATCTCTATACGTCTATCTATAGCCTCCAGATCAATCGAACCCTAAAATAAAATTAAAGAAATTTTATTCTACATGCATAGAGATCCCACCGTAATCCATTTGCATCCCGAACAAAACCTTTCTTCGATGGAATCTTAAGAATACCCTTATCCCCTCTTCTACCCAATAATACTTTCGATACACAAAATTGTGTAATCAGTGGCCACCAAATAGGACGTGAACCAGGAAACGCCGGTAAAACAAACGTACAAAATCGGACACCTTGTTCTTTCAGCAAACAAAAAACAAGCAATATACATGAAAATGGTGGAAACACATACGGATTATCCTCCTTTGAAATATCCTGCGCAAATACATTAACTCCTGCCGACTGGGGACTTGGGAAAGGGGTAAAATGTCTAAGGCTACTTCCGCCAACAGATTTCATACAATTTGAATCTAAAGCCATGAGATCCATATGAGGACCAAATGCCGACTCTACTTTTTCCCATACAAACGAACATAAACATGAATCCTTTAAACTGATACTCCTTGAAGGAAAGTCCGCAATATTTTCCTTAGAACTAACGTACTGTAACTGTAAATAAATATTATTGCTATAACATTTCTGAAATATCTTCTTCATTATAACATTCAAAGAAGAATCCCTTGCCCTTTGATTATTCCATGTCAAAATTACCGCCATATTATCAATTAGAACATCCAAACGAGCATTATACACAGTATCACCTAACGAGTCAATAGCCATCAAAACCGCTTCAGCCTCTTTCAAATGTATAGGTCTGTCATCTAAGGAATCCCAAAAATCACCAAACGTTACACCCTTACTACTCCCATTCATTACAGTCACACCATATTTATATGAGGACGCATCGGTACTAATCTGAACTTGTGTATGGTATTCCTTACGCCACTTAAAAACACCTGTCCACTCATCAAGAAACAACCAAGTCTCAATCTCCTCCTTTAACAAATCCTGGATAAAAATTAACTCATTACTCTTCATACCCCTGGATATAGCCAAATTCACCTCTCGACAATACAATCTCGCACCTGGAATTACTAAAGACATGGAAACACATTTTCCAGAAAAACGTTGCAAAGTACGAACGTCCACAATCGATAAAGATAAAATATAATCCCTCAATTGACAGAAAGACGCCTTCTTGTCATCAGGCAATAAAAACGCCTGCTTGTCAGAATCAATAATAAAACCCAAATACTTTAAAGAAGTTGTAGGGAATATTTGACACTTCTTTAACGCAAGGGTGTAGCCAAGTTTTGTTAAAAAACTAACTAAAGTATGTAAGATTTCATACGAATTCAAGGCAGTATTATTCGAAGGAAATGCCAATCTGTCATCTATATACTGGAAATTTACAATACCCAAATCCCTCAAATGAGACGTCACCACAGAACCCAGCGTTTGATATACAAATGGGGAGGATTTCCATCCAAATGGAATCGTAGTATACGTGAAAATGTACCCACCAAATTGTAATCCAAAATAAGTCTCTGAACCAGGCGTTAACCTTACATGATCATAACCAGATTTCTCATCAGTTGAAATCATGCGAACCCCACATTCTACCAGCCTATGAACATGTTTCAAAGTTTCAAGTTGAAATGGACAATCTTTTATCCACAAATTAAGATATCTGGCATCGTAGCAAAGGCGTGGCTTCGATGGTTCAATCGTAAGAGGCATAATAACTAAGGGAAGGTCACAACATCCCAATTTACACCATAACCTCATTGACCCATTTGCAATCCATGCACAAATTTCCTTCTGTATAAAATCATAATGCTCTACACAATTCTGTGCATTTCTCAGATACATTTTCGGTGGTCTATCACTATTGAACGACATACCTTTATAATTACCCTTAAACTTGGTAAAAAATGCATTTATATCAACACCCTCCCGAATCCATGACAGCACCATTTCCGACTTATCGCCTTTTACCACCTTCTCCCATTCGGAATATTCCCCGTGGATTCCCCCAGACACAAAGTTGTCCGGATCTCGGACATATGACAAAATAAAATCAGGCACATCGTGGACTGCAGGAAAATTGACTTTCTGTTGCAATGTCAACCAACAAGGATGTTTCCGTACTTGCACTTGATCAGGCCGAAAACCAATTTCCTTTTCAGCCTGTTGTATATCCAACATTACTTCCTGAAATCATACAGCAACATCCAAGTTAATTACAACAGAAATATCTAATTTTCCTACAGTCCACGTGGTTGAATCCCACTAGGAATCTGTGTTCCTGGACTGAAGAAAAATATAAAAGCCGTAAATTCTCAACATTATATTCTTTCCCTGTCAACGCCATAATCTCTTTATCATCTTCACCAGTTAATTGGTTGAACTGTGCCGATAGCTCCCGAACATCATCAATCTCCTCAGTCGGAGCATTGACCCTCATCCTGGCATAGTTCTGTATCCCCTCCGCCATTCGTACTTTCCGAATCACAGGTAAAATCTTCCTTCCGATGAGACTATGTCTCCTCTTCAGGACTATAACTGGCATCTACAACCAATGAATAATATTAAAAACTCAAATTCAAATCAAAATAATAGTCTAAAGTATAATTCTTAAACACACAAAGACAATACTATTATTCCAAACTGAGAATGAATGCAAATCAAATATATCGCTCACCTGCCAACGGCTATAAAAACATGTCGCCTCCCTTGATCAAACTCACAAACATGCACGTGCATTCTAAATACAACCCACGCTACTCAAATTCGACATGCTTTCTATCGTACTACTGGTCTCACATTCAATACAAATCATCAATCATTCATAAACAATGTAATATATTACACGTTTCCTCTGCTGAACCCCGGCCAAATACTAAAATCATAGCCACCTTGGCTTAATACCACAACCTAGCCAACTTGGCTGAATCCATATTAATTGATAACATATCAATCAATAATCATTGTAATAATATAAAATATATTCACCCTCTGTTATAGTACTCCACCAAGCTTATTTTCTGAAGGTTTCAACTGCACGTCCGCCCAGGTTGAAACCATAAACCAAAGTGAGGTCATGGTATTATTCCCGCTAGGTGACACTTGGGATATACATTAAACCTGAACAGACGCATTAAAGCAAGCGTACAAGAAGAATTATGCATCTATGAGACGTTTTGATGAAAAGTAGAAATTCTGTTGAGCGTTGACTTATCCGAGACGGACTTCACTCCTATGTAGTCAATTGATTCGTCTATGACCACATTAAAACATCATTTCACTGAGTCAAATACCAAGAAAAGCAGTTATTATGACTCGTCTATGACAAATTTCTAACGAGTCAATCTGTATTTTAGATTAGTCGGTTAACTAACTGTTGACCCACTTCTGTGAGTCAATATTTACTCCTAGATTAGTCATTTTGACTCGTTGACGAGTCATTTGTTAAATGAGTCAATAGACTCACAAATTGCTCGTTATTGAGTATACAGACTCATCTGTAAATGAGTCCTAAACGAGTGGTTTTATGGAAAAGTAAAAAACTCACGTGAATGAGTACATTTACTCATGATTGTCTTACTTATTTTTCTGAGTCTATAGGCAGAGGTGTGGACGTTTCTTTCCTGTCGACTCTTTTGTGCAGCATGCTGGACTTTATACAAAGCTTTATCTGAAAAAGGCACAATATCTTGCTGCAGGATCCATCAGACCGACTCTATCTATTCTGTAAATTTTCACACAAAATCGGAAAGGAAGAAGGTAACAATCATAATATATACACAACAAAAAAAGTGTTGCACCCCCATATTAAAACCACTGGTACATCATAAAATGGAGAGCACCCGAAAGGGGTCTTGTAGGGCATTCTCCCATGGGGATTTGGGTTTTGATTCATTGTGGTTTCCTTTGGAAAACAATCGCGCAAATGCAACAATGTGCACGAGAAAAGCATGAGGCATGAATTTTGCAAAATGCAGTATCTCCCTGTGGTAAAAAACGTGTATAAAAATCGTTGACAAAAATTCCAATCCATTCACACACAAAATGCCGGGTAGGCGAATGTCAGGAATTGTTAGTTGGCAGATTATTGGCCTGCGCAGAGCCGGGCATTCTTTCAAGGAGATTGCCAGAGGAGAGTGCACTGATCTGATGAAAGCAGATTTCTCCTGCATGTGGTGGATGGCCGAGTGAAGGTTTGGAGGCGTCCAGGCACAGCTTATGTACCAAGGAACATCATGCCAACGGTAGCCTATGGTGGTGGTTCGGTTATGGTATGGGGCTGCTTCTCATTTGATTGCAAGCTGGATTTGGTAACCATACAAGGGAATTTGACAGGGGCTCGCTACCTCCAGGAAGTTCTCGATCCAGCTGTTGTTCCGCATTTTGATGATCACACATTAGCCAGCAGACCCGTATTTATGGATGACAACGCTAGGCCTCATCGTTCGAGAGCTGTCACCCAATTCATCCACAACAATGCTGTCCAGAACATACCTTGGCAGTCCAGATCTTAATCCTCTGGAACATGTTCGGGGCATTTTGGGGCGCAGGATTAAATCTCGCGACCCTCCTCCACCTCTTGCACCAACTGGAAGCAGCCTTGTACGAGGAGTGGCGTCAGATGCCCATGCAAACATTCCAATGTCTTGTGCGGGGTATGAGGAGGAGACTAGAAGCAGTGATCCAAGTGCGAGGTGGAAGTACCCGATATTGACTGGTATTGATTCTCTGATCACCATTTGTGCTTTTTGACATCCCGTTAGAGCTCTGTCAACAATAAAATTTGAGATCTCACCATACTTTTTTGCATTTTCGTTTTCCTTAATTTACACCCTAATTTCTACACAGCATTCCCACATGCCATAAAGTCCAGATTTTCAAAACTCACGTTCATGTTACAGTCAATGATCCATTTTATTGATATTCACATACACCTGGCTCAAATATTTATTCAGGTTTACATACACGAGTTAAACAGAACATTACTATACCAAATAGTAGGGGGGTCCAACACTATTTTTGTTGTGTATATATAGGACTGGTAAAAAAAAAGAGGCATTGTGTCATATTTAAAAATAGATACTCAAGAGTTATGTAGGTACTGGGTGATTGAGTAGGCTATGTTTGATCAAAGTTTCATGGATGTACTCAAATTCTGACGGATATCTGAAATTTTGGGGCCACTGTGGGGCAATCATAAGTCCCTTAATCCACAAATGAGGACCTTAAGAATTACCAATCCTGTATGAGACTGTCACACATGCCACGACTTGGCAAAGGTTTAGTGGATGTATTCGAGGTGTGAATGAAATCGGGTATATGGGGTATTTCGGATGGCGCCTCCTATTAGCTGGGATTCCAGATCTAGAAACCTGGGGCACGGATTTCATATAGACTCGGGACACCTGGCAAACCGGGTCAGCCCGCTTAACTGGGCTGGTTTGTCACATACTAGAGATAAACATTTGACCTGAATAGAATACAACGACCAGGCTTGCGCATTTTTCTTGTTCTATATTGAAGATAATGTGATAACTGGATTCACTGTAATTGACACCAGCGCTAAAATGGTTGACAAAATACCAACTATCAAACTGAATACCGGGTATGATATGCCAGTTCTTGGATATGGCACTTTTAATCTTTTTAAGGTACGTATATAGATGCACAATATAAATAAATTGAAAGTAGATGCTATGTAAATCCGATCAATGTATACAATATCTCGTTTGGTGACCTACTTGTGCCGGGCTGGATCATGATATTACATTCGTGTTACATATCTTTCAGTGTTACATTATTTTGCACAATTAGTATTATCCTTTCGATTTCAATGACTAAAGCTACTATTACACTATTTAATATTCCACACAATAACGTTACATTTAAACATTTTAGTTCAATTGTTAAACTCCATAAAGCTATTTTCATTTTCCATTAAATCGTATTGAAACAAACCATAGTCAATAGAAAGAACTATGAAGAAACTTATTAATGCAAAATTTTAGGAAAATGAAGTAAGAGATGCCTGTAAAGTAGCTATTGATGCTGGTTACCGCCATATTGATACAGCCTGGGTTTATAAAACAGAGAATGAAGTTGGTGATGCTGTGACATCCAAGATAGATGAAGGTGTCATCAAACGTTCAGATTTATTCATTACCACTAAGGTTAGTGGAAAATTGATACGAAATTCGCTATAGATTTTATCAAAATAATAAGACATAAATTACAAAAATGTTCATTAGGCTTATCGATGATAAATTTGAATTCTTGGCAGCTGATCGATAGAGCTATCCATATCATTATTCAGAAAAAAATTCAACGTATACTTCTTCTGCAATTTAAGGAAAGCCTGCCAATAAATATTGCACTGTTCACTCCCATTAACATTCTATTGAGCGATTTAAGGCTAATACAGTGTATTGTTATCAATATTAACTACTATATGATTTCAGCTTTGGATTGCCTTCCATAATCCTAATGACGTTGAAGGAGCTTGTCGAGATTCAATTAAAAAGCTACAGACTGATTACTTAGACTTGTTCCTGATTCATTGGCCTTTTGCCGTGGTAAGTTGGTACGTGAAGAAATTCGATTTTGAAAACACTGCCATACAAATCTGATGCCTACCTCAGATATAGGCCTTATATACGGATGGAATATCGACAGGCTGAGGAACTTTATGTCTGGCTCTAATACTGCTGATATATCATCTGTTTATCACGGATATCGGGTTAATCATTGCTCCACCCAATTATTTAACATCGTAATGAAGGACGTAAAATCAATTAAATTTTAATTCATTTTGCCAGAATAAAAACTGCTTAGATATGTAGATGAACTGATTTTAATTACCTGAAGGTGCAGGTTGGTCGCTATCAGATTATAAATTTAAACTCGAGCAAAGAACGATAATAACGGATATATAAAATTTGATTCTTTAGTCATGGCACCTAGTTAGTCCAGTTGGTTGCTTATTCTCTAGCAGACGTTGAAAATCCAATATCCGACGCCCGATCGAGTTCTTAAAGGATAACATGTCTTAGATAAATGTAAAATGTAAATTCTCAAATTTAGTCAAGAGTATCAGTTAGACTCTAACAAGGTAACATGACTAAGAAAATGTTCTGTATATAAAACGATATTTTGTTTAAAATACCTAATAATTGAAAAACTTAGCTAAGCTAGTTTGATTATGGACGGATTCTGTCGTATAGTTTTAACACCAAATAAATCACTGATGAACTGACACTCTTGTTGGCCAAATTACAAATTTTTGGTCATCTTAAAGGGTACTTTACCTTTAAACTTTCTGATACATTTGATGTTGATTTTGTTTTCTTTTGTAATAGGAAAGTGAAGATAAGTCGGCCTGGATAATGGGTGACGATATGAAACCAGCAGATATATCCTTTATTGATACTTGGCGAGTAAGCAGATTGTATTGTTAATCCTCTACATATATTTTGTTTTTTTTTGAATACTCTGCGAAAGGGAACTTATAATCAAACAAAAAGAAGAATATAATATAACAATTTTCATGGAAACTAGTAGTTTTGATACATTCGATTACTTATTGTTTTACCTCAACAAAAACAAATATGTTCATACCTAGCTGTTTGGTTTTTTTGTTGTCGAGGTAAACCAATAATGCACAATGTGCATATCTGTGGTCGATTGCCCGTGGTTTATTTCCAGAAATTATAACAATAATAATAATAAATACTTAAATAGCGCTATTTATCATACGAATGTGTTTCGTAGCGTGTATACTTTCAAGGTTAAGCGGGGCTTTTTCACCTATGTATCCTCTGATTCTGAACATTTGATATGTACAACAGTATATTATCAGCTAACATTGTTTTTACATATTTTAGGCAATGGAAGAATTAGTTATAAAAGGCTTAGTCAGAACTATTGGTATATCAAATTTTAATTTAGAACAAATAAAACGACTACTGTCAGCAGATTTACGGTATAAACCAGCAGTTATACAGGTATAATCGATTTGTTTGGTCGTTAATTGCGATGTTTTATCGCTTATGACGATGTTTGATCGTTACTGATGATGTTTGGTCGTTAGTGACAATGTTTGATCGTAAGTGGCGATATTTGATCGTAAGTGGCGATTTTTTATCGTAAGTGACGACGTTTTGTATGTACATGTAGTAGCATGTTCGATCGTAATTGATGTGTTAGATCGTTAATGGTCGTTAGTGACGATGTTTAACGTATGTGGTGATGTTTGATCGTAAGTGGCAATGTTTGATCGTTAGTGACGATGTGTTAGATGTGTTAGGTCGTTAATAAAGATGGTTAATTATTAGTCGTGACGTTTGACCGATAGTTGCATGTTCGATCGTTAATGATAATATTTGAAGTTTAGTGAAATGTTTGAACTATTATAGTGACTATGTTTGATCGCGATGTTTTAACTATGAATTTTAATCGTTGTAAAGATGTTTGTATAAAAGTTATAGGCCTATTTGCAATGTTTGAACCTCAGTGGAGATGTTTGATCGTTAACGTCACAAACGCCAGTGAACACTGAACTAGTACTCCCGTTCTTTGATATCATTTTTAGGTGGAAGTACATCCATATTTTAGCAACAATGAACTAATTGAATACTGTAAAAATGAAGGAATTGTTGTGACAGCATATTCTCCACTTGGTAAAGGTGGGGCTAAATAGTGAGTTCGTTAATTTTCTATTTGGTCTTTCAAGTTGTTATTACACAAGGTCCTTATTATGACTTATTAACAAGGTTTTCAGATTTATAAACTGATTATTCGAAACTTTTTGTATCCGTAAATTGAAATAATCATTATCAAACATACCAGTCATTATATTATTTTCAGTACCTCGGGAAATTTACCAAATATACTGACTGATGAGGTGATCGTTAAATTGGCGGAGAAATATAAAAAATCACCAGCTCAGATTACTATTAGATGGGGAATAGAGAGAGGTTACACATTGGTACCGAAGAGTGTTACACCGGCAAGAATCAAGGAAAATTTAGAGGTTTGGGTCTTTTGACACTTTTTCCAAAGAGATTTTGAAGTGTTATATTATTCATGGATGGTTTTTCTAATATAGCGATTTAAGACTATGTTAACAATATAGTTAATTGAAACAACTTTCAACTGATAATGATTGATTGATAATATTCGATTGATAACAATGTTTGATTGATAATTTGTTCGACCTCGACTGATAACAATGTCCGATAATCAAGCCACGTTTAAGACTTTTGCAGGTTGACATTGTAACTGTTTAAATCTGATAGCAACAGGATTTTAAACCATTACTTGCAATTGGGTGAATATGTACAAATGCAAAATTCAGTCCACAGTCGAAATGAAAAAACGCGATAACGACAGGAGCAATACGATCGGCACCCTATTGTATGCCAAGGACGGAATCGGAAGTCGACTTGAGCCCACATTTATTGATAAAAGCATAAGACTGATACAAATGATAACAATGTACAACGATGCTGTTGGAACACAGATGACATAATTGCAGTGGATTCTTCGAACGCACTGCTTTGTTTTCGAAATGACTATTTTTTTTTTTTGTCTCTTTCTGGTCACGCTCCTCAGCCATAACTGCAAATGTCTCACACAATCTGGCGTGATATTGTAACGTAATCTTATAGTTATATTTTGAATAGTATTTAATATTCTTTTATTCTTTTGATGTAGGTTTTTGATTTTTCGTTAACGAAAGAAGAGATAGAGTCCATAAATAAACTTGATCGCAATTTTAAGGTGGTTACTTTGGATAAGTAAGTAGGCCAAGCAGACATTTTATATTCAATAGGGTTTTCTTTAGGCCTAAATATACTCATAATAATGATAATTATAATAATATACTTAGAGATGCTTGCAAATCTAGAGCTTTTGGATATATCAAAAAAAAAATTAACGCGAAAAAATATTTGCTGATACGCGGATATCCTAGATATTTTGAAAATTGAGATTGTTCTTTTCAGTCCTAACGATCTGGAATAAATGAAAAATCGATATTAATTTTTAGTAAAGTGTCTAATACTAATAGCTTCCAATATTATTTTACTATTATGCTACATGCTCTATTCATTGTGTACATTAGGACATCCGTTATATAATACTTAGCGGATATAACTGTTTATGATTTCCTTACTAATAAACGGCTATCCTTATACTTACCGAAAAGAAAATATTGTTGTCTCGATTTACTCATGACAAGATATGTACATTATTGACTTCATGTTATGTTGCGTTATCATTACCCTTGTCCAGCATTCTCGAATCGATAATTAAAACATATTTTTATTTTGTTATTTTTGTTATTTTTATTTTTTTGCAGGTTTAAAACATATCCAGAATATCCATTTAAATGGTTACTGTGAATAAACCAAACTGTTATAATTTATGTCAAATTCTGTTATAGGCCTACACTTCTTATATAAACAAAACTGTAATTAGATAATATATGCTTGTTTTCTTTGCTTTAATTTCGAATCCAGCAGACTGACAACTGTATCTGACCTCTAAGGGTATTATTATGACAGCAGCTGATCAGATTAAACAAAACTGGTTTGACTGTCAAGGGTATGTGAAATTCTACTATGCATAAACATTGCTTACCCTGAAAAATGAATATTACTTCATTGCCGAAGGTAGATTTTTATACGCCCACATTATAATGTGGTCGTATATTGTTGTCACCCCTGTCCGTCCGTCCGTCCACAATTGCTTGTGAACGCGATAGAGACTACAGTTTTTGTCGGATTTTAATGAAACTTGCTGTGATCATTTATATTGATGAGATCTCGGACAATTTCGAATTTGGTGATTCTTCGATGAACGATTCTTGAGTTATTGCACTTGACTTAGTTAAAACGCGTCAAAATTGACTTGTGAACGCGATAGAGATTTATCGGATTTGAATGAAACTTGCTGTAATCATTTATATTGATGAGATCTCGGACAAGTTCGAAATTAGCGATTTTTCGATGAACGGTTTTTGAGTTATTGCACTTGACTTAGTCAAAACGCGTCAATATTGGCTTGTGAACGCGATAGAGACTATAGTTTTCAATGGATATGATTGAAACTTGCTGTAATTGTTAATATTGAAGAGATATCGGATAAGTTTGACATTGGCGATTTTTCGATAAACGGTTTTTTAGTTAATGCCCTTAACGCGTCAAATAGGCTTGTGAACGCGATAGAGATCACAATTTCCATTGGATTTGAATGAAATTTAGTGTCATCATTTATATTGATGAGATCTTGAACAAGTTTGATAGTGACGATTTTTATTTATTATTTTTCGATGAACTATAGGCTATTTGAGTTATTGCCCTCGACTTAGTCCAAACTCATGAAAATTAGCTAGTAATTACAATAGAGACTCGGTTTCATCTGATTTGAATCAAATGTAGTATGAATATTTATATTGATGAGAATTTTGATTGGATTAAACCTAAATAATGTTAGCTTTTCTGCCTGTGTTAAAACATAAAATATGTTTTAAAGTGTATATGTACTCAATTAAACGGTTTTGACGGATATTTTTTCTATGAAAGCCTAAATATCAAAAACATCATGTTTCTTTATCAGACCTGTTAAAAGCCGACACCAGTAAAAAAATCGTTCGGATTCATTGATTCATATCAGTCTAAATAAATAAAAGCCTTTTAAAAACAATGTTTCTTTATATCATCCGTCAAAAGCCGACATCGGAATCGAATTCTTTATCACACCGGTCAAAAGCCGACGCCGTCGGATTCACAGATTCAACGATACGAATGGTCAATATAACTCGTATCTACAGCGAATCGGGCGGTATTGAATGCTGCATGAGTAAAATTCTATTTTTACATGTACTATTTTTAGAATAAATAAGAAAAAAGGCTTGTCAGATTTGTTGCAAAGTTAAATCTATAATTTGTAATGAACGAGCTTTTTACTTCATCAAAGGCTGCATTGAATACACCCCTATAACCTATAGTATAACATTAGTAAAGAAACGTGCATTTGAAGGTAATGTATAGTTTGTATTATGGGAAATACTTTCAGAAAGTGAAAGTAGAATGTTGTTAGTATTACACAAATGCAACCAAATACAATTTATAACCATGGCTGTATAATGTAAAGGCTACATTAAAAGTTGCATTTCTCACAAATTCTCATAAACTGATTCGTTTAACCAATGTAGAGTTATTATTGATAATGATTGGGAAAGGGAGCAGGATGCCAAACCAAAAACCCTAAATGTTGCAAAGGTAGCAGAGCATTTATTCCTGAGAGAGCCATGGTGGCTCAGTGAATTAAGACTCTTGCTAACTTATCTGGGTTAAGAGTTTAATCTTGTCAGAGATTGAGATAATAGAAAGGTAACTTATGTATTAGCAAAGTTTCCCTAATTTCAAACTGCATGGCATCTTTTTGAGGCCAAGTTAGGTGAAATAGAGTGGGAGTCTAGTGAGTCCTTAGAGAGGAATATAAATTAATTTTTTTCCACATCCTACTTTTCTAGACCTAGGTAAATAGGCATCATTTGACAATATGGAGGAACACGACAATGTCTAAGAGGACTTGAGTTAATTGTCGTATACAAGCAACTTCTTCCATATCGGTCCCTAGGACATCATTCAGTTAAAAGTATCATCTTGATCAGACATCAAACCCAGCAAGTGTTTACCTAAATTGATATGAGGAAAGAGAAGATTCAAGTATTTTAAAAAAAACTGTCATTTTGTATATTTTAGGTTGATAAATAGACTTAAAAATGGTGAAAGCTTTGAAAGATTTATGTTTATCATGTGTCATGAAGAATCTAGAAAAATTTCCCAAATTACAGTCCCAGTTACCATCAAAATATAAAGAATTACTGATAGAAAGATTGGCTGATCATGATTTATTTACACCAAACTATGTTCCACATATCATGAACAATATTTTCTCAGCCAACCTTAGATCTATAGTTCTATATGATTGTCAACAGATTACAGATGATATTTTGATCAAATTGGCTAGAAGTCGGTGTAAATTAGAAGTTTTAAAAATACATGGATGTCATTCTTTAACAGGTTAGTCCAAATATATTAATCATATATCGGTACACTGATATTGTGAAATGTTCTTATTTATTACACCAGATTTTGTAGCTTCATTCTTAGAGAATATTCAGTCATATATTTAACCAAATTTTGGGTTATTATATCTGCATTAGTCAGATGTCACTAGTACTGGGTAATGACTAGTTTTCTGTCATTCATCTGTAATGATTACCGGTAACACACTGTACTAATAAATGACTACATGAATTCATAGATTGGCCCCAAAAAATCTATGATTTCAATGTAATCATTTAAATAGTTGCTCCTTAAATGTCTGAATTTCAGCAATCCATAGCAGTCATAGGGGCGGGAACAGGGGGGGCAAATGCCCCCCCAAAAAATTTTGAAATAAAAAAAAAAAAAATGAAATAAAATAATTATATGTATCGGGTAGCCTAAATATGTAATTGTCTCATAAGGCCATATTTGTAAATTTCCTTGGTTTTTTAACCTTCGAAGCTGGTAATACAATCAAAGAATATAAGTTTCTCTATCATGATCAAATTATTTGAATAAATAATAATTGTTGTCTTTTGAGTTATCTCCCGTAATTCGATTAATTTTGAAATAAAGGTATATGAATGATAACAGTTTTTTGACTTTGAAATAGTTTGCCCCCCCAACCTAAAATTTGTTCCCGCGCCCCTGATAGCAGTTTATTATAGTATACAATTTTGTGGTTATATTTAGATTCAGGTATAGAAGCAATAACATCCAATCAAGATGAATTAGAAACCTTAGAGTTACATAAATTAACAAAACTTTCTTCAAACTCCTTAATAAAGATCAAATCTGAGAAGTTATGGAGAGTTGATTTGAAAGGATGTTCATCTATTAAAACAGAAGGTACATGTATGAATATGACTTTGTCTTATATAATAATAGTACCAGGAATAATTTCTAGTGATAAAGCACTGATTGTTCAACCAGTAAGTTACTCTATACCAATTTTAATATGACAGCGCATCTGACCTAGTTACAAGAGTCAATTCATTCATCATTCCACCACAGGTTTGAGATAACCTATTTCACTAGAACAGCTAATTGATGTGCACCAAAATTTTGATTTAGGAATATGAACAAAGTAAGCAAGAGTGAGAATATTGAATGTTCATTATTCCATGCTACAAACCTCACCATTTATAAAGATAGTCATGTTCATGAAACACAAACCACATCAGGACCCATATTTAAAAAAATTTAAATCGTTCCTTATGTATAAACAAAAGTATACATTTGAGAAAGGAAAAATTCTTGTTTTTTTTTTCTTTGACTAGAAAAGCCAGTTGACAAGTTTAATGAACAATTTACACATTATGCAACTAAACAATATGCATTTGGTGCCCGTTCTTAAGTATCGGAATTTTGATATTATATTGTTTGAATGTGATCAATTCACTTTTTTTTTGTGTTTAAGGCATTGACATACTAACAAAGAACAATAAGAATATTAAAGTATTGATATTAGGCAATAAAACTGGTGTAGACATATCAGTTTATCAACATGTAGCTGAAAATCTTCAACAGTCCTTGGTAAGTAGGATTCACAATAATGGCATGTTCTCATACATAGCAATGATAATCATCATATGTTACGGGTACCCGAATAATCTTAAATGGACTTTAGTATGTTTATTGTGGAGACTGATAGCAATCATGAGCACCATTTCAATTTTTATACGCCCACATGAAATGGGAGACGTACATTGTCGTCATCCATGTCCGTCCGTAGGTCTGTGTGTCCACAATTGCTCGTAAACACTCTAGAAGGGGTAATTCTTAATGGATTTTGATGAAACTTGATATGAGTTAATGATAATGCAAGGATGATCCCTATAGAAAATCAGAGAAATTGGAAAAAAAATTAGTATGAGTCATTGCCCTTGCTCTTGAAAGCACTCTTCAATGTGCAATTCTTGATGGATTTTGATAAAACTTGGTGTGAGAGGGTTTTATAAATCAAGGATAAGTCCTTATTTAAAATAATTATATTTTTTAATAATTGTTCTTGAAAACGTTCTAAATGTTAGCTTGTAAACACTTTAGAAAAACAATTCTTTAATTAGACAACATAAGACCCCATGTAATATGACCAATGGAAAGTCAGCCCTGAGCCAGCATCTCATAGAAAATCCGAACCACGCCATACAATGGAACGAATCCAAGGCCCTGATTACCAATCTCCCTCGTAAATACTATGAAAGTATCCTCATAAAGAAAATGCAACCCACCCTCAATAGAGACCAAGGATACCATCTACCAAGGATATGGGACACCGTTCTTCTTTATTTGACTACAGTATCCAGAAAAATATATTTATTTTAAGTAAAGCATTCTTAATTATAATATTTTCTGTTTGAATAGGAAGAATTTAACGCTTATTTACATGCAACAACCTCAGAGTGCTTATATCACTTGTCTGAATATTGCTCAAATCTCAAAAAGTAAGTCAACAAATTTTATACCTCATTTTATAACTAGCAAAGGAAATTTGAAATTGTGTGTGTTTTAAAATGTTTGTCTAAGATTTTTATTATACATGATTTGATGTTGACATGACTACAAGATACTACCAAATCACCAGCTATAAATTTGTCTGAATTATTCTATTTTTTTTTTATTAATACTAGATTAAACCTTGAAGGTTGTACATTGATTGATAAAGATGGTTTGATAAAGGTAGGTCATTCTAATTAACTAAAGTGCAGTCAGCATTTATTGGGAAATGCTGCATGCCTACTGATATGTCGTCAAGCTCAAGTTCGATTAAGGGAACCTGAAGGTCCAAGGTTCAATCATTGCAAAGGTCTTGGTGAACTTTAGGTTTATCAATCCGGTTCCTCTTGTCAAGGCTGCAGTTGCAGAGGGACTGACATGGAAGAGGATCAAGTCGTTCAGATGGGGAAATAAACCAAGGCCCTGTGTGTTACAGGTGTGTTGTTAATGGTCCCTCAATGGTTGGGAATCGCATAAAGAGAAGGATTGTTGTGCTGTCCTGGCATAATTTCTGTCATCCTACCCTATATTTTGCCCGTCTTCATTAGCCCAATAAGGTGCAGAAGAGTAGATGTAAAACTCTATTCATTTCATTTTCAAGTTTGATTAAGGTTTTCACTCTTGTGTATTCCAGTTATTTCAAGGCTGTACAAAACTGGTTGATCTGGACTTATCATATTGTAATAAATTACGAGATTATCCAGACAACGAGGCATTTTGGATATTACCTCAAGGATTAACAGACCTAACACTGTGTGGTGTTATGCTGGAAAATGAAACAATATTTGTTGAGTGTTTACAAAGATTGCCAAAGTTACGATCAATACATTTATGTGGTGTTACTGCTTTAAATGACAATACTTTGACCCAGGTATATAGTCTGATATTCTTACTATCCTGTGAAGACATTTATTGTGAACTCTAATCACTTGTCAAATGTATCTGTAGGCCTATAAATTTTCTGTATCAAAAATCCAAAGCCCTTTTCTAAGGTAAAAAAAATAGATACTACAGAAATTGAAATTGTTTTAACTATTATCATCTATAAAAACACAAAACTTTTAGATGAACCAAAAAGAAAGAAGGCCGTCAGACTTTCACATGACAATCGAATCCCAACCTACAGCAGCCATTTG
Source organism: Nipponacmea schrenckii (assembly GCA_030562195.1). NCBI lineage: Eukaryota > Metazoa > Mollusca > Gastropoda > Lottiidae > Nipponacmea > Nipponacmea schrenckii. Next base: position 8,177,925 of record JAUJPP010000007.1, on the reverse strand, counting down.
CATGGCGTAACTAAGCAAATGACGTCATGTAAATACCAATTCTCTTACTGACTTTGCTATAATACTTCAAATCAAATCAAATCAACGCATGAAATTATAATTCTGATAGCGATACATATAAAGGTAATTAGGTAGGAAAGGAAAGTGTAATGTGATGATGTTAAGTTATGTATGAATTACTCTTTCAGATATTAGAAAAAATCGGCAAAGATTTAACCTCCTTGGATGTAAGTGGATATGGGGGTTTTACTAAGAACTTAACAGATGCTGGTATTAAATCTGTTAGTAAATATTGTTACAGTTTACAGAACTTGAAGATAAGTTTACTAGCTGATGTAACCTGTATCACATTATTACCATTACTAAAAGATAGACAGAGAGCTTGTCAAATACAAAATCTTTCCATTAATTGTAAACTAGTAAGTTTTGTTTTATTACTCATTAACATTACTCAAAAAAAAATATCACTCTCAATTATTTGTAAAATTAGGTAATGTACATCATTACCATGACCAAAATATCATATAAAATTCAAACACTCTCAGTAATTTGTAAAATTAGGTTACCTACATCATTACCATTACCAAAATATCATGTAAAATTCAAACACTCTCAATTATTTGTAAAATTAGGTTACATACATCATTACCATTACCAAAATATCATGTAAAATTCAAACACTCTCAATTATTTGTAAAATAAGGTTACGTACATCATTACCATTACCAAAATATCATGTAAAATTCAAACACTCTCAATTTTTTGTAAAATAAGGTTAAGAAATCATTACCATTACCAAAATATCATGCAAAATTCAAACACTCTCAGTTATTTGTAAAATTAGGTTACCTACATCATTACCAAATGTAAAATTCAAACACTCTCAATTATTTGTAAAATTAGGTTACCTACATCATTACCATTACCAAAATATCATGTAAAATTCAAACACTCTCAATTATTTGTAAAATAAGGTTAAGACATCATTACCATTACCAAAATATTATGTAAAATTCAAACACTCTCAGTAATTTGTAAAATAAGGTTACGTACATCATTACCATTACCAAAATATCATGTAAAATTCAAACACTCTCAATTTTTTGTAAAATAAGGTTAAGACATCATTACCATTACCAAAATATCATGCAAAATTCAAACACTCTCAATTATTTGTAAAATTAGGTTACGTACATCATTACCATTACAAAAATATCATGTAAACTTCAAACACTCTCAATTATTTGTAAAATTAGGTTACGTACATCATTACCTTTACCAAAATATCATGTAAAATTCAAACACTCTCAATTATTTGTAAAATAAGGTTACGTACATCATTACCATTACCAGAATATCATGTAAAATTCAAACACTCTCAATTATTTGTAAAATTAGGTTACGTACATCATTACCATTACCAAAATATAATGTAAAATTCAAACACTCTCAATTATTTGTCAAATTAGATTACCTACATCATTACCATTACCAAAATATCATGTAAAATTCAAACACTCTCAATTATTTGTAAAATTAGGTTACGTACATCATTACCATTACCAAAATATAATGTAAAATTCAAACACTCTCAATTATTTGTCAAATTAGATTACCTACATTATTACCATTACCCAATGTAAAATTCAAAGAGTTTCAATTATTTGTAAAATTAGGTTACCTACATCATTACCATTAGTAAAATATCATGTAAAATACCAAAAAGATCAATTTTCGAGTTATCTCCCTTACCATAGTTATTCTCGAACTTAAAAAAAAAATAAACAGGAAAATGAATTGTGCTATTTTAATCTGTTTTGGGAGGTTACTTTCTGCCTGTTTTATCCAATTGAGAATCATATTAATTGTTAGTTGTATTGTTTGTGTTTTTCAGACTAATTTAGATGTACTATATCAAGTGGCTAGAAGTTGTGAAAATTTAATCAAATATGATTTAGGTGGTGTTTCAGGGTTAACTAATGATATCATTTTTTTATTAGTTAATACTTGTACTAAATTAACACATATCAGTCTTAAAGGCTGTAGATTAGTGAGTATTGTTTTAGTTTAAACAAACACTGTAATGACTGGATCTGTAGTGACCCACTAATCTGATAAACCAGGTTTCAATCCCTGCATAAAGATAAAGCCTTGGTATTTTCAAACCCAGTTTCTTCCCCATGATTAATGCAATTATTGAATTTGAAGGACCACATGGGCTACAGACTAAGCACATTAAAGGCTTGTCTGACTATCATGGCAAAATTGCCCTTATTGCACACTGCTTAGTATTTTCTGTCCACTTATTTCAAAACAGGTGCAGAAAAGTAGGAAGCAAAACTCCATTTCATTTTATTTCTAAATCACTTCTTGCAATAATTAGAATAATGTGTTTCAGATCACCGATGCTGCCTTAATGGAACTAGCAAGATGCTGTCCTTTAAAGAGTTTGGTGCTATCAGGAATTAACAATCTAACTGATGCCAGTATATTTGCTCTAGCTAATAGTTGTCACCAGTTAGAAGAAATATATCTTAATGGATGTTCACATGTGTCTTCTGTAGCAGTTCATTACCTTATAGTAAGTATAAATTCTTTGCCCTTTCTTGGGGAAGGGAGGGATTGATTCTCCCAGATGTACTGGCCTAGGGTGGAACAAATATTTTATTGAGAAGTTGGGATAAAATGACTATTGTTCTTATATAGGCCAACCATGAAATTCTCAGTGAAGGATAAATTGCACACATGGATTCAGTTTAACAGTGTTTTTTTTATTGTATTTTTCAGGACTGTTGTATAAAGCGACTTTATGTTCAACATGCAACACCTAATGCCCAACCATATCAACTTATGGCTAAAAATTTAGATACTGGTGAATTCTGTAGAGCGGATCTGCTTCAAGTGTCATAATCCTGACTAGATGATTCCTAAAAAGCACTTATTGTGAAAACTGTTTCAACTTTTTCCTTTTAGGGAAGTAAACATACACTTGTATTCCTGAACTTTCAGAAAAAGGGTTAAATTATTCTTTAGTGCCTCCATTTAACTTTATGGAAGTGGGGTGATATAAATTTTAAAGAAGTAAATTGATCCACAAATGGAAGCTACTAAGAAATGAAATGAAAACTTGGAATAAGCTGAGAAAAAAAATAAAAATTGTGAGAGCCGAGATGTGAAATGAAGTGATCTTGAGGTTTACAGTTTTATTTTAGAATAAAGAAAGAATGATTCTTTAATAGTGGTGCATGACATATTAAAGATGTGTCATTATAAGTCTATACTTTACTGTGATATGAAGTGTACAGTAGTTATATGTTCTCTGTTTGTCTAACCTGCACGAAGATTTATAGTTTGTCAATTAAATTACTTCTACCATTTAAAAGTAGAGACCAAATTATCTTAAGGAAAATATATTGTCTGTTCTCCTGTAGGTTTACAATATGATATAGGCCGCATTGAACAGTATTTCCTTTAATAAAAACAATTCTACTACAAAAGAAACACATTCTGATTGATATCTACAAATAGTAGGGTTTCTCAATGATGTTCTATCTGTAATAAGTACTGTAAGAAACCAATACCACACATATCATCAGAAACACCTATTTCATTGTATATTATATATGCAATTGCTAGCTTAAAAAAAATCCTCTCTATAATCCTTTATTTTGGTTTTATTTCTTTTGGTATGCATAATTTTTATGGAATGTTATTTTTAAAGATACATGTTCTACATATAAATAAATTATTCTTCATTCTTTTTTTCCAACTTCATTCAGGAAATTTAACCTAATAACTATAAAAAAGTTTTTTAAATTTTATAACAATAGTGCATTGAAATTCAAATCTATTCAGAAAATTAAATGCAAGCTTTCAACACATAATTATGTGTTAAAAAATCCTTAAGCGAATTTATTCATTAAAGATACCATTGGAAATCAATGCAGGCTCAATTTTAGCTGCAATAATTAACGTATGTCCTGCATTAAAGTGTATAAAAGGCAAAGGAAACGAGGATCGGATCAACTGAACTAAACCAACTATTAATCATTATATTGTTTATTTGATGTTATATGAATTTTAATTTTGAAAGAATTTGATTATTACTATTAAATTGTTATACCTATAAAAAGGTTTATTTTTATACGCCCGAATGTCAATGCGGACGTTCCCCTGTCCGTCAGTACATGCAGTACACCCGTTCAGAATTCTTATGGACACAATAGAGGTTACAGTTCTTATCTGATCTTGATGAAACTTAGTAGATCTCGGACAAAGTCGATTTTGGAAATTACTGGTTGAACGGTTTTCGGAGTTAGTGCAAACGCGTTAAATTTGTCTTTATAGGCGCGACAGACGTTACAGTTTTTACGCTCAGTCAAGTTTGAATTAGTATCAACCTTATTACCTTATTCCCTAATAACTCTTAAAACTGCGAGACACAGTAGAGGCTGGAGTTTTTATTAGATCTTTATAGAACTTAAATAGGTAATTCTTAGATATTAAGTTTAGAGTTTTCCTAGTAAAAATGGGTCGAATTTGCCTTTTAAATCCAAATCAATTTTAAGATTTTGAGTATGAGAATAATTCGAATTTTTCACATAATAATAACGTTATGTTTTCCCTGACAGCTGACAGTGAGCGTATGTTTTCATGTCTGGAAAGCTATCTTAACGCTTAGTCTCCAAAACAAAAAGTTTCTTTTAGATTTACCGCTATTCCAGTATTAGGGTTTTACCCGTTGTATCTCAAAGCCGCTGACACCAGTGTCTTAACTTCGCCAGTGGTCGTAGTCGAATACTAGGGTTAACGTGTATTAGTGATTCAGTTTTAAATTCGGTAGCGGTCTCATTTCTCCAAAGCCCCTACTTTACAAAGTGCTCAAGTTGGCATTATCCTACCAATTTCCCCTTTCCAGCCACTAATGTTACTGGTATTGTCTAGTATATCCAAGGCTTTGGAATGTATTTGCTCATTTTAAGTGATTCGCCGTGGTAATTAGCGTACTCAAATACGACACGAAATGGTTTTCATTGGAATTCTTGTTCACTTTAAATATGACTTTTATATGCTAATAAGCTAATAGTTAGTTCTGTTAGTGTCGTTAGGAACAATATTTGTCTTTTCTTTTCCACATTAGGTGCGCTTAGTGGAGCAGTGGTAAATCTACTGAGCGGCCATTTGTAATGATAATATTTTTTTACGATGACTGCAAAAGATATACACGTCAAGCATTTCTTTGAAAATATTTCAAACATAATACAATAAAATACGCCTATAGTATGCTTAAGGCACAATATCGAAGTTAATAGTTAAAGGGCAATGAAAGGATGGCGGAAGAGATGACACAGTCGATAGAGAGTTGTATTTAAACAAGCCACTTAGTTTCCAGTTCATCACCAAGCATGATTATATTTAAAAAGCTCTGACGCTATACTATTCTTGATAGCATCAAGCCAACATGATTACGTATAAGTAAACTCATTCAAAAGATGTTTCCAAAAATAAAGGGATCAAGGCAGGTGCTGTTGAATAGAAGACAGTTGGATGTAAATTTCTAAAGATTACTATTGACAATATTGGAGGATTGATGATATCTCTAATTACTATTTAACGACATCTCTAATCTTACTTAATATCACTTAACATCTTCCTTTACCAAATCTGGCCACACAATATCTTAATAATAATGTTCAATGTCAAGGCGTTTCTATTTTTGATATAGACATATCATTTCAAAGTGAACTAGTTCCAATTGCATAACTTCATCAACTAATAGCAAAAATATAATAATCAAGAACGTATGTTGATAACTCTGAACATCATTTCTTCCAAATTGTTAAACATGGGTATAATGGTAATTTTAACGGTGAAAGGGTCAAAAATCAGTGGTAATATAACAATGATTAAGTTAAGACGTTAGCAAAACCATTGGTAGGCCTAAATATCTGTATGATAAACTGTAGAAAAAGTCCGCATGATTAACAATCAAAAGTCGACTTCATGATAAACTATCGACGTTAAGTGTTTACAAGATAAACGATCAGTGGTAAGTCTCTACATGATTAACTATCAATGGTATAGTCTGAATGATTTAATATTATCAGTTTGAAAAGTCTGAATGATAAACTATCAATGGTAAAGTCTGAATGATAAACTATCAATGGTAAAAGTCTAAATGATAACCTATCAATGGTAAAAGTCTGAATGATAAACTATCAATGGTCAAGTCTGAATGATAAACTATCAATGGTCAAGTCTGAATGATAAACTATCAATGGTAAAGTCTGAATGATAAAATATCAATGGTAAAAGTCTGAATGATAAACTATCAATGGTAAAGTCTGAATGATAAACTATCAATGGTCAAGTCTGAATGATAAACTATCAATGGTAAAAGTCTGAATGATAAACTATCAATGGTCAAGTCTGAATGAACTTTCAAAGAGTTGCCAAAATCTGAGATATCAAGTTCTAATCGATCAACTTCTACAAGCCGGTAATCAGACATTTCGAAGGGGCACTGGAGTACGCACTCGGCCTTATGACATTATATTGCTTATCATCAGGACACCCCCCCCCCCTATCCACTCTAAAGTGATCACCTATCAAAATTTGAATGATGATGAACTAGCATCGGTAAAATTCTGAATCTTAATAATAAACAGATTTATATTTATTATCATGATATCGTGTTTCTGTTCTAACAAGCCATTTTAATGGTATGTACTCCCTTGATAGTTTAGCTTGTTGATATCGGTTGAAACCAATGACTGTGTGGGTTGACGGGGGAAGACTCAAATGATGTTGAACTATTTGTTCTCTAACCGAATATTAATTATTCATTGCATTGAGATCTGTCTCAAATGACATCCAGCTATTGTATGCGGTTTCACCGATGGCATAACACTTAAAGGATAAAACAGTGAAAACAATTTCTCTCCAAACAATATAAACTGGTGACTATATATCGTTTGCTGCAGAGAAAGATATTATACTCATTCAAGGTAAGAAACTATTTAATCTGAATTTGCTTCCAAAATTTCAAACAAAAAGTAACAATTTCTCTTTTAATTTTCGTTGTTCAATTGTGCTACTGTGAAATGAAATCAGCTTAATACACGATTTGTCTAAGAATAGTCAGAAGGAATTGATTATTTTTTAAAAACAAACAAAACCACACATATTCCTTATTTTCAAGGATGTGATCCCAAAATTGGTCTATTGAAATTGTCATGTTTATAGCAAGTTCTATTTATTAACTATAGCTCATCTCACACTGTCGACAATTGTATGGGAAAACAATCCTCATTAAGGCAAGGCAACTGAAGAGACAAGTCGACCAAGAGAATATTCTACGATACGAATCAAATCATTCCTAATTGAAATTTATCTCGTATGCTCTGTTCCGTGCAAGCAATAGTCATCAATAACACATTCATTGGAAACTGGCTTTTATCATAAGCATAAAAAAATCAAAGTCAATTTCAAATTACTGACATGAGACAAAACCGTTGTGCAGTAAATACCTTCGGATAAAAAGTTTCTCTACCTTTTGAATACGAAATATGCTGAAATTCGATAAGTTGAGGAAAGTGAATATACGATATTTTTCAGATGACGAAAATAAGAGAATTGTGTTTTTTGGTGTTTATTTTGAATCTGTATATTTATTGTTGTTTATCATTTAAACTGGATTATAAACAACTTTTAACGTAAGTATAGATATAAGATCATTGTTAAAATTATAAACCTAAATCTGACCATATAATATTTAATTGTTCCTTATACGTTCCTCTGTCTATCCTTGCAGTATCCACTATGGATACCTGAAAGCACCCAGAGGGATAGGGATACCTAGGAAGATTTTGTGACAATTATGCACGAAAATGATTTATTATAACATTCCACCCCAAAGCATTAAAATTAGATCTGGTAATGAACCTGCGTGGGAATTGGGCGTTTCCCTACTTTCAGCTGATACAATATGCCTTGAATCCAGCCGTTTTTGTGTCGTTACTGGTGCAGATCTGATCTAGAAATATTTAAATGGACGAAGAATATCTGATCGAAATTTGCGTTCCGCTGTCGTTGCGCGAAATCTCAAGCTTGCGATCAAATTTGTTCATTCAGAACATCCATTCACCAATATCATTTCTGTTAATATGGCATTACGTTTTTTACAGGAATCCAATAGTTAAAAAAAGAAGTAATATGGACTTGGTGTTTATTCAGATGTATGAATTATGTGATCAAGATAACAATGGAATGTTTACCCCTAATGAATATAACTGTCTTGATGGTGCTATACATATTTTCTTTGGACGAAAATAATCTGGATGATGTCGCATTGGAGTGATGTCTTCTTTTATGTACAAGCCCATCACAAACAAAATGTTTTTTCGAAAATTTTTCTAACGTTTGTGGTGTGTTAATTATATTCGGTCATATAATAATAAGTATATTACCCGACTGCAATCAATTTCAAAAACATAAAAAATGCACCCCACCCCCACTCCATACTTAATTCAAACTCGAAAAATGGCTTTTGATCCTCTTCACGATTCTATGGCATTTAGTGGCTGACATAGAAATGTCAGGCGTTTGGGGAACCACGACTGAAGGTTACCACCACAGTGTAGCGATAGCAAAGTTGACGGCTGATGATTCTTCCATCGGTATCCAAGCTAGGAGGTCATTGTGGTCGATAAACGTATTGAAATATAACTAGGAATGTAGTCAAATTGTTGCCTAAAATAATTCTAGCATAACCAATAATACCAGTTTTTCGGTTTCATCTGTACCTAAAACGTAAAATAACAGCTCACTTGTAAATAGTTTGGCTGAAATAGATAAAGATAGACCGACAAGTAACTGGTTTTGAAACATTTTAAGATATAAGAATTTTTTATATTTCTGAAAACCTGACCGTAAAATACATAATTATTACGTACGATAACATAAGGTATAATCATAGACAATTGTCCTAATAGAAACATGATATAGATCCCAAATTTATTTGACCATATAGACCTGAAGATAACTAAAGATACATGAAAAAGTCGCATGGTTCGATAATATAATGCTCTATTTCAAACTATACAATCGATTTCATCGATAAAATAATCTGATCGACTCTAACCACGCACTGTCGCTTCTCGCTTATTACCAAATTGAAACAATAAATATAAAATTTTTTCTCTGATCTCATATGATATTGAATCGATAGTATCTATTTCGATCTTTTAAGCTTTTTAGTCGACGCCCTTTCAAATGTCCGATTGTTTACATGTATTCACATTAAATTTAATTTCTGTTAAAGTCGAGCAGAATTCTGAAGGAGTAACATTCAATGATTATGTCGTACTGAAGCAATGTTAATATGAAGTAAAATACGTTTCCACGATTAATATAATGAAAATAGAATAATTTCAAAATTAACAGTTTATATCACTATAGGTTAGAGGTTAACAGTCATTTTGAATTACTTCTTCCTATTAGGAACACACACCTTTTCTTCGCCACCTTCACCACCATGATCACCATGTAACTGTCGATTACCATCATCTTCTTCACTATGGCTATCACCATTTTCTTCGCTATTATCACCATCACTATCATTTTCACTTGTATCATGATCACCCGAATCACTCCCACTATCATCATCTTCCGTCATAGCAGCTAAAGACGCTGATGACGAATGAACCATATAGGTGGTCTCCATTCCTGCAGAAATGTGTTCATTCACATGACAATGGAGCAACCATTGTCCAGGATTATCCGCAACCATTATACCACCTGCCGACGTTTCTTGGAAAACATTGAGTACATCGGTAATATGACTTCCGTCGTTTTCTTCTATCAATCCATTTCCATGAAAATGAACAGAGTGTATGTCCATAGTAGCACCGAATCCAGCGAAATACCATGCAATTCGATCGCCTTGGTCCATGTCTAGACCCTTTATTCCTTGATAAATGTAACCATTGATACCATGTTTCAAATTATGTCTTAAAAACATTCGATCAGTTCGTATTCTACCGTGATCCATTCGGGCTGGTGCGAATTCTCGAACGTTCTGTGGGAAATACCAGCTCATACTTTCGTTGAAGACGGAGAAGAGTAAGAAGAACTCTCTGGTAACATCTTGGCGTTTTGGTTCATCACCCATGATTCCTTGTCGACAGATTACTAGTGGGCCTATTAAACCAGAGTACACATCGCGTTCAGGATTAACAGAGGAATAATATAAAGAGGATATACAATCTGGATCACCTTCGCTTGGGCCTTTATGCACTTCCCATCTGAAAAACATAAAACAATACAGGAATTGAAGCCTATGTAAATTAATTGGAGACATTCATAGCTTCTTCTTGCACCATTCCGATACCCAACCTGATATTTGTTCTTTCTATACAAAATATCAATCTAATAAAATTAGATTACAATTTTATTTTTCTTTATATCAGTGCTTCTCAGCCGGGGTCCATATGGACCTCCAGGGGATGAAATGGAAAAGTTTTGCGGGAGAATTTGAAAGGAAGAAAAAATGTATTGTAGAAGGGAGAGGGAATTAAGGGGTGATTGTGAATGGGGAATATACTATAAGCATCGAGAGAGATAAACGTGCTGTTGGTGATTAATGACCAAGGTGCTTTGTTTGAAATCTTGTATTTGTGCTTTCGTATTGTGTTTCCAGGCGCGGATCAAGATTATCAGAGATAAGGGGGCGCCCCCATGTAAGGAGATAGCTCCCCGGAATGGTCTCGGAAATAGGTCCTAATTTTCCAAATTTCCCTGGGAGGAAAACGCTGCCTAGATCCTCCTTCAGTGACTTCGAGCCTGCGGAGCTTGCCCATCGGGGCCACTGAATTGCCAAAAGTTGGGTGGAAAGGTTCGACACAATTCGCCGAGGGGGAGATCTCATTAAAAAGTTTGAGAAGCACTGCATTATAAGTTTAGTCTCTCTGTAATCTATACAAAAATATACAAGGTTGCGTTCGGTTGACGTTAATTTCACCCAAGCACAACGTGTCATGAAAAATTCTGGTCTAACTTTGACCATGAATATTGGCTTCACTGGTACGCAACCTTGGCCATAAAGTGCGGGGCTGCTATTGGCGTCATTGGTACTCAACCTTAGCATAAATATCTTTAAATCGAGACTTAAACTCGTCATCTACCAATCAACCAATGGTGACCGAAAAAAAACCCGTGTGCCTATGTCCTCATATCATCTTAACGTTGAGCGAACATAAATTCACACTGCAATAGGGGAGGAAATACAAAAATAATCACACAACACAACATTCGGGATTAACAGCATAAAAGATTTCTAGGATAGGGTTAGTTTGGGTTACAAGGTTTCTTGGTACCTGTATGTTCTAAAATCACCCGGATAAACGTTGATATCACTGTAATAATAAATTTCTAGAGACTTTTATTGACATTAATATATAGCGACAAACACAACGCAACGTAACCAATATTGATGGTGGTTGGAGATGTACGTAACCAATTCTGATGGTGGTTGGAGATGAACGTAAACAATACTGATAGTATTAGAGATGAACGTAACCAATACTGATAGTGATTGGAGATGAGCATAACCAATACTGATAGTGGTTGGAGATGAACGTAACCAATACTGATAGTAGTTGGAGATGAACGTAACCAATACTGATAGTGGTTGAAGATGAACATAACTAATACTGATAGTGGTTGTAGATGAACATACCATTACTGATAGTGACTGGAGATGTATATTCTAATGGTACATCATAAAAACTAATATTTCTTTCACGGGTTGAAAATGAATTTAATTTCATCAAACCCATGTACGGTATAAAGGTCTTTGTAGTAGTGACTAAAGAGAAATGCAAGAACCACAGACTTCTGACTGTAAATGTAAAGTTTCAAATCCACTTTACAATTTCCGTCAGTCTTCGTTGTTAGGTACTTTTCAGCATTATATATGTGAATTACGTGTTCTGATATGATCAAAGCATTTTTTTTTCAAACAAAAATTGAAATCAAACAACAAACTGACCTGTACACATGATATCCACCAGGAGGAACTCGATCATCATCTTTATAATGCGTCTTATCAAAATATAAACTTCCTTCGTTGTTTTTATCAGTTGAGACCAGATGAGCATGTATAGAATATGGTCTCGATGCCATGTTCTTGAACACTATTTCAATCACATCTCCTTGTTCAGCCCTGATCATTGGCCCCAGAGTTCCGAGATGTTCGTCATTACCTTCTCGTTCGACCTGATACTCGAATGACGAATCTGTATATTCCTTAAATAAGGCTTTATAATATTTTGTGCCAATAAATTTATCGTTGTCTTTTACAAATATAGCTGAGTTACTGAAAAATATAATAGGCAATAAATTACTAAATAAATCTAATATAAATGCAGCTTTCGATCAGAAAAGGGATTTTGCGAATAATAAAAAAAACAAAATCCATGCATGTCATGCATAAAAAATTGAATATACCTCCACATTTTCTTCAAAGGTTCTCCGGTGATAGGTGAAAATTTTTCAGGCGCATACTCCCACAACACTTCAACAGCACCAATGAAGTAACGTCTAGTATGGCGAGGCATGAATGGTTTCTTCAGGGTCTGATAAAATCCTCCACAGTCTTTAACGGTATAATAGGCAGTCATTCCTCGAGTAAAGTGAAAGTTGTTCCTGCATGCAATAGCCCACGTACCTTAAAGGAATATCAAATAATAAGACGGAATTCGAAAAGTACGCAATTCCATACACAATCAAAAGCTTTATTGATGTCCTAAACTATAAATCTCTTCTCAGGTCGGATAATTTAACAATAACATACTTTAACAGCGCTCATTTACATGGAAGTCATTTTGATTAAGATTCTGAAATTGCACTGATTCAGCAAATATTTAAACGGGGGATCAAAAGAGGCTTTATAAGCGATCAATGACTGCGATAGTTTGGGTATATATTTTTAACTTCTAATAAACTATCCTAGGACAGATATTTAACCGAGCCAGTCTCGAAAACCAGATATAGGTTATTCTAAATAATTACCTGGTTTAGTAACAACTGTTTGTAGTGTAGCTGTTGAACCAGGGAACAGCCTTAAAGTATCTCTGGTTGTTTTATAGAATTCAAAATCGACACCATGGAAATATATTGAATGGATGTCAAATTCACTTCCTTTGGCAAAAATATGGAATGATACTTTGTTGCCCAAGCAGAATTCTATTCCTTTCAGGTTAGAATATGCTCTACCATTTACAGCTGAAAGAATACAGAAATTAACATTGTTAAACATTCAAATTAGCAGCTATATAAGATTGTTTATTAGTAGCACATGTCGACTGACTGAACAATAATAAAGAAACTACTCGGCTTTCATCTACCACTTAAATGCAATTTGTTATTGGTACATACTGAAAAGGGGGGAAAATAAAAAGTGCTTACTCATTTTTCTATTGGACGCAATAAAGCCAGGATCGAGATACCAAACTCTATCCGGAACACAATACATATCAATATTTTCCCACAGATACCAAGATAGATTCTCATCCACATTAGTAAAATAGAGAGCTATTTCATGGTCTATATCATGCTGAAAATATAAACCATTTTCATACTGTAGTGTCAATTACCACTACTCAACGCATTATAGTTTTTTTTTATCTTAAAGGAATTTGATTTTTCTAAATTGTTTATGAGTATCCGTGACATTAATATAAAATAAATACATTCCCATTTTCAGTTAGACATAACTGTGGTTGTAAAACATCAATATCGCAATATCTTCAAATAATATCTAAGAACCTTTGAGATAGTGGCGTTATAAAATTAATAACGATGGTTAGGTCATAAATGACAATCTTGTTTGTGATATATCAATTTGGTGTTTAACAATGGATCAATTTCTTTCCAGACGCCCATTGCCCTGTCAATATTTGATAAAATTAACTGTTTTCAGCTGAATATCTATGACCTGCAGTCTTATTCTACTTTTTCCAGTTTTCAGATTGGTCAATCATTAAAATCAGTATCAAATATTAAATTAAATTACAACACTATTATGGATATACTACTCCTCCCTTTAATATTTGCAACGTTTCAATTCTTGGAGAGTTATAGCTGTCAGCATTTTGCTATATGTACTTGTTATTCTGTTTCCTGTTATCATTATTTTGTGCTTGATAAAGATTCCTGTATATGAATTGAAACGTTGCAAATATTAAAGGAAGGAGTAGTATAGCCATAATAGTGTTGTAATTTAATGTTCGATCTACTTCTAAATGTCATTTAAAGAGTATCAAATATAATTAAATTATCTAATCACATTATTATTTTTCTTAAAATCTTGAATTTTATCTCTCCTATGTTTCTGAGAATAATGCACTAGATATTGTAAGTAAAATTGATAATCCAGATAATATTTTTATATACATATTAGTTGCTAGATAATGGTAGGATAAATGCTATAATTGGCTACCTGTTTATTGTTTTTGTCGAGTGTTCCTTCTTTACAAACAATCAATGGTCCGACCAATCCTGAATTCACATCCCTGACCTTATCAACCATAGATTGATATGAGTAGGTAATACAGTCTGGATCTTCATACGTTGGTCCCATATGATCAGGTACATAGAACTGGTAGGTATGTTTCTTTCCTGGTTCAATGGGCACAGTTACAAAGTCCCCTGAAAAGATTATGGATAAGGTAAGGATGTAATGGTGGTTTACTTATTCTTTGTTCATAAAATGATGATCCATCAACCTTATCTTTTTATCTGTTCAGCAAGGTGACATACGCTCACCCACAGCTTTGATTACAAGTACAAATCATTCTTTGTTGTCCATTCACATTTGGTTCATGTCTATCCTATAGAGACAAAATAAAGAATTCATAACTAATTGCTGTCTGTAGATTGGGCGAGTTGCACTATAACAACGCGAACATAAGTTTGATGTTCCGAATAAAGGAATTCGGAATGGACTGAATAATATTTTGAGACAAGGAGTATTCAGTGTGGCGGAGAGTACAAGGCTCGGAGTGCACGTGCTAAAGAGTCCGATGTATTCTACAAGGCGGGGTAGGCCCGACAAGGCGCTTGGCGACCGATACCTTTCAAACTATCAACTTTAATTTCTGTAGTGGTCCGTCAATTTCACTGATCACATGACATGATTGACGAAAATATGCGACCGACTTCGTGACGACGCGACTACGCTTCTAAAGAATGAGTGCAGAAAACGAACAAATTGTCTCCCTGTCGCCGAAGGCTCAAAATTTCGGAACTTCAATGTTCTTGAATGCCAAAATGTGCCTATTTTACGCCTAAAAAGACACCCTACTCAAACCATTTGTGGGGGGGGGGGAGGCACATGATATCATGTCCCCTCCTGGATTTCTGACGGGGGGGGGGGGGGAACGTGTCCCCCTGTCCCCCCTGGATCTGCGCCCCTGCACTGACCCGCAAGAATTGTAGCCTGTAGAGCGAGCACAAACAAATGTGAACGCACCGACGGACTGAAATAAATTTGTGGCGTATATAAAGCATCATTTACATAAAATTGATTGAAGAAGGTTAAATGTTTAAATCTCACCGTCGCCTCTAGATTCAAAATCAATGCCAACCATCCTTAATCCAGCAGGATCAAAAGAATATGGTCTTGTAGCTTTATTCATCACCTCCACTTCCAATATTTCTCCAACCTCCATCTTGATAAAAGGTCCTAACATTCCTAAAGATTTCTCTGTGCCTTCGCGCTTCTTTGCTTCAGAGAAGGAGTCATCGACAGGTTCCCGAAATAAAGCTTTCTTGTACTGACTACCAATTCTGTCACCACTTCCAGCAAAATATCTAGCTTCTAAACTGTAAAAAAACATGATAAATGCAAGATATATTCTGATATTGCCAAAGATTGGATTTTGAAACAAATTAGCAATGAGTATTAGTTACTCCAAGGCATGACATCTTTAATATTCAACAGAAAAAGTCCTATTACCCCTACATAATGACGGAGCACGAATTTGTGATACTAGTATATAAAATTAGATGGATCTGATATCAACTGGATTTTCAACGACTGGGGTATCGGATCGAAAGCACTGACTAATAAAATCAGAGCCGTTGGCATATGTGAACATTCAGTTGGTTACTATTTCAATTTCTTATATATGATTTCATTTTGGGCGTATTCGACGACATGGTTTAAATCGTCTGCCGAGTCTGAGCAATACTATACATATATTGAAAGTTTATAAAGCTTGTTGCAACCATTTACCTCCATGGTTCAACTAAAGAGCGTCCATTATATCTGTTATAACCAGTTGGAGCATAATCCCATATAGATTCCTCTATCATTAATTTATAATGTCTGGTACGACCATCAAGATATGTATCATCATGTAAGGTATCTTCTCCACATTGATCCACATTTAAGTAATGTCTCATACCGTCTGGAAGAATATTAAAGAATATGCAAAGCTCGACCGTTATATTTATAATGATAAGTGTACATATAGACCAAAGTGGTGTAAACACTGGAATACAAAGGTTAAGTAAGCTTATATATCTAGCAAGACTAAAACGTCTAGTAGTTATCTCAACCATAGTACTACAAATACAGGGTGTTTCAGAAGTCTTGGGCACATTTGAAGTCCACATTTCTGATGAACTATGAACGGTACTAAGATAAAACTGGTATCATTTTAAAGCTAAATTCATTACTTTTTCGGTCATAGTAATGGTTTTTCGTATTTTTTCAGTAAAGGCATTCACTCAACCAGAAAAGGCATTTTGCGTCCTTGAATTTGCAAAAACTAAATCATGGACACTTGCTCAACGAGCATTTCGCAGAAATTTCAGAAAACATTGAACATCTATGAACATTCCACAAAAAACTTGAAACAGCAAGCTTACGGAATATGTCAGATGCGTTGTTACATCCTTAATGTATTTCGAGATAGTCAATGTTTAAATGTGCCCCAGACATCTGGAACACCCTGTATATATGGGATGTGAAAGCCTTAAAAAGTCCATCCAGATGTAAGGGACTAGGAACTTAACTTAAAGTAGTTGCTTCTTTTTTCTTTAGAAAATCTTGAAATTAAAGCATCCAACAATGTAATTTACCTTCAAAGTGGTCATTTACTTCGCAATAAACCAATCGTTTTCCCGGTTTTGTAAGGGTCATCTTCGCAGCAATAAAAGTTGCTGAAATAACCTCTTCGACTGTAACTCTACAATTGATAAATGGTAATAAACTGAACTAACATGATCAATCAATGAAAACTGTGATAATGGTATAACATATTTACAGAGATAATTTTGGTTTAATGTGGAAAAACTCCCTGAGTGAACAGGACAGAAAGGTGTGTCTTTAAATTTATTTTCAAATAAATTCAATAAATTGTCTGTCCGTCACAAAAATTTCCTTTATATTTTAAATGTGAAAAAATTTAGATAATCTTTTTTGTTTAAGTAGAAACAATAAATTGCTGACTTTAACGAGAAGACAGATTGCTTTGTATGGGCCAGATGTCAGATACTTGAAATTATAATATGATAGCATAGTACCTTCGGTTTTTCGATTCAAATGTTTGTCCTTCAACTCTGAATGAATGTATATCTCTTTCTCCACCAAAACCAATGATGTAGAACACAACTCTATCAGCGACACAGGCTTGGAAAGGAGGCAGGTTTCCCAAGATGTATCCATTAATAGCGTGCATCCTGTTACTGTGATCAAATGGTATATCCTGTATTTTATTCAGGTAGGCACAAGTTGATTCAGAATAACATCGTTTCATATTTTCAGCCATATAAGCACTTTGGTTTTCATTGAAGATTTTCATCAAAATGGGAAATTCCTTGTCAGCATCTTTTCTATTTCCATGTTTATCTAGAACTCCTGAAAGTATAGCAATAAAACTTCATTCGTTTACAGTTACACAGAGAAAGTTTTAATAAATATCTACATGTATTTAAGAAGGTGTCTCATTGCCGGAAGATACAATGTCGCATAACAATGGTTCAATGTTGCTGTCAAGCTACATTGACTAATTAAACAATAGGCGCTATAGATTGACCAGGCGTCCACGATGACATCTTATAGATTGACCTTATTTCAGAAAGGTTCAGCGTTGACGAGCTATAGATTGACCAAAGTTCAACAATTGTGTATAGATTGACTTACTTTTGAGAAAGAAATGAAATGAATGGAGTTTTACGTCCTACTTTTCTGCACCTTATAGACTAACGAAGACGGGCAACGCCATGCTGTGTGCTACGAGGGAAATTTGCCAGGGAAGCGGCATAAGCCTGCTCTTTTTCGATTTCCAACTGTCGAGGAATCTTTAACGTGCACAGCCTGTAGCACACGGGGCCTCGGTTTATTGTCCCATCTGAACGACTAGACCCTTTTTCCATGTCAGTCCCTCTGGCCTGCATCGCTGACAAGGGGAAACCTGGCTGAAAAATCCAAAGGTTAATCTCGAACTTTGCCTTGATTGAACCCGGGACCCTCAGGTTAGTGGGCAAGCGTCTAACCCACTGAGCCACCACGACCAAATGTCATTTGCTAATCAAAAACATTTTATAAATCGGATAAAACTTGATATGATGTTCTTTATAATAGTTACTTATAACCATGATAAATTTCTATAATACGAACCCTTTTTACACGTGACTAAGGGCCCAATCAAACCGGCATTGGTATCAGCAGCTACATTAGTACCGTGCGAGTGATAAGCCCAGGGTACACATGGTTCATCATCCTCCGTGGGTATAAATTCACCTTCGATTACCCAGATATATTTATGATCATCTCCAGGAGCGACTTCATCGTCATATTTAGGTTCTCCTTTAGTTTTATCAAGGTAGATGGCACCTAGAATATAATGTTTTTAACTCAGCTCGTTTGGCTTAATTTATTTGATAGATTTGGCTTATATATCAACATACCAACAGTACCAAATTATTCAATTCAGATCTAAGTACTAACTACCACCACTACCAACTATCTAGTGTATCTGCTGTATCACTTTCTTGGCGTGGAGCTAAACTTATGATCGACCGACCTACTGTTAACTTTTCTCTTCCCAAACAATCACAAGGAATTTTATTGCTTACTTTCCTGGTGCGGAGTGTGTCGTACAATATGATAAATAAGAAAAATCACTTAGAGAAGGAGTATGCTTTAGACTCGCACCTTCGAAGCCGACAAATTTGTTTTTATTTTGAAATAATAAAGGCTTCATAAATATATCAGATAATACTAGATACCACAAAGCCTACCTTCGTGCTGTTTTTCATAATGAACACCATGTGGATGGACACTGTATGGTCTGGTCGCCATATTTTTAAAATAAATGATGATTCTATCGCCAGCTTCACCCTTTAGTAAAGGACCAAAAAATCCCATCCATGGTGGCTGTTCGATAACATCCTCAAATCTATCATCTGTGTATTGTTTGTAGACAGCTTTCTTATAGGTACCACCAATTCGATCGTCACGAGTTTCACAAAATAATTTATACGATCTAGAATATAGATAGTTAGACTAAAGAAATTTAAACGTTAATTTTCTTTGTGCAGTAAATTTTGGATTGAGAAAAGGTGATGTAGCTCTAGACACAGTAGACTATCATGTCTAGCAATGTTCCAAACTGGCAATAGAATGGATAAAAGAATCACCCATGACCTCCCTCAAAAATACCCCTGCATGCGCCTCGTCTGGTGTTTTGCCAAGCTAACCTGAGGTACTGTGCCTCTCGAAGAAAGCTTCTTTGAAAAAATAAACAAAAAAATATGATGAGTGGTAAAAAATTCTGTCAAGTGGCTCATGATATCTATCGCGTGTACATTTAAGTTTTTATCTATGGTCGGAACTGCATGAAAATCTGTCACGCACGACATTGATAATTCCGACGATAAAGAAAATCAAATACATGAAGTACTCGTTTAGTATTGTAAATATGATTATCCGAAAGGTTTATTCTGTATGATTAAGAATACAACAGTTTAGCACCCAAGCTGTAACCTTGCTAGAGACAGGTCCGTCGGGTGGGGTACACGGGGACTGGGCCTCACCAAGCGAGAAATGGGCCCTCACCTTTATTTCGAGCCCATTATTTTCAAATATCCGATTTATCTTTGTTTTCGGCTGCTTATTTCCATTAAAAACAGTTTGCGGGCCCCATGACAATAATTCAGAGCCCCAGCACCAATTATTCAATCCTAGCGACGGGCTGGCTGGAGATAAATTTTGGTTAACTTACTTGTCCATTGGATCTTCGACAAGAGCTTTACCATGAGGAGCATAATCCCATTCTATTTCAACAACACCAATATAATAAACACGGTCTTTCGATTCTACATTTACACAAAACAGTAACAGAATCACTGCCATAGGTAACAAGATCAATCTGCTAGGCCGTCGAGCCGTAACAAGACATGATTGCAACATAGTCATCGTTTTCAGTATCCCTCAAAATTCAGTAAAATATACTTAATAAAATTAAAATATAATCGAAATAAAGAATACAAGACTATAATATACACAATATTTCCATATTTTTTCTTTCACTGCTGATGTCTTTTCTGCCGATATAGGATACGTTTCATCACCTATTTATCATTTTATTTCCAAACTATTGTAAAGTTTTAATATTCCTGAGATAATGGCAGATGAACCCTTTAGAAGATCACATGTGTATACGAATGATTACCTATTGAAAACTTTTTTTAAAAATGAGACTACATAACTTCGTTTACCACTCCAACGCAACGTCTTCCACAGACAAACACTGTTTACAAGAGCACAGCAGTTGAATAAAGACTACGTGTTTTTTAGTCACAATACTTCATTTGATCCTGGGTAATTTTTCAAAATTCGCTGAAAATGTCCCTTTGTCACCTTCGGTCCTGCACTGAACATCAGTAAATATTAGTTATGTCAATAACATCAGGTTTCAGTTGGTCGGAGAACGGAAGTTCAGACTCAAACATGTCGCCGTCTTTGAGCTTCTGACAAACCCTCCAGATTCCTGTGCAACTATTTTTAATGAGTCTATTTTGAGTTTTGTTTACTGATGTTAGTCGATGTTTAATTATGGTTTTTGGAATAAAAAATATCTCTAAACACTAGTTTAACTTTGAGGATAGAAACGTGACATCGATGCGTTTGAAAATGCCATACTGGTTATTCGAACATTGAAATAGGTCTTAAAAATCAGAGCTACTTTTAGACTGGTTACATAAATTTCAGAAGTTCATTTGGGGTTAAATTTTAGTCGTGTTTCTAATGGATTAAAATCTTTTAGCCTTCAGAAAGAACTGATATTTTAATTCTCTCTTTTGCTAAATATTTCACACTTAAAAATAAATAGTTTACTCTCAGGTTATTAGTCACTGTTAGTCAACTAAAGATATCCTATGAAATTAACAAAGGTACAAAACTGGGTTCAAGAGGTGTGATGGCCTTTTTGTGTATTTGCCCACTTACAGCACCTACATGGATCATTCTTACTTAATATTAATCGATTCTGTGTTTCTGTTCTTTCTCGAGAATACCAGATCATTACGTCACCAACGAAGAGAATTCTATTCATTTATCTTATTCTTTTAGATGGTAGAGGGGGGAGGCTGGCACCTTTTCTGATCTTCACTATTGAATGTTATATTGGAGACATGTTATATTGAAAATTGATATGGAAAGTTGTAGAAGCTAGAAGCTTTCCAATGTTTACGGGACAACCTTTAACAAATTATCTGAATTCTAATACTTGAATACTGAAATGCACAAATATTATATCACATTCTTCTTCATTTATTCATAAGAAGATTTGTGATAAATATGTATACATCTTTTTTATTTTGTAGTAGCTTTAAATTCTTGTTTTTTTAGCGTACTTATCACTAAAATAAACACTAAAATGTATAAGTTTTTAAACACTCGTGTCAAGTTGAGATTTGCACTTGTTTTACTCATTATGGTACATCTATCAAATGTGTTTCAAATCAAAACCCATGATAGTAGACATCAAATATGTTTATAGGTGACGTAACGTAAACCATGCAGATATCAAAACAACATCTTGAACATAATTTAAAGTCAAGGGAGGCCAGTTCTTTCATGAACTTTGGCAGATAGTCAAAGGGATGATCTAGTCCAAAGACAAGAATAACACAGTTCTTATATTATATATTAAATGGTTCTACTTGGTGGCAAAATTTGTTTACAGTCCGATTGATTGATATATCTCACTTAAGCCTACATGGGCACAGGACCGTTGCCAATGATGGTGCGGACCAGCATTCACGCGCATTTCGAGAGTGAATTCAATAAATAAACTAATTTAAAATTGCCGCTCTTGTCCCGTAACCTTATATGATCTAATATTCGTTGATATGGTGTGGACCAACCATATCAGTGGTCGGGACCTTCCCCCGTCCCTCGTATTGAATAAAACGTGACTTCAAGATCTAATGAGTAACAACGATCTTATTCGTGAGTGTATATAATATAATATATATAGAAATCAAGTAAATAACAAAATACTGTAACAACTAATTTTGATATCACCTATTCATGACTTAATTCATGTTTTCTTTTTTTAAATTTCTTTTCAAGTTTTTAGTAAGTGTATACCAGTGGATCACATGTATAAGCTTAGAACTGATACAAGATAAAGCTGAATATTGTTTGATAGTTACGTCATCAACTGGTCAAGCTCTATAGGAAACACCCCATAGCTAAACCTGGTCAATTTTGACCCTTATAAAATTTCAATTTTATTTCTTGCACATGTACATTATTTATTGTTAAAACTTTTAGAAGGTTGGAAAGCACTTTTTGAAATCCTTTGTTACTTAAAGTCAAATATTGTCTCTTCTTTACATTTTATCCGAATCATATGTTGGTTGCAATTGTTATATAAATTCATAAGATTCCATAACAATTTACATTTTGCAATTCCAGATTACCTTAATATCATTGGCCACAGAGGTTTTCTATTTTGTTTTATTATTCACAAAATATGCTCGCATCACATAAGGCATTTCTAATAGTCATCCGTCATCAAACACGGTTTAATATTAATAAACTCTTTATTTTACATGGGTCAGAATAAGGCCCAATACACAAGGACATGGTCCTGTCTCACTGTCTCTTACTAGTGGAATCGCCATTTTCGGGTGTTTAGCTGGATCTTAATTATTTATAAACAGATTTCAGAAATACTAGAAATGGAAGAAAATCGCATAATTCGTTTCAAAACGTCCCTATGAATTTTTCTGTATATTTCTGAATATTCGGCCCTATGTCTTTTCTATATATCCTAGTCTAAAGAAATGAAGAGTTTTTTATTTCAACATTCAAACGCGGATAAAATTAGGACAGGTGGATTTTAGAGCTCAAATTTTGAGAGTGAGCTATGAAGATAGCTTGCCAGGCAAGGTAACATACGCCCACTGGCAGCATTGAATTTGAATAATAAATTAAGCAATAACTAAAAAAAAATTCACTGAATGAATATTGAAGTCAAGGGCAAACACTAAAAAAAAACTTCATGGAAAAATCGTCAAATTCAAACTTGTCAACCATCTTATCTATTTCAATACTCATACCAAGTTTCATCAAATCTATTAAAAAATTGTAGCTTATTTTGCACCGATAATTTTTTTTGTCAAGTCAAGGGCAATAACTCAAAAACCATTCGTAAAAAAAAGTCGGAAATTCAAACTTGACTAATTTCTTATCAATTCTGATGATACACCAAGTACCATCAAAAGCCTTTGAAAATTTAAGCTTCTTATTGCAACCACAATAGAATTTTGACGCATCACAACGCAAGTGAAGGGCAATAACTCATAACCGTTCATTGAAAAACTGTCAAATTCAAACTTGACTGAGGTCTAATCAATTCCAATACTCACACCAAGTTTCATCAAAATCGGATGAAAACTATAGCTTCTATTAGTTAAATTAGTAAATTCTAACATTTTTTCATTTATTCAAGGGCAAAAACTCATAAACTGACATCTGGAATCTCACCATTTTTTAACTTGTCCGAGATGTTATTAAGATGAATACACATACCAAGTTTCATTCGAATCGGATAAAAACTACAGCTTCTATTGCATACACAAGTAAATTTTAACGTTTTTGTCATTAAATCAAGAGCAATAACTCATTAACAGACATCTGGAATCGCGCTGTTTTAGAACTTGTCCGAGATATTATCAAGATGAATGGACATACCAAGTTTCATACGAATTGGATAAAAACTCTGGCCTGTATTACGTACACAAGTAATTGTTGACAGACGGACGGACAGGGGTGATGGCAATATACGTCCACATTTTCATGTGTAGATTCCAAATCAAACGTTCACTACTACTGATGAGCTAAGCAGGATCTTGATTTATTGCATCATCCGAAGGACTATCTGTTTATCCACACCGATCAGTCCAAAATCCAGATGCTATTACCTGGACCTATGCCAAGGATCAGTACCGTTTTATATCATCAAAATAAAACCAAACTTTTGTTTAATTTCAATTTAGAAACTTCAGTTAGGTAGGGTGAATTTGTTAAATTAAATATAAAATCTAATAAAACAAAGAACGAAAGTTAGGTCTAATATTATTATTAGACTGTGGATCTTCAGATTAAGAGCCAAAACAGTCCACTATTCATAATTGAAGCATAAGCGACACTAGTAATAGATCATCATCATTTATTATCCTATAAATTACAAAATATCAGAAAAATACTACTAGATCCATTATTTTGGAACCACACCACATTCTTTACCCAAATCAATCATTTGGTCTGAAATTGAAAAAAAACCAGTGTTAACCAAATAAAGAAACACTTAGTTCGTTGAACACAGATTGAAGTTTAGTTTTGTATTCCAAATCAGTAGAATTAAATTAACATAGGCCCAGTCTATTCACTATGTATAGGACTTATTTTGCCAGACATGTGAATGTCAGAAGAATTTCATAAAATGCCCAATAACATTACATCTTCTTTAGGCCCTTCACATACCCTGCCATATTACATGGCTGTCAAGCCTTAAAGGTTGAAGGATTGAAGTCACATTACTGTCCTACCTTGTTGTGAACATTTTAAAGACTACCTGATTTTCAAATTTCTTTCTTTTTTTATTAAATCTACAAACACTATTTCCGACTAAAGTTTGAGGAAAGCAGATTGGCAAAGGAATTGTTGAAAACTTACTTTCTGATATTATTTTATCTCTTATCAACTTGTTGGCATCACGTACTTTAATTTGTTTTAATATTTGTATTTGTTCTTCTTTAGTATCTCTCTTTAATTGCTCTACAATAGATAGTAAAGATAGATTTACAGGCAAGGTAGCATATGCCCAAACGCAGCTGTCAGAAATATTAACAAAAGTCTTTAGTGACGTAAGAATTTGCTCATAGATTAAGATCTGAATTGTAGTCATCCCCAAAGTTAAATAAAAACAAGGTTTCATCAACATACATTATTTGCTATATCAAAATTGGATAAACATGGATGTCATTAGGATAAGAAATGTGAATGGTCAGACTGATGTGTAGCTGTAGGCGTATAAAAGTTGACAAAAACTGAATACTTTGCTTAAAGTAGATATCAACTTGAAGTTGAAAGTCGTGTAATTTTTCATATTATTCATCGGGTTGGATATCAAATACCAAATGGATCTTTGTCAAAAACAGACTTCACACTGACACTGTGGCCCCCACAAAGTCATCAAGACTGTAACTGTAAGGTTATATAAAAATGGTCAAGTTGTTGTCCACAACTTACTATGTCGTCTGTATCCATATATAACACCACTAATAATCATCCCATATCTGGCTACCTGTAATACAAAACTAGTCACTTAGTCAAGATGTTAAAAGTTACTGTTTCTGATTAATAATCATAACAACCAAGGAAAGTAATGAAATGAATGGAGTTTTACGTCCTTCTCTTCTGCACCTAAAAATAGCTACCGTAATGAAGACCAGCAATGCCATGTAGGATGCAATGAGGGGAAACTTTTGACAGGACATTAGCCATTTCCACTGTGGATGGAATTTTAATGTACACCATAGCACATTCTGAGCAGATCTAGTCAAAATCGTAGATGAAAGGGGTTTCGCTACGCTACACATACCCTTCCGTCTACTTTGGGTCTAAGGCAAAGACAATTTCAATTTTGTCTACACTGTGTAGACAGGATTCATGGTTAAATTGTGAACTTACTGTGCTTTGAAATCAGCCAATTGCGCATTTTACATATAGAACAACATATCAACAAGTCCATTAAGGTCAACACCTAATTACGTTCAGTTATCGAACACTTGAGGTCGATAGGCAAGGTCGAAAATATAAAATCATATCTGCCATTTTTTGGTCAACTTCGATTTGATTGGCTATCAAAGCAGGTCATGCGTTCAAACTTGGGCATATCGATAACCGTACAAAAAAACGAAATATTAATTATCATAAAAAATAGTTGATTTAAAACTTGAAACTTATTAATTAAATTGAATATTAGAATAATTTTATGTGATATATTTGATCTTCAACATGATTTATGCATCAAAAGCATGTAGTTATTCCACTACACTAGGCCTAGTAACTCTTTTCGGGAAATGGTTGGGTGAATGAATTTACACATTTCAAAATGGCGGCTAATTCAACACTTTATATGAGAGCGCAGCTCTCTGTTATGGTAACATGTATACATGAATATGCATCAGAAGAACTTTGCACCACTGGTAGTAAAAAAAAAAAAAAGAAAAAAGATAGCCGCCATGGGGGCTGCCATGTTTGTTTACAGCTAGGTCGCAGTCAATCAAGGTAGTCTCGAAGTGAATATTCTGGAATTCTTAAAATAAATTACATTTCTTTCACAAACACTAAAATAGATGTTTTGTTCCCTATTTAAACACCTTACGTTTAATCTTAATTTTTCCTGAATGTTCTATGCGGGATTTCCATAAACAAGTTTAACTCATATAAGAGTTAAGAAACAACAGTTTTTATGGATATAGACTTCTATTTATTATTGAACACAACGTTTCATTACACATACAGGTAACGTTATCAATCACTTGATAACGTTACCTGTATGTGTAATGAAACGTTGTGTTCAATAATAAATAGAAGTCTATATCCATAAAAACTGTTGTTTCTTAATGTGCTGTGATACTTCTAAATGTCTTACAAGGATTACATATAAGAGTTGTCTTGCCGTCGAAATTATCACTCTGCGAAATTATGTTGACAGGGCGTTTTCTGACGGGACATGCTATTTATGACGTCGAAATATATCAATGAATGACATTATTTTGCATATTCATTGTCATTATTATCAATAGCCCTAGGCTAGTCTGCGCTCTCATTCAAGGCCATGCCTTATTAATATTAGCTAAAACAGAAAAATTGCAGTGGTACGATATTTAGAAGCCATTTACTAGGCTAAATTAAATGCTAGTTTTGTTTTTGTGCTTTAGCCTATATTCCATTGATTTCATGTCTACGGTATCTTTAAGCCCTTGATTTTAATAATTGCGAAAGTCTTACAAGAGAAAGTCATCGTGGACTCTGTTTTGAACAGAGTTATACTACTCTTTAAGTTCTATGGTCACACTTTGGTAATTAATTTAAAAATAAGATAATTGGCAGGGCTAGATCAGTGCTGTGAATATTTAATGACCTTCAAACTTTTGTTAGATCTACTAAGATCAAGTCATTTATAATATCAAGAATAATTTCAAGAATATTTCCAAAGGTGAACTAGACATTAATCAATAAGAGTTGTGCACAGTAGTAAATGATTGACTATTCTTACTCGGATAAGAGGATTTATGGGTACAGGCTTGTGAAGTGGTATAAACTCCGCCATGATGATCAATGAAGGTGATACGACTGTTCGATCGTTAGCACTGCCGATTCAGAACCAAACTTACTTCATCAAATATCGTTACCAAAAAAATCAAAATATAACCTCTAAAAATGAGACAGACAATGGTTTTTCATTTAATGAGTTTATTTATTATTGATTTATTCCTATAATTTGACTAATAAATTAATCAACAATTAAAATCAGAACGTTTGGATTAACACATAATGAATGCATCTTGACCTTGAAATACGAACATTTTTAGGAATTCTGTGCGCTTCAACAAAACGAAGTAATATTTCTTTTATGCAAAAAATAAGTGGTCTTGTAGAACTGACTCAAAATTAAAATATCTTACGAGAAAATTAGTTGTTGCTGTAGCTGTTGTTACAAAGCTCCTTTTCTTAATATATACCCAAATCCAAATTGTTTACTGTTCCTTAAACTTTCGTCTAATTTTGTAGTTTTTGAAAGCCAACATAGTCCGAAATGTCTGATTATTTTTCGTTCGCTGAAATAAGCAAACAATTAAGATAAAAAAACCTTTTACGAAAAAACAATCAAATTATGTTTCTTTTTCAGGAAATTCTTTATATTATCAAGATTCGAACCCAAAAATAACAGATTGTTTTTAGTCAAGATTAACCAGTAAAGTATTCTCGAACTATGCAGCCCAGGTGCGTCCTTGAACTTGGACATTGGCACCATTGAGAAAATTTCGACATGGAAAAATGGAAGAGCAAATATTTATTACGATCTTGTCTATTTTATTTGCTCCGGTCGTCTCAGTTGTATTGTTAGTGATTGTTCTGGCCTCTCTTGGAAAATCTCTTGGAATTAGAAAGAGATATGTATCTTTCTTGTTGAAAGTCTTTGACGTGAGTAAATTATGTTTTTGTAAATTCGATTTTTCTTTCTTGCAAAATATGATTGTTCAATTTTGTTCATTGTTCGTATATTCTCCAAGTTCTTTTGATAGTCAGAATTCCATGAATCATTTAATGTAAGATAATGAACGTGAAATTGCTCATGCATCATGTCTAACACTCAAATAAAAAGTTTTCTTTTGCTTCTTTCAAAATGTTTTTTAGATTTGTCATTGACATATCATATGGCATATAATTACTTGTAATTAGCCTAATTTATTATTTTTGCCTAGTAAATAGACCTGATCGTGGACATTCAAGCAAACATGTGTACAACTATGATTGTTGCCATGGATTCAGGACATTCATTTGACTTTTGGGACTTCAGTTTAAGCATAATATACTGAAGCACTTGTCAGTAGTGTGGACTTCTGTGTGTAGCCTACAAATGGTCTGATAAGGTACATTTTTAAATTATTGACTGGATACAAATAAAAAGTTTAGAGAACATCTTTAGTTGTCCCTTTACTGTTGATCTGACTTATTTTAGATTTTCTTGAACTTATTGAAATTATGGTTACCATACATTTTCAGACTGGTAATTTATTAAAAACTTTTTTTGAGTAAATAAATAGAGAGGAATTTCTATCTTCAACTACAAAATTAATATCTAGAGGAAGTAAAATAAATTTTTATTATTCCTTAGTTTGGCAAAGAAAAAATATCAACTTATCAAAGAAATCGGCAAAATGAAGAACAAGACTCTGAAGAAGAAGATGCAAATGAAAACACTAAAAAGCCCCATGAAAATGGAAATGGTATATATATGTTCGTCATTTGTTAAAAGAATTTTGAAGTTCCCTGTAAACATCTCACAGACTTAAAAATGCTATTGCCAAAGTATTGTGAACTTTTTCAAATTGAAACTTTACAATACAGGGAGCTCTGATTTATTTATTTGCTAATGTTCAATCAATTGATGCATTAATAAACTTACATGAAACAAGAAGATTGCTGTGATGTCAATGTATAAAAAGTTAAAATATCAAATGAATCTCCCCTTGGAATTGTTAATCTCAATGAGCTGAAAGGTCTCTATTTTGCTGCAAACACATAATATTATAACTCGACATGTCTGAAAATTGCTGACCCTTATTATTTAAGTTTCATAGATATATTGACGTTTATAAACTAAAAAGTTCATGTGGAAAATAAAAAAAATTTGTTGTTGTATTATATATGATCTCACAACAGACTCTTACTAAAATAACTATTAATGTTGATATAATATTCAAGGTAATGTGGTTGGGACTTGTTTAGGAAATATTCAAAAACCTGATACATGCAGATGGTATTGTTTTTAAACAGAAAAGACTCGTCCAAACTCTAAAATTATGTATTTATTGAATAAAAACTAAGAAAATATGATGCTGTCTGCATAGATAATAATATGTTTTTTTTTTGTATCATGTTTTAAGTTTGTCCCCACGTTACCATGGTTATGAGAAGTTTTGCATGCTTGCCACTTTGTATTATGTCTAGAAATATGTGTAAGTGGTCACTTATTTTCGTATTTTCAGGGTTAAATGTTATTGAAAGAGATATTTCTATATCTTATAAAAGTGGTATAAAGATACAATCTGTGCCTAGTATTAACCAAATTAAAAAAGAATTCAATCTATCAGATGTTATGTATTTTGCTAAAGCTGGTGTGGAGGTGAGTTTGGAATGGAAACTATTGTTTTCTTGACAATTCGTATCATATTTATCCATCTTTGCCACAGAAAATCCACAGGAATTGCAGACACAATGCATGTTTCTTTTTCATGTTCTATATGTAGAATACCATTGTAAACTTATTAAGTCTTATGTTTGGTTTCAGACTATTATTGAAGATGATGTCACCAAAAGATTTTCAGCTGAAGGTATGACAAATAGATAATACCAGTGATTTAAATTGTTGATTTTTTTTAAATTTATGTTTTGTCCACAATTCATTTTTATACGCCCACATGAAATGGGGGGCGTATATTGTCGTCACCCCCGTCTGTCCGTCCGTCTGTCCACAATTGCTCGTAAACACTCTACACGGTGTAATTCTTGACGGATTTAGATGAAACTTAATATGAGTGTTTATGATCACGCAAGGATGAACCCTATTGAAAATCAGCGAGATCGGAAAAAAATTAGTATGAGTTCATGCCCTTGTTCTTGAATGGCTCGTAAACACTCTACAACGTTCAATTCTTGACCGATTTTGATGAAACTTGGTGTGAGAGTATGTTATAACTCAAGGATAAACCCTATCGAAAATCAGCGAAATCGAAAAACATTTAGTATGAGTTATTGCCCTTGTTCTTGAAAACGCGTTCAACTTTAGCTTGTAAATACTCTTGAGAGAACAATTTTTATACGCCCAAAATGTATTTTGGTCGTATATTGTGATCACCCCTGTCTGTCTGTCTGTGTGTGTGTGTGTGTGTGTCTGTTCACATTTTTCTTGTACTCACTCTACAGTCTACAATTCTCAATGGATCTTTTTCATTTTTGTTATATGGGTTAATAACATTACAAAGAGGATCCCTATTGATTTTGGTGTTGATCGGACAATTTTTGGCCGAGATATAGCATAAAACTTCAGGGTTACAGTCTTGTACTTATTTTCCAGCCGACAATATTGACAATTCGACAGACCTCCCCTTTTTCGACGGCACAACCAATCCGACCGCGTGAATTCAATAAACCCGCGAATTGTAGTCTCTGTCACCCAGACTAATTACTATTACATAGATATCAGAAGGACTGGATTGTCGAGTCTAAAATTTAATAAATTATGTCGATCTTGTCACTTCTACAGCTCAAATTTCTTTCTTTTTATATTTCACGAAATGTTTGTGTTTGTGTTATTATTTTATCAAAGTATGCAGTGCATTCGTCAAAAAATGTTATTATGACATGTAAAATAGTGAGAGTCAATATCTTGACGACAGTCTTCTCGACTGACTTTCCAAAGAAAATCTCCGATTAAGTAGGTCAAATTCTGAAATGGATTTCCTACCCTACATTATGTTGGAAGGCCATATCCTCATATCGACAAAATATTTATATACCGGTAGGCCTAATAAGGTTTTATCTTACTGAAATTTATTTGATTCGTCCCGATATCAATAGCTTAAATCAGATATCGCTTGTAAACGTTGGCTTTTTTAGACCTAAGTTTTATTTAGTTTTAACTTCAGAACACTCGACATCTGCCGACGACCGGCTAGAAATTGTGAATGTATCTTTTATAATGGAAGCAAACCTTTTGTGAAAGAAAAAAAAAAAGTCGTGCATCAATCAATAATTCCTGCGATAAATTTCCCGGTAAACTAGCATGACTTACTCCTAATCGCCATCATGTTATTTCTGTAACGTTTGTTAGATATGGTGTCATTAAAATATTTGGCATGTGGATTATTGGGGACTTAAAGTTGATCTGATCTGATTTTTGTGTTGTAGGATACTTTTAACAGAGATATATCGTTAAACGTAGAAAAATCTTCAACATATGTATCTGTAGTATGGCTGCCATTTGGGCGTATTTCAATGCATCGCATTGCTATCTTTAATGGATTTTAATGAAACTTGGCCTGAGTATTTGTTATCACCCAAGGATGAAGCCTATTGAAAACCAGTTAAATCAAAAAAAATTAATATCAGTTATTGCCCTTGTTTTTGAAAACGCGTTCAATTTTTAGCTTGTAAACACTCTACAAAGCACAGTTATTGACCGATTTTGACGAAACTTGCTGAAATTGTTTAATATCACCCAAGAATGAACCCTTTGAAAATAGCACATATCGAAATATATTTAATAGCAATTATTGCCCTTGTTCTATAAAATGTGTTGCATTTTTGCCTTGTAAACACTCTACAAGTCACAATTCTTGAGCGATTTTGACATAACTTGGCATGAGTATTTCTAATCACCTAAGGATGAACCCTATTGAAATTCAGTTAAATCAAAAAATATTTAGTATCAGTTATTGCCCTTGTGTTTGAAAACGCGTTCAATTTTAGTAAGCACTCTAGAAAGAACAATTCTTAATGGATTTTGATAAAACTTGGCTTGAGTATTTGTTTTTACCCAAGGATGAACCTTATTGAAAATCAAATAAATCGAAATATATTTAGTGTCAGTTATTGCCCTTGTGTTTGAAAACGGGTTTAACTTTTTGGCTAATAAACACTCTAGAAGGTACAATTCATGACCAATGTTGACAAAACTCACTGAAATTGTTGGATATCGCAAGGGATGAGCCTAATTGAAAATTAAAAATATCAAAATATATCTAATATGAATTATTGCCCTTGTTCTTTTTAACGCGATTTTTGTCTCGTAAACACTCTACATGGCACAATTCTTGATGGATTTCGATGAAACTTGGTGTGAGAGTGTGTTATAACTCAAGGATGAACCCTATTGAAAATCAGCGAAATCGAAAAAAATTTTAGTATGAGTTACTGCCCTTGTTCTTGAAAACGCATTCAATTTTAGCTTGTTAACACTCTAGAAAGAACTATTCTTAATGGATTTTGATTAACTTTGGCTTGAGTATTTGTTTTTACCCAAGGATGAACCCTATTATAAATCAAATAAATAGAAATATATTTAGTGTAAGTTATAGCCCTTGTTCTTGAAAACGCGTTCAATTTTAGCTTGTAAACACTCTAGAAAGAACAATTTTTAATGGATTTTGATGTAACTTGGCTGGAGTATTTGTTGTCTCCCAAGGATGAACCCTATAGAAAATCGAAAAATATTTAGTAGAAGTTATTGACCTTTTTTTTGAAAACGCGTTCAATTTAACTGGTAAACACTCTAGAAAGAACAATTTTGAATGGATTTTGATGAAACTTGGATTTAGTATTTGTTTTCTCACAAGGATAAACCCTATTGAAAATCAGATAAATCGAAAAATATTTAGTGTCAGTTATTGCGCCTGTTTTCAAAAACGCTTTCAACTTTTGGCTTGTGAACACTCTAAACATTCCTTTTTTGACAAAACTTGCTGAAATTGTATAATATCAACCAAGGATGAGCCTTATTAAGAATTAAAAATATCAAAATATTATTAAGGGTGAACCCTATTGCAAATCATAAAAATACCGAAAAATATTTAATGAGTTGTTATTAGGTACAATTCTTGACAGTTTTTAATGAAACTAGAGACCCTAGAAAAAAATAGGTTGGGGACCCTAGAAAAAAATAGGTTGGAAGGTTGAATATTTCATTCCACTTATTGTAACCTTACTGAAAAGTTTTTATTTGAAATAAATGCTGCCAGTGGGCGTATATTACCTTGCCTGGCAAGCTATCTTCACAATATAGCTTCCTTTCGCATTGTAAGTGATAACTAAAATAACATTAGTAATGTCTCTCCTTTCAAAATTGGTCCCTGTTGCACACTGCTTAATGATGCTCATCTTCATCAAGCCTATCAAGAGGTAAAAGTTTAAAGACCTAAATTTGTTTGGCTTCCAACTAGTATCATTAAAGATAATAGATACCATTGTGATGTTTATATGATGTTTTTTTTTTTAGAACTGCCATCATGGAATTTACTGTCCAGAACAAATTATGGTTACCATTATATCAGGTATATAAAATTCTTAAAACATTGTATATATTTTGTAAAATGCTGATTTATTTGGTATCCTTTTAATTACCCACTTTACTTTATAGAACAATTAACAAATAGATTGGTTAGGTTTTTTTTATACGCCCTCACATGAAATGTAGGGCGTATATTGTGATCAACTTTCTGTCTGTCTGTCGTCTGTCGAGTGTCGTCTCTTCACATTTGCTTGTGCTCACTCAACAGACTACAGTTTTGATTAGATTTTAATAATTTTTGGTGTGTGAGTTCATGGCATCACAAAGATGTACTGTATTGATTTTGGTGATGATCGGATAATTTTTAGCGGAGATGCAGTGTCCGACTTGCACCATTTCGCAAGAATGAGAATAGCTGTCTTGTGCTCACTCTACAAACTACAGTTTTGATTGCATTTTAATAAGTACTCTACTAAAGTGACAATTTTGATTCATATTTAGTCTGATTTCATGGTACACCTATGAATTTTTGCCCATAATCTGATAAAACAGAACATGAATTTTTGCCCATTATCTGATAAGGTTGAGGAGGGCGTATCTGCATGTGCGTGCCTATGTTTTTTTACTTCATAACTTGAAGATTGCTTGGTAACTCAAAGAAATTATTCCACACTGAAACGCTATTGCGACTCTATATTTCTTCAATCATATGACCAGGCACTGGGTAATGGAAGAAAGATACTAAGATGGAATGTTATTTTGAGACCTAACAATGTTTCTTGACCTGGCTGAAAGAGGAAAATTTCCTTTGTTATAACGCGAATTATGACTTAATTAGGGATTGGTATTTTTCCCGATACTAAGAATATCTCTGCTTTCGATCGACATAAGTATTAGTCGTCCAATTATAGAATATTTATATCCATAAATAAAAATAAAGGAACCCATGTTTTAGTTTTAATTAAGTTAGATTATTATTAAGTTTAGACTATTAGTTTATTAAAATGTGGGCACTATTTTAACTGTTGGATATGAAAGGTGGAATTGTATAAGCAGGTTGATTACCATGGTGCAGAAGAGTACAACCTTAAATTCCATTCATTTCATTTTATTTTGTCTAGGAAAATGATTAAAAAAAAAATTTTTTTGTTAAGAATTGTCTTATGATATGACAGTTCATGTAATTTTGATTTGATTTTCAGTTTACGCCTAACAATTATATGGGGATTAGGCTTTCTTGTCAGATATTTTGTCCTTTTTCCATTTAGGTAAGTAACTTGCTTCTGCACATATTACAATATGTAATTGTAGCCATCTTGCTGATCTATGAGTATATCTTATTTCCTTTCATACATCGTATTTACCCCATTCTAATTGTCATCAAAGGAGTCTATCTGCATTGTCCCATGTAAAGCTGATGTAGAAATTTAATATAAACTAAAGTTAAAACATCAATTCTCATTTTCTTGAATTATTAAAATGATTTATTTTTTAAACATTGGTTGAATTGATTACAATTGATTTGTCTTCAGGTTAATTTTGGCATTATTAGGGATAGGCTGGTTAATAATTTGTACAGCATTTCTAGGATATATACCTAGTGGCAAGTGAGTATCTAGTTATCAATAACTATCTATTTTGGCCTAAATGAAATTTACCTTCATTATGATATGACTATCATATTATACTATATCAAAATACTGTCAAAATATTGAATTAATGACTATAATCACGATAAAATAATAGTATTGAAATAACAGAAGTGACAATGAATATAATAGCATGATTTGAAATAGCATACTAATGATATGTTATGATACTTTACTTTAGGATATGATATAATGATATTATGGAATATTTCAGGTTTAAGAGAGATCTCAATCAATATGTAATGTTAATGTGTTTTCGAATATTAGCCAGAGCTTGTTCAGCTATTGTCACATTTCATAATAGGTATGGACATAATTTTGATATTGATAGATGTGTATCAGCTGAAATTGTTTCTACTCCAATGGTATATGTAGCAAACACAATGTGAATTTTGAAATGATAAGAAGAGACCTATAAGAAAGGAAAATGTATAAAACATTATTAGAAAAATAGCTTATTTCCTATCATCTGAAGCAGCCCAAGACATATGAGAGCATCGTTGTCCAATAACTGAGTTATTTTCCTGTAAGAAGAAAAAATGTATGCCTCCCTCCACCAATAGTGAAAATCATTTGTAATATTTGTATATTTGTAGTGAAAATAAAGCTAAGAATGGTATTTGTGTAGCTAACCATACATCTCCTATAGATGTTATCATGTTATCTTGTGATAATTGTTATGCCATGGTAAGTATATCATGTTATCTTATGATTATTTGTTGTGCTATGGTAGGAATATCATGTTCCCTTTCTGATAATTGCTTTGCAATGGTAGGTATATCATGTTATCTTTTGATAATTGTTTTGTCATTGTAAGAATATTATGTTATTTTGTGACAACTGTTATGCTGATGTAAGAATATCATGTTATCTTGTGACAACTGTTATGCTGATGTAAGAATATCATATTACCTTGTGACAATTGTTATGCAATGGTAAGAATATCATGTTACCTTGTGACAACTGTTATGCAATGGTAAGAATATCATGTTACCTTGTGACAACTGTTTTGCTATGATAAGAATATCATGTTACCTTGTGACAATTGTTTTGCCATGGTAAGAATATCATGTTATCTGACAATTTTTTGTTAAAATTGTGCCCCACATTTGTTTTATTGAACTAATCCAGAGCCTTTTTTGTCAAACTTAAATCAAAGCTGACCAGCAAAAACTTTGTGGCATTGTTGCTTGTAACATTTTAAAAATTTGCATTTTATCTTTCATGTCTTGAATTACCTTGTTTGTATTGTTATATTAAATATTTACAGATTGGTCAGTCTCAGGGTGGGTTATTAGGTGTTTTACAACGAGCTATGGCAAGAGCAACATCACATATCTGGTTTGAAAGATCAGAAGTCAAAGATAGAATCTTAGTTACAAATAGGTTTGTTTATTTTCAGCAGTCTCAGTCAATACAATCGTATTTGATTGTCATAAAATTTATACAATGCCAAACCTAATAATAGTACATTGGATTCATTTAGCTTAGTTTAGTTTGTGAAAAATGACAACAATAATTACGCTTTTAAATTTATATTCAAAGGCAAAACAACAAAAACATTTGGAATATGAACAAATTAAAACAACTATAATCAGGATCTGGCACATGAAAAGTGAAAGTGAATATCACAGATCAGTATCCATATATTGCTTCCAGTTATTCTGTATTACAATATAAAGCAATATATCAATTATTTCTGACAGCCCTATTTAATGTATATATAAAATTACAAAAGTTATTATGATTTTTATGTTGTAGGTTAAGGGAACATGTGGATGATTTAGATAAATTACCAATTCTTATATTTCCTGAAGGTAAGTGATTATTTGCATATCATGGAAAAATTAGGTTGTATGGCATACATGAATCAGATAAAATATACATGTATGTCTATATTAAAATAGTAGAATAGTTTGCTGGGGTGATCCCCTTCAGGCAATTATAAAGAGAGACATAATGTGCTTTTCTGGCATGATTTTTTTCTCATCTCGACTGCATTAAACAGGATTTCACATACAGAAGGTTAACATTGCTGTTTTAACAAGATATACAGCATTGCTCACAGTATGATTGCTACCTATCTTTATTGGTTGAATCTGAAGCTTTACCAAGTCTTTCTTTATTTTAGGAACGTGTATAAATAATACTTCAGTTATGATGTTTAAAAAGGGTAGTTTTGAAGTTGGTACAACCATTTTTCCTGTTGCTATTAAAGTAAGTAATATTGAGAATAGATAGCGAATTATATTGATATTTTGGTTGGTTTCCAAAGGGATAGATCTATATTAATATTGATATTCCGTCTGGATATATGCATTGTTAAATTTAATATTTCTTGTAGAATTGTAGATATTTAAGTTGATAATTCCATTATACATGTAGAAAATTCCAATGTTATTAGAATTAGTATAGAGAATTTATGTGCTGACTAAAAAAATTTGACAGATTTTGGGATTCAAGTCTTGCTGTATAAGTTTACTAAATTCATGAACCCAATCTGTTACAGTATGATAATAGATTTGGTGATGCCTTCTGGAATAGTAGTAAGCAAGGCATGATACAACATCTATTGAATATAATGACAAGCTGGGCTGTTGTCTGTGATGTCTGGTATCTTCCTCCAATGAATAAACTTGTAAGTAGTGTTCATTACTGTTACTTGTTAGTTCATTATGTGGTCTTTAGGTATAGAATATTCCATACCTTTTCATCCAGTCAGCATTGTAAGAAATTGTTAAGAAATTGATATTGATGTGAGAATTCACTGCTACATTAAGGTTTAAAATAGAATTTAAAAAGAAGTAGGCTGGGGGAGTGAAGTGTCTTAATATTACATAGACCAATCATTAAGTTGTGTTTACTTCAATTTTATTATACGCCCACATGATAATGTACATTATCATCAATTGTGTTGGTTTTGCACTCCCTGTAGAAGTGTGTATTTTATGCGCACAAAACGTTGAAGGAATAAATGGTTTATTTTGACAGAAGTTTTATAATTGAAAGCCTTATATCTGCATCCTGTCAAAGCATCATGTTTTTTATATTGTAATTTATGATATACTTAAAGGACGGTGAAGATGCTATTGCATTTGCTAATCGTGTGAAACGGGAAATAGCTGCTAAAGGTGGATTGGTTGATTTAGAATGGTGAGTTTTAGTTGAAGACCGAGATTATAATTTCATTGTTAAATGTATATTAGTTTTTAAGACACCTACATGTATGTGGATGTATACCGGGGTATCTGTTTTGAAAATATTGTTCAGTGTGCTTGTTATGGCTGTGAATTAAACAAATTTCCAATGTACATTTAGATCAAACTTCATGGGAAATATTGAAGGAACTGTAATTGCCAAGCAGACGAAAATTTGACTTTCATGATATGTTATGTGGTTTGTAACTTACACTTGGTTGATCTAAAGTAACACAGGTCAAAAATCCACAGCACCTAATCATGTAGCAGAATACAAATTTGGTGATTAATATTTTGTTTCAGGGATGGTCAATTAAAACGAACGAAAGCTAAAGAGTCATGGAAAGAAAAACCACAAGAGGAATATAGTAAAATGTTGAAAGTTGATTAAAGGTATTATATATACATGTATCAACTCTAAAATTTAGCCATAAATGGGGCATTGTTATTAATTTCTCTATGACATTATTAATTCACTTTGATTTTTTTATAAGTACATGTAGTATGTCTAATTTTCAAGGAAATTATTTTCCTTTTTGTTCCAGTTTTATTTATACAAATTTAAAGCTGGTTTTATACAAGGATCATTTTGGTTCATATCTTATTGGCATTACAAGAACCATTAGAAAGTGGATTTTTTGCACAACAAGATCCAAAACAAAATTGCTTTTTTTAATCAGCATGTTAAGAAGTATTGTTATACATGTTTTTCATTCAGTATTTTTCTAGGAGAATGCTATGTTTCAGTCTGTAAACAGGACTATTTTGACTAAAAAATACGGAATACTTTTCCGTTTAGGTACAATTTGTATTTGTTGAAACATTACTGAGGACATGCAACTACAGCTACAAAAACTATATATGCACAAATATCTTTGATCTAGTTGTTCATTTATTAGAATTGCAAACTTGGACCAAAACATAGTTGGTATATAAATAATGACTATGGTTTAGAAGATGAATAAATTCATCCTGTATCAGTCCCCTTTATTAATTTAAGTTTTTACTGTATTTGATGTATTTTACAACCATTAACACAAATGGTTGGGCGTAAAATTATGTTTTTGTGTGAGATTACTTTTGCAATTTATTATTCTGAATCAAAATCTCCCCTACAATTTAACTAAATATACCACTTCAATTTAGATTGTCTTTCCACTCGAACAACTCTTATAGTCAGTCAGATGTAATAACATCTTACAATAATGTGAGAAGCCTGGAATGACTATTGTATGAATTGGTGTGGTACATTTTTAAGGAATCGTAGGAGACTAGGAAATCAGAGTGTTATTTTGAAATTCATATAAATAATGGAATTGAAGTTGTATCAGGTGTTAAAGCAAATATTTAGAGGACTATATCGATTTTATTATACGCCCACATGAATATGTGCTCATATTTTGTCATCATTCCTGTCTGTCCATCATTCTGTAGGTCCGTCCATCCACAATTGCTTGTGAACATGATAGAGACTACAATTTTTAATGGATTTGAATGAAACTTGCTGTGATTATTTATATTGATGAGATCTCTGACAAGTTTGAAACTGCAATTTTTAGATTAACAGTTTTTGAGTAATTGTACTTGACTTAGTCAAAATATGTCAAAATTGGCTTGTGAACGCAATAGAAACTGCAATTTTTAATTGATTTGAATGAAACTGGCTGTAATTATTTATTTTGATGAGATCTCAGACAAGTTTAAAATTGCAAATTTTCCGATAAACGGTTTTTGAGTTATTGCCCTTGACTTAGTTAAAACGCGTTAAAATTGTCTTGTAAATGCTATAGAGACAACAATTTTCATTGGATTTGATTGAAACTTGCTGTGATCATCTATATTGATGAGATCTTGGACAAATTCGAAATAGGCGGTTTTTCGATGAACGGTGTTTGAGTTATTGCACTTGACTTAGTTAAAACCTGTCAAAATTAGCTTGTGAATGCGATAGAGATCACATTTTCCATTGGATTTGAATGAAATTTTGTGTCATCTTTTATATTGATGAGATCTTGGACAAGTTTGATAGTGACGATTTTTTGTTGAACGTTTTGTGAGTTATTGCCCTTGACTTAGTCCAAACTCATGAAAATTTGCTAGGAAATACAATAGAGACTAGGTTTCATCTGATTTAAATCAAATTTGGTGTGAACATTTATATTGATGAGAACTTGGATTAAAAATAAATAATGTTAGAGTTTCTGCCTGTGTTAAAACAGAAAATATGTTTTAAAGTGGGTGTATCTTGCTAGGCAATCGCTTGTGTAATTTACAGTAACTGCTAACTTCAATTTAACTACTTGGTGAATAGTTATCTATAACAACAAAATTTATTTAACAAATTTTCCAATAAGCTACTTGATACTTATATTTATCAAACTTAGAGTACATCAAAGTTCCATTGAGATTTATTGTGATGAAACAGTTTTTTGATGACACCACTACATGTTTTTACTGAGCGTGATCTTAAAATATTCTCTATAGCTTTTCCTATAGTTTATAACATTTATATTTCCATGAAGATATACCTTTGTTGAAGCTGTGTAGACAAAGTGAGATTTACTGGCTTCTGTAGGTACAAACTTCTCTGCACCGATGATTAAATCTCTTTGGCTGGAACCCTCAAGTACGAAATTTCAATTTATAGTGTCTGTATTTTGCACAAAGTCTTCAAAACCACAAACCTATCTTTAGACATCTGTAGGAAATGTGCAATATATTGTTTGTTTGGAAAACAGATGGTTATATAATAACATTTTCTGTGGTAAAAATAGTGTATGGTAAATAATAGCAACAGCTAATTCAATTTCTTCTTTTAAGAAATCACTGGTGTTTAAAATATTCAAAATAAGAAGTTAACACATTATTTCTGTAACCGTGACTAGTACGAAACTATGTATGGTTCTTACATGAAATAGCACACATTTTTAAATCTCAACTTAATAAAATTTTGAAAAAACATGTAATTCAAATATAGATTTTTACAAATTAAAAGTAGATGTAGAAATTCAAAATGGTTTACAAAATATATTAATTACCTTACATCTACTTTCTCATTTTATTTTTGTAAAAATATAATAGGCATTATATTTAGGTCATTTTGATGATAAATTTACTTCCATCTCATTAGCTTCAATTGAAGTTAATTTTCT
Source organism: Nipponacmea schrenckii (assembly GCA_030562195.1). Lineage (NCBI taxonomy): Eukaryota > Metazoa > Mollusca > Gastropoda > Lottiidae > Nipponacmea > Nipponacmea schrenckii. The sequence continues at coordinate 8,135,539 of JAUJPP010000007.1, read as the reverse complement.
TAAAAAGAGAATATATCTGGTACTTTTAAATTTAAGAAAGATAGCAATGCGATGCATTGAAATACGCCCAAATGGCAGCCATACTACAGATACATATGTTAAAGATTTTAATACGTTTAACGATATATCTCGGTTAAAAGTATCCTACAACACAAAAATCAGATCAGATCAACTTTAAGTCCCCAATAACCCACATGCCAAATATTTCAATGACGCCATATCTAACAAACGTTACAGAAATAACATGATGGCGATTAGCAGTAAGTCATGCTAGTTTACCGGGAAATTTATCGCAGGAATTATTGATTGATACACGACTTTCACAAAAGGTTTGCTTCTATTATAAAAGATACATTCACAATTTCAAGCAGATGTCATGTGTTCTGAAGTTAAAACTAAATAAAACTTAGGTCTACAAAAGCCAACGTTTACAAGCGATATCTGATTTAAGCTATTGATCGGGACGAATCAAATAAATTTTAGTAAGATAAAACCTTTATTAGGCCTACCGGTATTTAAATATTTTGTCGATATGAGGATATGGCCCTCCAACATAATGTAGCGTAGGAAATCCATTTCAGAATTTGACCTACTTAATCGGAGATTTTCTTTGGAAAGTCAGTCGAGAAGACTGTCGTCAACATATTGACTCAACTCACTATTTTACATGTCATAATAACATTGTTTGACGAATGCACTGCATACTTTGATAATATAATAACACAAACACAAACCTTCGTGAAATAAAAAAAGAAAGCAATTTAAGCTGTAGAAGTGACAAGATCGACATAATTTATTAAATTTTAGACCGAGGTTAAACTCGACAATCCAGTCCTTCTGATATCTATGTAATAGTAATTAGTCTGGGTGCCAGAGACTACAATTCGCGGGTTTATTGAATTCACGCGTTCGGATTGGTTGTGACGTCGAAAAAGGGGAGGTCTGTCGAATTGTCAATATTGTCGACTGGAAAATAAGTACAAGACTGTTACCCTGAAGTTTTATGCTATATCTCGGCCAAAAATTGTCCGATCAGTACCAAGATAGCTTGCCAGGCAAGGTAATATACGCCCACTGGCAGCATTTATTTCAAATAAAAACTTTTCAGTAAGGTTACAATAAGTGGAATGAAATATTCAACCTTCCAACCTATTTTTTTCTAGGGTCTCTAGTTTCATTAAAAACTGTCAAGAATTGTACCTAATAACAACTCATTAATTATTTTTCGGTATCTTTATGATTTGCAATAGGGTTCATCCTTAATAATATTTTGATATTTTTAATTCTTAATAAGGCTCATTCTTGGTTGATATTAAACAATTTCAGCGAGTTTTGTCAAAAAGGAATTTTTAGAGTGTTCACAAGCCAAAAGTTGAAAGCGTTTTTGAAAACAGGCGCAATAACTGACACTAAATATTTTTCGATTTATCTGATTTTCAATAGGGTTTATCCTTGTGAGAAAACAAATACTAAAGCCAAGTTTCATCAAAATCCATTCAAAATTGTATTTTCTAGAGTGTTTACGAGTTAAAGCATTTTCAAAAACAAGGTCAATCACTTGTACTAAATATTTTTCGATTTTCAATAGGGTTCATCCTTGGGAGACAACAAATAACACAGCCAAGTTACATCAAAATCCATTAAAAATTGTTCTTTCTAGAGTGTTTACAAGCTAAAATTGAACGCGTTTTCAAGAACAAGGGCTATAACTGACACTAAATATTTCTATTTATTTGATTTATAATAGGGTTCATCCTTGGGTAAAAACAAATACTCAAGCCAAAGTTAATCAAAATCCATTAAGAATAGTTCTTTCTAGAATGTTTACAAGCTAAAATTGAATGCGTTTTCAAGAACAAGGGCAGTAACTCATACTAAATTTTTTTTCGATTTCGCTGATTTTCAATAGGGTTCATCCTTGAGTTATAACACACTCTCACACCAAGTTTCATCGAAATCCATCAAGAATTGTTTCATGTAGAGTGTTTACGAGACAAAAATCGAACGCGTTTAAAAGAACAAGGGCAATAATTCATATTAGATATATTTTGATATTTTTAATTTTCAATTAGGCTCATCCCTTGCGATATCCAACAATTTCAGTGAGTTTTGTCAACATTGGTCATGAATTGTACCTTCTAGAGTGTTTATTAGCCAAAAAGTTAACCCCGTTTTCAAACACAAGGGCAATAACTGACACTAAATATATTTCGATTTATTTGATTTTCAAAAAGGTTCATCCTTGGGTAAAAACAAATACTCTAGCCAAGTTTTATCAAAATCCATTAAGAATTGTTCTTTCTAGAGTGTTTACAAGCTAAAATTGAACGCGTTTTCAAACACAAGGGCAATAACTGATACTAAATATTTTTCGATTCAACTGAATTTCAATAGGGTTCATCCTTAGGTGATTACAATTACTCATGCCAAGTTATGTCAAAATCGCTCAAGAATTGTGACTTGTAGAGGGTTTACAAGGCAAAATCCAACACATTTTATAGAACAAGGGCAATAATTCCTATTAAATAGATTTCGATATGTGCTATTTTCAAAAGGGTTCATTCTTGGGTGATACTAAACAATTTCAGCAAGTTTCGTCAAAATCGGTCAATAACTGTGCTTTGTAGAGTGTTTAAAAGCTAAAAATTGAACGCGTTTTCAAAAACAAGGGCAATAACTGATATTAATTTTTTTTCGATTTGACTGGTTTCCAATAGGCTTCATCCTTGGGTGATAACAAATACTCAGGCCAAGTTTCATTAAAATCCATTAAAAATTGTTCTCTCAAGAGTGTTTACAAGCTAAAATTGAACGCGTTCAAGAACAAGGGCAATAACTCATACTAAATGTTTTTCGATTTCGCTGATTTTCGATAGGGTTTATCCTTGAGTTATAACATACTCTCACACCAAGTTTCATCAAAATCGGTCAAGAATTGCAGGTTGTAGAGTGTTTACGAGCCATTCAAGAACAAGGGCACGAACTCATACTAATTTTTTTCCGATTTCGCTGATTTTCAATAGGGTTCATCCTTGCGTGATCATAAACACTCATATTAAGTTTCATCTAAATCCGTCAAGAATTACACCGTGTAGAGTGTTTACGAGCAATTGTGGACGGACGGACGGACGGACCGACGGACGGACGGACGGACGGACGGACGGACGGACGGATGTGGGTGACGACAATATACGCCCCCCATTTCATGTGGGCGTATAAAAAGGCAACTTTTACAATTTCACATTATTAATGAGGTTAATTTTAAAAATAATGCATTTCATTTGGTTATTTAATCTTTTTTTTTATTTTTTAAATTGATTGTATTACGTTAATAGATAGGATTTATGTGTGAATAATTTATTAGGATTATTTTTGTACAAGTGTCCATGTTCAATAAAATAGTTGTGATAATATAATAGTTCATGTATTTTTATCACAGATTACATCTGAAGATACAGCCTAATAATCATGATTATATGTCATATGAAGTGCTGGTCAATGCAGTAAAAATACTTCAATAAATAACTGAAGATGATATAAAGATTGTACTTTCCCTATACAAAAAGCTGTCAAGTTATTTAGTCTCCAAATAAATAAATCACGGAAGTTATTTTTTTAATCCACATGAAAGAATCATTCTATTAAGAGACAACAATAGTCTAAATCTTGTCCACTATCTGTCTACAAGATTTAACATGAGAAATCTACAGTTCTACAAGCTCTTGTTTACATTTACTTTTCAAAAATTGCTCTAATTTTTCAGATGTTTCAGATTTTTTACAAAAAATCTCTCTACAACAAACTAGAAAACCTGCCGATTTAGGTTCACATGTTATTATAAATGAGCGCTTCATATTGAGCACAGCACACATGCTGTTAATCATTCCAATTCTTGATGGATTTTTAATAATATTTTGATTGGAAAATGCCCATGTGCTTAATAAAAAAAAACATTCAAACATCCTAACAGAGAATTTTTGATGGATTTTGACAAATCTCACAAGTCGTATTGAAAATAGCGAAATACTTGCGTAACACATCACATTTTTAGCTTGTCAACACTCTGAAAGATACATTTCTCAACAGATATTAAATTGGTGAAATTGTTTAAAAAGTTCAATGAGTGAACGACTAGAGGTTAATTAATTAATAGGGGTCATTTTTTAGTTCAAATCAAAGCAGCCAATGGACGTATATAAATGGAACTTTAATTTTTGAAAACTAAATTGTAGCTGGATTGGAGGTCTATCAGCTGGTAGAGTAATTATTCAGAGGACTACTGCTTTAAAAGGTTTAATTCAAGAGTAGATGGCTAATCATTTTGTTGTTCCTGCTAAGGCTAAACAAATAAAATTATTTTCTAGTTTTATTTTGTAGATGATCAGATTTGTAATTAACATGTGGTCAAACAAAAAATAATTCTTAAAAATATACTAAATTTTACTAAATAAATTTTGATTCATCAAATTGAATACAACACAGAACTGATTATATATCTAACAAATGATTGTGAATATTCTAGCACTGATTAAACATATATGGTGATTAGTCAATAATTTTGACAGCAAGTCAATTATTTACTATAAATGAAAATACAGAGTTTTCATGTGGCATTTTATAACCAGACAATACTGTGAAAATTATTTGTTAAAGAATGGTATAGATTAGCTTATTTTGGTCAAAATGATACCAATGATTTAGATTTGTTTTTTTAATTCATTTAGGAATTGACTTCGCAGTTCATATGCAGTCAATATACAGAAGAAATGTACAATATCTGTTTTACAGGTTTATCTAATATATTACTTGTGTAGCAATACCCATTCTGTGCAAATTAACATTTATTATTTCTAAATAACCCATTTCAAAATATATGATAAACATGCAATGAATTTTGAACAAGGATCTCTCAAATTTTTACAAATCATCTCTTGCTGAACCTCCTCCTTTTCTTCTGACTATGTTCAATCAAGGAATATTCTATATTATCTGACAAACTTTCACACACATTCAAGAATAAATGCTTTAATACGATATCTAAGATATCCTGAACAAACCTGAAATCTTATAGAATAAAAAATGCAAGTGGTAAATTCTCTATGTAGAATAGGCTCAAGTTTTCAAGTTTGTTCAAATATTATCAACTATCTACATTTAAAATGACAATGAAACTAATTGATACCCAGCTGTAATTTTCAAATGTTAATTGTAAATTTCTTGAGTTATTACCCATAACCCATACAAGTTGTGACTTATATTTACTCAAAGTCTGTTTGCTGTAAGCATCTGGACAATTGTTATACCATGCCCTTAATATAAAGAAACAATACACAGTAGATGGCTCAAGATATATATTGTAACTTCTGTAGTCAATTTACATCTATTTCAGAACAATAATGAATTAATACGAAACACAGCTGTTTGTTTACCAAAGAGTTACTTTTTCTCCTCCTTCTGGTCTTCAGATTTTGTTTCATCTTCTGCTTTAGGCTCTTCAGTTGTTGAGCTCTGATTGCCAGATTGTTGTTCTCGTTCAGCTGCCATCTATAGAAAAAGTTACCAGTGAGAATTTTCATGGGAATAAATTGATCTTAAAGGGACAGTCATTTTTCAGGTGTTGATTTGTGTCTCAAATATTTAATGTCAATAGTCTTCAAAATTACTAGAAATGTACCTCAAAAAAACCTATGAATAGACAAATTAACCTTTGCAACAAGCACTACATAATGAACCATTCTGAGAAATGTAACTAAATTAAATTCTCAGATTAGCCATCACTGTAAGATGTGAGTTTGCAATCAGATACTGCAAGACTGAATAATGAGAAAATATTACATTACCTTTCTGTAGGCAGTTTCAAAGAGTTTTAATGAATCTTTCTGTAAATCATCAGTTACTTCCTTAATTTTTTCTGGTGTTTCATTGTCTTTATTAGCCAATACTTCTCTAACTTGAGTTATTTTATTTCTAATGCTATCACACTGTAAAAAACATAAACAATAAAATCTGTATTGAATGATGACATCCTAGATGCTTCACTAAGAATTATGAGAAATTATGTTTGATTATTGCAAAACAATATCGAAATGTGCCTTCTTTGACTTTGGGCCACTGAATGTATTTCTGATGCTATTTAACAGAAGTATGCGCAAACATACATTTTATTTTTTGAGCAGTTTCTTTAATATCAAAATAGTTCACCAAATTTAGCTTTTTAACAGTAGCCCAAAAAATGAGAGAGCAACAGTACATTACCTCTTCCGTTGGGAGTTGATCTTTATATTCGGATATTTTACTTTCAGTATCATGTATAATAGAGTCAGCTTGATTTACAGCTTCAATAATTTCCTTTCAAATAATAAAACAGACATTACAAGTCAATAAAACATTAGGTTGATTGGTGAGTTCTGAAAAATCTTTCTGTTGTTATTCTGGGCATCAATTAACAGTACAGTATATAGAAAATTTACCCAAACAACACATCATGCATTCTTAACTTTGGTTTGACCCTGTACAACTGGCACTAGTATTCTTAAGGGAGATTCAGGTGAACAGACACAATCGACAACTCAGCAGACTGCACACATCTTGACTAAAAAGTTATTGACTTATACACAATCCTAATTTGTCAAGATAAAATAAAGGACCATTTTCACTGTACCTTCTTTTTCTTATCTTCTTCTGCATGAGCTTCAGCATTTTTTACCATATTTTCAATTTCATCCTTAGATAGTCCACCAGATGACTGAATAACAACTGAAATAGACATTTTTTCACACATTTTTATTTCAGATTAAATACTGAAGGGAAGATTTGTTTAAATTTTCATTAAAATTGTGTTTAATCACAATTAACTTAAATTGGAAATGAAAAAAAAATCCTGGCCTTTTTTCTTATACACAATTGTCTGAATTTTATCATTTGACTCATAACTTTGTACAAAATGAAAATGAACTTACTCTGTTGTTCTTTGCCTGTACCCTTATCTCTAGCTGATACATTCACAATACCATTAGCATCAATATCAAAGGTTACTTCAATTTGAGGTACACCTCGTGGTGATGGAGGGATACCAACCTACAATGCATGGAATTCAAATATTAAAAAATAAGAAAAACCATTGAAAGAATTTAATATTCAGCATTCATTCTTGTAGTTAAATAGCATTTCCTATATATCAAATTGAATGTCTGAATACAAATTTAAAGAAAAAACTTCATGGCTATCATAGCACATATCATAAAAATATGAAAGATTGATATTTACTACAGTTTTGCATCAACTAAGCTATTAATGCATCATGATCACCACAATATTTTGAGAACAGGTGATTTTTTACACAACAAAGAGATCAAGAAGAGCTACATACCAATGAGAATTGACCAAGTGTTTTATTATCACGTGCCATTTCTCTTTCACCTTGACCTACTTTAATCTCTACCTGGGTTTGTCCATCAGCTGCTGTAGAAAATACCTAAAAAAGAAAGATATCTTGATACACAAGGTTTAATTACTCCCTATGGCAGCTTTGATTTCAATAAAAGAATATTTGGCAGTAAAGAATCACCAGTATGAAATATTCAACCTTTAGTCAAACTTCATTCGAGGCTAGCGAAACTCAAGAAATCTGGCCAAATACTTTTTCCAGCACAAAACAATTTCTCTCAAAGTTTTTTTTATTTTAAGGCGCATTTTAAGATGTATTAGGACATGAAAACTTCTCTAAAGGAACCAAACTTGAAAATCTCAGCTAGGTTTTTGTTCACACTATCCATATAAATGAAGTCTGCATTCCTTCAGATGAAAAAAACTTTTAATATGGACTTACTTGACTCTTCTTAGTTGGGATAGTAGTATTACGACTGATAAGTTTAGTAAAGACACCCCCTAAAGTCTCTATGCCTAGTGATAATGGTGTAACATCTAATAATAAAACATCAGTTACGTTACCAGCTAAAACACCACCCTACAATTCATAACATCAATTATCAGACTTTCAAATCAAGAGTTTGTAAAATAAGCATTCCTTTCAGAGGGCACAGATACATGGAGCTAATATTATTGATTTGGAACATTTATTACATAAATGAATGACAAATTTTCATTAGCTATTGGATTAGATTGTCATATCTTAACCTTTCAAGTCTTAGAGTCTTCATAGAACACAATAACTTTGGACCTCTTATTTGGTTAATTTTTCTTCAGATACCTAAAACCATTTTAGATCATCTAGTTGTCTTTAGTTTACCTACATGTAGGTTATCTTTTAAGAGATTTTTTAGGTTGAGCTAATTACCTGGATAGCAGCACCAATAGCTACAGCTTCATCAGGATTAACAGATTTACTTGGCTGTCTTCCAAATAATTCTTGTACTGTAGATTGCACCTAAATAGAACAAAAACTCAAACATATTACCATTTATAAAAGATTTTAGATGTGAAACTAATACTATCATTATTATTAATCAAGGAACTCGACTAAAAAAGAATTAAAAAAATTATCAAAAACTTAATCTTATAGTATACTTATTAGTATTGCAAGCTTAATTGACTTGCATTTTTGACAAATCTTTACAAGTATAAAGCAATGACCTAGATGAAACATTACGATTTTCTTTGTTCAACATGGCATGTAAAAAAAATCATCAAGACAGCATTAATCATAACTTAGTTTCATACCTTTGGCATTCTTGTCATGCCACCAACAAGAATAACTTCCCCAACATCTGACTTCTTTACTTCAGCATCTTGTAAAGCTTTCTGACATGGACCAACAGTTCTCTTGATCAAACCATCAACTAAAGACTCCAATTTTGATCTAGACATCTTTAAATTCATGTGTTTTGGTCCACTAGCATCCGCCGTTAAATATGGCAAGTTGATGTCCGTCTAAGGAACAAAGTATTACAGGTTGCAATGAGAGAAATAATGCCACCTAAGGCTAAAAATAAGTTTATATCTAATTATTGTCTGATTCAAAAACTATGAGAAATAGAGTAGAAACTAGTCCTCAACTCTCAGAATCAGTAGCTAATAGTAATAATAAAAGTAAATACCAACTAAAACAGTTGATAAATACTGAATAGATTAACTATTATATTTACTATACCACAATCGTAACACTATCACATTCATATAGAAAATATAGCTGACTGGATTATGGATATAACTCTTTATACTATTGTTTTCGTCATGGTGATTTATTACCATTTCCAAATAATAAATTGTTTTGGTCAATTGAACATTTGCAAATAACCTTGACAACAATTTTATCAATATAAATCAGCAAAAAATATATTTCTAGTTACCTGGAGTGAGGAGGACAATTCTATTTTAGCTTTTTCAGCTGCTTCACGTAATCTCTGCATGGCTGATTTATCTATAGATAAATCTATTCCTTGCTGCAAAAAAAAAAAATATATTTTTTTTATATAAATATAAAATTCTATTTATGAGCAAATTAATTTTTAATAGAGTTAATCAGCCATTGATAAAAATAGCTTGGCAGGTGAGGTAATATACGCCCAATGGCAGCAATGAATTTGAAAAGATAGCTTGCCAGACAAGGTAACATACGCCCACTGGCAGCATTGAATTTGAAAAATAAATAGAGCAATAACTCAAAAAACATTCACTGAATTAATATTGAAGTTAAGGGCAAAAACTGTTCATGGAAAATTGTCAAATTAGAACTTGACCACTATCTTATCTATTTCAATACTCATACCTAGTTTCATCAAATCTATTGAAAAATTGTACCTTATTTTGCACGCACAAATATTTTTGACGCAATTTTACTAAGTCAAGGGCAATAACCCAAAAACCATTTGTTAAAAAAAGTCAGAAATTCAAACTTGACTAATGTCTTATCAATTCTGATGCTTACACCAAGTTCCATCAAAATCCTTTGAAAATTAAAGCTTCTTATTGCAACCACAATAGAATTTTGACGCAATTTTACTAAGTCAAGGGCAATAACTTAAAACAATTCATTGAAAAACTGTCAAATTCAAACTTGACTGAGGCCTAATCAATTCCAATGCTCACAACCAAGTTTCATCAACATCCTCTGAAAATTGGAGGATTTATTGCATCAAAACTGAAATTTTGACAAGATTTTTCTAAGTCAAGGGCAATAACTCAAAAACCGTTCATGCGATAATTTCCATTTTCCAACTTGACCGAGATATCATCAATATATACATGTATACCAAGTTTCATTAAGATCAGATACAAACTGTAGCCTCTATTGCGGATACAACCCAAATTTGACGCGTTTTTACTAAGTCAAGTGCAATAACTCAAAACCGTTCATGCGATAATTTCCAATTTCGAACTTGACCGAGATATCATCAATATATACATGTATACCAAGTTTCATTAAGATCGGATAAAAACTGTAGCCTCTATCGTGGATACAACAAATGTGGACGGACCGACGGACGGACGGACAGGGGCGACGGCAATATACGTCCACATTTCCATGTGGGCGTATAAGAATGAATTGAGCAATAACTAAAAAAACATTCATTTAATATTTTTTTCAATGCCATTGCTCGCAGCAAATTGCATCAATCCTTGGAAACCTGCAGCTTCTATGCACCCACAATACCAATTTGATCTTATTAAGTCAAAAGCAATAACTAAAAAACATATTTCAAGTTCAATTAAAAATTGTCAATTTCGAACATGACTGCTGTCGTATCAATTTCAATACTCAAACCAAGTTTCAATCAAATTATTGCACCCACAATAAAATTTTGACGAAATTTCACCAAGTCAAGGGCAATGACTCAAAAACTGTTCATCAAAAAAATTGTCAAATTTGAACATGACCACTACCTTAACAATTCCAATGCTCATACCAGGTTTCATTGAAAATTGTAGCTTTAACAATAACTCTAAAACTGATAATCAAAAAATGGCCCAATTCCAACTTGACCGCCGTCTTATCAATTCCAATGCTCCAAGTTTCATTTGTAGCTTCTATTGTGTCTACAACAAATGTTGACAATTGAACAGATGGACAGGGGCGACGACAATATACGTCCACATATTCAAGAGGGCGTATAAAACTCACATCTCTCTTGAATTCTGCAGCTAAATAATTGACCAATATGTTATCAAAATCTTCACCACCAAGGAATGTATCTCCATTGGTTGACTTGACTTCAAAAACACCTTTCTGGATTTCCAAAATAGAGATATCAAATGTACCACCTCCTAAATCATACACTGCTATTCTATAAAATAAAGATAATCATGACAATCATTGAAGATATAAAAATATCTTGAAAATATAAAGGTTAAATTTTCACAATTATTACAATGTCATTGAAGTTTTTGAATGTGAGAAAATAAGAGTTTTTTTTTTATATCTAATTATTGTCTGATTCAAAAACTATGAGAAATAGAGTAGAAACTAGTCCTCAACTCTCAGAATCAGTAACTAATAGTAATAATAACAGTAAATACCAACTAAAACAGTTGATAAATACTGAATAGATTAACTATTATATTTACTATACCACAATCGTAACACTATCACATTCATATAGAAAATATAGCTGACTGGATTATGGACATTTTTTCAGTCAATCAAGTGACAAAACAGGATACAAAGACCAAAATAGTTAAAAAAGCATAACACCATGCAGTGTGCAATGCCCATGGAGGCCTTCGACTTTTCTTGTTTTAAAACTGTTAAAGTATCTAGGACATCATTATGAACCCAACATCACATAGAAAAATGAAAATAAAATAAATGGAGTTATACCTCCTACTCTTCTGCACCTTATGGGCTAATGAAGACAGAACCACCTTCACACAGAAGGTAACTTTGATAAAAAGATTACATGTGCTATTAAGACCTTAGAACTAAAAATGATTACCAAGATTCTAAATACATTGTGACCACAAAAGCACTGTTTAATCAAGTGTAAACTTACAATTTATCATCTGTTTTATCCATACCATAAGCTAAAGCAGCTGCAGTTGGTTCATTAATTACTCTTAAAACGTTTAATCCAGATATTTGACCAGCATCTTTAGTTGCCTACATACAGAAAATAATTTCAGAAGACTATAGATACCAGTAAAGTATCAAACTTACAAGGAAACAGACTGAAAAGCATTGGAAACTTATCCTTATATTTCTTTAAATATATTTTTAGTCTATCTGGTGCTTAAGAATCACATGACCTAAGGAGTAATGCAGGTGAAAAACAATTGTAGTTTACCTGTCTTTGTGAATCATTAAAATAAGCTGGTACTGTTACAACTGCATTTTTAACACTAGTTCCGAGGTAACTTTCTGTAATCATTTAAATATACGATTTGTCATATGTTTAGAAGATATTAAGGAAAGTCATTGAAATGATTGTGAAATATATCATGACACAAAACAGGTAAACATAAAAACAATAGCCACAAGAATACATATTTATTATCATGAATCAGTAGAAAAATATTATAGATATACTAATGTTTTGAAGATACAATGGTCTCATTTTTACAAACATCCATTCCATTGCATAATCTCCTCTCCATTTGACATAATGTGAACAATCTATTGTTCATTAATATTATGCAGTTTATACAATTCATCTAGGCATTTCTTGGTATTAAAGTATGTAAGTAACTACCTGCAGTTTCCTTCATCTTCATAAGGACAAAAGCACCAATTTGCGAAGGAGAATACACTTTACCATTAGCTTCTAACCACGCATCACCATTTGATGCCTTCACAATTTTATAGGGTACAGTTTTCCTTAAAGAAATAAGATACACAATATTACAACATATGTGCATAATCAATTAGCATATTATGTAATTGGAATCAAAATCATTCAGGCCTAAAAATTTGTCAAAATCCAGGAGAATCCAGATACTCTTGTTCGCTATTTATCTGTGTTTATTTTTATCTATTTAAAGTATATGAATATAGATCTATGTCGTTATATATTAATATTATTAATAGATTATGAACAATATGTAAAAATATAACAATAAATCCTCGGCTCGATGTAGCCTCAATAACTATTTCCTTTCGAAACTAGTTTATAGGTCAACGTTACTATACATGTATATAAGTCTACCAGTGAACTCTTGACTTGGTCATCCAGACTATAAATATTATTGACTGGTAACAAAAGTCGACAATTTGAGCTTGACGATCTGGACAAAACTTCTGTCTTTCGTGAAGAAAACCATTTATTTTTTTTTCTTTTTGCGCGAATCCAAAATGACTCGGGCGATTGGGGTTTACAAGAGTCTTGGCGCGAATGAGATTCGGAGACTCGCGTGAATTTTTAGGCCTGTCATTCAATCAAGAACCATGACCAAAAATCTAAAACAACAAATCATATCATTTAATGCTGCACCTGAATGAAAACCAAACACTAAAGAGCAAAAAGCAGTACTTACATATCTTTCTGAACTTCAGCATCAGTAAATTTACGACCAATTAACCGTTTGGTTGCCGAAAAGGTATTGGCTGCATTGGTTACAGCTTGTCTCTTTGCAGCTACACCAGCCAATCTTTCTCCCTCCAGAGTAAAAGCTATGACTGATGGTGTTGTTCTTGATCCTATAAAGATGTAAATGTTTCAAATAGATAGCATGCAAATAGTTATTACATGTAATATGCTAATGGTAGTTGATAACTGCATGTGAGAATGTAATGTTTATTAAGTACCGGTAATAAAAGTTTAATTGTTAATAAGCAGACAATGCAGACTTACCTTCTGAGTTTTCTAAAACTTTAGCAGTTTTTCCTTCCATGAGTGCAACACATGAATTTGTTGTACCCAAATCAATTCCAATAACATGACCTTTAACTTTGTCAGACCTATTAAAGAAGATAGCTTGCCAGGCAAGGTAATATACGCCCACTGGCAGCATTTATTTCAAATAAAAACTTTTCAGTAAGGTTACAATAAGTGGAATGAAATATTCAACCTTCCAACCTATTTTTTTCTAGGGTCTCTAGTTTCATTAAAAACTGTCAAGAATTGTACTTAATAACAACTCATTAAATATTTTTCGGTATTTTTAGAATATGCAATAGGGTTCACCCTTAATAATATTTTGATATTTTTAATTCTTAATAAGGCTCATCCTGGATTGATATTGAACAATTTCAGCGAGTTTTGTCAAAAAGGAATGTTTAGAGTGTTCACAAGCCAAAAGTTGAAAGCGTTTTTGAAAACTGTCACAATAACTAAATATTTTTCGATTTATCTGATTTTCAATAGGGTTTATCCTTGTGAGAAAACAAATACTAAAGCCAAGTTTCATCAAAATCCATTCAAAATTGTTCTTTCTAGAGTGTTTATGAGTGAAATTGAACGCGTTTTAAAAAACAAGGGCAGTAACTGACACTAAATATATTTCGATTTATTTGATTTATGATAGGGTTCATCCTTGGGTAAAAACAAATATTCAAGCCAAGTTTAATCAAAATCCATTAAGAATTGTTCTTTCTAGAGTGTTTACAAGCTAAAATTTAACGCGTTTTCAAGAACATGAGCAGTAACTCATACTAAAAAGTTTTTCGATTTCGCTGATTTTCAATAGGGTTCATCCTTGAGTTACAACACACTCTCACACCAAGTTTCATCGAAATCCATCAAGAATTGTGCCATGTAGAGTGTTTACGAGACAAAAATCGAAAGCGTTTAAAAGAACAAGGGCAATAATTCATATTAGATATATTTTGATATTTTTAATTTTCAATTAGGCTCATCCCTTGCCAACATTAGTCATGAATTGTACCTTCTAGAGTGTTTATTAGCCAAAAAGTTAAACCCGTTTTCAAACACAAGGGCAATAACTGACACAAAATATATTTCGATTTATTTTATTTTCAATAAGGTTCATCCTTGGGTAAAAACAAATACTCAAGCCAAGTTTTATCAAAATCCATTAAGAATTGTTCTTTGTAGAGTGTTAACAAGCTAAAACTGAACGCGTTTTCAAAAACAAGGGCAATTACTGATACTAACGGACGGACGGACCGACGGACGTGGGTGACGACAATATACGCCCCCCATTTTATGTGGGCGTATAAAAATGAAGTGGATCTTTAAATTTCAAGCATATCATTAGGCCAACTCATAGGAGTTAAGAAGTGGGAGGTTACTCAAAAGTATGTGTTACAAGCTGACCGTTGTTCTAATATTTGACAAATGCTTCTTGGACTGTCTAATAAGCTTAACAATATATGGCCACTGGCAGAAATGAAATATTCAACCTTCAGTCATACACTTATTTTCTGAGGTGATAACTGTACAATATTACTGAGTTTCATTAAAATCTGACTAAAAATGAACCTTCATTAAAAGGAAACAGCATCTTAGCATGAACATAAAATTTAAGTTCTAAAGAATGGTCAATATGAGTATATATTTACCAGTAAACTTACCTAGTGATAGAGTCTTAAAATCTGAAAAACTCACTAGTCATTTTTGAACACTTCAATAATCAAATGCATACTTTATGGACAACTACTTGCTTTTTTGGTTAGCTATTTATTTTTTTATGTTATTTATGGCAACAGGTATATTTACTTATGAATAGAGCTCCAATTGGCCATGATTGAAATTTTCAATATTTAAGGTTATTTAAGATTTATTATCACTTTTAAATATTTTTGGTATTTCTGATTTTCAATAAGGTTCATCCTTGAGTGATAAACAATTTCAGCAAGCCATTAAAAATATAATTTTGCATTGTATTGTGTATACAAAGAACTGTTCGTTTGAGCATCTTTTTTCTGAGATTAAATATTTTTTTATTTATCTGATTTTCACTAGGTTTCATCCTTGGGTGTTAACACACTCTCACACTCAAGTTTCATCAAAATCTGTCAACAATTGGACATTGTAGAGTGTTTACGGGAGTTTCAGAAATAAAGGCAATTAGAAATATCATACTAAATATTTATTTTGATTTATCTGTTAGTCAATAGGGTACATCTTTAGGTGATTGCAAATACTGAAAGTTACATCAAAATCTGTCAAGAATTGTGTCTTCTAGAGTTGTTAAGAGCAGTCTGGTAGGAAGGCAGAACATTGGTGACAGCAATATATGCTCCACACTTTTTATTACAATATCCGTACAAAAAAAAAAAAACAATCACCACTGGTACTTACTTAAATCTTCTGTGTACCCAACCATATTCACCAAGTAAATTTTTATACAAAGGATTCTGCAATAGAAGAACTGAATAGTTACAACTTAAATGGCAATGATAAAGCACATTCATTCGTTTCATTCAGAATTTGCCAATAATAGGGTTTTCATGCTATACAACAAGATAGCTTGCCAGGCAAGGTAATATACGCCCACTGGCAGCATTTATGTCAGGCGCAATAACTGACACTAAATATTTTTCGATTTATCTGATTTTCAATAGGGTTTATCCTTGTGAGAAAACAAATACTAAAGCAAAGTTTCATCAAAATCCATTCAAAATTGTTCTTTCTAGAGTGTTTATGAGTGAAATTGAACGCGTTTTAAAAAACAAGGGCAATAACTGACACTAAATATATTTCGATTTATTTGATTTATGATAGGGTTCATCCTTGGGTAAAAACAAATATTCAAGCCAAGTTTAATCAAAATCCATTAAGAATTGTTCTTTCTAGAGTGTTTACAAGCTAAAATTGAACGCGTTTTTAAAAGAACATGAGCAGTAACTCATACTAAAAAGTTTTTCGATTTCGCTGATTTTCAATAGGGTTCATCCTCGAGTTACAACACACTCTCACACCAAGTTTCATCGAAATCGGTCAAGAATTGTGCCATGTAGAGTGTTTACGAGACAAAAATTGAACGCGTTTAAAAGAACAAGGGCATTAATTCATATTAGATATATTTTGATATTTTTAATTTTCAATAGGGCTCATCCCTTGCGATATCAAACAATTTCAGTGAGTTTTGTCAACATTGGTCATGAATTGTACCTTCTAGTGTTTATTATCCAAAAAGTTAAATGCGTTTTCAAACACAAGGGCAATAACTGACACTAAATATATTTCGATTTATTTGATTTTCAATAAGGTTCATCCTTGGGTAAAAACAAATACTCAAGCCAAGTTTAATCAAAATCCATTAAGAATTGTTCTTTCTAGAGTGTTTACAAGCTAAAATTGAACGCGTTTTCAAGAACATGAGCAGTAACTCATACTAAAAAGTTTTTCGATTTCGCTGATTTTCAATAGAGTTCATCCTTGAGTTATAACACACTCTCACACCAAGTTTCATCGAAATAGGTCAAGAATTGTGCCATGTAGAGTGTTTACGAGACAAAAATCGAAAGCGTTTAAAAGAACAAGGGCAATAATTCATATAAGATATATTTTGATCTTTCTTAATTTTCAATAGGGCTCATCCCTTGCGATATAAAACAATTTACAAGCTAAAACTGAACGCGTTTTCACAAACAAGAGCAATTACTGATGTTAAATATTTTTCGATTTAACTGAATTTCAATAGGGTTCATCCTTAGGTGATTACAAATACTCATGCCAAGTTACTTCAAAATCGCTCAAGAATTGTGACTTGTAGAGTGTTTACAAGGCAAAAATCCAACACATTTTATAGAACAAGGGCAATAATTCGTATCAAATATATTTCGATATTTTCTATTTTCAAAAGGGTTCATCCTTGGGTGATAAAAAATTGAACGAGTTTTCAAAAACAAGGGCAATAACTGATATTAATTTTTTTTCGATTTGACTGGTTTTCAATCGGCTTCATCCTTGGGTGATAACAAATACTCAGGCCAAGTTTCATTAAAATCCATTAAAAATTGTTCTCTCAAGAGTGGTTACAAGCTAAAATTGAACGAGTTTTCAAGAACAAGGACAATAACTCATACTAAATGTTTTTCGATTTCGCTGATTTTCGATAGGGTTTATCCTTGAGTTATAACATACTCTCACACCAAGTTTCATCAAAATCGCTCAAGAATTGCACGTTGTAGAGTGTTTACGAGCCATTCAAGAACAAGGGCACAAACTCATACTAATTTTTTTCCGATTTCGCTGATTTTCAATAGGGTTCATCCTTGCGTGATCATAAACACTCATATTAAGTTTCATCTAAATCCGTCAAGAATAACACCGTGTAGAGTGTTTATGAGCAATTGTAGACGGACAGACAGACGGACGGATGTGGGTGACGACAATATACGCCCCCCATTTCATGTGGGCGTATAAAAAGCTGTGTCTTGTGAAAGACAATGTAGACATTAAGGAAAAAGCCTAATGTTATCTTCTATTAACTCTCCTGCGTTGGATATTGTCACAGTAGTTGAATCTGTTAGAAGTCAGACAATGGCGGGATATTGTTGATATTGTTGTAATGCGCAGGGGTGTAGATCTATATCCGGCTTATTGTTAGCAAGTTGCGTTCAGATGGAAAAAACTAAGCTGCCTTAACATTCCAAGACTGGTTTAGAGCCACCTCTTAAGTAGGTGCAAGTTAAGGTAGCTTAATTTCAACCTATCGCCGATCATGTTCAGATGACTAAAACAAGTGGTTGCCTAGCAAGATACGCTCACTTTGAAATATATTTTCTGTTTTAACACAGGCAAAATTAGGTCTAATCCAAGTTCTCGTCAATATAAACGTTCACAACAAATTTCATTAAAATCAGATGAAAACTGTATTGTCTATCGCAATCACAAGCCGCATTTGACTAAGACAAGTGCAATAACTCAAAAACAGTATATCGAAAATTTAATTTAGAACTTGACCAAGATGACATCAACTTCAATGATCACACCAAATTACATTCCAATCAGATGAAAACTTGTCTCTATCGTGTTCACAAGTCTATTTCGACACAATTTGGCTTCGTCAAGGCCAATACCTAAAAAAACGTACACCCGAAAATCGTCACGATCAAACTTTTCCAAGATTTCATCAATATAAATGATAACACCAAAAATGCATTCAAATCAAATGGAAATTGTGATATCTATCGCGTTCACAAGCCAATTTTGACGCGTTTTAGCTAAGTCAAGTGCAATAACTCAAAAACCATTCATCGAAAAATCGCCAATTTCGAACTTGTCCAAGATCTCATCAATATAAATGATCACAGCAAGTTTCATTCAAATTCGACAAAAACTGTAGCCTCTATTGCGATCATAAGCAATTGCGGACGGACGGAAGGACGGACCGACAGACAGGGGTGAGGACAATATACGCCCACATTATAAAAAACAGGCTTGAAGAACGGTTTGCAATAAAGCTGCCTTAACTTTACTCCACTAAAGTTAGGGCAGCTTTATTAGTCTAAGAGTAGTGTCTAGTGAATAGACCTCGCTCTCATGTCTATGATTTTGAATTATGGGTACCGGACCGTACTTTTAGTAGTCTCAAATGCAACAGATGATTTTTTGGATAATTTTCTTTATTTCAAGTTTTTAATGTTTGCATTAAACCAAACCAAAGTAGGCCTAGCCTTTCTTATTTATGTATTTATTTCCATGAATTCAAAGATAAAAGTTGATGCAATAAGCTATCTGCAATTCGGGGCTGGTCATGATCAAAGGATATCTATTATATAATTTCATGACAGTAGTATATACTTTGGTGATATATAGAATCGAAGTGCATACAGGTAGGCCTAAAATTATTAGTTACAAAAGCAATGTGTGAATAGCAAACAGGTTACATAAAAATTGAATTCAATGTCAACCGATTTGCGGTTTGTCTTACTGTTATCTTACCCTTAAAAGTTCTGACATTTGATTTCCATGAACAAACACTACACTCTTTTTCAGGCATTGGCCTGACATTCTGTTAGCGGCGAACATTTTCTATAATTTGTGTTTTATCGTGAAGAGAATAATGCCCTTTGCCTGCACGTGTATGATGTAAAACCTTGTACAGCCTTGCGCTTGCGTCAGCTTGACCCTGTTTCAGCATTTCCGGTAGAAGGACGGGAATATTCTTCAAGGGAGGCAACACAATTATTTGTTTTCAAGCAGACAACATTTATTTCTTTATATGGCATCCAGTGTCTCTATATACGACACTGATGGTATCGTAATGTTCTAATTTGGTATAATCAAAATGTATCTCCCAAGGATCCAAAATTGAGTTGTGTCCACTTTAGTGTGGGGATGGGGACCCTGCGAACAGTCATCTACCGTTGCGCCGAGAGATTCCAAATTTCAAAGTATCGGTAGTCTAGGCTTTACCTGAGCAGCTCAGTTTTGGAATCTACCACGAGGAATGATACAGGAATATTAGTAGGCCCTAAACGAAAACGCAAAAAAGGAGGCTATCTTGATCTGACATGATACGTTTCAAATATTTTGGAGTCTACTGTTGCGCAATGGAAAACAAACCATTTTAGAACACTTTTAGGCCTACAACATTTTGGGATAGACAATTGTTATAATTAATTAATTAATCAATTTCACTAATCAAACTTTCAATTTATGCTTTTCAAGGGATTTCTTTCTAAATTTGACAAAAACGACCCGTCTTGTTCTCTTTTTAGCCCTTTTCATTCATAGACCTTTGAGGGGCAATCTCAAATCCCCTGCCACTGGTCAGGTGGCCGAGTTCAAGTCAGCAGACAATACGATTTGCAGACAAAGTTCAAGTGGGCATACGATAAGATTTGCTTATTTACATTGTGCTTATAAGTGTGCCTAATAAGAGAACGCCTTGGAAAATTAATGGTTCAGTGAGCTTTACGTTTGCTCGCTAGCTTAGGGGTCCAGTTTGTTATTAGCCTCGATAGTTATCTAAATGTCCCTCATTGCAAACTGTATGGCGCTGTCCATTATGGTGCAGAAGAAAACATTTCATTTCGTTTCAGATGAATTTGTGAATAAATATGAATGGAAGTGACAATGTGGCGAATATACGGACGGACGGATCGACCGACCGACGGACGAGGACAATATACGACCGCATTATAATCTGACATTAATAAGATAGCTTGCCAGGCAAGGTAATATACGCCCACTGGCAGCATTTTTTTCGAATAAAAACTTTTCAGTAAGGTAACAATTACTGGGATGAAATATTCAACCTTCCAACCTATTTTTTTCTAGGGTCTCTAGTTTCATTGAAAACTGTCAAGAATTGTACCTAATAACAACTCATTGAGCGGCAATTTTTTTTTTTCGGGAAGCTCAACTCGAAAATGGTATTCAAATTTGGTTTGAAAAATCTGATAAGATACGTACTAGAATAGAAAATGAATATTTATAAGTAAACTTTTTATGCATCGGAAGTGAGAAATTGCATAATAATAATTGAATAATTGCATAACCTTGTAGCTAATTATCTGATCGCTTTGAAAAGAAGTCGCCTATAGAAATAAAAAGACATCATAAAAAATTTTCTTCCACTTCCAGTTTTTGCGTGAGAACTTCCGGTTTTTCAGAACCACGTTGGGTGACCCAACCTCCGGTGTATGTAAATAATGAGTACAAAAGCTATACATATAAACTATCAGGCATAATTAGAACCAAAATTAGAGGAAAAAATTCTAACCGAAAGTGAAACTGTATGTGTTATCAAAAAAGGTGACATTTAGCAAAATTTTAATTTATCCGCTAATTTTCTCCGATTTGTACGATTTTGGTGTTTTTTGAAACCTTGTTACTGGTTTATTTTCATTAAAAATTTTTTTTAGCCCGATTGATTTTTAAAAAAAAAAATTAAAAGGCTATATCAAATCACCTTGACCTTCAATGACCCTGAATTTTTACAAGTAGAATGTTCTTGACATTAGCTATCAACACATGGGCCTATAATGGTCGACAACAATTTTTTTGTTCCAGTTTTAGTTTTTAAAAAAATTTAAAAGGCTATATCAAGAGACCTTGACCTTCAATTACCTTAATAGTTTTCAAGTAAAATGTACTTGACCAAAGCTGTCCATGCATATGCTAATAATGGTTGTTAAAAAGTTTGTTTTGAGTGTTTAAAAATTCAAAAGGCTATATCACGTGACCATGTATCAAGTGGCCCCATAGGGGTTGTTTGCCACTTTCAGTACTGTTTTCAGTTCTAGTTAAATATTTTTGGTATTTTTATGATGCGCAATAGGGTTCACCCTTAATAATATTTTGATGTTTTTAATAGGGCTCATCCTTGGCTGATATTAAACAATTTCAGCAAGTTTTGTCAAAAATAAATGTTTAGAGTGTTCACAAGTAAAAAGTTGAAAGCGTTTTTGAAAACAAGGGCAATAACTGAGACTATATATTTTTCGATTTATCTGATTTTCAATAGGGTTCATCCTTGGGAGAAAACAAATACTAAAGCCAAGTTTCATTACAATCCATTCAAAATTGTTCTTTCTAGAGTGTTTACGAGTTAAATTGAACGCGTTTTCAAAAACAAGGTCAATAACATGTACTAAATATTTTTCGATTTTCAATAGGCTTCATCCTTGGGAAAAAACAAATACTAAAGCCAAGTTTCATCGAAATCCATTAAAAATTATTCTTTCTATAGTGTTTTCAAGCTAAAATTGAACGTTTTTTTTAAAGAACAAGGGCAATAACTTCTACTGAATATTTTTCGATTTATCTGATTTTCAATAGGGTTCAGCCTTAGGTGAAAACAGATACTCAAACCAAGTTTCATCAAAATCCATTAAGAATTGTTCTTTCTAGAGTGTTTACAAGCTAAGATTGAACACGTTTTCAAGAACAAGGGCAATAAATCATACTAAATATTTTTCTATTTCGCTATTCGCTATTTTTCAATAGGATTCATCCTTGAGTTAAAAGACACTCTCACATCAACACCAAGTTTCATCAAAATCCGTCAAGAATTGTGCCATGTAGAGTGTTTACAAGACAAAAATGAAAAACATTTTAGAGAACAAGGGCAATAATTCATAGTGGATATATTTTGATATTTTTTTATTTTCAATAGAGCTCATCCCTGGGTGATAACAAACAATTACAGCTAGTTTTGTCAACATTGGTCATGAATTGTGCCTTCTAGAGTGTTTATAAGCCAAAAAGTTGATCGCGTTTTCAAAAACAAGGGCAATAACTGACACTTAATATTTTTCGATTTAACTGATTTTCAATAGGGGTCATCCTTGGGTGATAACAAATACTCAAGCCAAGTTTCATAAAAATCCATTAAGAATTATTCTTTCAAGAGTGTTTACAGAGCAAATTGGAGACGGACGGACGGACGAGACAGAGACGGACAGACAGACGAGACGGACGACGGACGGACGCAGACAGACAGACAGACGGACAGACAGACAGACAGACAGACAGACAGACAGACAGACAGACAGACAGACAGACAGACAGACAGACAGACGGGGTGACGACAACATACACCCCCCATTTCACATCGTGTGTATTTGACCTGGAAGCAGTCATAAATATTTATGATAATCGGTGTAATGAAAAGCACGTGCATGTATTCAAAGTTGTTCTAAGCTGCCGTGATTTGTTATTGACATGTCGATTTGTCTATATGCTTTGCTCCGTACATCAATAAGCTTCATGTTTGGGCTTTCACATAGTGTAAATATGTTATTTGTGTGTATTGTTTTGTGCTCCAAATTGACGATTGAACACAACTATCAGATCCGTTCATAGTGGAATACTATCACGTTGAAAAGTAAGTCTGTCAAACTCTTAAATATAGCGTTCATAATTGTTATCAGAAAAAATGATTAGCCTTTAAAATTTTAATTATATCAATATCTTTCCTTTTATTGCTTCCTTTTTTGCACGCACCCCCAAAAATGTTTCAATAAATAAATCTGTCGATTGGAAGTTTCGAATGCTGTCGTATTGTTCAAAAATCGGTTTTATTTAATCTGAACTACTTGTTGGTCCATTTGATTTCAACCCTATATTTACGAGATTGCTGGAGATATATTTTGTTTACCTATTTCCCATTTCAATATAGTTTCACAGAAAAGCACATACCTATCAGTGATGTTGATCTGAGGGACTGACATGAAGAGAGTGTTCGGACGAGACAATAAACCGAGGCTCCGTGTTCTACAGGTAATGTACGTTGAAAATACCTCGACAGATAAAAATCGCACAAAAGTGTTGGCTTATACCACTGCGCGGTTCTGTCCGCCTTCATTAGCCCAAGGTGCAGAAGAGTAGGACGAAAAACTCCATTAATTGCATTTTGTACAGTGTAGACCTATACGTATAGGACGGTGAATAAATAAGCAAATAACTAACGATTTTATTTAATTACACTGTTTCTTTTGTATCACATGTTTTTACAAAAAATGCACTATAGATTGGCAATGATCTGACGGAATATTTGGTACAGTTAAAGGATTTAATACATTGCGACACAGTTTTTAATTTCTTCAGACCAAAATAATGTGGAAATTATCCCCCTTTGACCACAAACAAATTCTTCAACAAATTGACGGAAGGTCAATGAAAACAATTGTATCCATTCATTCATTTTTTCGTTGACTCATCAAGGATTTCCAGAAACTTATGTCGGCATCATTTAATGAATAATTTCTACTGGTTCGGAACGTATTTTAACACAAATGTCTTTTTACATTATTATTGTCACTTACGAATTAACCCTTTTTATTTGTCCGTCATATTTCTAATATCAAAATAAAGTTTACCTTAAGGTCATAGATGTCATACCTTTTCATAGATGGCAATTACTCTCCTCAGGTTCATCTGCGTTACCGTGTTCCTCAAGGTTCTTAGGATGCGACAATGCCTTAACGAAATTCGTAGTTGGATGTCAAAATTAACAAATGAAATGAAATTTTTCTGAACCTCGATTATTGAAAACAGACAACGCCATTCAGTGTGCAATGAGGTAAATTTTTCCACAACAGCGGAATTATCCTACCTAATTTCCAACAGCAGAGTAATCTTTATCGTTGACAGCCTGTAGCACACGTCGTATCAGTGTACTGTATAGTGTACTGTATCATCTACAATCATTTAAATGGGCATTCTTAAATATACATTTGCACCTCAACCTGTGCAGCTTAGCCCTATAGAACAACATAATTATAAGCAGGTGGCCGACGCCACCCCCAAAACTCAAATTGTCATAACAAAAATTCACAATGACGCTGCAATATTGTTATAAGAAATCACTCCAGATTTGATTCAAGGACACTTACTATTACAATCACTTGTTTTTGACTCACATGTTTTACAGAAAGGGCACCATAATTGTCAATACTCTGAAAGAATATTTGGTACTGTCAAAGGATTAAATACAGACCGTGCGACTTATTAATTTCTTCAGACCAAAATAATGTGGACGTTATTTCCCTTTGACAACTTTATCGTCACTTTATCGACCTTTTTTAGACTGTCTCTAAATCGCGTTTTAAGTTCCAAAGTATATGGTATATTTCCTATTTGAGTCTTTTGGTCTGCAATCCAAATCTTTAGACCATGCCGAAACTCGTCATATTATGACGCAACAAGATATGATGATATAAGCAAAAAGGGTACCATAAATTTTCAGGGTTCTAAAAGACTATTTGGTGCAGTTAAAGGGTTAAATACTGTAGGTGCGAAGCGGTTTATTAGTTTCTTACCCAAATAATGTTGCCAAATATTTTTCAATTATATCGAACACATATATTATTTTTAAAAAGTGTCCATTATGTTTTAGTTGTTTGGACCGTCTGTCTTTTCACTGAGAAAGCAATTCAATTATACATACAGTTTTAGTTACAACGTTCCCATTTGATAAAGTGAAATACAGCGTGTTTTTGATTCTGTTTTCTCTGATAGGCCTTTCTTAACAATTGCATCTATGTCAGTTTTTTTCGAAAGGTTTCATAAAACTTGTTGTTGTGGCATTAAATTTCGATATATATCTTATTTCATCTTCTTTTTGCTCTTATTTTGTTGTCATCAGATGGAATATCAGGAAAAAGGTCTTTCCGTATTTGAAAACCGGGTTTTTCATACTAAATATTATCCATTGGCTCGAATTCGGATGTATTTCTAAAGGTTGCTTGAGTTATAAATATACACAACAAAAAAAGTGTTGCACCTCCCTACTATTTGGTATAGTTCTGTTCTGTTGATTATCAATAAAGTGGACCATTGACTGTAACATGAACGTAATTTTTGAAAATCTGGACTTTATGGCTTGTGGGAATGTTGTGTTGAAATTAGGGTGTAAATTAAGGAAAACGAAAATGCAAAAAAGTATGGTGAGATTTTATTGTTGACAGAGCTCTAACGGGATGTCAGAAAGCACAAATGGTGATCAGAGAATCAATATCAGTCAATATCGGGTACTTCCACCTCGCACTTGGATCACTGCTTCCAGCCTCCTTCTCATACCCCTCACAAGACGTTGGAATGTTTGCATGGGCAGCTGACGCCACTCCTCGTGCAAGGCTGCTTCCGGTTGGTGCAAGTTCTGTGGGTCGCGAGATTTAGTCATGCGCCACAAAATGTCCCAAACATGTTCCAGAGGATTAAGATCTGGACTCATCGCTGGCCAAGGGATGTTCTGGACAGCATTGTTGGGGATGAATTGGGTGACAGCCTATCACAGCGATGAGGCCTAGCGTTGTCATCCATAAATACGGGTCTGCTGGCTAATGTGTGATCATCAAAATGCGAAACAACAGCTGGATCGAGAACTTCGTGGAGGTAGCGAGCCCCTGTCAAATTCCCTTGTATGGTTACCAAATCCAGCTTGCAATCAAATGAGAAGCAGCCCCATACCATAACCGAATCACCACCATAGGCTTCCGTTGGCATGATGTTCCTTGGTACATAAGCTAAGCCTGGACGCCTCCAAAACTTCACTCGGCCATCCACCACATGCAGGAGAAATCTGCTTTCATTGGACCAGTGCACTCTCCTCCAAGACCTCAAGTTCCATCTCCTCCTATCTTTACACTAGGCCAAACGCCGTCTTTTGTGGTCGTTTGTGAGTTTAGGACGCATGATCACTCTCCCGCAGCACGAAGTCGATTCCTTACTGTTTGGTAAGAGATTGGATGATAACGGAAACCTTGGCGTTTCAGGTAGGAACTTGAAGCAAATGGATAACGCCTCACAAGCCTTAGTAATCTTCTGTCATTTCTAACGGCGGTCTTGCGTGGTCTTCCCGACGGTCTGCGGTTCGCAACATCATTCTCTTGTGCATGTTTTCTGAACATACGGCTAATTGTGGAGTAGTGGTGTCCAACTCTTCTTGCAATCTCCTTGAAGGAATGCCTTGCTCTGCGCAGGCCAATAAACTGCCACTTAACAACTTCTGACATTCGTCTACCCGGCATTTTGTGTGTGAATGGATTGGGCTGTTTAACAACGATTTTTTATACACGTTTTTCTACCACAGGGAGATACTGCATTTTGCAAAATTCATGCCTCATGCCTTTTTCGTGCACATTGTTGCATTTGCGCGATTGTTTTCCAAAGAAAACCACAATGAATCAAAACCCAAATTCCCATGGGATAATGCCCTACAAGATTCCTTTCGGGTGGTCTCCATCTTATGGTGTACCAGTGGTTTTAATATGGGGTGCAACACTTTTTTGTTGTGTATACATCGTTTTTACTTGATGAATACATTGTGTGTAGAAGACGTTTGCAGAGTATATTTGCCACAGTCTAAATCTAAACCCACATAACTATTAATCAATCAATGAGTTGTGTTGATTACAATTAGTTTAACTTTGTAGGGCTATTATTTAAGTAAGAGCAAAATCAGCAATATTTTCGTACTCTATCCCTTACGTAATCAGGATCTTCAAAAATGATGTGTTTAAAGGGGCAGCGTGCATAATTTTCATTATCAAAACTATTTCAAAAGATATTATGCTATTTCCATTAATGGACAAACGCAATTTGTTTTAAAAGGGCTTATTAAAACTAGGGAATAGTTTTTCTTGTAATAATATATTTAACAAAGTAAAGATATTGATTACATACATAGTTTCACTGTCATCGTTTTAGACACATTCTTAAAGGCACACTCTTATTTAGGCACAGTGGTTTAGGCACGCCCTCAATTAGGTAGTATAGGAGATTTTTATAAGTTTATGTCGTCTGCTATTGCTAATGTTTACACAATTTGATCAAGGAATGAGAGTATTGTTATAAACCGTTATGTTTCGATATTACGTGCTAGACCAGACTGTAAATGGGCGTTCATTGACTATAAAAAGGGTCAAGAAGCAAAGGATGTAAATGTAGAAGTAGGTCTAAGACTCATTAAACTATAAAATTCTCATGTAAGATCAATATAGATCGTATTATCATGCTGAGTGGACGTTGATAAAACAATTTGTTATAAAATGCGGGTTTAGTATATACTTTATATAATTTTAAGATTTAAAAGAGCCTGAGCTAAGATTCTTTATATAATAAAACTAAATTAATGTTACCATTATGATTGCGAGAGCAGAGCAAGCATTTCTACTGATATACACAGTCTGTCTGGCACACGTTAAGATCAGATTTAAAAATTTGCGGGAAATTTTCTCAAAACTAGCTTGTAGGCCAAATGAAATTAAATACTTAAAATCATTATAGTTTAAACGTGTAGGATGTATATCTTGGAGCATTTCCCGAAGTAAAGACAAAATTCTGGAGGTCAGGGCATTCTAAAAACATGTAATGAAGTTTCTTCGTAATCATGACATACGGGACAATTAAGGTTCATTTACCTTCCCTATGTTATATAATCTAACCAGGTCCATAGACACCATGAGCTATACGAAAATCAAGGTCAACCCTCTTTGGAGATTTTTAAAACTTAAAAACATTACTCCAGGTTATAGGCCAGTTAACTTTGAGATTGTACTCCTCCCACCGAGTCGGGGTCAATGCCTTATTGTTCAGTATAATCTCAAAGCAGAATTTAGATGTTCAATGTATAAAAGATATAAAGTGTCCGTTTAGATTAAAACTGTCGTAAACCGGGATAAGAAGATTTGTTTAAATTATTGTTGCACGCACCAGAGTTTAAAGAAAGAAACAATATATTTCCATTATATTTAATTATATTTAGAAATCAAAACATGTGCAAATAAAAGGTGCTAGGTTCGGGACGATTTGTGGTCGTCACTAACAATGAGGATAATAAAATTACATACCTTAAGTATGAAAATCTTCAAACAAATTCTAAATTTAATCTGAAGCTTAATTAAAATTGCTCGGCTGAAGCTTGCACAGTACTTATATTTGAATCTGTACTGGACACATATGGACTGGTCACGACATGTGACAAGTGTGATACTTTACACTAATTATATAAAATCAAGAACCCATGCCACAACAAGGAAACTGACAAGATATCATCTATTACATGTAAATTTAAATTAAAAAATATTTTGAAACATAAAACACATTTTATTAGAATAATTAAGAGTACTGGCTAATTAACAAATACAGAAGTGATACAGTGGTCGAGATAAACAAGATGGCGGCACTAGAGAGTAAATAAGCACAGTGACCACAAAAGTGATAATAACTTTAGGCACACTATACACTGACATGAACAATAAAGATATGCACGCGAAGAGAAAGGTATCCAGTTAAAACGGTAACATGTCAAAACGGTAACAAATTTTAAAAGTCAAAACGGTAACAATTCCACCAAAACGGTAACAGAAATTTGGTTAAAACGGTAACAACTCTGCTAAAACGGTAACAGGTATATTGGTTAAAACGGTAACAAACAAAAAACACCCGATAAATGTAATCTAATGTTATCGAGAGTAGTATTAACTCAAAATCGGTGATTGAAAACAACTCAAGCAATTTTGGCCTATTGATCAAACTCATATTACCGACATAGTAAGCTAACAGATTTCCTGTCAATTATCATAATTGGTAATCACGATCGTTGATTAAAAGTATTCTACCGACATACCAAGCTAACGGCTTCTTTCCAGCTAGGTATATATAATGATCCAAATTTAAAACATATTATATTCTCTGAAATATTCAAAATGGCATCGTGTGTTTCATGTAATGAAGAAGTTAGACCGCGTCAAGAGGCCCTTCAGTGTGACGGATGCCAACGTTGGCAGCACAGAAGATGTGAAGAGAAATACTAGATCTACCTAGTTAACATGAATAATAATGATAATTGTAATTTGCCTATCCGTGCCGACGACTTTAAATCTTACAATATGCGCTAATAGATATATATTTATATCTATTAGCGCATATTGTAAGATTTAAAGTATATATTATATCTATTAGCGCATATTGTAAGATTTAAAGGGGCACAATCTAGATTTTTAGGGGTCGTTTTGGGCCTTTGTTACAGTCCTCAGAAATACTCAAGCTCTAAGAAAATCGCAAAATACCTTGAAATATACCTCAAAAATTTCACTTTTTATTTTTTTTCCGTGCTGTACGCGGCTGGTCTTCAGTCAGTCTGAAAATTGTGTGTCCTGTTGACAAAATCTACAATTGTTATTACATGTACTTTCTTTTTGTTTTATCAGTGTGGGCCTGCGCAGTAGTCTATTTATAACTCTTTGATTTTCCAATATGGCGGGACGTTCATAATATCTTAAGACATTATGAGTTTCAAGGACAGGCAAATTACAATAATTATCATTATTATTCATGTTAACTAGGTATATATATACCTTAACGAAATTCGTAGTTCGATGTCAAAATTAACAAATGAAATGAAATTTTTCTGCACCTCGATTATTATATATATTATATATATATATATATATATATATATATATATATAGATAATAAAATAATAGGACATACACCATCCTCATTACATTATATCAACCCAAGGCTGTGGGATAGACTCTTTATTCTAATTAAAGATTTTAGCAATGTCTTTAGAATTAAAATCGGGAGTGAAATTCGATTATTTTGTCAATAACAGACTTGTCATAGGGCCGAACTCTTTACATTTTCTGCACCTTATTGTGGGGAACTTGGCTTATCTCGTGGTCGAGGGACATAAAAATACACCTTCGTTCGGTTATTATTTAGGACTGCACAGGATTGAACTCCGTCTGATGTGTCTAAATTCAGGAAGCGATTGTAAGTTCTCTGGGAATTTATACTTTGCATGTCGAGTGCCATCAGCAACGTTGGGTTCTAACAACAGGTCGTTATCTTTCGACAGTACATGAATATTGATTATTTATACTTCCTCGACGTGGCTTAGCTTACTACAACATAGGGCGATGAGCATAATCTTATTTCATAAACGACATCTTTTATCTTTGGGCTATCACACAATAATTGTGGCATTTTCAACACAGTATTGAAGTTCTCGGGTATTGGGGCACACAGGCATAGCAACTTCCCTCACCGATTAAATTTTCAACTGCTTCAATGTAATCAAATTTCCAACATTCACCTTTACTGTTTTCAATTTAGTGTTGTTGTTTTGGCCTATCCCTTTCACGGTTCCGTGATTGCACCAACGCTGATCCAAAGCGGGGTGGAAGAAATATCACGGTACAAGGTAAAAGAAAAAAAAAATACACTAAGATAATCCAAGTTTTAGTATCACAGTCAGGGGAGCCTTTTTGGCTCCCGACAAATCACTATTAATACGAATGAATAATAAATAATACAGTCAATATATACAGGAAAGTTATCTATAAAGTGAAAAAAAGACAAAATCAGTTTCACGGTTGAGTGATTCTCGGAGCGCCATTGATAAAATGGCTAAATAGTATAAGTTGAAAGTGAGCAATAATGCGTAAATCCGTACAGTAGGTTTCATATTCTTAAAAAATATGTATTCTTGTAAAATAGTTTTGCTGAGCTTGCAAACTCTGGAATATTTCTTACCTTAGTAATTCGAAAAAATGGCACTTAATCTACTAGACTGAGGTACTATTATTGAAGTGTGCCTTGTCAAACGATATTGATTGTACGGTACTTGACACTTTATTGATGCATCATAAAAATGCATCATAAAATATGCTAAAATATTTTCAGATGTTGACTCGACGATGATAATGTTTATTCTGTGTTAAGTTAAAATTTAATTGAACTGACTTAAGTTGTTAGTTGCAACGAACAATGTTTTATATTGTAATAACTCTCGCTCTACAAGATTTCAGTTGAAATTAAGATGCGGATCTCCTTTTATCTATTAAGGTCATTAATAAGCATACACAAAAAGATACTGATTGTTTTAGAATGTGAACCCATAGAACTCTGCATAATCTATACTGACAGTCTCGCAAAGAATCTACTCATTCTTTGATTTTCATATAATTGCTTTAAATAAGGCTGTATAGTGTCAAATTCTTGATAAGAAGCATAAAATAATTATGTGAGATATTCAGAATTACTAAAGAGAAAAGAATAGCCATATAATGCTTTTTTCCTAAAATATAAACGTTTGAGAGCTAAGGCAAATAATTAAAAATATCTTT
Source organism: Nipponacmea schrenckii (assembly GCA_030562195.1). Taxonomy (NCBI): domain Eukaryota; kingdom Metazoa; phylum Mollusca; class Gastropoda; family Lottiidae; genus Nipponacmea; species Nipponacmea schrenckii. Next base: position 8,103,150 of record JAUJPP010000007.1, on the reverse strand, counting down.
AACACTCATATCTTCAGAACCGAATGAAAATATTTTCTGCCTGCAAAAAAAAACATACTCAATAACAAATTGCAAAAAAGGATAACATGTCAACTCAACAATGTGTTGCTTAGTTTGAATTTTAAAGATATAACCCAGTCAATAAAAGATGCATTGAATATCCATTTTACTGGGCGCTGAACAAGTCAATGTAAAATTTTATCAGCTGATGGGGCCGCGTGACGTTTTCCCATACAAAACCTTCGGAAAATTATACATGTTCTGACCCAACTTCACATAGTTGGCTACCTGCATTCCAAATTTCAACTTTACAGCCCCAGTAGTTTCCCAGTTGCAGCAGTTCCAAGTTTTGGTAAGCTGCAACCAGCCACTATAGGACTCTATAGACTGGTGGCCGACCCCCCACCCCTACCCTAAAATGACCATAACTCGCCGAGTGTTCATCCTATCGACAATTTTTTGATATAAAATGAAAGATAATTCATTTCTACGTCTTTTTCAGTCAGAAACTCATTTTCGATTTTTTTTCACTTTTTCGAGAAAAATGGTTTTGAAGTTCTACCCGAATTTCAAGATGAAAATCGCTGATATTTTGGTTTGGGAAAAAGCTGCACACCAAAAGCGCTGTAACTGCCAGGGATTTCAAGGTATGGACCTGAAATTTTGCAGGGAATAACTTTACATCGTTGGCTACCTAGATTTCAAATTGCAACTTTACATCTCAACTAGTTCTCGAGTGGCAGCAGGTCAAAGTTTTGGTCTGCACCCTGGAATGTGCAACGAGCCACTATAGGACCATATAGCGGCTGGTGTCTACCCTCACCCCTTAACTATCGCAACCATAACTCGGCCAATTTTGATCCTAGAGAAATAATTTTTGTATGAAACGAAAGCTTATCCATTCCTGCGTCTTTATCAGTCAGAAACGTATTTTCGATTATTTTTCAAACTTTTGAGAAAATCGACTTTGAAAGTTTTACCCGACTTAGATTTTGGTCTGAGGAAAAGCTGGGAACCAAAAGCGCTGTAACTGCTAGAGTTTCCAGGGTATGGACCTGAAATTTTGCAGAGAATAACTTCACATAGTTGGCTACCTGCACTCCAAATTTCAACTTTACAGCCCCAGTAGTTTCCCAGTTGCAGCAGTTCCAAGTTTTGGTAAGCTGCAACCAGCCACTATAGGACTCTATAGACTGGTGGCCGACCCCCCACCCCTACCCTAAAATGACCATAACTCGCCGAGTGTTCATCCTATCGACAATTTTTTGATATAAAATGAAAGATAATTCATTTCTACGTCTTTTTCAGTCAGAAACTCATTTTCGATTTTTTTTCACTTTTTCGAGAAAAATGGTTTTGAAGTTCTACCCGAATTTCAAGATGAAAATCGCTGATATTTTGGTTTGGGAAAAAGCTGCACACCAAAAGCGCTGTAACTGCCAGGGATTTCAAGGTATGGACCTGAAATTTTGCAGAGAATAACTTCACATAGTTGGCTACCTGCATTCCAAATTTCAACTTTACAGCCCCAGTAGTTTCCCAGTTGCAGCAGTTCCAAGTTTTGGTAAGCTGCAACCAGCCACTATAGGACTCTATAGACTGGTGGCCGACCCCCCACCCCTACCCTAAAATGACCATAACTCGCCGAGTGTTCATCCTATCGACAATTTTTTGATATAAAATGAAAGATAATTCATTTCTACGTCTTTTTCAGTCAGAAACTCATTTTCGATTTTTTTTCACTTTTTCGAGAAAAATGGTTTTGAAGTTCTACCCGAATTTCAAGATGAAAATCGCTGATATTTTGGTTTGGGAAAAAGCTGCACACCAAAAGCGCTGTAACTGCCAGGGATTTCAAGGTATGGACCTGAAATTTTGCAGGGAATAACTTTACATCGTTGGCTACCTAGATTTCAAATTGCAACTTTACATCTCAACTAGTTCTCGAGTGGCAGCAGGTCAAAGTTTTGGTCTGCACCCTGGAATGTGCAACGAGCCACTATAGGACCATATAGCGGCTGGTGTCTACCCTCACCCCTTAACTATCGCAACCATAACTCGGCCAATTTTGATCCTAGAGAAATAATTTTTGTATGAAACGAAAGCTTATCCATTCCTGCGTCTTTATCAGTCAGAAACGTATTTTCGATTATTTTTCAAACTTTTGAGAAAATCGACTTTGAAAGTTTTACCCGACTTAGATTTTGGTCTGAGGAAAAGCTGGGAACCAAAAGCGCTGTAACTGCTAGAGTTTCCAGGGTATGGACCTGAAATTTTGCAGAGAATAACTTCACATAGTTGGCTACCTGCATTCCAAATTTCAACTTTACAGCCCCAGTAGTTTCCCAGTTGCAGCAGTTCCAAGTTTTGGTAAGCTGCAACCAGCCACTATAGGACTCTATAGACTGGTGGCCGACCCCCCACCCCTACCCTAAAATGACCATAACTCGCCGAGTGTTCATCCTATCGACAATATTTTGATATAAAATGAAAGATAATTCATTTCTACGTCTTTTTCAGTCAGAAACTATTTTCGATTTTTTTCACTTTTGAGAAAATGGTTTTGAAGTTTACCCGACTTAGATTTTGGTTTGGGAAAAGCTGAACCAAAAGCGCTGTAACTGCCAGGGTTTCAAGGTATGGACCTGAAATTTTGCAGGGAATAACTTTACATGTTGGCTACCTGATTTCAAATTCAACTTTACACCAATAGTTTCAGTGGCAGCAGGTCAAAGTTTTGGTAAGTGCAACAGCCACTATAGGACCTATAGCCTGGTGCCACCCCACCCCTAACTATGACCATAACTCGCCAATTTTATCCTAGAAATTTTTTGTATAAAGAAAGTTATCCATTCCTCGTCTTTTCAGTCAGAAACTATTTTCGATTTTTTTAAACTTTTGAGAAAATGTTTGAAGTTTTACCCGATTAGATTTTGGTTGGGAAAAGCTGGAACCAAAAGCCTGTAACTGCAGGTTTCCAGGTATGGACCTGAAATTTTGCAGGAATAACTTACATAGTTGGCTACCTGATTCCAAATTTCAACTTTACAGCCCATAGTTTCCAGTTGCAGCAGTTCCAAGTTTTGGTAAGTGCAACCAGCCACTATAGGACCTATAGCTGGTGGCCACCCCCACCCCTACCTAAATGACCATAACTCGCCATTTATCCTAGAAATTTTTTGTATAAAAGAAAGTAATTCATTTCTCGTCTTTTTCAGTCAGAAACTATTTTCGATTTTTTTTCACTTTTGAGAAAATGGTTTTGAAGTTTACCCGACAAAAAGATTTTGGTTTGGGAAAAGCTGAACCAAAAGCGCTGTAACTGCCAGGGTTTCAAGGTATGGACCTGAAATTTTGCAGGGAATAACTTTACATGTTGGCTACCTGATTTCAAATTCAACTTTACACCAATAGTTTCAGTGGCAGCAGGTCAAAGTTTTGGTCCCCTGGAACCAGCCACTATAGGACCTATAGCCTGGTGCCACCCCACCCCTAACTATGACCATAACTCGCCAATTTTATCCTAGAAATTTTTTGTATAAAGAAAGTTATCCATTCCTCGTCTTTTTCAGTCAGAAACTATTTTCGATTTTTTTTAAACTTTTGAGAAAATGTTTGAAGTTTTACCCGATTAGATTTTTGGTTTGGGAAAAGCTGGAACCAAAAGCGCTGTAACTGCAGGGTTTCCAGGTATGGACCTGAAATTTTGCAGGAATAACTTTACATGTTGGCTACCTGATTTCAAATTCAACTTTACACCAATAGTTTCCAGTTGCAGCAGTTCCAAGTTTTGGTAAGTGCAACAGCCACTATAGGACCTATAGCGGTGGGCTACCCTAATTTTAACGCTAATTTTGGTGGGAAAGCTGAACCAAAAGCGCTGTAACTGCAGGTTTCAGGTATGGACCTGAAATTTTGCAGAATAACTTACATGTTGGCTACCTGATCAAATCAACTTTACACCATAGTTTCAGTGCAGCAGTCAAGTTTTGGTAGTGCAACAGCCACTATGGACCATAGCTGGTGCACCCACCCCTTAATGACCATAACTCGCCATTTATCTAGATTTTTTAAAGAAAGTATCATTCTCGTTTCAGTCAGAAACTTTTCGATTTTTTCACTTTGAGAAAATGTTTGAGTTACCCGATTAGATTTTGGTTGGAAAAGCTGAACCAAAAGCGCTGTAACTGCAGATTTCAGTATGGACCTGAAATTTTGCAGGAATAACTACATGTTGGCTACCTGATCAAATCAACTTTACACCATAGTTTCAGTGCAGCAGTCAAGTTTTGGTCTGCACCAATGGACAACTGTGGCCACCCCCCCTACCCTAACCTAACTCGCATACTCGCAATTTTTTGAAAAAATGAAAGAAATTATCACTCTTTTATCAGTCATTTCGATTTTTATTTTTCAAATTTTGAGACGATTTAAGTACCGATATTTTGGTTGGGAAAGCTGAACCAAAAGCGCTGTAACTGCCAGGGTTTCAAGGTATGGACCTGAAATTTTGCAGGAATAACTTTACATTGGCTACCTATTTAAATTGCAACTTTACATCCAATAGTTCTCGAGTGCAGCAGTCAAAGTTTTGGTCTGCACCCTGATGCAAGACCACTATAGATGGGCTGTCACCCTACCCTAAAATCGACCTAACTCGCCAATTTTATCCTAGAAATTTTTGTATAAAAAAGTATCTTCGCGTCTTTACAGTCAGAAACTTTTTCGATTATTTTTCAAATTTTGAGAAAATCGACTTTAAATTTACCCGATTGAATTTTGGTTAAAAACTGACCAAAAGCGCTGTAACTGCTAGTTTCCAGGGTATGGACCTGAAATTTTGCGAGAATAACTTACATTTGGTACCTGATTCCAAATTTCAACTTTACACCCTAGTTTCCAGTGAGCGTCCAAGTTTTGGTCTGCAACCACTATAGGATCAAGACTGTGGCCATCCCCCCTACCCTAAAAACCTTCCATGTTCATCTATCGCAATTTTTGATAAAAATAAGTATTTTTTACGATTTCAGTCAGATCTTTTCGTTTGTAAACTTTTTCAAAAAATGTTTTGAGTACGATTTCAAGTGAAAATCGCTTGTGAAGTACCAATAACTAATCAGTATGCCGAATTGATACTAGTGCACATCCATGACTTAACTGTCCTCACTATTGACCACCCCATGCTAGATGTGTATACAATACCTCGCAGTCAGATTTTTAAAGAAAATGTTTGATTCGATTTTTTTTTTGGAAAGTGAATACCGACAAGTTGGTTGAATGACAAAACTTAATGTCAGTGACTAAATTCAGTATTCTTGCACTCAATTGACTCACCTATAGAGCAAGTTGGTGACCGCCCAATGACCTACGCGGTTCTCCAATTTAATAAGAATTTCAGTTTTTTTAGAAACATATTTTTTCTTTTTAAAAGTTTGATTTTCAATTAATCTGTTGAAATTGCAAAAGCTGAACCAGGTTAATGCTATTTCGAATTAATTGTCCTTTCAAATTCAATTTCCCCGAGTCCATGTTCAATTTTGTAGCAACACATAAGCCTAGCTGGTGCACCCCACCCTAATACCAACCCTTATCTAAAATTTTATAAAGAAAGAATATTCTTTTTTCGTCAAACTTTTTTTTTTCATTTAAAATTTTTAGATTCAGATAATTGATGAAAGCGACCAGATCGATGCGATTAGGATACTAATTAATAATTTCATCTTGGCAGTAGTTTGTCATGCACTCACTGTCCACCAAATGCTGGATTACGAATTATTCGTTTCTACTTTTAGAATATCGCAATTTGACTAACAATAATTTTGTTGACAAATTCATCTGCACATCAATATTCGATATTCATGAGATCATTGCACACCACATGGGCGACCCAACAAACTGCATTCCAGGAATATTAGAAATTCATTGCTTTTCATCAAATTTTTCATTTTTTATTTCAGAAAGTTAAGTTATAAGATGTTTTGTGGAAACCCACCACTAATGCCGATTCAGTGCCTATTTTTGATATAATGCATTCATTCACTTTCATTTTTAGTTTAATGTTGAGTTCAATCAATGAATCTTTGTGCACCTACACTGCAATTTAGAGACTATTTAGGAAAACTTCTTGCTTATATTTTTTCATTTAGACCTTATGTTCACACTTTTAAACTGGCCACTACATATACGAATTTCAATTTGTTAGTTATTTTTTTCAGAACCATTTCTTTTATTTTTGGAAAGAAGCAATTGGACCCATCTGGAAATCCAGTCTACGCATTTATAGACGAATTTTCACTTTCATGACTTATTTTTTTATTTAATTGTCCCAATTGAACCGATTATCAAGGCAAGGTTACCAGGTATTACCTATCAGACTTATTTTATAAAAATTCATTCACTTTGGAAGTAATTTTTTTACTGATTATTTACCAGTTGGTTCACGAAACTAATGCATTTTAGATATTGAAACTAATTGCCTTATATAACTTAGCTTTTCTTTGGATCATTTACAAGTTAAAGCGGCCACCCCTCAAATCAGATGCCGTTTTCAAATCATTGATTCATTTCATTTTTTTAGTTCCATTTATTTTTATTTGGATAATCCAACGGACCATTTAACAAATGCATACGCATTTTAATGAAATTCATTTTATCGCCTTATTTTTTCACTTTCAAGTTTAGTACGTTTGACCTGTGCAACTGCCAAGCGTTTGGATCAACTACTGGCTTACGTGGATATTTTGGTTTGGGAAAAAGCTGCACACCAAAAGCGCTGTAACTGCCGGGGATTTCAAGGTATGGACCTGAAATTTTGCAGGGAATAACTTTACATCGTTGGCTACCTAGATTTCAAATTGCAACTTTACATCTCAACTAGTTCTCGAGTGGCAGCAGGTCAAAGTTTTGGTCTGCACCCTGGAATGTGCAACGAGCCACTATAGGACCATATAGCGGCTGGTGTCCACCCTCACCCCTTAACTATCGCAACCATAACTCGGCCAATTTTGATCCTAGAGAAATAATTTTTGTATGAAACGAAAGCTTATCCATTCCTGCGTCTTTATCAGTCAGAAACGTATTTTCGATTATTTTTCAAACTTTTGAGAAAATCGACTTTGAAAGTTTTACCCGACTTAGATTTTGGTCTGAGGAAAAGCTGGGAACCAAAAGCGCTGTAACTGCTAGAGTTTCCAGGGTATGGACCTGAAATTTTGCAGAGAATAACTTCACATAGTTGGCTACCTGCATTCCAAATTTCAACTTTACAGCCCCAGTAGTTTCCCAGTTGCAGCAGTTCCAAGTTTTGGTAAGCTGCAACCAGCCACTATAGGACTCTATAGACTGGTGGCCGCCCCCCCACCCCTACCCTAAAATGACCATAACTCGCCGAGTGTTCATCCTATCGACAATTTTTTGATATAAAATGAAAGATAATTCATTTCTACGTCTTTTTCAGTCAGAAACTCATTTTCGATTTTTTTTCACTTTTTCGAGAAAAATGGTTTTGAAGTTCTACTCGAATTTCAAGTTGAAAATCGCTGATATTTTGGTTTGGGAAAAAGCTGCACACCAAAAGCGCCAGGGTTTTCAGGGTATGGACCTGAAATTTTGCAGGAAATAACTTTACATCGTTGGCTACCTAGATTTCAAATTGCAACTTTACATCTCAACTAGTTCTCGAGTGGCAGCAGTTTAAAGTTTTGGTCTGCACCCTGGAATGTGCAACGAGCCACTATAGGACCATATAGCGGCTGGTGTCTACCCTCACCCCTTAACTATCGCAACCGTAACTCGGCCAATTTTGATCCAAGAGAAATAGTTTTGTATGAAACGAAAGCTGAGGAAAAGCTGGGAACCAAAAACGCTTTACCTGCTAGAGTTGCCAGGGTATGGACCTGGGATTTTGCAGAGAATAACTTCACATAGTTGGCTACCTGCATTCCAAATTTCAACTTTACCGCCCCAGTAGTTTCGCAGTTGCAGCAGTTCCAAGTTTTGGTAAGCTGCAACCAGCCACTATAGGACTATATAGGCTGGTGGCCGACCCCCACCCCACCCTAAAATGACCATAACTCGCCGGTTTTAATCCTATCTACAATTTTTTTATAAAATGAAAGATAATCCATTTCTACGTCTTTTTCACTCAGAAACTCATTTTCGATTTTTTTTCCCCTTTTTTATGAAAAACGGTTTTGAAGATCTACCCGAATTTCAAGTTGAAAATCGCTGATATTTTGGTTTGGGAAAAAGCTGCACACCAAAAGCGCTGTAACTGCCAAGGTTTTCAAGGTATGGACCTGAAATTTTGCAGGGAATAACTTTACATCGTTGGCTACCTAGATTTCAAATTGCAACTTTACATCTCAACTAGTTCTCGAGTGGCAGCAGTTTAAAGTTTTGGTCTGCACCCTGGAATGTGCAACGAGCCACTATAGGACCATATAGCGGCTGGTGTCTACCCTCACCCCTTAACTATCGCAACCGTAACTCGGCCAATTTTGATCCAAGAGAAATAGTTTTGTATGAAACGAAAGCTTATCGATTCCTACGCCTTTTTCAGTCATAACGTATTTTCGATTATTTTTCAAACTTTTGAGAAAATCGACTTTGAAAGTTTTACCCGACTTAGATTTTTGGTCTGAGGAAAAGCTGGGAACCAAAAGCGCTGTAACTGCCAGAGTTTCCAGGGTATGGACCTGAAATTTTGCAGAGAATAACTTCACATAGTTGGCTACCAGCATTCCAAATTTTCAACTTTACAGCCCCAGTAGTTTCCCAGCTGCAGCAGTTCCAAGTTTTGGTAAGCTGAACCAGCCACTATAGGAATATATAGGCTGGTGGCCGACCCCCCACCCCCACCCTAAAATGACCATAACTCGCCGAGTTTTGATCCTATCGACAAATTTTTTTTATATAAAATCAAAGATAATCCATTTTTACGTCTTTTTCAGTCAAAATCTCATTTTCGATTTTTTTTAACTTTTTCGAGAAAAACGGTTTTGAAGTTCTACCCGAATTTGAAGTTGAAAATCGCTGATATTTTGGTTTGGGAAAAAGCTGCACACCAAAAGCGCTGTAACTGCCAGGGATTTCAAGGTATGGACCTGAAATTTTGCAGGGGAATAACTTTACATCGTTGGCTACCTAGATTTCAAATTGCAACTTTACATCTCAACTAGTTCTCGAGTGGCAGCAGTTTAAAGTTTTGGTCTGCACCCTGGAATGTGCAACGAGCCACTATAGGACCATATAGCGGCTGGTGTCTACCCTCACCCCTTAACTATCGCAACCGTAACTCGGCCAATTTTGATCCAAGAGAAATAGTTTTGTATGAAACGAAAGCTTATCGATTCCTACGCCTTTTTCAGTCATACGTATTTTCGATTATTTTTCAAACTTTTGAGAAAATCGACTTAGATTTTGGTCTGAGGAAAAAATGGTTTTTGAGTTATCGCATTTGACTTAGTCAAAACGCCTCAAAATTGGCTTGTGAACGCGATAGAGATCACAATTTCAATTTGATTTGAGAATTAGGGTAGAACTTTTAAACCAGATTTTGTCATCTCTGATTTTTTACATCTCTGGTAGTTTTCGAGTGGCAACAGTTCAAAGTTTTGTTCTGCACCCAGGAGTGTGCAACAAGCCACTATAGGACCATATGCTGGTGTCAGCCCCCTTCCCCTGAACTAAAATGGCCATAACTCGGTCAATTTTAGTCCTACAATGAGATTTTTCTTGGAAACGAGAGATAATCCACTTCTGTGTCTTTTTCTTTTAAACTTTTGAGAAAATCGACTTTGAAAGCTCACTCGAATTTTCAAGATGAAAATAGCTTAGATTTTGGTCTAAGGGAAAGCTGTCAAAAAGCGGATGTTGATAATAGGTAGTGGTTTACTTTTCATTTTGACTATTTCAAAATTTTTATGGTCATGCTTTATTGTATTTTTGTACACAAACCAAGTATTGGATTGACTTTCATATGACATTGAGAGATTTTTGGGAAAAGTAATAGAAGGTTGAATTTTGTGATTTAACATGAAATAGATGGCAACTGAATTAGCGGTCCGAGTCTAGATAGATTGCCAATCTATTATTATACTCCTGTCTCAGGTCACTGCACACAATACCACTATTTTTAGAAACAGGCCTAACCTCCCATCAATTAAATTTCTCATTATCTGGGAAATTCTGAAAAAAAAAAACAATTCAATTTCAGATATCAAATTCCAAATCTAGACCAAAAATTGGCATGCAAAAACTCCTAAGGATGGCAGAAAGAGTATTTCTTAAAGTAGCATTCAAATAGCACGGACTAAATTTAATATCATAAAAAATTTTTGTGGTCTGAGTCTTACTTACTTCCGGTGTCAGCATTCTATATCTTTTCAACAATATTTATTTAGGTTGAGGCTTCGACGTCAACAACATAATATACAGTGTTTAGCAAAAGTAAGGATTACTTATATAGAGGATCTTAAACGAGTGCTTATGTAATATGAAATTTAAGAAATGAGTCGACAAGGCCAAGGCTCACGTTACGATTAGGCCCAGTATTGTGTGATAAAGTTTAATCTAATATAGGGGCCTATCGGTAGGCCACCTCAGTGAATACAATGTTCCTTTTTAAAATTGGTTAGGGTAGATTTCAACCCACTCTCAACAAGAGTCAAAATAAAGAAACAAAAGCTAGTTTTAAGATATATACCACCACCATAGAATAATAACTAACTGTTTATTCTATGCCACCACCATGCACGGTTCATCTAAGACTGTTATTATTAAGTTAAGAGGCATTTCTTTTTTATGTGAGTTGCCACTGATTCTTAGCCACCTTAATTGTATTATTACATACAATGCTTTGATTTGATTGCATGCAAATACAACAAGCTAGTGATCTGGAACGAAAAGCTGTTAACATTATTGCTCTGATTAGCATCAACGTAAAGAGTTGGAATTAACAATAGTCATGTGAGGTTGTCTCACTTAGAAGTAGACGTGAACATTTAAACTCCCGAACTTGGACTTTGGACTAAATTAACTAAATATCTTGGTAATTTAGCTTAAATAATCCACTGTCATGCAACCCCTTCAAATTGGATAATGCACGAACTGCACGAAGGTCCTAATGTAGGAAAGGTGTCTATTGCAGTTAAGAAGGCTAAAGTTCGCAACGGCTTGACATTGTGAAAATTCATTTCAGATTATTATAGAACTTATGAAAAGGAGGCCAATCATTTAGAATTTTGTTAAATGAAAATAGATGAAATGATTGCATGTGAGCGTTTAATTTTTATTTTATTTAGGTGATAAAGAGTGAAAAGTTCCATGTCTGACAAAAAAGTATTAGTGACTGTAGGAACAACACAATTTAATGAACTCATACACCATGTTTCATCTACTCAAACAGTGGAGGTAAAAACCAGAGTTTTATTAATGAATTGTATGATATAACATGAAAGGAATCCTTTGACTCACTCTTAGATCTTCAGGGTTCTCTATCAAAATAGCTTAGATTTTTGTAGCCTTCAACAGTGATTCCTTCTTCTATTCATCAATCTTGCCCAATTCCCCTATCCTTACTTAAAACTCTTTAGAATTCAATTAAAAGATTTAGCGACAATTATGCGTCTTTTGATAAAAAATCCTTACAAGCAAGATGATTCTGTTATTAAAATCTAATAAATCAAGAGTCAAAGTTGTATAGTAGTGGATTCCCTCAAAGAGCTTTCTCGAAAAGTGTTGTCAAACTCTGTTGTTATTATCAATTCAGAAAGTTATTTCAGGCCTTACTTGGTAATGATGACAATTCAAATCATGGTAAAGAAAGGTGAAAAACTTCCTTTCTTTTCCCTTCTTGATATTAGAACTTCAATACAGAAACGATGCTAGCCCTATGCCTAAATGATCCGTACAAAAGTAAATAATAATTGGATTCTAAATAATGTGACCAAACTTTTTCTTACACATTTTGTCCATGTTGGTATTATACATAGTTTAATATTTGTAGGTATTAAAGAAACTAGGATATACAGAGTTAATGTTACAGATAGGAAATGGTAAGGAGCCAGATATTCCAGATGTGAAAAACTTCAATATAGAATATTATAAGTTTAAAGACTCTTTAGAGGAAGACATCAAAACATCTTCATTAGTTATCAGCCATGCAGGTATGTAGTATGTAATTAAGATAATTCTCTGTTTTTATATTTATTTCTCTGTTTTTATATAAAGTCTAAACATGTCAATGGACTGATAAAAAGAACTGAATTACTTTTCTTTTACTTTTGAGACTAAATTTTCCATTTTTCATTGTCTTACAAGATCACCATTGATATAACAGCAAAAATTCTATACTTTTCTGCACTCGCTTTGACTGACAAGCAATGACATGCAGCATTTGGCCAGAACAGAAGCATTAGCTTACACTTAATAACTGTGGCTTCAAGAACCTCTGGTGTTTTGTTCACAGTCAGTGCTACATTACTCTTCAATTCAGAAGTGTTATTTATTAAATTATGATTTACAGGTTCAGGTAGTATTATGGATGTCTTAGGAGCAAAGAAACCTCTATTGGTTGTTATTAATGAAAAGCTGATGGATAATCATCAGTATGAAGTTGCTGAGAAATTTGCTGATGAGGGTTATCTATATTATTGTAACACAAGGTGAGTGATTAACATACCTAGATATAGAAAATAATCTACAATATTTTGTTGTTGAAAATATAGCAAATGAAAAATTAAATGCTGTTTCTTCTAAACAATATGTTACTGATGTTATACGTTACACAATGACTTCTGTTTCATTCAAATGTAAAATCAATCATATTCTCTGTAAGAGCCTTGTTCAAATGTTCGGAATTTTCCAATAATCATTTTAATTTGCTTTGTATTTCAAAATTATAGCATAAATTATGATCATTCATGATGTAATTAGTTCAGTGAACACTAGTTGAGGGATAATTTCTTTAGAGCATGGATGATGTTAATTTTATAAAACCAAAAACTAAGAAAACATCTAGATCTAAAATCACTTTGTTTAATTTTTCCTTACTCTTTCTACAAATCTTTTTTTTCAGTAAATTGGTAGAAATGTTAATGACAGTTAACTTTAAGGACTTAAAGCCATATGTGCCTGGGGATCCATATAAATTTGCTTCAGTGTTAGACAATATAATGGGATTTTCATTACCTAAATCATAGCTGTTTATAGTGAAATCAGTAATGGTTGAGTTCAACCATGTGTTCAGCTTGAATGGGATTGGTAATTTTATTGTGATTTTATTGAAGTGTATATTGCAATTCACACTGCCATATATCAAACAAAGTGTAGGCTTTTGCTTTCTTCAGACAAATCAGTAAGTCTATCCCTGAGCTTTTCTTTTGTACAGGCGAGGCACAGGGACATTAAAATGAGGTTGCATTTTATCAATCACACCTTTTTGCCACATATTACTCTTGTCAAAGTGAACAAAACGTGAAAATTCTCAAAACCTAGCTATCCAAAAATCAATTGGGCTACAAAGAAAAAATGTAACCTTTTGAGTTGGGCCCTTACCATGACAAGGATCAGATGAGGCCAGATTTGCTAGACTCATGAACAGCCAAAAATTTGTTATTGTTACCATGGAGAAATATTATTGTTTTGTTAAATGTTGAATGTCCTGTGTACACAACATAGGATGGCCCTAAACATTGGCTCATTTCAACATTGTAATTACAAAATACCACCTTACAAAATTAGTAGAGGTAGGGTATGGGCATGAATCTTGCAGAACACAATTGATTTTGTTTTAAGGTTGAGATGGAGGCTTTATTTAAGTATAGGAAGCATCCTAAAGATCTGGTTTATGGGTTGGGATTCAAAACTTTTGTTATGTTCATGGATAAACATTTTATCACATTATAAAAGGATATGAGAACAAGATTATGAAGGCAGATTATGAAATAAACATCAACAAAAGCTTTTACATTTTTATTTGACTTCACCATAAAATCATCAATAGTTTTAAAGAAAATTTGTTGATAGCATGAAGCTTGTTTATTCCCCTTAGTAGCCAACAAATATATAATTTTTTGAGGGAATTAAGCATATCAAATTTAAATACAATGAAACAATTTTTTGCTGAATTATCTATCATGGAAATATTTACGATATAATTTTGAATAGGCTTTGGCAGCAATGGGACATAAGATAAACTTGGCTTTATACAACATGACCATCTTTTTGAATACAGTCAATCATAATAACATAACATAATAGCACTATAAAAGCACCATATACAATATTTGGATATGCATGGATATGTTAATGCCTAGAGTTCATGGATAACACAGATAGCTTGAAGGAATATATTTAACACTGCAGTTTTGTTACGGTACCTAATTCTTAATATCTAACCATAGAAAATTCACTTATGTTTTTTTTAATCTAGTTTTCAGACCACCATAATCTGAATAGCATCTTGGTTAACTGCTTGTGAATAGCACCCCTGTATTTCCATAGGATAGAGCGCAAACTACATTTTTAAGAATGCCATGTAACCGCAAACTACATTTTTAAGAATGCCATGTAACCTAAGGGTAATTATATATGAAAATCATACTGTCAAAATGTTTTGTAAACATAAATCTTCAATTTTTATATAGCAATTGAATATTTTGAAGCACTTTATGATAAATTCCCTACAATTCTTAAAACATTTTAACTCAAAATCATGAGTACTTAATTTTATTTTTAATAATATGTCTGCTATGTATTGTTTCAATTTCTTAGGCAAACTTATAATAATATAAATAACTCCCAAGGACTATTATACCTTAAATCAAATATGATTTATATTATGCAAATATAATACAAAAGAAAATCTCTTATTGTTTGGAGTAGCAAGCTCCAAAGTAAATATATAATCTGAAGGGAATGATATGAAGTTGATGATATTGAAATTTAAGAGGGATCATAATATGATATTAATATGATATTATCTGCTATTGATGTCTGACTGCACAATATTTGTCAAACAATTACACACAATAATTCTTTTAATATTAGTTAAGCAATATTAAAGCAATAGCCAAAAAATAACATGCAAATAAAGCCAACCTTTAAATAAAAAGACCTAACATCAATAATTACAATTCTTTGGCAAAAAGACACAAAGCATAACATAATAAATTAATCATTACTTCAAATCATTCACTTTGAAGAAAAGGAAATGAAAATTAAGAAACCAAATCCATTCTTTGAGTTCAAATGCAACAGCCCATCTCAAGTTAAAAATTGAAATCTATGAGGCAAACTGTCAGTTTAATACGTAGTAAAGAAACTGAAACTTGATGACAAGAAGAGATAAAATAAAGAAAGGTTTCTGATGAAAATTCCTCAACGCATACTCTCACTTTTAAATAGTTCATAGACTTCACATAAACAAGGAATTAAAACAGATTAACCAAGTGAATGATATGAAACTGCTAGGCATCCAAGAATGGAATGTGATGATATGATATAATATATAAATAATTTGCATACAACTCAGTCGTTGTATAGGATAAAATCTCTTAATAACTCAATCAGGATTCATCTTCTTCACCATCATCAGGTCTGACAAAATGAGTTTCACCAGATAACAAACATTTTGGAAACAATCCAAGATCTAAATAATCTTGTAACATCTGAAATTAAAGTGTATAGGATTCTTAATTCAGAGTGCACTGGAGGGCCAGCAATAAGAGACAATTTGCCAAGAAAGCAGCAAGACTAGTAATAACAGCCATAATACCAAGTAAGAAGGAGAAATTCATGGCTTTTAGTTTGAACTATGAACATTCAAACAGTCACGTTGCCAGTTATTCTAAATAAAGCAACTAATATAAGCTTGAAAAGTACAATTAGGTACCCACCTCTCTTAATGAATCTACTTTTAATTTAGTGTAAAGATATCTAAACCCTGTCTCTTCTATTTTACTACCATCTAAATAGGTATGTTTATTATATAATAGTTCCTGAAAAATAATTCAGTGTACCATCTTAATAGGTGTGTTTATTATATAATAGTTCCTGAAATAATAATTCGGTGTTACCATCTAAATAGGTACAGTATGTTTATTATATAAAAGTTCCTGAAATAATAATTCTATTTTTACTACAATCTAAATAGGTATGTTTATTATATAATAGTTCCTGAAATAATAATTCCGCGTTACCATCTAAATAGGTATGTTTATAACATAGTAGTTCCTGAAATAATAGTAAAATATGATTATCATCTAAATAAATGTTTATTATATAATAGTTTCAAAAATAAGAATTCTATATAATAGTTCTGGAATAAATAATTCTATTTTTTTTCCATCTAAAAAGGTATGTTTTTGTATATAATAGTCCTGAATTAATAATTCCATTTTGAAACATTTACAGTGTATCAGAATGCCTAGTATCGCAAGAATATCAATATACAATCAAAATTGGAAACAGGTTTATTTTATTGATTCACTGATATATAATGTGCCAACACTATTTACACCATTATTTACATCAAGCCATATTCCTAAGAAAATGGAACCTTACCTGATCTATACAAGGATTTAAAGGTGTGTTAGAAATATCATCTTTTTGACAAGCATCAGCCCAGGGTGCTAAGTGACTATCATTAATATCTTCCACCATACTACTCATATTCAGCTATAAAATATTATACATTATATACTTTATTTTACAAGGAAAACAACTTAGGTTCACAAATCTCTTGTCATTGCTGATTATCCCTACCCATTTACAGCTGGGTTGACTGGAATTATAAGTGAAGATGACTTAATTAAGGTCATTAGAAATTCACAAACCAATCGAGAATAATCAAGCAAATGACATCATGATCGAACCAACTGTGCTTTTGAACCTCACCCTAACAGAGAAAAGGGAGCATTACTCTTGAAGAGGGTTTGCACGGCCACAATTTTTTAGGTTCATTTTGGGTTTGAATGCATATAAATCGTCCCTTCAAATATATCTCAAACTAGAAGTTTTTACTTGTTATTTCTACTTGCTTCTTTCTTTCTATATATATATGCCTTTCTATATATCACAGGGTCTCAAAAAATGACCAATGATTTTGATGAATCTAGACTCAACAACTGCTTATACTTACCTTAGCCATATTAGACATGATAGAACCCACAAAATCATAATTAATAGAAAATATTTCTGATACTAGTTCACTTATTTCACCTTGATCTGAAATAATCAATAATAACAGAGCCTAAAACATTAAAATTCAAACAAACTTTTGTTAACGAAATGAGTCTCACTTGATATCAAGATTAATGGGTAATGTTTTTTTGGGTTTTTTTTTTGGAAAATTGTATGAATCTAGCTGTTTTGATATTAAATTTAATGGAGAATGGTTTGTCTATAACATGGAAGACAGGGATGAAACAAGGGCTGGCCTAGTTTTGGCCTTTCATAACTATTCAAATTTATCATTTTGACATGTCTGTTGCTTGTAATATTGATGTTATAGATCGTCACTTTGTGATTGTTATCAGTAACATTCGAGAATGAAAATAAAGTTAAATCTAACTAACCTGTATCCCCCTTATCACATAAATTATAGATTTCACCTGATTTACCATTGCTAAATAGATGCCAAATTGCTCGGCATACATCTACTACATGTACAGTATTCATCTTTAATTCTTTAGTCCATAGCATCTACAATAATACACAACATAAAAAAGCAATTAATCTAGATGTTTTCCTTCTCGATAATCTGGGGATTACTTCACACAACTACCGAATTAACCTTTAAATCGCATGTGTACTCAAAATGTTATTTATAATGTTTTCATAACTAACCTTCATCTTTTCATTAGTATATTTATAAATAGCACCAATCATTAGCCTTGGGGCTGAAAAGAAAACAGAGAAAATAAATCAAACTTGTTAAGAACCAGCAATAACAGGTGAAACAACATCAGAAGATTGGACTAATTCATTTTATTTTCACAACAGGAATTGTTTATTTGATAACCATTTCAAGTTTCTGACACACAGCATTGTCCTAGACAATATATTATAGCAGTTCTTATTATAATATAAGCTTACTGAGAATATGAACTTACTGGGAAAATGAACTTACTGAGTCCCTGTCTGTCTCCTAGTCTATATTATAGCAGTTCTTATTATAATATGAACTTACTGAGAATATGAACTTACTGAATCCCTGTCTGTCTCCTAGACAATATATTGTTGCAGGTCTAATTACAATATAACTTACTGAGTCCCTGTCTGTCTCCAATACAATATATTGTTGTAGGTCTAATAACAATATGAACTTACTGAGTCCCTGTCTGTCTCCAATACAATATTTTGTTGCAGGTCTAATTACAATATGAACTTACTGAGTCCCTGTCTATCTCCAATACAATATATTGTTGTAGGTCTAATTACAATATGAACTTGCAGAGTCCCACTCTGTCTCCTAGGCTACTGTATAATATAGCAGTTCTATATATAAGAACTTACTGAGTCCCTGTCTTTCTCCTAGACCATATATTTAAACAAATTCAACGTTGAAATATTGTATATTTTTTTGCAGTCATGTACTTGATGTATCCATTTTATACACATGTACTTGTGTATTTTAAACAAATTGTAAGTTGAAATAGTGTATATTTCTTTTGCGGTCATGTATTTGATCGCCGGAAATTAGATCTGTCCATTTAATACCCATGTACTTGTGTATTTTTAAACAAATTGTATGTGAAGTACTGTATTGTATATTTGGTCATGTACATGTACTTGATCCTCGGTATATAGATCTGTCCATTTAATGCAAGAACTTGCTGAGTCCCTGTCTCCAAGAACCATTTATAGCAGGTATAATTAAAATATAAACTTACTGAGTCCCTGCCTGTCTCCTAGACCATATATTATAGCAGGTCTAATAATAATATGCTTCAAATCAGGGTAATTAGACAGCTCTTTTTCAACTTGTAATTTATATTTAGCTAGATGTGTCCATGGTTCACATTTAGTATCTTCTTTAACAGGTTTCTATGAAAAGTAATGTTGAAAGTTTTAATGTGCCATTTTGTTGTAAGGGATCTCAATGTTGGATTCCAATTCTAAAGATAGCATGCCAGGCAAGGTAATATACGCCCACTAGCAGCATTGGTCATGAATAAAACATAGGCTTAGAAAATTATCGGATCATCATTAAATTTAATAGTGCACATCTTCAAAATGATATCGGTACACATACAAACAATCAAAAGAATAAATAGAGAATTGTATCCTGTAGAGTGAACACGAGTTGCAACCTATAGGTAACAGAGTGAAAAAGTCACGATATTTCACTGAAAAATTATCTGATCATCACGAAAATCAATAGAGATCACTGTCCCACAAAATAAAAATCAAAAGAATTCATAAAGAATTGTCACTTGTAGAGTGAGCACGAGTTGCACCCTATAGCTAATGGAGTGAAAACCGCTAAGTCATATGCGATATTTAGGTGAGAAATTACCCCTCATCAGGAAAGTCAATTGGGATTATCTTTATAATGATACAGACCCACAAAAAAAAAATCGCAAGAATCCATAAAGAAATGTAGCTTGTAGAGTGAGCACGAGTTACACCCTTTAGCTAATGGAGTGAAAACCACTAAGTCAGATGCAATATTTCGGTGAAAAATTATCCAATCATCACCAAAATCGATAGGGATCATCTTCATTATGACATTGACCAACAAAATAAAAATAAAAAGAATCCGTAGCCTGTAGAGTGAGCACAAGTTGCACCCTATAGCTAATGGAGTGAAAACCACTAAGTCAGATGCAATATTTCGGTGAAAAATTATCCGATCATCACCAAAATCGATAGGGATCATCTTCATAATGACATTGACCAACAAAATAAAAATCAAATGAATCCAGAAATAATTGTAGTCTGTAGAGTGAGCATGAGTTACTCCCTATAGCTAATGGAGTGAAAACCACTAAGTCAGATGCAATATTTGTGTGAAAAATTATCCGATCATCACCAAAATCAATAGGGATCATCTTCATAATGTCATTGACCCACAAAATAAAAATCAAAAGAATCCATAAAGAATAGTAGCCTGTAGAGTGAGCACGAGTTACTCCCTATAGCTAATGGAGTGAAAACCGCTAAGTCAGATGCAATATTTCGGTGAAAAATTACCCAATCATCACGAAAATCAATAGGGATCATCTTCATAATGACATTGACCCACAAAATAAAAATCAAAAGAATCCATAAAGAATGTAGTCTGTAGAGTGAGCACGAGTTACTCCCTATAGCTAATGGAGTGAAAACCACTAAGTCAGATGCAATATTTCGGTGAAAAATTATCTGATCATCACCAAAATCAATAGGGATCATCTTCATAATGATTTTTTGATGAACAGTTTTTGAGTTATTGCCCTTGACTTTTTACATCACGTCTAAATTTATTGTTGATGCAATAGAAGCTACAATTTTCTATGGATTTTAATGAAACTTGGTATGAGCATTGGAATTGATAAGACAGCGGTCAAGTTCGATTTGGACGATTTTTACGATAAACAGTTTATGAGTTATTGCCCCTGCCTCTATATTTGTTGTATACACAATAGAAGCTACAATTTTCAATGGATTTAAAAGACTCGATGTGAGCATTGGAATTGATAAAACGCCGGTCAAGTTTGAATGTGAAGATTTTTTTTGAGTTATTGCCCTTGACTAAGCAAAATTGCACCAATAGAAGCTACAATTTTCAATGGAATTTTGATGAAACTTGGTATGAGTATTGAAATTGATAAGACGGCAGTCAAGAACGAAATTGACAATGTTTCGATGAACTTTTTTTTAGTTATTGACCTTGACTTAGTAAGATTGCATCAAAATTTTATTGTGGGTGCAATAGAGGCTACAATTTGTAATGGATTTTGATGAAACTTGGTATGAGTATTGAAATTGATAAGACGGCAGTCAAGAACGAAATTGACAATTTTTTCGATGAAGGTTTTTTTT
Source organism: Nipponacmea schrenckii (assembly GCA_030562195.1). Lineage (NCBI taxonomy): Eukaryota > Metazoa > Mollusca > Gastropoda > Lottiidae > Nipponacmea > Nipponacmea schrenckii. The sequence continues at coordinate 8,082,120 of JAUJPP010000007.1, read as the reverse complement.
AGTTATTGCCCTTGACTTAGTAAGATTGCATCAAAATTTTATTGTGAGTGCAATAGAATTTACAATTTTCAATGGATTTTGATGAAACTGGGTGTGAGCATTGGAGTAGATAAGATGCGGTCAAGTTCAAATTTGACAATTTTTTTGATGAACAGTTTTTGAGTTATTGCCCTTTACCTAGTAAAATCTTGTCAAAACTTTAGAATTGCTAAGACGCTGTCAAGTTCGTATTTGAGGATTTTTATGATGAAGTTTTTTAGTTATTGCCCCTCACTTGTCAAAATTGTATTGTTGATGCAATAAAACCTAGAATTTTCAAAGAAATTTCAAGTTTGAATTTGACAATTTTTCAATGAACGGTTTTGAGTTATTGCCTTTGCCTTAGTAAAATTGCGTTAAAATTCTATTGTGGTTGCAAGAAGAAGCTTTAATTTTGAAATGATTTTGATGGAACTTGGTGTACGCATCAGAATTGATAAGACATTAGTCAAGTTTGAATTTCCGACTTTTTTTAACGAATGGTTTTTGAGTTATTGCCCTTGACTTAGTTAAATTGCAACAACAATTTTTGTGGGTGCAAAAAAAAAATCAAAAGAATGCAGAAAGAATTGTTTCCTGTAGAGTGAGCACAAGATAAATGTGAACAGACCGCCGGAGCGATCACAATATCCGCCCCCAATATATTGGTGGGCGTATAAAAAGGGAATGAATGACTGAAAATTCTACAAAGCATCAAAAAATATCTAAATTTTGAAATGTTTCTGTTTAAATATTTCTATATTGAATATGACCATATTAACTTCAGATCATCTCATGCTGTCCACACATGTTTTGGATATTAAATCCTCATCAGGACAGCTAGTCTTGACAACAAGGGTTAACTTTCAATATTTGACTTCAAGTATAAATTCAAAGTAAGCAAATGCACTGAAAATGGAATATTGATTTTAGCAAGATATTTAGAAAATGAAATGAATGGAGTTTTACGTCCTACTCTTCTGCACTGCAAGATATTTAGAAGCAGGCAAGCAGTTAATTTGAATGCAATACTTAATAATAAAAAATATAGCTTGCCAGGCAAGATAACATAAGCCCACATATCAGCATTGTAGAATCATTTTTTTCCTGTGATTTATCACACCAATGAACACACAAAGTTTCACCAAAATCCATTGAAAATTGCAACTTCTATCGGACTTACAACAAATATAGAGCCAGGGGCAATAACTCAAAAGCCATTCATAGAAAATTCGTCAATCTTGAACATAGCCGTTGTTTTATCAATTCAAAGGCAGGGGCAATGACAATATCTAAATCATAAAAAGGCTTTAAATAAAACAAGAAAATGCAGTACTCACCTTATCAGTAGAGTGCATCTGTCCACTAGAAAATTCTACATACATTTTAATATTAGGATGATTACTTGCCGCTTTCATACAGGTATTACTTAGTTTGATAATACCTTCTTCATATACCTACAATCAAATTGTAGTTATTATTATATTCATTAATATTTATTAATTGTCAGCAAATGTCAGCCCCTCAGACCTACATCACTTTCAGGGGGAAACCACTAATAAATTATGAAAGATAGCATGCGTCCACTGGCAGCATTGAATTTGAATAATAAATTGAGCAATAACTAAAAAAACATTCACTGAATGAATATTGAAGTCAAGGGCAAAAGCCAAAAAAAAATGGAAAATCGTAAAATTCAAACTTGACCACCATCTTATCTTTTTCAATAATCATACCAAGTTTCATCAAATCTATTAAAAAATTGTAGCTTATTTTGCACCCACAAAAATTGTTGTTGCAATTTAACTAAGTCAAGGGCAATAACTCAAAAACCATTCGTTAAAAAAAGTCGGAAATTCAAACTTGACTAATGTCTTATCAATTCTGATGCGTACACCAAGTGAGGGGCAATAACTAAAAAACTTCATCATAAAAATCCTCAAATACGAACTTGACAGCGTCTTAGCAATTCTAAAGTTTTGACAAGATTTTACTAGGTAAAGGGCAATAACTCAAAAACTGTTCATCAAAAAAATTGTCAAATTTGAACTTGACCGCATCTTATCTACTCCAATGCTCACACCCAGTTTCATCAAAATCCATTGAAAATTGTAAATTCTATTGCACTCACAATAAAATTTTGATGCAATCTTACTAAGTCAAGGGCAATAACTAAAAAAAACCTTCATCGAAAAAATTGTCAATTTCGTTCTTGACTGCCGTCTTATCAATTTCAATACTCATACCAAGTTTCATCAAAATCCATTACAAATTGTAGCCTCTATTGCACCCACAATAAAATTTTGATGCAATCTTACTAAGTCAAGGTCAATAACTAAAAAAAAGTTCATCGAAACATTGTCAATTTCGTTCTTGACTGCCGTCTTATCAATTTCAATACTCATACCAAGTTTCATCAAAATTCCATTGAAAATTGTAGCTTCTATTGGTGCAATTTTGCTTAGTCAAGGGCAATAACTCAAAAAAAATCTTCACATTCAAACTTGACCGGCGTTTTATCAATTCCAATGCTCACATCGAGTCTTTTAAATCCATTGAAAATTGTAGCTTCTATTGTGTATACAACAAATATAGAGGCAGGGGCAATAACTCATAAACTGTTTATCGTAAAAATCGTCCAAATCGAACTTGATCGCTGTCTTATCAATTCCAATGCTCATACCAAGTTTCATTAAAATCCATAGAAAATTGTAGCTTCTATTGCATCAACAATAAATTTAGACGTGATGTAAAAAGTCAAGGGCAATAACTCAAAAACTGTTCATCAAAAAATCTTCAAATTCGAACTTGACTGCCGTCTTATCAATTTCAATTCTCACACCAAGTTTCATTAGAATCCATTGAAAATTGTAGCTTCTATTCTGTCTACAACAAATGAATTTTTACACAATTTTACTTAGTCAAGGGCAATTACTCATAAACTGTTCATCGAAAAATCGTCAAATTCCAACCTGACCACTGCCTTATCAATTCCAATGCTCATACCAAGTTTCATTCAAATCCATTGAAAATTGTAGCTTCTATGCATCAACAACAAATTTTGACATGATGTAAAAAGTCAAGGGCAATAACTCAAAAACTGTTCATCGAAAAATCTTCAAATTCGAACTTGACTGCCATCTCATCAATACCAATTCCCACACCAAGTTTCATTAAAATCCATTGAAAATTGTGTCTTCAACTAATATAGAGGCATGGGCAATAACTCAAAAACTGTTTATCGAAATATCGTCCAAATCAAACTTGACCGCCAACTTATCAATACCAATGCTCATACCAAGTTTGATTAAAATCCATAGAAATTTTAGCTTCTATAGTTATAACAAATGTTAACAGACCGATGGACCGACGGAAAGGGGCGACAACAATATACATCCACATATTCATCTGGGCATATAAAAATGATTGCAGGGATTGTTCTTTAGGTTAGCAAACAAGCGTTTAAACCACAAACCAATCCTGTCAAATCAAATTTTCAGATGTTTAAACTTTAAATAAAGTCATACTGGAAATTTTGTTAATAAACTATAAAGGAACTTACTGGATCTGACTGACCATATTTTGTTTCAGCAGCTAAATTAACAACATAGTCAAAATCATGTCCATCAGTAGCAATAAATGAATCTTCTGCTGTGGCTACAATATTTAAAAAACTTGAAAAAAGCCTTGAATTTGAATAATATATTGAGCAATAACTCAAAATAATTCACTGAATATTGAACCCATTTGCAAAAACTCAAAAACTGTCGATAACTAAATATCATTCATTAAAAAAAGTCGTCAAATTCAAACTTGACTACTGTCTTCCAATTCTAACACCAAGGTCAATAAAAATCCTTTGAAACATTAAGCTTCTTATTGCAACCACAATAAAATTTTAACACAATTTCACTAAGTCAAGGGCAATAACTTAAAACTGTTCATCGAAAAACTGTCAAATTCAAACTTGACTGAGGTCTAATCAATTCCAATGCTCACACCAAGTTTCATCAAAATCCTTTGAAAATTCTAGGTTTTATTGCATCAACAATACAATTTTGACAAGATTTTATACTTAGTGAGGGGCAATAACTAAAAAACTTCATCAAAAAAATCCTCAAATACGAACTTGACAGCGTCTTATCAATTCTAATGCTCATACGAGGTTTCCTCAAAATCCATTAGGATTGTAGCCTCTATTGCACCCACAATAAAATTTTGACGCAATTTTACTAAGTCAAGGGCAATAACTCAAAAAAGTTCATATCAATTTCAATACACATACCAAGTTTCACAAAATCCATTGAAAATTGTAGCTTCTATTGCATCAAAAATAAATTTTGACGTGATGTAACTAAGTTAAGGGCCATAACTCAAAAAGTGGTAGTCGAAAAATTGTCAAATTCAAACTTGATCGCCATCTTATCAATTCCAATGCTCACACAAAGTTTCATTAAAATCCATTGAAATTTGTAGCTTCTATTGTGTCTACAACAAATATTGAGGCAAAAAAAAAAACGGTCATTGAAAAATTGTCAAATTCAAACTTGACTGCGGTCTTAACAATTCCAATGCTAAAACCAAGTTTCATTAAAATCTATATAAAATTGTAGCTTCTATTGTGTCTACAACGAATGTTGACGGACCGACGTTAATATACGTCCACATATTCATGTAAAAATGTGTTAATAAAATGATAAAAAAAAATTCAAATTTAGAATTACATAAAAATAAAGACATTGCTTACCTGGATTGATCAAATTACCCTGTTTAAACTCAATTAAAGGACTGGTAAAACTTTCCTTAAAAAAAGATTAGTTCTAATGAGAATCTGTAGGCTTTTTTTAGGTGCTCATATAAACAAATACTCCCTTACAACATTAATTGCAAACTGATCAACTTGATCAATCTCACAGTTTGATCTGCCTCTTAAAAGGGGTTTTAACTGGAAAATTATTGCAAATTTATACTTCAATATTTTATACTAGTACATGTATCTTGTTTTATCAACATTGTCTTAAACAATTTCATTTTCAGGAGGAACAAAAGGGTAAAAAAAGTAGAACATAGTATTGAAAATCACCCAACATACTAAGTTTTATGTTTTTCAGTGGATTTACTTGGTATCAAAACTTTATGACAGAATAACTAAAATTCAATTAATCTATATAATTAAGTTAAGATTGCTTGCCAGGCATGATAACATACGCCTACACATCAGCATTGTTAAATTATTGTTTCCTTTGATTAATAGCATCTATGTATACAAACAAACCCTTCATCTAAGTCTTCAAAATCAAACTGACTAAATTCTGACAAATTCTAAATTTGCTTGACTGCCATCTTAAAAATTCCAACGCTCACATCAGGTTTCATCAAAATCCACTGAAGATTGTAGCTTTTATTGCATCCATAATAAAATTTGGACATGATTTTATTAAGTCAAGGGAATTATCTCAAAAATGGTCATTGGAAAACGTCAAATTCACATTTAACAGATGTCTTATCAATTCCAATATTCACACCAATTAAAATCCATTGAAAATTTTAGCTTCTATTGTGTCTGCAACAAATATTAAGCCAGGGGCAAAAACCCAAAAAAACGTTTGTCCAAAAATCATCAAATTCCAACTTGACCCTCGTCAAACCAAGTTTATCAAAATCCAATGAAAATTGTAGCTTCTATTGCACCCAAAAAAAATGTTGACCGACTGACCTACGGATAGGATGAATACAATATACGTCCACATATTTATGTTGGTGTATAAAAATCAAATAAACTGAGTAATAATTTCTAGGTCGAATAAATATATTGTCTTAAATAGATATTAAACTGTTGTTTCAACTCTTATTGAAGATAACTTAAAGATTGTAAATTTTATGTCCATTCTAAGAGGTAGTATTCTTTTAATACAAATGAAGTTGAAATCAAATAGAAACTGAAGGATGGACAACAACCCAAAATCAAGAAAAAATTCATTCACATGAGAGAAATTAATATTTTCTTTACATACGTCTATGTGAAAAAAATAATTTGTCTTAGAATTTCCTAGTGTCACTGAGATAAGATAATAGGCAAGGTGTCAATGATTTATTTCCAATGGTAAATTATTTAAGCAATAAACTGTTACCCTATGGTGGTTATGTCAGGACCAAGGCTGGTTGTAAGCTTATATTCACGTTTTTAATTGTAAAAATAAGAATGAGCATGAATTGAGTTTGAATGACATCAATAAATAATAACATTATTGATAAAAAATTACAATACTCATTTTTTTGGTGATGAGACAATGGCGTTAATGGTGATATAAACGCCACACGAGCTGCATAATCCAAATTTAAAATAAGAGTCAATGTAAATATATAAACTTACCCTGTGTTGTTGATTTAACCAGGCCATTTGTGGTGGAACTTTGTCAACAACTCTAATCTACAAAACAATATTTACATTATATAATAATCTTATATAATAATATTTATTGTTTTTTTACATTTCATGTCTATGTAATACACTAATCCTTACAATGAACTAGTTTCTTCTTGAATTAAGAATCCAAAGTTAAGAAATACAATTTTGAACCTTGCAGTTGAAAAGGTATTGGTATCCATTCAAATTGATATAGTCTGACATTCTTGCCATTCCTTTAAAATCAAGCCTGTATAATGTAGCTTTGGCCCTTAATTTTACAATTTTTAAAGTTGTTAACAGCTTTTGGTTTGGTGTAGACATATACACTTCATTAAAATAAACACAGAATGGTTAATTTGATTGATACAAGGAATGATTGGCAAAAAGCTAGAAAACTTTAAAAGGGTTGTAAAGGGGTTTACTAAATTTTGTGGTTCCTGGAATTGCACTAAACTAATCACGAAGGAATAAATAAGCATAATTTGGGATGAATGACTTCATCAATCATTTATAAGCTTTTAGTGTCATTAAAATCCTTTTTATACCAAGGATAGTGTAAATTTAAATTTAAAACATTCAAATTGTACACTTTATGTGGTTTTTCACAAATACCAATACAAGTTCTGAACGTAAGTATATAAACAATGGTACAGATGGCAACAATACAAGAATATGTCAATGTAATATTAGGTGAGGTCAGAATTCCTATATACAATACTATATTGATAGTAAACAATAACTAGGCCAGCTGTCAACAACATGAATATTAATATTTAGTCTAGCCATATAGCCAACTGAAATTTGGCTAGAGGCCATCATCCATGGGTCTGTTCTTGAATTAAAATGTCGGATACGGTAGTAAATACATTCTATGCTAAACTGACCCAGAAAAGTACATTTTTAAAACCTTTAATTTCTGATTCAACAAACTTGAATTGAAAAAAACAGTTCATATTTCACAGCAACTCTGATTAACTCTGAATATTCTCTAATTCAGGTTGACAAGCAAATCTAAATTCTGGTTCAAAGTATTGAGTGCCATTTTAAGTTGTAGAAGATCTCAGATCAATTGATCAGCTATACTCAGATATCTGGTACTGATAGTAGAAAATCTAGTTTCTTTCAGATTCAGCCAGTAGCTGGATCTCCCTGAGCACCCTTTTTTTATACTTTGCCACAGTTTATATTACCTTTGATACCAAATCATTTTCAAGTAGATAGTGCACAAAATTTCTTCCTACAAATCCAGTCCCTGTAAAAAGAAAGTATTTCGTTTTAAACCTTACACAGAGAGGCTTAACAACTATGACATGTAGAAAATAATTTGTAATTTTCAAGATCCAATGCCTCCCTTCCTAGATTGTCATAATCTTTATCTAGAAAGGACTCTTAAACATAAAACGATACAGTGTGTCATAATACATGTACAAATTTTGAAAAAAGAATAAAATCTACCAGTAAGTATTTCAAATTCCATAGGCCTATATAAGTAAAATTTCATGAACCTGGAAAAGGTTCAATTCACGCATAACCTTAGTCGAATGACAAATTTATCATTCAATACCGCATACCTACTACAACTTACATAATGTATGATTATTAATGTAGGCTCTATTATAAGGTTATAGCTACATAGGCTACATTGTATTGTTTTACACAGGGTTTAGCTTCAGATAGAGTTTGGGCCTCAAATCTTGACTTTGGATCCCACTTTCATTTTTATAAAATGTTTGATGGTTAATTCAAAATTTCAAAATAAAAAATACATGATGCCTGCAACCATGATCCAAAACCTGAAATTATTTGTGAATCAATCAAAATCAAAACAGTGATTAAATTTGGATGATTGATCAGTCAACTCAATGTCAACAAAACCGTATAAAAAAATCTTATTAAGGCTATTTATTTTATTTATGAAGATAACAAATGAGACACGAGGGCAGAATATAAATTATTATCGTATTAATGTCATCAGTGAATCGATTGGCAATTCCTATTGTCTAAATTAAACGAAAGAGAGAATATCATACATACCTCCTAGAACTAATACGCGTGGTTTACTGTTGTCCTGCGCCATGTTTAGATTCCCCTTGTCACGTGATCGTGCATTAAAGGGAAACGATGCAAGAACCAGATTATGCTAAGTGAAATAATTTCAGGCTGATTGAGGTTATTTTGAATCCGATCTGGAAACCCACATCTCTATCAAAATTTTTTAAGGGGCTCTGATTGACATGATTTATATAAGAATAGGTGATGATGGTCATTCGTATGGAACGTAACATTAAACCCAGGTTCCGTGAGTTACAGCTAGGCTTGCCAAATGAAATATTGCATTCATTGCACACTGCGTGGCGTTGTTCATAAATATTTACTCAAGCAAGACAAGAAAAGTAGGATAACTGAATGACCGACCACAAACTTGAGGTAGATTAAATTATATCACAAATTCCCATAACGGGGGGGTGGGGCATTTAATGATATCAAAAGCTCTGTCGTCTGAAATAGCTAAATGCCATGCTCAGAAACACATTTACTTGTCCTTCGATAATACTTATCCAACGAAATGTTAGATAGATAGACAGATAGTTTATTTACAAAAGCATTAAGTTACAAACTTATAGACATTACTGAATATATATATATATATATATACAAGCATCGTAATAGGCGACAGGACAATAGTATAATTAGCCTAAAATGTTTTATGTTCATTATCTCGGACCGGCCTGTATCGTTATTTCTAGATAGAAGTGAGAACAATTTCCTTCACTAGGAAATAATAACTTGAAACGGTGTTTGGTGTTTACTGTTATTATTTAAAAAGATATATTGCTATCTAGTCATATCTTAATTTTTTGGTGACATCAACACTCTAAATAAACGTAATGTGGATCCCTGACACTAATAACGGACTGTGGGAGTGGACCTATAGCCAAGAAATCTCGACCTTAACTTTTATCCTCAGGGAAAATTTTTAATTTAAATCTCGTCTTATTTATTTTTTATTATTTGAGAATTTTTTAGTTTAGCATTTCTGTTTCCCCACGGTAAATTTTAATATTGATAGCCCATATCATACCATATAGGCTATAATCTTATTCATAAAACATTCGAGTTTTTTTTAATATAATTAAAATTTATTACCATTTATTATAAGATACGTTTCATTTTCGTTTTCTGAAATTTTTCTATTAAGTTTCTATTAAAGTTCCTGCCAAACGAAATGAAGTATAGTATTTTTAACCAATTACAGGAATAAGAGTTTTGGAATACATAGAGAAAAAGAAGTAGATACCTACATTTATTAAGAAACAGTGGATCTAAACGACTCGCTTTAATTGGTTAGAAATAACATCATTCAAATTGTCTTTTGGCAGAAACCCATTTAGATTACAAAGTATTATATTAAATAAGTGAACTGAAAATATCAGAAAACAAAAAAGATACAAAATACCACCTTAATTCTAATTAAATTTATGTCCTATACATGAATCGTGAAATTTCGTTAACAAAATACTACTATTTTAGATAAGCTGATAAATAATAAGTATCCGAAAGGCGAAAACACGAGTCTATGTGACTGCATAATTATTTGTTCCTTTTATTATTCTTTGTTACATTTTTTCCCAATCATATACAAATATGGATTGGCAATAATATTTTGTCCTTGAATTGTCAGGTATAATATAATAACGTATTTATAGGTAACATAGAGCCATTGGATATGACATATGGGTTTTGATTGTATAATGGACTGGAATGTTTTGTATACATGAAAAAAGTTATGTTAGTTTTTTTACCTCGAGTAATACCACTTCGAATAGTGTATACATACCGTTGAATTTGTATGATGTAAGTTCTTAATGGAAAACGTTGACTACATAACAAATAAATATATTTGTTAAGCTACTAAAACTTTTGGTTCCAGTTTGAGCCACTGTTGCAAAGAACATAAATAATGTACAAATTTTCAATATATATATATGTCATCACTGCAAAGAAAAACTTTACATCATAACAAATCTTACAATGCACGGGATGACCTGTTTTGATGCGGGATGAAATATTTCATGTTTTTATCCGGCATCATAAGAGATAATATACACACTGCATTGATTGAAAAAGAAAAGTTATATAATATAACAGGAAACCTTTAAATCATATAATTTCTTCCAATGCACCTGTTATGATGCGGGATGAAATATTTCATCAAGTAAGTTCCAAATAGAACAATTATTATCAGGGGCGTAGATTGCTTTTTCAATGTGGGGGGGGGGGGACCAGTGGCGTACCCATGATTTACTCAAAATGGATCGACATGAGAACGTTTCAGTTGAGCTTGTGACACCGTATCTTTATAGCTCTCCGAAATATTATTGAAATGAAAATCACCTCTTTGCATGTTACTGAATTTTCTAGTCATCAAATAATATGCCTGCACGAATAGAAGAATTGACGATATAAATTTCGTGCTCCTCGAGATCCGGTTATATAGGGTGCACACAATCGTATGTTTTCGCCCAATCGCCGCTTTTTTATCTATAAAATATTTATTCAACATATAAAACACAATACAATATTCGCCGCTAATTTCAAAATCGCTCGACAAATACCCTTATGTTCCCCCTTCTGTCGACAGCGATTATTATTACGCCCGTGCGATTAAATTTGTTTGTCTGCCCGTGTCCGATGTATCATACAGGGCGGGGTAGGCCCGACAGGTCGCTGGGCGACCTATACCTTTCAAACTATCAACTTTAATTTCTGTGGCGGTCCGTCAATTTTACTGATCATATGAATGATTGACGAAATTATGCGACCGACTTTGTGACGACGCGACGACGCTTCTTAATAGTGAGTGCAGAAAACGAGTAAATTGTCCCCCTGTCGCCGAAAGCGCAAAATTTCGGAACGTTTGGATGTTCTTGAATGCCAAATTATGCCTACAAAAGGCACCCTACTCAAACCATTTGTGGGAGGGGGGGGCATGATATCATGTCCTTTCCTGAATTTCTGACGGGGGGACGTGTCCCCCTGACTCCCCCCCCCCCCTGGATCTGCGCCCCTGATTATTATAATGGAAAATGTCATAATGATCCAGAGATACTTTTTGATGTGCAACAAAAGTTACCTCTCTTCAGACAAAATGAAGAGACAAAAACGATTAAAGGGAAGGAACTCAGTTAATTTAGATACCAACAATACCCAGTATAAAAGAAGACAAACCACAACTAATTTCAATTGACCGGCGTTTAATTAACTATACATGATTAACAAAAAGTTAAGTAAAAAAAAAGTTGCATTCGGACATCATAATATATTTTTATACGCCCACATTATAATGTGGTCGTAATTGTCCTCACCACTGTTTGTCCGTCGGTCTGTAGGTCCGTCCATCCGTCCACAATTCCTTGTAAACGCGATAGACACTACAGTTTTTGTCGGATTTGAATGAAACTTGCTGTGATCATTTATATTGATGAGATCTCGGACAAGTTCGAATTTGGGGATTTTTCGATGAACAGTTTTTGAGTTATTGCACTTGACTTAGTCAAAATGCGTCAAAATTGGCTTGTGAACGCGATAGAGACTACAGTAATTATCGGATTTAAATGAAACTTGCTGTGATCATTTATATTGATGAGATCTCGGAAAGTTCGAAATTGGCGATTTTTCGACAAACAGTTTTTGAGTTATTGCACTTGACTTAGTCAAAATGCGTCAAAATTGGCTTGTGAACGCGACAGGGCTACAGTTTTTATCGGATTTGAATCAAACTTTGCTGTGATCATTAAAATTGATGGGAACTCGGACAAGTGAAACTTGCTGTGATTATTTATATTGAAGGGATCTCAGACAAGTTAGAAATCGGCGATTTTTCGATATACAGTTTTTTAGTTATTGTCCTTGACTTAGTCAAAACGCGTTAAAATTGGCTTGCGGACGCTATAGAGACTGTATTTTTCATTGGATTTGAATGAAACTTGCTGTGATCATTTATAATGATGAGATCTTGGACAAATTCGAAATAGGCGATTTTTCGATGAACGGTTTTTGAGTAATTGCACTTGACTTAGTCAAAACGTGTCAAAATTGGCTTGTGAACTTTAACATGTTTGATAGTGACGATATTTTGGTGAACGTTTTTGAGTTATTACCCTTGACTTAGTCAAAGGGCGTCAAAACAGACTTGTGAACACCACAGAGACAACAGTTTTCATCTGATTTGAATGAAATTTGGTGTGATCATTGAAGTTGATGAAATCTTGGTCAAGTACGAAATTGACGATTTTTTGATAAACTGTTTTGAGTTATTGCACTTGACTTAGTCAAGACACTGGGAAATTGGCTTGTGATTGCGACAGATAATACAGTTTTCATCTGATTTGAATGAAATTTGTTGTGATTTTTATTGCTGAGATTTTGAACAAGTTCAATATTTACTATTTTTCGATGAACTATATTTGAGTTATTGCCCTTGACTTAGTCAAAACTCATGTAGCTAGTAAATACAATAGAGACTTTAACTGATTTGATTCAAATTTGTTGTGAACATTTATATTAATGAGAACTCGGATTAGACCCAAATAATGTTGGAGTTTCTGCCTGTGCAACGTTTCGGCGTGTTTCCCCCGCCGTCCTCAGACACACGCCGAAACGTTGCATAAACTTTAACCAATTCTGTGCCTGAGGACGGAAACAATTAATCCTCAAATATACAAAGCACGAACATAATAAGTGCGCAAAAGAGATGGAATTGCAATGCATGTCTAATTGGTCAAAATGTATTTATACTTTTGTGATGAATACCGAAATATAACTGAAGAAATGTAAAGGATAAATGTGGACAATAACTTCAATATTGAAATTCGAACCCATGTAATCGATTTTCATTCCACGCAAATTCCTTCGAAATGATTTCTGGCAATTATCTATAGAACTTATCAGGAATTCGAGGTCAAACTGTAGACTAAGTGTTTACGTAGCAGGTTATAACTTAAAATAATTTTATGATTCGCAGCTTTCTTTATTTTGACTATCTCGTATTTAAGAGGAAACAGATTATGATATAAACTTTGAGAAGAAATTAGGCCAATAGTCCAAGCGATCACTTAAACCAATTAATTCCCTGTCTGTGGCCCAAAAGTAAAAAATCGATGACATAACTATTATTTATTTTTAGACTCCTAGACGCTCTATTATAATATAATCACGAATGAATTTTGATCAGTAGTAAGACTTTTCCATCCATTTATGTAATATATGCCATTTTATCCAGTGGTAGCTAATATAACATGGAAAAGTGCCGTTAAATAACTGAACACGCCTGCTCTCTCAGTTTATTTGAACAAGTCGGTTTGCATATGAGTGAATACGTCATACAGTGTAAGAGCAACTCGCGGAAAATACTGCAGTGCATTATGTGCTCCTATTGCATACATGTTATCACAAAATAGATGGCGCATATTGATTTATATCGGTGTTATATCGCCTTGATATTCATATTAATCACCGATTTTAATCGAGGTAAGTTGAAAACGTTTTAAACACTTTTTAAAAACAATGTTCATATAAAAATTTCGAACGACCTATGAGGTAACACCAAGATGGCGCAGTACAGTATTTAGGTCAAATGTGTTGAACTGAAGACATTCTCCTCTCAAAATCTTTTACCTCATTGTCCATTTTCTTTAAATGGAGATTTTTAAAGACGGGTTTTTGATTGCTTCGAGGGTTAAATGAAGTGAAGAGAGGGTTAGTCAAACGGCCATTGTGAGTGGTTGTTATCCACTATTACCTAACACTCAATTATCTATACAACAATCGCTATAATACAGTAACGGTTAACATGTTGCTTGTGTACACAAACCTAAACTCGAGCATATCGCACCGTAAAATCGGTCACACTTTCTTCTAACATCCTAAAATATATTAGGTAAAAGCTTGTTGTTTTCTTAACGGTTGATTTTTTTTACAGTGAATATTATTTAAACTAAGTTGCACATTGTATTTTGTCTGATTATTAATAGCTGTTAAACATCCCAATAATAATTTGTAAAATAATAAAAATTGATTAGTTAAAACATTGAGTTATAATTAATGTTAGTTACAATAAAATCATTGTTTTAGTCATTAACTAGGAATAGTTATTAAATTAAGGTAGTTATAGTTTTAATCATGGGATACTTATAAACATGGGATAATTATAAACATAGGATAGTTAAAGTTATAAACATGGGTTGTTATAAAATGGGATAACTATAAACATTGGATATTTATAGTTATTAACATGGGATAGTTGGAAACATGGGATACATGTAATTATAAACATAGGATAGTTATAGTTATTAACATGGGATAGTTGGAAACATGGGATACATGTAATTATAAATGTAATTATAAACATAGTTAAAGTTATAAACATGGGTTGTTATAAAATGGGATAACTATAAACATTGGATAGTTATAGTTATTAACATGGGATAGTTGGAAACATGGGATACATGTAATTATAAACATAGGATAGTTATAGTTATAAACATGGGATAGTTGGAAACATGGGATACATGTAATTATAAACATAGGATAGTTATAGTTATTAACATGGGATAGTTGAAAACATGGATATTTATAAACATAGGATGGCTAAAGTTATAAATAAAATCTCTTAAATAAAAAAACCAATTAAATTTAACAAACAATATTTTGGTCAATTCCAATTTTCCAAAAAAATTATGATCAATAAATACCAAAGTTGATTTTCCAAGCCAATTTGGTGGGATTAAATGACAAAACAATATGAATCAAATTGATCTGTCCAATTTAAACTGTTCACTTCCATTGCACCCATCTTATATTAATTTTTTATAAATATTATGATGTAATAGGCAATGTTAAGATGGTATTGTTTTAAACAATGTTTATTTCGTGATGATGACCTATTCAGAAACAAGCAGAGCTTATATAAATCTGTCTCAGTTGTATTCATTATAAAACATTGGATGTATTGAAATGAAATAATACATTAAAATTATAATTTGAATAATTAAATAGGAATTAAAATGAGATATTGCATGGGACTATCCACAGGTATAATTGATTCGTACACTATATCAATACCTTGAATTGACCTTAGCTTAAAGGGGCATTCTAATGTTATTTGTAGGTCGAAAAACATTATAATTTAGAGAAATGTGTCCCTGATCAAATCTTAAAAATTCAACCTTTAATTTTTAAACACCAAAACTATTTTAAAAGTTTAAGTAGGTAAATTTTGTTAAATCATTATTGCTTTTGTTAGGTGTAAGAAAACTACTGACTGGATTTAAATAAACATAGATTTACTTATTCGGAATGTTTTTCAACAAATAATATTGAGCCATTGTAAAGCCAAACACTAAAACTAGAATAAACTGATTAACTAACAATTAGTACACATTCCATTTTTCGTAACTCTTTTCAAACAAATTCATTTTGATCAAGTAGATAGTATGGATCTAAATAGCATATTCTAGAAATATTTACCATGTTTTTGATAATGAAAATTTTGCAAACTGTCTATAAGTTGAAGGGAAACCATTGCTTAGACTACTTTTCAAAATTTTAAATCTTGTTTGATTTAAAGAATGAGTAGTTTGTTATCAGAGCTGTTAAAGACAGAATGATCACAACACTATGTCACTTTAAGTAAAGTTTTATCAGTTGTTAAAGAAAGAATGATCACAACACTATATCACTTTAAATAAAGTTATATCAGTTGTTAAAATCAGAATGATCACAACACTATATCACTTTTAATTAAGTTATATTAGCTTTTTTAAGACAGAATGATCACAACACTATATCACTGTAAATTAAGTTATATCAGTTGTTAAAGACAGAATGATCACAACACTATGTCACTTTAAGTTAAGTTTTATCAGTTGTTAAAGAAAGAATGATCACAACACTATATCACTTTAAATAAAGTTATATCAGTTGTTAAAATCAGAATGATCACAACACTATATCACTTTTAATTAAGTTATATCAGCTTTTTTAAGACAGAATGATCACAACACTATATCACTGTAAATTAAGTTATATCAGCTGTTAAAGACAGAATGGTCACAACACTATATCACTGTAAATTAAGTTATATCAGCTGTTAAAGACAGAATGGTCACAACACTATATCACTTTAAATAAAGTTATATCAGTTGTTAAAGACAGAATGGTCACAACACTATATCACTTTAAATTAAGTTATATCAGCTGTTAAAGACAGAATGATCACAACACTATATCACTGTAAATTAAGTTATCTCAGCTGTTAAAGACAGAATGGTCACAACACTATATCACTTTAATTTAAGTTATATCAGCTGTTTAAAGCTCTGCATCTCTTTGATACCTAGCCTTATTTTCATTTATTCATATGTATATAATATGTGATAATTGGACTGCTAATCCTATATCAATCAAAAGAAGATATGTTTTATTACCAGGCAAAATGCAAGTTTGTCTTAATCCCTAATTATAAAGAAAATTTCCTTGGTCGACCACATTAAGAAACTTCATTAAGTCTCTTTTTCTGATTATCCAAAGCTGTCCACATGGACCATAAATTATGATGTAGTATGCTCACATAGTTTCCCACATTCCTCTTGTGTATTTTGGTTTTCCATTTATTATCTCTAGCATCAGAACTGAAATTTATTTACATATCATTTTGCAAAAACTTAATAATTAATTTAAATCAGTTTTAACTAACCATATCTTATGATAGTGGTCTTAATGTCTTTGTCCACTATTTTTCTTATAATTATAAAGATATAATATAAAATTTTTGTTTTTCAATTTTTCTTTCAATATGGTTTCATGTTGATAAAAGTTATAATATTCTTGATTATGGTATTTGAATTTTGCGTCTTGCTGCTGTGGTCATGTTTTGTGGGACTCTCTTGCTAATTCATACAGTGGATGTAGAATTTCACTATAAAGGGCACTCACAGCTTAAATTTGGATGTTTGAATGATCTCTATTCGAAAGAGTAGAATTATTTTTAAAAAAAGCAGGAATTTTTCAACTAAGCCAAGCAACAATCGTCAAATATCAATAATAATTGACCCTGCTATATTTATGACTGGATATTCAAACTATTTTTGGTTGCTCAATTTTCTGCGTTTCTCCTGCCAAGGAGGGAAATAGGGCATTTCAGTCCTACATTTTGAATTGAACATGTGTCAAGGTTATAGACCCAGTGTAAATATTCATTTATTTATTTAGATTTTGATGTGTATCCTTCAACACTATCATAAATGTTATGAGAGGAATTGAAAACACTCTCTATTCTAAGAGAACAGAAAAGGTTTGACAAAAGGTGAAAGTTTAGCCAATATTACCGAAGGTGATTGACTTTTGCAAACTATTTTGGAGTAAAGAAAAATAACCATTGTTTTGGAACTTTTTTCAAAGAGAAATATTTTACTCTTCAAGCTTGCATTATTGGTCTTTCTTCAGAACAAAAGAGCTGATATCTTTGCTTAGCAACATATTGAAAAAATCTATTTTAGTGCAAGGTGTAGGCTGCTAGACAGTTTTGGCTGGAGGATAAATGGAAATTAATTATTTTCAAATAAATACATACGCCTAGGTCTAAAATCTCAATTTTACATTCTATCCCAAACATCATTTGAGCAGAAATATGTTTGTATTAACAAAGAACATGATATGATATCCATTGACAAGTCTTCATTTTCCACAGAAAACATCAATTGAGTCCCACCATTTAGATGTAAAATAAAATAAAAGCTAACAAAAGAATGAAAGTTCTAAACAGACTACCAGTTTGATGGATTGTGTCAGTTTAAGTTTAAGGTTTGGTGCTTTTTTGGATTTATTTTGGTGTTAAACTGAGGTGGTTCATTTCTACAATTTACGAAACTGTGACCTTTCATATATAATATACAACAAAGGAGTGAACAAGTTCAATTTCATGCCTTCTGTTTGTAGAAGTTTGGCAGTGAAACATACAAAAGCAGAGAATGTATTGAAGTGATTTCAAAATTGGGGTTGAAGATGAATATTTTCAATCAAATCAATTTAACTAGAGTCCGGATAATAATGTAGCTCTTATAAAAGAAAGAAATGGGTAAAAATTGTCTATAAATAATTATTGATATGACTGAGATTTAAATATTCTTATTTAGGTCTTAACTCTCTTTATCTTCATTATGGTTATTTTAAGAAAATAATTTGGCGGGCGTGTTACAGGTCTATTTCAGTTTTATTATCCCTTATTAAGAAGATTTTAAAAACACATGTCATGCATTAATGCATAATGTATGTTTGTGCATGAATGAAATTATTTGAAATATAGGTCAAATTGTGAATAGATAGTTCACTGTGCAGCAGATGAAAATTTTTTGAATATCAGTTGTAAATTTGTATTATAACATATATAATATGGCAGATGTTTTTCTTCAAATTTTTTCTTTTTACTGTAATTGTTTTTCATTGATAAATGTGAATGTTTTGGCACATAATATAACTTTTGCAAAAAATAAAAATTTGAGGATACTTGCCATTTGTGTTACTCTACACTTAACTTTCATTGAGGCAAATTAATTCTAAGACTGTCAATACTGATTTGAAACTGATATTTCTATTGGTAACATTTAATTCACTGATGAACAACAGTAAAATCAGGATTTATATAAACATTCCTCTTTTCAGCCTTATGAAAATAAGACATAACTTTTATTCCATTTTTTATTGATTTGTTTAAAGCTATTCCAGTTAGCATAAATAACATTTGACTTAATCTGATAACCTCTGTTAAAACCCGAACAAAAGGTGAGTCTAATTTGTATTAGACTTAACCTGTATATTTTTTTTTCACTTGCAATCAAAACTACTTAAAAATAAATGCTCATATATTTGTTTTTAATTGTAACTCAATTTACACAAATTTCTTTGGGTTAACTTGAACTATAAAATTTTAGAAATGCCTCAGAAATTTTTTTTTAAAGCTGGACAAAAATCCAAGGAGGAAGTAAACACAGTTATTTAATATAATATAATGGGAAGTGTGAAATGAAATCCTGAGGGAATATTAGATGAAGTAGCTTTCAATGATGTTTATGAAGTAAATGAAAATAATTCCAATAACTGACTAATAATTGAGCCCTTGAGTTAACCATTTAATTAACATTGTCCATTTTTTCGGTTTCATATTTAAACTTTTAAGTTTTTTGCACACCATTTTGTTTTTGAAAATTGAAATCCATAGCAGCTAATGATCCAACAAACAATATTTGGACTAATAGATTTTTACAATGGCAAAACAAATGGCAAACAAATTCACTATCCCATTAGAAAGATTTATAAGAATTTTATTCATTTAAGTGTGACTGTCCGTACATAATATACAAATTATAAAAATATTACAATAATCACAACATTATGAGATGAACCCCAGCTTGCTTTGGCATATGAGACACCTCAACATTGTATAACTTCATTCAATTAGTCAAATAAAACAGTGAACTGTGATACATGTCGGTTTGGAAGGGTTGCCGGTTTACCCGTAGCAGTGGTAATACATAAAAGGGCAATTAATTGGATTAGTGATTAATTATCATGTGTCATATTCATTTTTCATGCCATCAACGGATTAACTTCAATTAATACGAATTTAGATACCGGTTTAGAGAGACCAATTAACTATAGATTAACTATTTTTTTGGACTTGATTTCGATTTCGGATTGCGGTTTGAAGGGGGTGTCAGTTTACCAGGGTTCATCTCCTATGTCTTATAGATATGTCTTTTCAAATATGCAGGTTTACTGGGGATACCGGTTTATAGAGGATTGGTTTGGAGGGGTTTCACTTCATTTAATTAAGGTGCAAATATTGGATTATGTGCCTTCCTTAATTACTTTATTTTCCTGAATATGATGATAGTTACATGTAAATTGTGTTGAAACCTAATGTGCTTTGTTTATGGTTATACCATGATATTGTTTTTTGGCGGTTCTCACTTTGCAGATCGACATTTTTATAGTATTAAAATGACTGGGCCATGATAATCCGGAAAAACAATAGGATTAAAACTATGGTCTAATTTTGTTATGGAGATGTAAATTCTTTTTGTTTGTTTGAAATTTACACATCTCACACAGCTTAAACTACAGTAGCAGCAACAACCTTTCAATATTTACAGACCTTCTTTAATGGCAACATTGTTAATGAATAGAAAATGGAATATTTTGCAAAACCAGAAGTGGTACACTGCAACTAATCTATAAAGAAGAAAATTAACGGTCGGTGTAATTAATATATAGTTGGACGGTGTAATTAATATATAGGTGGACGATGTAATTAATATATAGGTGGACGATGTAATTAATATATATGTGGACGGTGTAATTAATATATAGGTGGACGGTGTAATTAATATGTAGGTGGACAGTGTAATTAATATATAGGTGGACGATGTAATTAATATATAGGTGGGCAGTGTAATTAATATATAGGTGGACGGTGTAATTAATATATAGGTGGATGTTGTAATTAATATATAGGTGGATGGTGTAATTAATATATAGGTGGACGGTGTAATTAATATGTAGGTGGACAGTGTAATTAATATATAGGTGGACGATGTAATTAATATATAGGTGGACGGTGTAATTAATATATAGGTGGGCAGTGTAATTAATATATAGGTGGACGATGTAATTAATATATAGGTGGATGGTGTAATTAATATATAGGTGGACGGTGTAATTAATATATAGGTGGACAATATAATTAATATATAGGTGGATGGTGTAATTAATCTATAGGTAGAGAGTGTAATTAATATATAGGTCGACAATATAATTAATATATAGGTGGATGGTGTAATTAATATATAGGTAGAGGGTGTAATTAATATATAGGTGGACAGTGTAATTAATATATAGGTGGACGGTGTCATTAATATATAGGTGGACAATGTAATTAATATATAGGTGGACGATGTAATTAATATATATGTGGACGGTGTAATTAATATATAGGTGGACGGTGTAATTAATATGTAGGTGGACAGTGTAATTAATATATAGGTGGACGATGTAATTAATATATAGGTGGACGGTGTAATTAATATATAGGTGGGCAGTGTAATTAATATATAGGTGGACGATGTAATTAATATATAGGTGGACAATATAATTAATATATAGGTGGATGGTGTAATTAATATATAGGTAGAGGGTGTAATTAATATATAGGTGGACAGTGTAATTAATATATAGGTGGACGGTATAATTAATATATACATGTAGGTGGACGGTGGTTTATTTGATATAGGTGGACGATGTAATTAATACATAGGTAGAGGGTGTAATTAATATATAGGTGGACGGTGTAATTAATATATAGGTGGACAGTATGATTAATATATAGGTGAAAGGTGTAATTAATATATAGGTGGACAGTGTAATTAATATATAGGTGGCCGGTGTAAATAATGTATAGGTGGACGATGTAATTAATATATAGGTTGACGGTGTTATTTATATATAGGTGGATGGTGTAATTAATATATAGGTTGACGATGTAATTAATACATAGGTTGACGATGTAATGAATACATAGGTTGACATTGTTATTAAAAATAGGCTGACGGTGTAATAAATATAGGTTGACTGATATAGGTTGGTAGCATAATTGATATGGGTTGACAGTGTTATTAATATAGGTGGACGGTGTAATTAATATAGGTTGATGGTGTAATTAATATAGGTTGACAGTGTTATTAATATACATGTACGTTGATGGTGTAATTGATATCTAGGTTGACGATGTAATTAATATATACATGTAGGTTGACGTTGTAATTAAAATAGGTTGATAGTGTACTTAATATAGGTTGACGGTGTAATTGACATGGGTTGACAGTGTAATTAATATAGGTTGACGGTGTAATTAATATAGGTTTACGGTGTAATTGATATAGCTTTACAACATTTATGATGAATGAGCCATATTAAAGGTATATTAGGTTTTAAAATACACACCTCCTAGGGCTAATATTTGTTTAATAGGGGCAATTAAACTATATTCGGATCTTATTGACCTAGAAGGTTTCTGGATTATGGATGTGCAGTCATATATTTAAAAAGAGAGAATTTGGCAGCTAAGTTATACACCACTGTGACCAACCAAACATAGGCATAAAACCGATGGAAATCGTTAATTGTTAAGAGAAAATATTCAGATTACATAGCTAGTGAATACGACAGTTTGCCCACTATGTTTCTTTTTGAGCCCCTATCGTTTAAAGGTTGGCTCAGGTCAATAAATTTTTATACCCGTATTGATAAATAAAAAAATGTAAACAACTGGAAGATTGTAGATTTTAACATCTCAGGGTCCAATTATCCTTGCATAATTATCAGAATCTATCATTATGAAGTGACAATAAGGTCTTGTGGTTAAAATATTAGTGGTTATTGAATTACATGTATTTTTATCATTTCAGTGTTAAGTATACCATCAAATCTACCTCTATTAAATGACTTAGATCCAGGAATTATTGTGTATGAAAACGAAGAAGACCCAATTATAGCAATTAAAAAATCTAGCGTTTTAGTGAACTGTTCAGTGACCTCAAATAAACAGCATGACCCAGTGTTGTATTATTGGAAAAAAAATGGTGTTCGTTTGATTAACAAATCACATCGTTCGCGAGTGGAGATATTACGTAATGGATCATTACATATTCGACGGGTTATCCATCAAGAGAAAGGCAATTTCCGATCAGATGATGGATTCTATGAGTGTTTCGCTAAAAATGCAGTTGGTACTGTTGTGGGCAGAAGGGTTCATATAAAGGTAGCAAGTAAGTAAAATTTTGTTTTATTATACTCCCAATACTTGGAAACAGTTCCATTGTTTTTTGTATTACAGCAGCCACAGTTGCATTATCTGTTTGGAAACATTGAGGGAATTATAACAATTGAAACTTGGATTAATGCTTAACCTCAGCTTATAAGTTTTTAGCATCTTTCAATGAAAACTTTTATGCTATTTATTTAGTCTGGACAGGGGATTTGCTTTTCAAGGTTTACATTATTATATTCAAATGAATTAGTGTTTAAATCATTTCCATCTGCACTTGATTGGACTAAAGCTGAAGACACATAGCTTGAGCTTACTCTTTTTTGATATTTCAACTGTCAAGGGAGAACTGTAGAACACAAGGACCTGTGTTTAATTACAAAGAGATGTGACAAGAATTTTGTGTTCTTTCTTCAACATCCCATAAAATTTCATATATGTGTATATTTAGCTTTTTATTTTATTTCAAAAGCATGTTAGGAAAATTGAAATTATCATCATGAAAATTTGTTTTGAAATGAATGTGACTATAATCAAGAATATATAGTTAAATGGCAATACATTGTGGTAGTATACGATATACAGCTCAGTTATTTCAGTCACATGCTGCTGGCTCCTTTGACATGATAATTTCTAGACCATAATTTTTACCATGCCAAAGGCTGGCAAGATAATGTTTTTAATGTAAAATCTAAAATACACCAATCCTTTTCAGATCCTTGTTTTTGATTTGAGATATTGAATTAATTTTTATGTTTCTGTCAACCTGATCTTTATTGATTTTTAACATAAAATACATACTCCCACCACCCACGTTCTTCTACTTTCACAAATAACTATTCATACAAGATAGTTCAGATTAATACAACACAATCTAAGTAAATATATTACCTGCTGAAAAAGTAGCTTAAAAAATAGTATTTAAAGTTTATCTGTTAAGATTATTAAACTTAATATAATGCTCATTACTGCCTTTCTGCAAAGACTAAATCTCTCCATTCTGCTCATGTTCTCTTTCGAGAATCAAAAGAAGCAACTTGTAGCAACTACTACTATTCAGTTGTCAGTGCAGTCAGATTAACTAAATATGCCCATTCTACTCTGTTGACTTTCCAGAATCAAAACAAGCAACTGTTGTTAACTACTACTGTTCAGTTGTCAGTGCAGTGAGGTTAACTTAATCTGTCCAGTTTCCTCTGTTAACTTTCCAGAATCAGAACAAGCAACTGTTGGTAACTACTACTATTCAGTTGTCAGTGCAGTCAGGTTAACTAAATCTGTCCATTCTCCTCTGTTAACTTTCCAGAATCAAAACAATCAACTGTTGGTAACTACTACTATTCAGTTGTCAGTGCACTGAGGTTAACTTAATCTGTCCAGTTTCCTCTGTTAACTTTCCAGAATCAGAACAAGCAACTGTTGGTAACTACTACTATTCAGTTGTCAGTGCAATCAGGTCAACTCAATCTGTCCATTCTGCCCTGTTCACTTTCCAACATCAAAACAAGCAACTGTTGGTAACTACTACTATGCAGTTTTCAGTGCACTCAGGTCAACTAAATCTGTCCATTCTGCTCACGTTGACTTTCCAGAATTAAAACAAGCAACTGGTGGTAACTGGTACTATTCAGTTGTCAGTGCACTCAGGTCAACTAAATCTGTCCATTCTGCTCACGTTGACTTCCCAGAATCAAAACCAAGCAACTGTTGGTAACTACTACTATTCAGTTGTCAGTGCACTCAGGTTAACTAAATCTGTCCATTCTCCTCTGGTGACTTTGCAGAATCAAAACAAGCAACTGTTGCTAAGTACTACTATTCAGTTGTCAGTGCACTCAGGTTAACTAAATCTGTCCATTCTCCTCTGGTGACTTTGCAGAATCAAAACAAGCAACTGGTGGTACATGTAGCTACAACTATACAGTTGTCAGTGCACTCAGGTTAATTTAATAAAATTCTCCAGGCATGGTCAGTTGACAGTATTATCAGGATCATCTTTTTGCATTATCAGGATCTTTTTGTATTATCAGGATCATCTTTTCATATTTTCATCTCTTTCTATTATGAGGTCATCTTTTTGCATCTTTTTGCATAATCAGGATCTTTTTGTATTATCAAGATCATCTTTTTCTATTATCATTTTTTTTGTATTGCAAGGATCATCTTTTTCTATTATCATCTTTTTTGTATTATCAGGATCATATTTTGGTAGTTATCATCTTTTACTCTTATCGTCTTTTTGCATTGTCAGGATCTTTTTGTATTATCATCTTCAGAACTTGCCGAAGATTGAAGGAAATTGACAGTAATCTTCATATAATATTGACAGTACACTAAGTAAATGAGACGCAACTTTTATTAAGTCAAAATGGAGACCATTTTAGAAACTTTACACCTTTCAAAGAGAAAAAATAACTCCTGATATAGTTTGCCTCAGACCTGCATCACTGACAAGGGGAAAGCCTTGGTTGAAAAATCAGAAAGTTCACTCTACCTGAACCCTACCTGACTATCTTTGAGAAGGCATCTAACTCACTGTGGCTAACAGAGGAGTGTTATTTGAATTTAGTTACTCTTAATGGATTTTCTTTTTGCCATACTTTTGGCTTCGGTCTACAGATAATGCCTTTTTATTTCACACAAATTTTGCAATCTTGTCTGGTTGTGGGCCAACACACAATCAATCAACAGATAAATGTATGAAAATCCCATGTAATCAATTTTTTTTAGTTGGACAAAAGAACACAACCGACAAACACAAAGCATCATTGTTTTTGTGTAAATTGAAGTTCTACGATGTTAATTGATTAACTCTTAAATTACTCTGTTATTTTAAACTGTGACTGCTTGGATTTCAGAAAAAAGACATGGTGACAGTTTAAATGCCAAGTAATTATCTTTAATTTAGAGCTACAGTTGCACTATCATTTTGATTGAGTCAGAATACTGTGGTGCCTTTTTTCAATTTACCAAGATAGAATGATCTTTAGAGGATTGTTCCAAGAATTGATCCTAATGATATATTAGGTCATTAGTTAGTTTGCTTAAAGAATTTGCTATCATTGATGATATGAAAGCCTTTTACAAGTTTTTTGGTTTGTTTTGGCTACAAAATCAATTTAATGTCATTGTTGATGCATGAAATCAGTCATTATATACTTATATTTACAAATATTGGTTTCAATAACACTCTTTTTTCTGTTTATGTATGGACATAGGGCACTGAAAACCTGAAGACCAATGTGTTGACTTTGAAAACAATAAAATCACATATCGTAAATATTTCTCTTATTCATGGTGGGTGCAATCTGATAAATTTACTTTTAAAAATCAATAATCTAGTGACCCTTTGAATAATATTACATTCCAGCTATATTGCTTTGTATGCATTTAAATCTACTGTGTGATGTCAACAATTTTGGCTGAAAAAGACCTCTAAAGTCATTCTGTTGAATCCTTGTGTGTTCAAAATTGATACAGTATTTCGTTTTGAGCTGACTATTCCTCCATGGAGTGATTAAATGGTACAAATAATAATATATACAGGTACAGCCAGCCCCATCTTCAGGACTAAATTGGTACTGGGACCCTTAATTTTGTTTTTGGTGCGACGAGAGTAGCCTGTTGTCATGAAGCCTTAAAAGGGAGTGTTTTCTTTGGCCTTCCCCAGGAGAGTCTGGAGAATGTATATTTCTTTCAATTCTGAGGTCCCAAAATCCCCATATTTCTTTGATAATACAATAGGCCTACGCAATGTAACAAGCATGATTTTTTTATGCTGATTACTATTTGAACATCTGTCTCAAGATTAAATAAATACATGATATAATATACTTAGGAAACAAAAACCAGATGAAGACACTGAAATAGACCTTGTTAAGAAATAGCAAACTAACTCACAATAATGCCAAAATTTTGATTACCAAGCATAGTGCTGTAATCAGCTCTACTCATTAAATTTAATTTTTGTAAATGTTCCAATTTTCATACAGGAGAATTTTATCAAGCACAAACTAATAATAATAATTAATGATAGAAACAGAACAATAAATACATATATAATAAAAGGTATTTAATTGTAGGAAAACTTAACATATAATTCTAAATCTGGAAAATGTTACAGATATCTATGATTGTCCACCTACATTCATCAACTTTAGCAGAATTATGTTTATATTTTCAGAAATAGCTAAAGAATTTACAGAAAGTCCACAATCACAAACAGCCAGTGTAGGTGGGTTGGCTTATTTAGCATGTAAAATAGAAGCGGTGCCAGAAACACTGTATGTATGGCAGAAAAACGATAAACCTCTAGACACCAATCATAAACGGTAAGTAGGGGGGATTTGTTTTACAAACACACAAACTGCTAAAACATACTGTCTGTGTGAGATAAGATGAATATATTATTCTGTGTGATCTATTTCTCGTTTGATTTTTCTTTAGTGATTGGCACCACAATCACACTAA
This sequence comes from Nipponacmea schrenckii, assembly GCA_030562195.1. Lineage (NCBI taxonomy): Eukaryota > Metazoa > Mollusca > Gastropoda > Lottiidae > Nipponacmea > Nipponacmea schrenckii. The sequence continues at coordinate 8,054,344 of JAUJPP010000007.1, read as the reverse complement.
TTGTCAATTTTTGAGATATGTAGGATGGTGAAAATGTCTCTTTAAGGTCAACTTGAAAAACTTTTGGGACTTCATTGCCAGTCAAAAGCCATAATATCAAATTTGTTTGAAAGAAAATCAAATGTTCCTATACTGTAATGCAAACATGATATTTTATGATTACCGGTAGATCTAAATAATGTATTTTGGGTTTTGTTAACAGTACCCACTACTGAAATATACATAATTATATATATAATATATATTGATTTTGTCTATCCTCCATGTTAACCATATCTCTTAAATCATTTGTTGGCTCAATTCCTTCACTTCTTTTATGAATAATATTAAATGTTCGAGTCTATACAAAACTCAGTTATGATTCCTTTTTTACTAGAAGTATCTTGGTATCTATTTTGAAAATTGTTGGTAGATGACAAGTTTATTTGCTTTCAGCAGATGCTGGAATCATAACCTAGGTAGTTGTTGATAGTTAAAGTAGTTAGTGGTTGGAATATTGTGACATTTATTTTCCTCAAATTCACCAAACCCTGATATACCCTGAAAACTGGATTTATTTGTAGTGCAGTAATACCATCATTATCTCTCCAAACCTTTAATGTCACGTCTGCATTTCATCAAAGTTGTTTTTCAAGAAATTCAATCTTTTGGTTGGCATAATACAGTTTATAATAATTTATCTGTCCCCAGTAACAAAATTTAAAAGCAAAATAAAGTTGTAAACAATACTATGTACAATATCAAATTTATTTGAGCAAACTTTTGTAATATATGAATAAATAAATAAACTATGAAATTTTAATTCAATACACATAACATAATAATCCGCCAAGCTGGAGGCCGCCCAACGAGAATTTTTAATCTTACAAAGGGAAGTGATCATTTATTTAGCAAAAGAAATCTTTGTTTCCAAATTGAATTCTAAATAATTTTGATAGGCATCTGACTGTCAATCCCCATGTAATTGAATAAATTCAGCTGGTACTTTACATTGGAAAGCCAAGCTAGCACCCCTACAACAGGAGCTATGTGTGGAAAATCCCTGTGGCTCTGGTCAAATTAAAGCTAATAGCATGAGTTAAGCACCACTTTTCAACCTAAATAGAGGATCATTGGTTCCCTGTCAACAAGAAGAGTTGACTGTACAAATTGTACTTCACTAATGACCAAATAAAAGACAGAAGGAAACTATTTTATAGGTGATCACTAGGTTGTTTAAGAGGTCAAAGTTGCCAGAGAAGTGAACATTATTTAAATTGTAATGTATTGTAATTAATCTTGGATCAATCTAAGCAAAAATGTAGGTAAACATGAGCTTGGCTGAATCAAAATATAGTGAATTGTAATAAACTATCAATGAGAGAGTATTATAAATGAGGACTGATAGTTATATTTTAAATCTAAAATATTAACATCACAAGGTCATGTGATATTACAAGAGCAAGAGCGATACAACAAGAACTATCAAAATATCTATCAGATGGTAGATTATCAGCAAGTTTCTGATTATTTGCATACAAGATACTACTAAGATTGATGGTTGTCTTTACCACATGAACTGTATTCTATAAGAATGAGTATTGTGTGTTTGATACATGACATCTTGTCAAAAACAGTATATCCTGCTCACATGACCACCTTCATTAAGAGTCTCCCCTATGAGTTTTTCAATGTAATTAACCACTGATTAGCGATCAACGACCATGTATGTACATAATCATGTAATCAAAATGAATTAATTAGGTGACCATGACATCTATATTAACAAAAATCACATCCACACGTCTGGCAAAATTCAATGAGATTATTGCTTATCAGTAATTTGATAATCTTCTACAGATTAATTTTATCAAAATCAATAATATTAGCTCTACCTCATCTCAAATTTTCGAATATTATTTGGATTTAGGGAGACACCTTCAGAATCCATTCTCTAGTTTTACCTTAGACTCAGAAACATGATATAGTTTTTTAACTATAAAACTAATCAGTAAAAGTTCTCGTATCTCACTGTCAAAATTGGAGCCTTTAAATCTTTGAGTGATCAGAATTATCTGCGAGGTATACTTGATAGGGTTACAGATATTTGATATTCATACAGTTTTAGTATATGTGAAGAAAATTTATATTTATTGAGGACCAAGTTGAAAATACCAACTGCTCCCTTTTTCTATTGGCTCCATACCCATTTAATTGTTAAAAATACAGTTGCAGCCTGATTCCAAAATTTTTAAATCTGAAAAGCAATTTTTTTTCAACTTTTCTTTTTCCAAGATGTACATCAGGATATACTTTTTTTTTTAATGAAATTTGGTGTAGATCGTCTGTACTTTGTTTTTGTGAAAAATAATTTTCTTGGCAATGGTATTTAAACTGTCTGACCTCAATACTAGCTTTATAGGAATGAAGATTTAGATTTCAGTAGGAGCTGATTTGACATCATATTTTGAAATACCTTCATGTTTAAAAAGTAAAGTTAAAACTAATGAAATTTTGTAAAAAAAGGGATGATATTAAGTACCTACATTCTAAGGGATTAAGGAAGTTGAGTATCATATTAACCTGAGATAAAGAGTTTTTTATGAATTATAAACCAGAAAGGACTAACCATTTTTTATGTGTTGAAATATAATAAATAATAATGAAATAAGGGGCACATATCAACCAGCGAGATTAACTATTTGTAAGACTTTGTAACTTATTGGGTAAGAGAAACATCTTACCTATACACCATTATCCATGGTTAATTGGTCTGTGAATTGGGAGAACTTAAGTAATAATAACCAATCTAATATGTAAAACAATTGTAAGACAAAGTGGCTTGTTTGAACATAACCTGATAGTATTTGACAGGATTAACTATGGTAGGTTTTTCCTATAGAAATAAGAGTATCAGTATGTTGTAAATATAGGAAATGAATGTATTTCAGCTCAGAAATAGGATGATGAAGTAAACTTATTCCTTCAAAGACAAAAAAAAAAATTGTTCTTTGCTGTCATTTATCTTTACTGTTACCATATTAGAACTAAAATTGTTACATAAAAATCATACTGCTTTATAATAATGCAGTGTACATCATGTATAGGTTGATTGCCGAAAACAGTCCAATAAGTTCAATCATGATTGTAACAACAGGGACTGTTAGGTCCGCGTGTTACGTCATTATTCAAGGCATTGGACTGTTTGAGGCTATTAACCTACTTAAAATACAGATAACAACTACTCAAGCATGTGCAAAGGGTGACGTCACATCTGTATTTTAAATACAGATATTGCTACACTCACAATAACAAAATATTTTCAGTCTTAAAATAGATGTAGAGTGATTTAGAAACATTAATATTTGAGAAGATAGATGTTTTTTGTAATAATTTGATTCTAATTAGAGACAATTGTAGCAGAAGACAATTTGACATTTCAGGAACAGTTGGTGGGCAGGATTGCATATTGGGTGTATCATGTTGATTGATATTAACAGTAAATGTTAATTGAATGTTGGAGACAATAAGGCTAGTTCTCTAGTCCTATCTTTGTCGGCATACTTATATCTGTAAAACAAAGATTTTTAAAATTTAACATTAGCTTCAAAACAACTCTTTCTTTCAATAATATTTTAATCAAATAAATATTGAGTAATTATAGAAAAGACTTTCTGCTATATAACTTTGCAGCACAGAAGTAACTTCTTATACGCCGTCGCCCCTGTCCGTCGGTCCGTCCACATTTGTTGTATCCACGATAGAGGCTACAGTTTTTATCCGATCTTAATGAAACTTGGTATACATGTATATATTGATGATATCTCGGTCAAGTTCGAAAATGGAAATTTTCGCATGAACGGTTTTTGAGTTATTGCCCTTGACTTAGTAAAAACGCGTCAAATTTGGGTTGTATCCACAATAGAGGCTACAGTTTTTATCCGATCTTAATGAAACTTGGTATACATGTATATATTGATGATATCTCGGTCAAGTTCGAAAATTGAAATTATCGAATGAATGGATTTTGAGTTATTGCCCTTGACTTAGTAAAAACACATCAAATTTGGGTTGTATCCACAATAGAGGCTACAGATTTTATCCGATCTTAATGAAACTTGGTATACATGTATATATTGATGATATCTCGGTCAAGTTCGAAAATGGAAATTTTCGCATGAACGGTTTTTGAGTTATTGCCCTTGACTTAGTAAAAACGCGTCAAATTTGGGTTGTATCCACAATAGAGGCTATAGTTTTTATCCGATCTTAATGAAACTTGGTATACATGTATATATTGATGATATCTCGGTCAAGTTCGAAAATTGAAATTATCGAATGAACGGATTTTGAGTTATTGCCCTTGACTTAGTAAAAATGTGTCAAATTTGGGTTGTATTCACGATAGAAGCTACAGTTTTTATCCGATCTTAATGAAACCTGGTATACATGTATATATTGATGATATCTCGGCCAAGTTCGAAAATGGAAATTATCGCATGAACGGTTTTTGAGTTATTGCACTTAACTTAAACGCGTCAAATTTGGGTTGTATCCACAATAGAGGCTACAGTTTTTATCCGATCTTAATGAAACTTGGTATACATGTATATATTGATGATATCTCGGTCAAGTTCGAAAATGGAAATTTTCGCATGAACGGTTTTTGAGTTATTGCCCTTGACTTAGTAAAAACGCGTCAAATTTGGGTTGTATCCACAATAGAGGCTACAGTTTTTATCCGATCTTAATGAAACTTGGTATACATGTATATATTGATGATATCTCGGTCAAGTTCCAAAATGGAAATTATCGAATGAACAGATTTTGAGTTATTGCCCTTGACTTAGTAAAAACTCGTCAAATTTGGGTTATATCCACGATATAGGCCACAGTTTTTATCAGAAATTCAAATTTGACGATTATTTGATGAATAGTTTATGAGTAATTGCCCTTGACTAAGTAAAATTGCGTAAAAATTCATTTTCTGTAGACACTATAGAAGCTACAATTATCTATGGATTTTAATGAAACTTGGTATGAGCATTGGAATTGATAAGAGGGCGGTCAAGTTCGATTTGGACGATTTTGCGATAAACAGTTCTGGAGTTATTGCCCCTGCCTCTATATTTGTTGTAGACAAAATAGAAGCTACAATTTTCAATGGATTTAAATGAAACTTGGTGTGAGCATTAGAATTGATAAGACACAGTCAAGTTCGAATTTGATGATTTTTCGATGAACAGTTTTTTAGTTATTGCCCTTGACTTAGTAAGATTGTGTCAAAATTTTTTTGTGGTTCAATAGAAGCTACAATTTTCAATGGATTTTGATGAAACTTGGTGTTTTTGAGTTTTTGCCCTTGACTTCAATATCCATTTAGTGAATGTTTTTGAGTCATTGCTCTATTTATTTTTCAAATTCAATGCTGCCAGTGGGCGTATGTTACCTTGCCTGGCAAGCTATCTTAATAAATTTAGATGGCTAAGGTTTAATGAGAAATTTCTACCAGAGTAGCTGCTGTATAAAGGGATCTTAACTATTTGCCTATGTTTTTATTCTTATTAAATGGAAGGCCATCCTATAGCTATCATTACTATTTCATGTTGATTTCAATTTACATTGAAATAATTGGTAAATTCAATTTACCCATGAAGGAACCAAGATAGTAGTCGACCTCAATATTGATTGTGGAGTAAATTTCACCAGACAGCCTGATTGTATTTGATAAGATGTCCTATGTAGACAAAGAACTCAAATTGGACATTATCACAGCCAGACACTGGGCAGTTCCCAGAGCTGCCAATAGATGTTTTATTGCATTCAATTTAGATTGAAGAATTTATTAACAATTGCTTGCATCAATAGTTATTGGCTTATCTAATTTGATATGGACCAATTATTAGTTGAAAATTATGATATCACTATGATTTGAAAATACTTCTTGAACTGATATTAGTTACACTTCAAAATATATATCACTGTAAAATATTGTTCTAGATAGATGACCTAAGCCAGTGCTTTTTATAAGAATTTTTTTTTCTTTTGTCACCCTCGAGGGTAAAGTCACCATTTTTAGATTAATAATGTTTTCACAACAACACGAATTGAATTTTATTTTTCATATTAACCTATCCCAGGCCATGATACTGATATTATTCAACTTTGACAGGGTAAAAATCAGTTAAGAGTTATTGCCCTTGTACCAATATCTCATAAAATTAGTTCTTATGCACTGCATTAAAATAAACAAAATTACAAGACTTCATACAAGACCTATATAATCCAATTAACTGAAATTGATTTTCTTTGTGCTGTCCAGACATAAAATTAGATTATGTTTAAAAGTTTAACTCCTGGTGAAAGAATGTGAGATGAAAGTCTGTAAGGTGAGGCACGAGATTTAATTTGATGTTCTTACTAAGAACATAGTAAATTATATAATATTAAACAACCTGGATATCATTGAATACAAGTTGCTTGCCAATCTCATCTAAAATTTATATAAGGTTGAGCACTGTGATCAAGTTCTAAGGTACTGATAATTATTCAATATTGTGGACTTTTTAAGATAGTAAGGGACACTTATTTCTATTTCTTGACATAAAGATAAAATTTTAGTTGAATTTAAGAACTTGATGTTTTTATAATTTGAACTAATTGATAAAACCTTTCATCGTAGATTAAATAAATTTGTTTTTGTTTTAGAAGTACAAATTCAATTTACCAGTAAATTAATATCTTCTATTACAGGTTCTAAATTTAAGGTAAAAAATCAATATAAATAGTATACAGAAGGGAGGAAAACAGAATTGTAAATACAGATGAAAGGGAAGTTGATTTCGAAACAGAAAAGTGAAAAAAAATAAATTAGTGCATTTCTTTGGTGGGAGGGGATTTATCTATTTTTATCTTGCCTTACATCTTTTAAATAGGAAAAACCTTGATACTCTTAACTCTACTTTAACAGACCTAGTGAGGTTCTTTGCCAGTATACTTAAGCCCACTTTGAAATGAAGATATTTGTTTACGATGAAATCCCAGATGGAGGTTTCACGCATTAAAATTCCTTGTCTGATACTTTCGATCTGATTAAAATGCAGAAAATTTGTTCAATTGGTATTTTTTTCTGCTGGTTACTTCACTTGCCAGCCATGATCTCAACTTTTTCTCCTTTAATAATAATAATAATAACAACTAGAATTGCTTAAATTATGAACGTATTTCGACAGCCTTAAAATATTATGTAGGCTAAATTTGCAATGACCTTCATCTAGACAATATATTGAATATCATTTGACTTAGTTTTCAAAGTCATAAAATAATTTGGTTACACCTTCCGTAACGAAAAAAGATGGCGAAAATATGAAAATTATGAATTTTTGCTGTATATATGTACACTTACCTCTATGAATTTTTTAAGTAAGTCAAATTATAAAATACCTACTCGTAGACAATATATTTAAAATTTTGAAAAAATCGAAATTTGAATAATTTGAAAAATAATACGAAATTTAAAAACCGTTCTCCAAAGGGTAGATAATGATCCAATGTATCTATGTGCCAAATTTCATAGAAATTAATGTCTGAATTTCGGCTTTAAGAATTGTAACGAAAATTCAAAATGGCGGCCGATATGGCAGCTTGACCTAATTATTTAGATTAAATCATTTACAATTGACAAATTATTTATAAAACAGTTTTTACTTTTCACCTAGCTGTTATAGACCGGAAGTTACCTAATTACATCATTTGAGGCTTAACCAGAAGACTGATTTTTTTTTCAAAATTTTTCAAAAATTATAATCATATCGTCTATCAACTGGTAAAGTTTCAAAATTTTACCATTTATATTAAACTAGAATCACTGTCTGAAATTTTTGCCGATGACGCTTGAATATTGAATTGCAAATCGTGGGTAAAAGATTTAACAGAATTGCATAAAACCTATAATTGTTAGTTGACAAATACATTAAAGTTTCCAAATCTGAAACTATCCGGTCGAAATCGAACTGAAAATAAACTTGCTGAAGCAAAAAATCTCAACTTCTGGTTCTCACTTCCGGTCAGATATAGAACTTCCGGTTTTGTTTTATTTGATAATAGAAATCATTCTAAGATCAACTGTAGATTTAGAATTTCTGTACCTTTTACCAGTTTGTCTGCAAACTCATCCAAGAATTACAAAAAAAAAAAAAAAAATAAATAAAATAATCCGAACGATTACAATTTCAAAGTCGAAATACGTAATAAACTCTTTATTTTACATGGTCCTGTCTCACATTCCGCCCATGAGGCAATACATTGGAAAAAAAAAAAAAAGCGAAAATACACAAAGCTTCAATACACAATTCGTCTAAAAATACACAAGTACATGTACATGTGCATTAAATGGACAGATTTATGTTCAGGCGATGTTTAAATTGTTTTCTACAGAATTTTGGTTTCTTAACATCAAAAGTTGTCATAATTGTTAATCAGAAAACTGTTAATAATGGGTAGCAAATACATTTTCATGAAAAAATGTCTTTTTTTTTTTTACAAGCATTTGTATTGTTGAATGTTAATGATGCAGGAACAGGAGATGCTTAATAATTTTGTCAGATTGAATCCATGAAACAAAAATGCAGATATTTATTATAATCAGTAAAATGGCTTTGATATTCAAACTGTTCTTACTGCATGAGTTTTGGTGCCTCTGTTCTTCCGTTGGTGAAGTTGATAAACTATATGCTGAAAACAATTTATATATATCATTTATGTCAACACAATTCCTTTTTATTACAATAGTGTATGATGTTTCCTGAGTTTTTAACTTGCTTCCTGAGTAAAAGCGTACAAATGTAGAACGTAAAAATCAAATTCATTCATTTACTTGAAACATTGAATAAGCCTTTGCATTTTCCTTATCAAGTTTTTGTGAAAAATTCAAATAATGACACTTTCTTGCCAAATGTTGATTCACATGCCAACACTCAATCTTAATGTGAAAAAAGGGGAAATATTTGAAAGTTAAATAGCAAATGTCAGAAATTCTTGGCAGTTAAATTTGGTAATGAATGCTATATAATGAATAATTAAGACAATGTATTACATGTTGACTGATATAAAAAAGATAATGGCCTAAGGAGTTTAACATTCTTTAAATCATTTGATTATTGATGTTCATTTTCAATACTCTAAATCATGGCTATTGACAGTGTTTGACAGGCAACAATCCACATTCCCAGTCTTTTGACAGGCTTATATAAAAATCACCTTTATATACCTGTTCCCACAACAGAACCATTGTAATAATAAGCAACTATTATCAAAGAAAATTTTATCTTAGTTACAAAAAACTGTACCAATGTTAACTACAGCTATGCAGTCTACATGAATAAATGAATTGGACAAGATTTGTATAACATTGCATTTGATTCCTTCCATTTGAAGGTGACTGCGTGACAAAGTTAAAAATACAATGGCAGCTAATTTGCAGCAGGCTTTAATAAAAGACATGTTGGTACCAAGAATATGATTATTAATTTTACCCTCGATTATTCTCTAAGAAGGCAACATGCCATGAACTGCCTATTGGTGTTTTTTTTCCAAACGTCTTGACATGTAGTTGTTAAAAAGGAAATGGCGTCATTGAGTCCAACCTGAAATGAGCTGTGGACAATGGTGAACTTTTGGTTTTTGTGGTTTATTAGCTCTGTTTTTCAATCGAATTTGATAGAATTTCTTCTATAAGCTTCTTTGAACTTCTGGCTATATAACTGCAATTTTAAACTGCTAATTTTGTTACTCCTGCATTTCTTTCAAATTCTTCAATTTTATTCCTGTTCACCTGAAACTTACAGATAGATATTTTTAATGCATTGCAATCAGAAATTAATTTTACAAATTTTCGATATCACTTCCAGTTTCAATGTTTTTTGCTTGTGAACTTTAAAAATCAACTACCAAAATTCTCAAGATGATTCAAATATTTCTTTTTGCAATGTGCTAGATATAGTCATACAAAAACTATTGAATGTCAAACATTTCTAAAAATCCAAAATGGGTCCTTAGGGGATAAAGCACTTTTCTTTATTTTTGCATATATAATGACTAGAGTCAATTGCTCAATCATACTTGGGAGCCGATTTATTTTGTTTTCATTAGACTTTTTTTTTCTTTTCGGGAAGCTCCCTAGCCCAACTTGAAAATGGTATAGAAATTTGGTTTGAAAAATACGATAAGATACGTACTGGAATAGAAAAGAATATATAGTTAGTAATTGCATATTAATAATAATATGCATAATTGCATAACTTTGTTATTATTTGAAAATTACAGAATATAGAGAAGTCGCCCATAGAAATAAAACCGCAGCATAAAAAAATTCTACCACTTCCGGTTCTTGCGTGAGAACTTCCGTTTTTTTAGACCAGCTTTGGGTCACCCAGCTTCCGGTGTATGTAAGAAATCAGTACAAAAGCTATACATATATACTATCAGGCATAATTAGCCCCTTTTAGAATAAAAAATCCAAACCAGGAAGTGATACTTTATGTGGAATCACAGAACGGTAACATTCAGCAAAATTTTAATAAGTCCGCTAATTTTAATCCGATTTGTCCGATTTTGGTGTTTTTCGAAACCTTGTTACTTTATCTTTATCTTTGTTGGGAACAGAATTTTGATTTTCAAATTTAAATTTTTTTAATGCCCGATTGAATTTTTGTGGAAAATTCAAAAGGCCAAATCAAATGACCTTGACCTTCAATGACCCTGAATTTTTTGAAGTAGAATGTTCTTGACCTAAGCTATCCACACATATGCCTATTATGATCGACAACAATATTTTTGGTACCCGTTTTAGTTTTTTGAAAATTCACAAGGCTATATGAAATGACCTTGACCTTCAATGACCATGAATTTTAAAACCGCATCATAAACATTTTTCTATCACTTCCGGTTTTTGCGTGAGAGCCTCCGGTTTTTTTAGAACCCTGCTGGGATCTATACAGATATCAATAGTAGCTTCCTGTTGAGCCCCAGTCGGTGACGTCATAAAAGACGTTAGATTTAGTGGTATTGCAAGCTACAACATCTATCCATGTTTGATATAGTAGATAAATTTCAACCTCTTGTTTTATTCACAAAAATAAATATTATTGACAATTCTGACCTTAAATATTTTTATGATGGAACCTTAAAAACTTTCTCATTAATATGCAATTAACTTTAAACTGTGGTGTAACAATATTACATAATAAAACTTTGCGTATATTTTTTGAACCCATAGAGGTTGTTTGCCACTCTCGGAACTGTTCACAGTTCTAGTTTTTATTTTGATTCTGAATTCCATATTAATTATGTTAATAATTGCCAAGTCTTCAAAGTTCATGACCTTGTCCTTTGGTAACATGATTATTGCCCTTGATGATATCTATCCAATGATATATTCATTAATTGTGTTGTCTGATATTTCTTCTCAGTTTTATAGCCAATAGAAATTTTATTGTCACATGAAATAATTTATAATCTAAGAAAACCCGTATTGAACCTTATTAGGGTTTATCTGCTCTTTATAATAATGTTTAACACCACATATTGCGCATTTATTAAATATTTGAAAAATTTTTTTTTTTTTGTATAGTAACTGCACGTAATCTGTAGTTTGACCATCTATAGGCCTATGACATAAGATTCACAGATCCGATTATGCTTGTAATTTGAACAACTTATACCGTTGTTACTGTTCTACTGATATTTTTTGGAGATATTTTAAACATAAATCGAAACTGTAACACAATGCCTTGGAACCACGTGAAGCGTTTAGATCTAGTTATTACTGTTTTTAGTCAAGATAGCTTGTTTTTATATTTTCAGTTTTCGCACATTAAAAGATTCAAAATCATTGGTCATCACCAATCTTGAAGCAGCAGATAGCAGTAGCTATAAATGTTTTGCAGTCATCAAAGCCTTAATACTAAGAATGGATAGCAGTTCTGATGTAACCTCCTCACAGCTAAAATGGAGAGTTACAGCAGTAGCCCATTTAAATGTTACCCAAGGTATGTTTGATGTTTGTCAACTATTAGCTATATGGAATTTCAGGTTTCTTAGCAAGCAAGAAATGATGTTGTAAGAAGCTAAATAGAATTGGGATTTGGGGACAACTCAAACATGTTGAAATTAAGTATCACCAATGGGTATATATATTGAAATGAAAGAGAAAGACAATTAGATTCTGTGGATTTGGATATCTCTTGAAAATAAATGTATAAAGTTTAATTTACATTTATATCAATTTACATTTACATCAATTTACTTTTACATCAATTTACTTATACATCAATTTACTAATACATCAATTTAAATAAATGGATACTTCACATGTTTACCCTTTCTTACAGTAGAATAACTGCTAATTTTGAAACTTCAACGTAAGTAAAAGGCCAAGGTTCATCTATGTTAAAATTAAAATATGAAAAAAAGTAGTTATAAACAAATTAAATAAAAAAAAAATCAATTCATAAGTAGAGCTGTGAGTTGTACAATATGGGTTTTGTCCTATTTCATTAGCAGTAAAGAAAAGAATGTCAAACTACATGCAAACATTTTAAGTTCACAAATTTTATTTGGATATTGCATCAGCAAACGGAAAGAAACAAAGCACTTGAAATATGTGTTTTATATTGGTATCAAAAACTACATTTGTTGTGTTATTATGGTTTTACAAACAGCTATTTGTAATAATTTTTGGTTGGATGTCAACAATTAAAATTTACTGAAACAAATTATTGTCACAAAATGTTTCTGTATTGTCATATTTAATTGCTAATGGAACATTGCCTTTGGCTTTCAGCTGCATGAGACTGATTTTAGTAATTTTCCATGACATCAAAATATGAATGGCACACTAGAAATTTTGTTTGGCGAAATTAATCAACTAAATTATCAAAGAAAATATAAATTAAAAAATATATTAAATTTATTAGCAAAAGCAATATGTTTGTGAGTGGTTTCCTTTTCATTTCATTTATCAATCTCATTAGCACACACTTTTTTTTTCAGACACAACCTATTTACCTCTTAAAATATGGAGAAAACCACAAAAAAATGTAACTGTATTATCTCATGAATCAGTTATATTAGACTGTATTGTAACCAGTAGACCCAGCCCTCAAATAACTTGGACATTTAATGGTAGGTAACATGGAGGCCAATGTGTGAGTTAGATGCTTGCTCGTTAACCTGAAGGTTATGTATTCAACCCTGGCAAAGTTTGAAATGAACTTCAGATTTTTAAACCAGGTTTCCACATGTCAGTAATGCAGATCCGATGGACTGAAATGAGAAAAGTGTATAGCTGTGTGAATTTGACAATAAACCGAGGCTTGGGTGCTACAGACTTTGCACACATGACAGTTGGATGTCACAAATATAGAAGTCTTATGCTGCTATGTCCTGGCAAAATTACCCTCATTGCACACTACATTTGGTGCAGAAGAGAAGAAATAATACCCCATTTCATTCGAAGTTTCTCTCTACATATCTCTACATGATCAAACTTCTTCAGAGTTTGTCTACTAATGCCTACTCGACTAAACTTCTTCATAGTTTGTGTACCAGCAGCTTCTTGACCAAACTCCTTCAGAAGTTGGCTACCAGCTGCTACTTGGCTAAACTTCTTCAAAAGTTGTGTACCAGCTGCTACTTGGCTAAACTTCTTCAGAAGTTGTGTACCGGCAGCTACTCAACTATACTTCTTTAGAGTTGAAAGGAAGAAGTAGGAATTGATTTTGGTACTGCATTTTATTGCTATCAAGAAGTACATGAATATTGAGAACTTCTGCTGCTGCTTTTGCATGTAATTCAAAATTGTAATCCACATGCCATTGACCATCATGTGTAGAAGAACATGGTGTAAAAAATATGAAATTTTATTGTATTTTCCTTCTTATGAACCATAAGTTATCCAAGATAGTAAACTTGTTTAATATGACTTCAGGAAAAGATCTACCAAGTAAAGCTGTTATATTAGAAGATGGAAGTTTGTCATTATCTAGAGTCAGTAGAACAATGGCTGGTACCTACAAGTGTATGGTAAAAGTACCTGGTTATCAAACAGAATTTACCTCAGTTGGAGAAACAAATCTCAGTGTTGAAACCACAGGTTAGTAACAAAATCTACTTTAGTATTCTAATGGTCTACTAAAGTTTAAAGTTTCGCTGCATTTACGTTTCATATTCTCTTGTGGCCTGAGGCATAAAATACTGCATGCCAGGGGGACATATGTTCCTTAAAGAAGGCTTAAACTTAGTCAAAATAATCAAATGAAGTCATAATTGCAAAAAATTTTGTAAAAATATGGTGCCTGCTTCATTTATTTCATTGATCAAGATATAATAGTTTTGTTTTATGTCCTTTTGAATATTCAATTATGATTCTTCTGATGCCTTGTGAAGGATTTGAAGAACATTGATATAATGAGTTATCACATGAAAACATGTAATTTTATGATCTTTATGTCTTGGCTCAGAAAAAAAAGAAAAGGTTTTTATACGCCCACATGGAAATGTGGACGTATATTGCCGTCGCCCCTGTCCGTCGGTCCGTCCACATTTGTTGTATCCACGATAGAGGCTACAGTTTTTATCCGATCTTAATGAAACTTGGTATACATGTATATATTGATAATATCTCGGTCAAGTTCGAAAATGGAAATTATCGCATGAACGTTTTTTGAGTTATTGCACTTGACTTAGTAAAAACGCATCAAATTTGGTTTGTATCCACAAAAGAGGCTACAGTTTTTATCCGATCTTAATGAAACTTGGTATGCATGTATATATTTATGATATCTCGGTCAAGTTCGAAAAAAGAAATAGACGCATGAGCGGTTTTTGAGTTATTGCCCTTGACTTAGTAAAAACGCGTCAAATTTGGGTTGTATCCACAATAGAGGCTACAGTTTTTATCCGATCTTAATGAAACTTGGTTTACATGTATATATTGATGATATCTCGGTCAAGTTCGAAAATAGAAATAATCGCATGAGCGGTTTTTGAGTTATTGCCCTTGACTTAGTAAAAACGTGTCAAATTTGGGTTGTATCCACAATAGAGGCTACAGTTTTTATCAGATCTTAATGAAACTTGGTATACATGTATATATTAAGAATATCTCAATCAAGTTCGAAAATGGAAATTATCGCATGAACGGTTTTTGAGTTATTGCCCTTGACTTAGTAAAAACGCGTCAAATTCGGGTTGTATTCACAATAGAAGCTACAGTTTTTATCTGATCTTGATGAAACTTGGTATACATGTATATATTGATGATATCTCGGTCAAGTTCGAAAATGGAAATTATCGCATGAAAGGTTTTTGAGTTATTGCCCTTGACTTAGAAAAATCTTGTCAAAATTTTAGTTTCGATAAAATAAATCCTCCAATTTTCAGAGGATGTTGATGAAACTTGGTGTGAGCATTGGAATTGATTAGGCCTCAGTGAAGTTTGAATTTGACAGTTTTTCAATGAATTGTTTTAAGTTATTGCCCTTGACTTAGTAAAATTGCGTCAAAATTCTATTGTGGTTGTGATTTTCAAAGAATTTTGATTGAACTTGGTGTAAGCATCAGAATTGATAAGACATTAGTCAAGATTGAATTTCTGACTTTTTTTAACAAATGGTTTTTGGGTTATTGCCCTTGACTTAGTAAACTTGCTTCAAAAATATTTGTGCTTGCAAAATAAGCTACAATTTTTTAATAGATTTGATGAAACTTGGTATGAGTATTGAAATAGATAAGATGGTGGTCAAGTTCTAATTTGACAATTTTCCATGAACAGTTTTTTAGTTTTTGCCCGTAACTTCAATATAAATTCAGTGAATGTTTTTGAGTTATTGCTCTATTTATTTTTCAAATTGAATGCTGCCAGTTGGCGTATGTTACCTTGCCTGGCAAGCTATCTTTTATGATTAAAATAAAAAAGTATAACCATAATAGTGTACTTATAATTATTTACAGCATCTGTTGAATTGGTTATTAATTTTTATAAAGATTTAGTTTTATACTCTCAAATGAGATTGTTGATTGTTGGTCTGTCTACTGTAGAGCCTATTTGTAAACGGTCATTTTGGCATGACTGCCTGTCATGTCCGGCATATAGAGCCAAATCAACAGCCCTACTAGGGCGTATTGCTTGTTTAGACACCAGTCAGCACAGCTACTGAATGAAATCATATGACCATGACAGGATAAATCCTGCAGGAGGAGACATGGTGAATAGATCATTAAGGATATTGAAAATAAAAAAAAAACTTTGAGGAATGAAAAAAATTTGTAAAATTTGAAAAAACTTTTTGAAATATTCAGAACTTTCATGAAGTACCCTTTTCAAAGTATAAAAAGTAAAAAATTTGGTTTCATAAAAATTTGATTTATGACTTGTTGACACTTTAGAAGACACAATTTGTGACAGATTTGTATTAAATTCCTCATAATCACTAATGTCCTATCTGAAAAAAGTGTATGATTAAAAGTTGAATATTTCATACTGATGATGGCTGCCATTTTGGCAAATGTTGTTATTTCGAATAATTTGCCAATAGGTGTAGACCTATATTCCCTTAACTGGCAAGTCATTCATTTCTGATTCCTCATTTAAAGGGCCAGTATGCCAAATTTTCATTATGAAAGGATCTTAACTCTTCAAACGCCACAGGCGCAGATATGCAACACGAGTTGTGTTCTTACTAAAATCCCATTTCCGATCGCAGCAACAAACGCACCTCATAGAGAGCTGAAGGTCAAGGCTATCTATAGATATAAACAAAGTTGTTCTGTAAAAATTTGAGAAATTTAAGTTGAAAATTACCAAAATTCAAACGTATTCTGCAGTTGACATTGCGTATATTGTTCAGTACAGTGATGGAATAATGGCATATAGTCTTTTCAGTAAAGATTTTGATTTTGAAATCGATCTTGGAGGATGATTTACCGCTAAATTCGACACAACAAATAACAAAAATAGCCCCGGTCTAAACCAGCATTGCCGAGAGTCGTCCCTCCGGGTTCACACCTGTCCCGATTTAAAAATTCTAATCAAGGAAGGCTTGCCGATAAATATTGAATTTCAAAGGTTATATTTTCTGTGAAAATACTGTTAAATGACATAAATATAATGGATAGGCCAAGTCTACTGCATAATACTAATAATAGGGGTCTAATTGGTTTTTGTTCTTCCTTTTATGAAATTTTACTTTGAATTTACTTTTTTTTTGTATTGCATTTTACCTGTTTACCTGAATTTCATACCTG
This sequence comes from Nipponacmea schrenckii, assembly GCA_030562195.1. Lineage (NCBI taxonomy): Eukaryota > Metazoa > Mollusca > Gastropoda > Lottiidae > Nipponacmea > Nipponacmea schrenckii. The sequence goes on along the minus strand of JAUJPP010000007.1, from coordinate 8,037,061 downwards.
TAGGGGCCTGTCATTTCATTTTTGGAACTGTTTGGAAAAAATGGGCTTATGTTTGTTTTTTTTTATTAAAAACAACATTTACAATAAAAAGAAGGAAATTTTAAGCCCAAATCTGAAACAAATATTGCATTTAGTAAGTATTGTCAGGTATCCAGGTAATTCTGCTGGTAAAAAATGCTCTTAAAAATATTTTTTTTCACAAAAATCATAAAATTCATCCATTTTGTGAAAATTTTCATATCAGGTAATTTATTCTATCTTGAAAAGTTTTGAAGTTATTGCCATTCAAAGACAACACATATTTTTTGTTGCAATATCAAAAAACAATCTGGCTTGTACAAGTAGTTCAATATTAACATTCTGGCGTTTGAAGAGTTAAATATTTTAATTAAAACTTTCAGATACATTCAAAGACACATTTTTCTAAATCTTAAAAAAATGTTCGCCGAATAAAACAGACTGCCCCTTTAAATTAATTGATTTGCAATCATCTCTATCTAGGACCACACCTTTAAGACTTATAACTAAACACTTCTTATATCAGTCTTCAAGTATAATATAATAATTAAACTAAAAGAGGATGTACCACAGTGTTCCAAACAGCTGTTTTCATCTGGCACTTTATTGCCTCACAGATCAAATGATTCATTGTTATTGTAAAAACCATCAAACATATGTTGTTTGATCAGTTTACTATGTGCTGTATTATAGTTAAACCACTCTTGTGATGTTTATGACATAATCAAGTTCAATGGCATACTTTTTAAACATGCTTTATAGGAGGGAAATATTGAAAAATCCAGATATATTCTTCCAGATATATATATATTTTTTTTAAACAATATTTTATTCACATAAATATGTTACAATTCATAAGAATTCAAAAGAATAGGATTCGAAAACAAGCCAAAGGCTTATATTAATTCGTTTCCAGATATATTCTTAAGGGGCTCATGCTTATAGCCTACCTACTGTGTTTAACTGATTGAACTTTTGGTTTTGAGTCAAATAGCATCCCAAATATATTTTTTATCATCCCTCCAAATTAAAGCCTAGAAATGTGGATGATGTGGCTCTTAATAGAAATGTATATTTTGTTAATTTTGTGAGAAATTTGCCTGTATGTAATTGTAGAATTATTTTGTTATCAATAACTTGCAAAATACATGTAGGAAATATTGGGAATGTAGGCTGAACTCAGAAATTAATTTTTATCAAGGTCTATATTTATGACCTTTTAAATTTTATGTCATAAAAGGAATGCTACTACTTCGAATGAACATAAACTTTAGATCTTCAACTGTGGCCAATAAGTATACAATATTTATCTTTCAACATAATCCCTCTTTAATCCAATAATCTCCGTTATGAAACTTAATTATTGAAAAACGCTTATTCTTGATAATTATTTTTCAACAATTACATTGTTTTTATGGATTTATTGGATATTGTATATTTATAACACAAGGTTAGATTACTGAGGAATGAAAACTTTATGTCTATCTCATGTCTATCGGGGAATGCTTCTTTCATTTTAATCTTCTTTTTTCAGCTCCCAAAGCTCCTCTTATAACTGAAGGGCCAACAAGTTTAGCCCATAAAATAGCTCGACATTCTGTTTTAAAATGTGAAGTGAATGGATATCCGAAGCCACAAATTACATGGTTGAAAAATGGAGAAAAAATAGAATTTGATAGCAGACACGAAGTGAGTTTCAGATAATTTGATTTTGATGAGTGCCTTTTTATTTGCAACATGGCCAGATAATCAAATTGATTCTGCATAATTTATGATTAACCGTTTTCTTTAAAACTGCCTGAGATTATATTAGATAAAAGACACTTTGTTCAGATATTTGACTGAATGTTCGGACAGTTAAAGTAAGCCTTTTGAGCTACTTGGTTTGTAAAATGGTGTTCAAATCAAAGCCAGTAGTACATTAGACATAATGAATTTCAGAAAAGAGAATACTTTTCTTCATAAGTAATCAGTTTTGTTTAAAATGGTTCAGCAAGATCTGAGCTTACATTGACATTTCTCACCATATATAACTGACTAGAGATCTTTAAAGTACACAGTTTGAAGCATATTGGTCCTCAGTTGATGACCCTATTTTAACAACCAGCTACTTCTCATATGTCTGTGCATTCATTCTGCATCAAAAGTTGACAGAGAAACAATTTTAAAAATCCAAACGTTCTGGACCTATGCTGGGGACTGACTCAAGGATTAGAACATAAAGCCAACTAACTCACTGTGTTAAGGTGATATAAGAAAAGTATTCTTACAAAAGAACACGGGCCTAGGTCATAGTGCTAGAACTATATATTTCTAAGTGCTATTGTTTTCTCTCTTGCTCAATTCAGAAATAACTGGTGTACATGTATATTGTGTTACAGGTTATTGAAAAGAAGAACTCTTTACGCATCTTTAACAGTAGAGAGGATGATTCTGGATATTATCAGTGTATAGCTGAAAACAAACATGGCTGGACATCTGCTCTGGCACGTCTCCAAATTGTTAAAAACAGTAAGTTTAACTTTTGTCATAGAAACAGTCAAATTTGATCACAATTTTCCCATCTAATACATTGTTAGTAAATTTGATCTTCAAAGAACTAACTATATTAAATTCAAAACTGTACATGACATATATGCAGAATTGAGGGCAACCCTGTTAGTGCTCTTCTGTTTTAAAAAAGACAATATTTTGATCTGTCATTTGCTCTGATGTAACTGTTCATTTTCAGTACATGCTCCAAAGCCTCCAAAAACAGTTTATGGTAAAGGAGTCTCCAGTTCAGAAATTGTAGTCAGCTGGACTTTAGAAGAGGACAAAAATGATATTCTTTGTTTTACTGTCAATTATAAAGAAATCACTGACAAAGGTATGGTAGTTTTCATATGCTTATAAAGAAGATACTTTTACATCCCAATAATTACATTCAGACCATTACCATATTTCTCTAGCAGCAAATTTCATCTAGAAGTGCAGCAGACATTGGCAGTTGATGTATTTTAGGTAAGTAAAGCCAGTTGCGATCCTGATTGGCCAAATGAGTTTTCAATTTGAAAATATTTTGTTGATTTGATCAAAAGATTCAGAGAAATTGCCTGCTTTTGTGGATCCAATTTCTTTGAGCTGACAACATATGTATATCAAATGTCAAAAGATTTATTTTACTTGTTTGGCCACTAAAGCAGAGAGAACTTTTTCTTTAGATGCCAATGGTGATCGCCCAATACGCGAAGTAAATAAAGTGGAGCTATATCCCAGCATGTCTACCAGTTTAACAAGACTAAAACCTAATACGAATTATTCCATCTATGTTAAAACTTACACCTCTACCAGTGCTAGCATTGACTCCACACAAATTATAGCAACAACACTAGAATCTGGTAAGTTCTGACTGAGTGAAATCTTACCCTTGTACCATTACATTTTAAGGCTTAAAATTTAAGCTATGTTGATTTATGACAGCGATATGTCTCATGTCAAATTACAAAATACTAGTATCTGTGCTCTTTTTTATAGAAATTTAAATGTTTTGTCCACATGAGCTCAATTTCAGCTTTTAATAGCACTTTCTACAATTGAGTTCTAACTTCTGTTTTTTTTACAATTCAATAAATATGATCTACAGATGTTAAATTACATTTATGGCATTCTTAAACCATAAATGTATAAATTATGATAAACTTATATTTTTATTTAATATAAGGAGATCAGGGTGTTTGATTTTGATTTTGGAAAGTAAAATAAATACACTCTCTACTATTTCTGTAGGATAACTGTGAATGTTTTGGGTGATTTGAGCTGCTACAATGAAAAATCATTCTTGATATCTCAGCTCATCTCATCACTGTTTAAAGCTGGAGTATTTTATGTTGCAGTGCCTTCAAGTTTCCCATCCCCCACATTATCTAGTCAAGGGTATGGTGAGGTATTATTAGAATGGGAAGAATTAACCACTGATAAAAGCCATGGAGAAGTAACAGACTACAAGATCTACTATGGTCTAACTACTGATCAACAGGTTCATGTTATTAACATTACAGCACAAAATAATACCTACCTCATAAAAGGTGAATTTACTGAGTATTTTCTGTATTCAGATTCTTACATTGGCCATAGTCAAAATTTAGTATGGATGCAAAAGAACTTTCAGTTTCCATGGAATTTTGATGAAACTTGGTGTAGGCGTATGATACCTTACCTGGCAGGCTATGTTTAAATACTATTCTAAAACAAACATGGGCTTACAGAACACATGGAACTATAAAACAAGGAATGGGACTGTTGCTGAACACACAGGGAACACATGGGACTGTAACAGAACACATTAGACTGTTGCAGAACACATAGGGAACGCGTGGGATTGTAACGGAACACATGGGACTGTAACAGAACACACGAGACTGTAACGGAACACATGGAACAGTAAAAATTAACAAAACACATGTGACCATAACAAATAGCACTCTAAAAATTAAAAAATCACCTGGGACTGTAAAGAACACATCGAACCACAGAGCACGTGTTTGGACATTTAAAGATTAAAATGGGACTGTTACATATCACATAGGATGTAATACAGATGCACTATTATGAATTTTCTGCCTGCAAAATCTCTCTGTAGCATAAGAAGAACTTCTTCACATTTAATCTGCTTTATGTATCTCTATTTTTGCTAATGGTCAATAGGATTGGTTTCTTTTTGGCTTTTATCATGGTCAGTCCACTACTTTCTCATACTTTTAATATGTATTATTAATTTAGAAACCCTATTGAAACTGTTGACAAGCTAAAACTCTATATAAGTACATGTATCTATATGAGTTACACGTTTGTCTTTTGTTCAGTGAATTTGCTTATGTTGCACATACATGTATGTTAATATTGTAATGATTTTAGCCACTTGATCAATCCAGCTGATAAAAGACTTTGTATATTTCATTTCAACAGCACAAGTTAATTAATTTTGTTTGTTTGTTTCATTCTAGATTTAAATACAAATGGCAACTACAGATTTAGAATGTTAGCAGGGACTAATCAAGGTTTTCCTAAATTTACAGATGAAGAATGGCCATGGATATACCATAAATTTCCAGCTAAATCTCTGTCTCAAGGTTAGGTTACCAATATCTGGATCTAGAACACAAAATTCTGTACACAACCAAGTTACAAAAATTTTTGATTTATTTATTCAGTGTTGTGTATCAAATGTAATAATGAATAATTATTATGTATTGCAGATTATATACTACCAAGTGTGAATATCACAGTTTTAAATACCACAACTGTTCATATAACTTGGTTCTATCTTAAACCGGTTGATATTGTCGAACAAATTCTATTCTTACGTAACTTACAACAATTGTCCTCAGCTAAGGTGATCAACTATGACCCTACCTCACGACAAATTACATTAACTCATCTAGGTTAGTCTAAGGATGTCTTTTATCTTCAATTATCTTCATTATACAAGCATGATAATTTAGTTTCTATGCACTGAGACCTCCAATCTTATTGTATGACCTGTTGAGTTGACAAACTCATTCCTAGATCTGAATTATGTGTTCTGGAAGAGAAAGCAAGTGGTAGATATCTTATATTTTTGAGGCTTAGTGCCCTTTTTAGTTGTGTCAGAATAAATAAGAACAGGGTCAAGGTAGCAGATTTGAGATGTGATTGACTATCTTAAAACTAATTTTTTGTACAAGTAATTTTGAAAATAAAGCTATTTCAACAAACACAGTCAAATATATATTTGAATACAAGTGTTACCAGAGTTATTTCCCTTGTATAGTTTGTTACCTTTCTTTTTCAGCTCAAAACAGCTTCCATGAGTTTTTTCTGGTAGTTAAATCAAACAAGCTTGCTACGGGTAGCGTGTCAAAGTTATTTCATACCTCGGTCTCAGATGAACAGCACACTCAGGCATGGCTACGTCCGAATATTAATATTATTGCCTCATTGATGGATCCAGACCAGATCACAATCACATGGGAATTCCCGTCAAATGACGATATACTCTTCTATAAAGTGAGGTGTGAAACAGTGTTTGGTTTAAGCCAGTGCGAACAAAGCCGAAAAGTACAGATCATAAATACGTAAGTACTTTTTTTATACGCCCAAAATGTATTTTGGTCGTATATTGTGATCACCCCTGTCTGTCTGTCTGTCTGTGTGTGTGTGTGTGTGTGTGTGTGTGTCTGTTCACATTTTTCTTGTACTCACTCTACAGTCTACAATTCTCAATGGATCTTTTTCATTTTTGTTATATGGGTTAATAACATTACAAAGAGGATCCCTATTGATTTTGGTGTTGATCGGACAATTTTTGGCCGAGATATAGCATAAAACTTCAGGGTTACAGTCTTGTACTTATTTTCCAGCCGACAATATTGACAATTCGACAGACCTCCCCTTTTTCGACGTCACAACCAATCCGAACGCGTGAATTCAATAAACCCGCGAATTGTAGTCTCTGTCACCCAGACTAATTACTATTACATAGATATCAGAAGGACTGGATTGTCGAGTCTAAGATTTAATAAATTATGTCGATCTTGTCACCTCTACAGCTCAAATTTCTTTCTTTTTATATTTCACGAAATGTTTGTGTTTGTGTTATTATTTTATCAAAGTATGCAGTGCATTCGTCAAACAATGTTATTATGACATGTAAAATAGTGAGAGTCAATATCTTGACGACAGTCTTCTCGACTGACTTTCCAAAGAAAATCTCCGATTAAGTAGGTCAAATTCTGAAATGGATTTCCTACCCTACATTATGTTGGAAGGCCATATCCTCATATCGACAAAATATTTATATACCGGTAGGCCTAATAAGGTTTTATCTTACTAAAATTTATTTGATTCGTCCCGATATCAATAATTAAATCAGATATCGCTTGTAAACGTTGGCTTTTTTAGAGCTAAGTTTTATTTAGTTTTAACTTCAGAACACTCGACATCTGCCGATGACCGGCTAGAAATTGTGAATGTATCTTTTATAATGGAAGCAAACCTTTTGTGAAAGTCGTGCATCAATCAATAATTCCTGCGATAAATTTCCCGGTAAACTAGCATGACTTACTGCTAATCGCCATCATGTTATTTCTGTAACGTTTGTTAGATATGGTGTCATTAAAATATTTGGCATGTGGGTTATTGGGGACTTCAAGTTGATCTGATCTGATTTTTGTGTTGTAGGATACTTTTAACAGAGATATATCGTTAAACGTAGAAAAATCTTTAACATATGTATCTGTAGTATGGCTGCCATTTGGGCGTATTTCAATGCATCGCATTGCTATCTTTTAACATGGAAACAACACACGCTAACGTAATTTTTAAGGGCGTTGAGCTATTTCATGTTATAGAAAAATGAATAATCCTATGAAATATTGATATCTTAAGAATTGTTGTGCATTTGTTGATGATTTTGGAGTCCTATGCTTCAGTTTAAAGTTGACTGCATGTCCTATGTGGAAACGCTAATCCACATCAAACTTGGCACGTTTGTAGACAATTGTAATGCAAAAATAGTTACACCTGGATTTAAGAAAAACAATTATTTTGGTTGGTATCCATGGCAACATGAAAATTTCTATAGAAAATTAAAAAATATTTCCAGTAGTCTGAGTGAAATTTTTAAAAAGGGAAGGGTAATTATATTTCTAATTGAATGACCTTTTAACATGATCATTGACTTCACATAAAAAATGATTGATTAATCCTGTTCTAAACAGGGCACAATTTCCAACGAAATCAAAATGTTGGCGCAATTGAATCCGATACATAAATTCTTGCGGTTCTTTTCTTTTTTATTGTTGAAATAATTTATTTATCGCAGTCATTCTAACAGTGCAGTATTAACTGATCTTGAGGCTTATACATGGTACAATATATCAGTTAAACCAGAGTTAAGAAATGGACAAGGTGTTTACAGTACTCCAACCTTGGTTCTTACTAGAGAAGACAGTAAGTATAGTATTTTGAAATGTTTTATCTAAAGTACCCTTCATATCTACATCTGTTTTGACCATTCCAATTGATCTATACATCTTACAAAAAATCAAAAATTAGGCCTATAGCAATTTTTGGTTCGCAATGGCCATTTCAGAAAGACCAAAGCAAAAGCAAATACATGTACCTTACCTTTCTCCTAAGATGTAGAGATAAGAATGTATAGACCTGAAATTTTTTGCTCTGACCTCAATGGTGTTCTGTGAAGGACTAAAAATGGCCACTTCTTCACAAATGACTCGGAATACCAGCAAGTTTTTAATGTATTTATTGGAATTCATTGAGAATGTGATACCAATAGGAATCTATTGTTAATGGTTTAATTTAACATATAAAGAAGTGTTAATTTCTCACAAGTTCATAAGGTTCATGAAGTACTTCCTACATATAAAAATACAATACTTTAAAATACAATTCTTTAAAAGTTTTCAGTTTTGGGGGATCAATTTGCTTTACTGCTGGTGTTTCTAGAATTATTTCCCTTGAATCATTACGTGATTCATAGTCTTTAACAATCCAAGATTCTATGCTATCAACACATGTCTTGGATATAAAATCCTCATCAGGATGGTTCATTTGGAATCAATGATTAAGTTTCAATTAACTAGGTTTGAGCACGAGGGATTTGAAAATGTAAATGAACTTCATGAGCAAAATAAACCAGACATTAAGCATTAAGTTTTTACAATGAAATATTATCATTTGTTCAAGTCTTTTTGTAGTAATCCCATGGCAAAGAATATCCCTATAGACATAATAATCAATTTTTCACTGATGTACAGAACAAGAATTAATATAAAAGGTCTGAAAGTATGCCTAAAAGGCCATGGGTGGCAAAAAGGAAAAGAGACATCATTTGAACTTTAAATGTTGGTAATTCTGTACGCACTCAAATTTTGACAGTGTATTGTGAAGCTTAGCTGTAAAAAAAAACATTTCTGAGACAAAGAGTCATGTAGCAATCTTACCTATATATATTGTTCTAAAGTAATGATCGAAAATTACAAACTATATACCGGTAGTAATTAAGGTCAATTAGCAAAAATCCACTAAAATGACCATGTTTTCCCAAAATAAACATGTCAAACAAATGGATGGCAAAGGAAAATCTTGCCAAGGACAATGTTAATTGGTTAGTGTTAGAACCTGTGATGTATGGGATCTTTTTAAACCTTAGTTGTAGTATTTGTATAAAAATTGTTGTCTCTTTCTTTTGCTCTTAAAATAGAAATGAAAACAAATAAAATCTAAACTCATTTTTCATCAAATACAACCACTACTGATCGTGACTATATACTTATTGTTGACATGACTATCTAGCATTCTAATCAACTATCCTAACGGACGTACCTCCAGCTCTATGTAATGTCAAGTCAAGCATCAAAATGTCATTTGCCAGATGCTTGGTTAAGTCAAAGAAATTGGATTATGTCACCAAATGACGCTATATTTAAATATACCAGCCACATTTTCGTATTTTGATATTATGAGTCAAAAAATTTAGGAGATGTAGAAAGTTAACGCTAATTTGAATTAAATCTTTATCCTTTTTTTCACAAAAAAATCTTCTTGGATGCTAGAGATAATAAATGGAGTACCAAAATGCTTAAGTAGCTGTTAAGATTAAGAGATTTTAATCAGTCATAAATGTCATTGTCTGTACAGACTGGATAATAAAAAAAAATGGATCGTTCTATTGTGGTCATTGGTCAGAAAATTTGTCTGCATGTCCATTCTTATTACTAGCTTCTTGCAACATAATTAGAGAGACAAACTTTTCCCAACCATTAGAACACCTCAACTTTCCTACTTTCAATTGATATAAGTATTAGCTGTCCAATAATTTAATATATGAATAAATTTATATAAGGGAGCCCATCTTTAACCATTAGAAATTCATTTACTGTGCACAATAGAACACAAAATGATAAATATGTATTTGTAGCATCTACTTATTTTTCCACCTAATGTTTTCTAGAGCCATCACGACCAGAACATGTGACAGCAAGAGTGGTGTCCCCTGACGAAGTCATGTTGGAATGGAGTAGACCCGCTTATCCTAATGGGGTCATCAAAGGTCATTATATATCATATAGTAATGAGGAGCAACAACCTGAAGAATGGCCACAAGTCTATCAAGAGGGTGAGTAATTTTTAATGACGGATGATTAGATCTCAGGTTTCCAAAATGGATGTCATTATAAAATATGTAGTGAAATGACAGTTGAATTAATGGAATTTTCATGATGGAGTATGTTGTTTGTAAATTGTCTAATTAGATTAAGACATTTTATTATTGGAAATATCAAGTTTGCAAAAGAGTCATTTTCATAATTATCCAGAATTGTGAAAGATTTGTAGAATACAGCCATGTCATCCAAGTGAAAAATAAATTGTAAAAAATCAACATTTATTAAACATTTCTGCTACAAAGCATTATTCTTTTTATTCTCATAATGAAATATTTCTCTTTTTATTTTTGTAAAATTGATATGAAATGAAATATATTGCTGTTCCTTTCAAAACCTTGTGATCATTTTTAAACATTAATAATTTAAGAAGGCCTATATAATCATTTTGAGTTTTTATTACTAACAGCAGACCAATTTATTTTATTATTTCATCAAGGAATCGAAGGCAAGGGTTGACCTAAATTTTTCTTTCTTTCTCAATATTGATTTAAACTTTTTTTATATATTTTGTCGAATATTGAATTTCTGATTACATTTTATTTTTTCATCCAGAATGAAGACTGATTTATTATTTTATTTTTTTTATTTATGTAAAAATTAAGGAAGGAGGAAGTAAAATGAAAAAAGAATTGGTCTGGCCTAATCTAATTGTATTTATATCCTTGTTTTTGGTAACTATTCCTCTGTAAATCAATTAATTTCACAAAATTCTATTTATTTGTTCGAATTCCCTGACTTCTGAAATCACTCACTTATTGACAATTTATGAGTGCACAAAGAGCATCAAATGAGCACAAAAAAGAAGTTTTGAGTAAGACTCAGGTCTGTTGATTTATTTTTTTCCCAACTGGACATTTTTTAACCGATATTATGTTCATATTAAAACTTTGCTACACTAAGTACTATTCAAATAGTAGGCCTATTCAACTGTAAACTGTATTAATGCCATGAATGTATGGTAATATTCATCATAATTGGAACTTAAACTTTCTGATCAAATTGTCATACATCACGTCACAATAACAAAACCATCTGATCTTCAAACTCAACAATTTGCAAACTGAGTTTGTAGAATTAAATGTCACATACTGGTACTCTAAACTCCAAAAAATGTGACTGGCAGCATACAATAAGAAATACTTCTTACCATTAAAATATTAACTAGAATTGCTTACAACTATGAACGTATTTCGATAGCCTTAAAATATTATGTAGGCTAAATTTGCAATGACCTAAATCTAGACAATCTATTGAATATCTTTTGACCTACTTTTCAAAGTCATATATAATTAGGTCACACCTCCTGTAACGGTTAAAGATGGCGAAAATATGAAAATTATCAATTTTTGCTGTATTTAAGTACACTTATCTCTATAAATTTTTTTAGTAAGCCAAATTAAAAAATACCTATACTCTTAGACAATATATTGAATATTATTTGACCTAATTTTCAAGGTCATAGATTAAGTGGGTCACAACTTCCGTAGCCGTTAAAGTGACCTAATTTTGAAAAAATCGAAATTTGAATAATTCGAAAAAAAATACGAAATTTAAAAATCGGTCTCCAAGAAAAGGTAGATAATGACCCAATGTATCTATGTGAGAATATTCATTGAAATCGGTCTATCAATAGTGTCTGAATTTCAGCTTTAAGAATTGTAACCAAAATTCAAAATGGCGACCGATATGGCAGCTTGACCTAATTATTTAGATCAAATCGATTACTATTGACAAGATATTTATAAAACAGTTTTCACTTTTCACCTAGCTGTTATAGACCGGAAGTTACGTAATTACGTCATTTTAGGCTATAAACCGAAAGTCAAATTTTTTTTTTTTAATTTTTCAAAAATTATAATCATATCGCCTATCATCTGGTAAAGTTTCAAAATTTTACCACTTATATTAAACGAGAAATCATGGTCTGAAATTTTTGCCGATGACCCTGGAATATTGAATTGCAAATCGTGGGTAAAATATTTAACCGAATTGCATAAAACCTATAATTGTTAGTTGACAAATACATTGAAGTTTTCAAATCTGAAAATCCAGTCGAAATCGAACTGAAAATAAACTTGCTAAAGCAAAAAAACCTCAACTTCCGGTTCTCACTTTCGGTCAGAGATAGAAATTCCGGTTTTGTTTTATTTGATAATAGAAATCATTCTAAGATCAGCTGTAGATTAAGAATTTCTGTACCTTTTACCAGTTTGTCTGCAATCCAAGAATCGCAAAAAAAAAAAACTAGAGCCGTACGACTAACGGCACTGAAGCAGTGCGTTCCATCCAGGGATTCGTTCGTTAAGCAAAAGACAAAAAGGGTTTATTAAAATAAAAAAATGTGCATCAGAAATAGATTTTGATTTCATAACAAACGCTCCCATACCCCCCCTTTTCCCTCTTTGCCCCTCCCCATCCTTAGCCCTCATCATCAATTAATATAGATAATAAGTTAAAATCACAATAAAAAATGGATAGAGGGTCGTTTAATCTAAAAAAGATGTCCGGATCGCCGAAACTCATATTTGTAAATCGCCCCAACGTAGAGAATAATACCCAATACAATGTAGATTGTTTTATATATTAAATTCGCAATTTTCAGATGGCGATGAAACCAAAAGTAGATATCGTACAAAAAATATATATTATAGCATTGTATAGACAATGTCGAAGCTATATACAAATCGAAAGGTCACTAATGGTTCAAGTTGTCTTAAGTCGCCAGGGTATAACATTGAGACACCACATAAATAGCGCGGCCTAACATTTTAAAATTTATATTGAATAGAGTTTCGTCCCTTAGACCATTATTCCAGTCAACTGTATAATATTGTTGCATAATTATAAGAGATAAAATTTAAAATTCTAAAGGTTGTAATTTCGTTCCAAATATTCAATATTTACATCACCCACAACAGGAAAAACATATATAACAACTTTGAATCATTTTAACTGGATGTAGAACGATTAAACTAAAAAATAATTTCAGATCGCTGAAACTTATATCTTGTAAGTCGCCCAAATGCAACACATTAAACAGATTGTTTTATAGGGAAAATTCGCAATTTTCAAATGGCGATAAAAGCTGAATTATACATCTTACAATAAAGCTTTATATATCATTGGATAGAACTTCTCGAGAGCTATCATATGTGTACAGGTCAAAAATTCGTCAAAGGTCAACGTCACAATTTTACCACCATTCTAATTTTTTTTAAATTTTAATCGTAAAAAAATCAAAATCAAAATTAAAATTCAAAAATCGGTTTCCATATATATTTCGGCAACCGGTTATAGATTCTATATACATCAAAATAACACAAATCGAATCATCCCCCGAGATCCTATTTCGATTTAAAGGAAAACACGCACAGTTAGTATAGAATAAATTACAAATTTTGAAATTTTTAAACGCGCAATTTTGATTAAAATACCAAGTGTAATATATTAATGAAAAGATGACATTAAGCGTAAAAGGAATATGTAAGAAATTCTGTCCTATGTAAATTAGGTCACGTGATAGAGCTCTTTAAAGTTAAAATTCGTGATTTTCAATTGGCTGCAAAACCGGAAGTAAACACCGGACAACAAAAGTGAAGATACCATTGGATACATATAATCAAGGGCAACAACTTTTGTTCAGGTCAAAAGGTCACCGAAGGTCAAAGTCGCGAAATATGAACCTTGAAAGTTTTGACAATTACTGGAAAATTTCAACCGGAAATTAAAGAAAAGCAAAGGCGAAATTCAAAATTCCATTCCCATACTTTTTTGCGCAATCGATGGATGTTTTAAGAAAACTTAAATTTATGCAAATTTGATTTAACTCTGAGGCCCCATTTTGAGTTTTACAAAAGTTAGTCATATCAAGATGGCGGTTGATCCGTTACTTCCGGTTCGGATTTTCTTAATTTACCATCATTAGATAGACAATTGTAGCTAATTGCAAAAGAAATTTTTCAAATATCTTCATTATTCCGGAATTGCAAAATTCAACTTTAAAAGCAAATAACATCAAAACCGGAAGTGATATCGAAATTTTGAAAATTTATTATAGTTCGCAATCAAAATGTCTGTATATCTGTAAATTTCCAGATCGATCGAAATGAAATTGTAGAAGTTGACAAAACTGCAAAAATTAAAATTAAAAAAATCAGCGACAAAGTTCAAAATTTTAAAAGTTTGAAAGTGCTTACTTGTAAAAAAAGATTAAAAGTAATAAACAAAAAAAACGCTATCGAAATTGATTAAAAACTAGCGTCGCAAATAAGAAAAAACCTAAAATTAGACATAGCCCAGTACGTCATTTCCGGTTGGAGAAAATGACGTCAAAATACATTAATATTATTTACTTTCGCGGGTTTTTCGAAAGAAATGTCAACAGTTTTCATGTAGCACTTGTAGTTTTGGCTGGGCGTGATGGGAAGAATTCGAAAAAAAAAAAAAAAAAAAAACATTTCGAAAACAAAGCAGTGCGTTCGATGAACGCACTGCAAAAAATCCGAACGATTACAATATACGTTTTCGCCAAAGTCGAAATACGTAATAAATCAATTTAACAGTTTACAATTAATAATTGTAAAGCAGTATGATCTAAAATGCTGCTACATGTATGTGATAATCAGACAACTGACCTAACCCTACTACACTGGTATATATTTTATAATGATGTTGGGAACAACTACTGTATTTAGAAATTCAAGTCTGATTTGAATTCTGAAACATGAAAAGAGCTCAATTAAAGCTATCGATCCATATCACATCTCAGAAACATAATCTGAAAAACAGTTTTTATTCCATGCAAAAAAAATATAATACTATGCTAGTTTGATTAAATTTAAACAGTAGTCACTTCCAGATTGTTTTGTTTTGTCTCTTGTGATTACATGTGAGAAGGAAAGAACAAATTTCATATCATACAAATAATAAGAGTATAACAACTTTAAAGACATATGGTACAGAGTACATGTACCAAGTTTACAAATGAAGGCTGTGGAATATTTGATGTTACCATTGACTTTTAAGTGGTCATCTTGCCAACTTGTTTTTTACTGAAGGGTAAAAGGGATGTACATTAAACATGAAAGTATACATAAATGAAACTGTCTCTTTGAGAATACCAACTTCAACAGACTGGGATATAAAAACAGATATATATACATTTAAATCTTACACTAGACATTATATTCATAATAATTTTATTCATTTGACACATGCTATATCCATAGAACAAATAATTGTCAACATTTGTCTGGAATAAATATGACCCGATTTTTATAATTTGTTATACATGAAACATGAGGCTCTAAATCTAGCCAAGCTCTGTGATAGCTAATTAAATTACCTCTATTTCTGGCTTTCTGGTACTTGTTGCCAAATAAATAATATTCAGGCTAATTCTTTGATCATCTCAAAGAATATGAACCATAGACCATTTATTCATAACTTACAAGAGTTGAATGTTCTGTTTACATGAGTTGAATGTTCTTCCAATAAGAGATATTGAATAAGAGTTAATATTCTGTCAAAAAGAGTTGAATTTCTGTCAATAGTCTGTCTACACAAATGTCCTTCTACTGGAGTTGAATGTTGTCTATGAGAGTTGAAAAGTCTTTGTTCAGGAGTTAAATGTTATGTTTATAAAAGTTGAAAGTTATTTGTACAGGAGTTGAATGTTATGTCTAAAGGAGTTGAAAGTTCTTTGTACAGGAGTTGAATGTTATGTTTATAAAAGTTGAAAGTTATTTGTACAGAGGTTGAATGCTTTGTCTATAAGAGTTGATTGTTTTTTTCACTTTTCACAAGACTTTAATGTTTTGTTTTTGAGTTGAAAATTCTATCTACAAGTGTTGAATGTTTTATATATAAGAGCAGAATATTCTGACTACAACTGTTGTAGTACAACAGCTGAATAGTTTGTCTTAAAGAGCTGAATAGTTTGTCTACAAGAGCCGGATGTTTTGGCCACAAGACCTGAATGTTTTGGCTACATGAGCTGAATGTTTTGTCTGCAAGAGTTGAATGTTGTCTTCAAGAGCTGGATGTTTTGTCTACAAGATCTGAATGTTTTGTCTACAAGAGCTGCTGATTGTTCTGTCAAAATAATTGGAATGTTCTGCCTACTAATGTCAATTTTTTGATTTGTTTTTGAAATTGTAGGTATGATGAACACAGCTAACATATCCAACTTGACCAAACCTTTATATTATTTCCTTATAAGGGCATGTACTCAGGCAGGTCAAGGTCAACCATCCCCAATTATAAAGGTTTTCATGAAGGTAGATGGTAAGTATTTTTTTTAAAAGAAGTTATCTGAATACTAATTACTTCAGAAAATAACCTACTAAGGTTACTACTATGTTAGTCTTGCCTTTATTGCAATAACTAAATGTCAAATAAGTCATGTTTGTCCTCCTTTTTTGCTTTTGTGGATCACCTTTTTTTAATTGGTTCTGGCAATTCCATATTCTGTCAAATTGTGTTGATAATTATGATTTATTAAGGAACTTGTTTCATAAGGAAGATATCAGAATTGCACAATATAATAGAATTTTTCTTCTGAATCATTTGATTGCCAAGATATTACTAATGGTATGAATGTCATTTATTGTGATTGATATAACGCCCAACTATTTTTCAAGGTCTTCATACATCTTGGTATTGTCTTTTAAATTATTCTATGTCGTGGCAATTTCTTCCTGAATAGTCATATAATAGTTAATATAACAAATGACATACTTTCTAAACTGGATTTAATTTCATTGTGTTTAGAAAAAAGATTTGTTCTTATAACAGGACTGATAACTAGATTCAAATTTGTATGTACAAAATATATGGGAAAATTATTTTATGTAATTCAGATATGGTAGTTATGGTAGATACTTTTATAAAAATTGCCAATTAATATAAAGAAAATTTGCCAAAGAATGAATTGAATTGAAAATAATTTTGTTAATGATCTTTGAGGTGGTTAGATCTTAGACAAGTTCAAATTCGATTTTTCATCTGTTCGTCCATCCACAAATGCTCATAAACACTCTTAAAGGCACAATTCTTGCAGATTTTGATGTGACTTTGTGTCAAATATACTTTATTTGGCATTTAGTTACTGCTCTTATAATAATAAATAAGCATTATGGGTTCACAATGATAATAAATGATATTATAATATTGTGTGAGTGTCATAATCACCCAAGGATGAACCTTATGGAAAATCATCAAAATTGAAAAAAGAATTTTAGTATGAGTTATTGCCCTTGTTCTTGAAAACGCGTTCAATTTAAGCTCATAAACAGTCTAGAATGCACAATTCTTAATGGATTTTGATGAAACTAATGGCATGAGGAAAAGTAATCACTCAATAATGAACCCTATTGAAAATTAGATATATATAGAAAAATGTTTAGTATCAGTTATTGCCCTTGTTATTCGAAAAAGCATTCAATTTTATCTCTAAACAGTCTAGAAAGCAGGAATCTTGATGGATTTTGATGAAACTAATGGCATGAGTAAAGGTAATCACCCAAGAATGAACCCTATCGAAAATCAAATATAGCTAGTAAACTATATTTAAACTGAATTATTGCCTTGTTCTTAAGTTAAATTTTTGACAAATCTTGCTGAAATTGTTTGTTATCATCTAAGGATAAACCCTTCCAAAATATTGGAATATAATAAATATTTATATTTAATCGTGCGATTTGGGAAATAAACACTCTATTAGGCACAATTCTTTACAGATGTAGACAAAACTTGCTGAAATTGTTTGTCACTAAAGTATGAACCTTGTTGAAAATCAAAAGTATCAAAGAATATTTAACATGAATTATTGCCCTTGGTCTTTAAAATGAGTCATATTTTTGGTCTTGTAAACACTTTATTAGGCACCATTCTTAAAACTATTTATGATGCATTATTGACCTAAAAAACGCATTAGATTTTCGGCTTGTCAACACCTAAAAGGCACAATTCTTTACTGATTTTGACCAAACTGTCTGTAATTGTTAATTATGAACCCAAGGATGAACCGTAATGAAAATACGGCTTGCCTGGCAAGCTATCTTAATGAAACTTAGCAATATTGTATATTTATCACACCAAAAAAAGTGTATGATTGAAGGTTGAATATTTCATTATGATGATTGTTACTGAACTGTCAATTTTCTGTTAAAATTCAATGCTGCCAGTTGGCGTAAATTCAATGCTGCCAGTTGGCGTAAATTACTTTGCCTGGGAAGCTGTCTTTTTTTAAAATTAATGAAGTTTGTTAACAATAAGTATGATCATGTTAGTTAGATTAATTTTATTAATTATAATTATGATGAAGTTTGTTAACAATAAGTATGAACAAGTTTTTTAGACAAAGTTTGTTAACCATGAGTATGATCAAGTTTGTTAGACAAACTTTGTTAACAATAAGTATGAACAAGTTTGTTAGACAAATTTTGATAACAATAAGTATGATCAAGTTTGTTAGACAAACTTTGTTAACAATAAGTATGAACAAGTTTGTTAGACCAACTTTGATAACAATAAGTATGATCAAGTTTGTTAGACAAAGTTGGTTAACAAGAAGTATGAACAAGTTTTTTAAGTTCAGTTAAGTTTGAGATCTTGGGATACTCTTTCTTAACTGTTGCCGTAAGAATGAATTCCCTGTGTCTGTTGTAATTTAACTAAGGTGCAGAGAAGTAAGAAATTACTACAGTACTACTTTTTTTTTGCAGATCCAGGCATTTTGTCTGATCAACATTTGGGTATCATTGGTGGAGCAGCTATTGGTATTACTTGTATTATAATTACAGTTTGTGTTATTTTCTTAAGACAAAGGTAATGATAGTAAAATCATATTTAATTTGGCCTATTAACAATATTAGTTGCTAAAGCATATTGTTCTTGTCTCGGACCAGGGCCTTGATAAAATTAGACCATTGCAGGCAAAGTTGAAGGTTTTATTAGGCATGCACATTAAACTCCATTGCATTGAGTCTGACAATCATTTTGAGTACACCTTTCATAATCCCAGATTCTCGTCATTAATTTACTCTTCTACCAATAAGATTCCTTGTAACAAACGACAGAGTGAAATGTTTGAATGACTAGATGTAAGATCTTCAGTTAGAGTTTTATTCTGGGATAATCAAGTCTACAAGGTCAAGGCAGTATTATGAAAAAAATGGCTGACCGTGTAAGTTTTTGCCAAGGAGTGAGTACGAGCACACAAACTGGTTCTGGACTAACAACAGGGTCCGATTTGATTTACCACATCCAGTTCTGGTAAAAATAAAAATGTCTTTGTTATATACAAGTGCCTGCATCGCTTTTTTCTGGTTTTTGCTTAGACATTTGATAGAAAACTTTGAATTAATAAAAACAATGATTCAATGGAGGACGCCATTTTGAATTAGTCAAAATGTAGTGGACGTATGGCTTTCCAAGGGAGGTAATTAGTCTCTAATGACGAGAATCTGGGATGAACAGTTAGTTCATGTATATATCCGTTGCTTTAGGAACATGGCTGATACCATGATACCTATGTATTTTTTTGTAACTCTTGTATGATGATACATGTATATTGTATCTCTTGTACCATGATACTTATCATATGGCATCTCTTGTACCATGTATTAATTATACCATGATTTACAATAACATGTACTAGTCTTCATGATTGACTGTGACTGTAATTTTATATGAACTTAATTGCGTCAGAAAGATATCTTTAGTCAGTTAAAAAAGATCAAATTAGTATGTGGTATTGTGAAATATGCCCTAGTAAGAAAACTTGATGAACAAATCATATTTTAGAGGTGCTGTACGTGTTGTTTAAAAACTATGAGTAGTGCACCTTATTCAAATTTCAATAAATTGAATAATCATTTGATTGAAAATTATGTAGTTTTACATATAATGACATATGGAATATGAAAGTTGCTAAAAGATCTATATTTACGTGTAGGTGATCGTGTGACAATTGCAGATGGAGTTTTGTATTTCGAGGAAGTCAATTATATCTTAAAGATAAAGTTAGATAGACTTTGTGTAAAACATGCAATAAAGCAATGGTTCTCAGAAAAATGGTGAATAATTGGTGAAAAAATCGTAAAATCTCATCAAAGGAGCCTTCAGTTTCCAAAATAGCAATCAATCAAATCTGACTGCTCCTCCTACTTTTCTTTTTAATCTACTCAAATTTTTTCTTACATTTTCAATCTTTTTCTGACGTCTTATTTAGAATCATATAACCATAGACAGGTCTCTTCTTTCTTAATTTCTTTTTTGAATATCACCAAAATCTTGTAACAGATATTGGTTTCTAGCCAAGTTTTTTATTTCTTTCCATACATCTTTTGTGAGCTGACTTGAACATTTTTCAGAATGAATTGAAAATCTAATTCAAGGGTGTTCATTACCTAGCCTACATGCTGTAAATATTAAATATAAGGCTCACTATAAATAAGGATATCAATTTATCTCTTATGGTTCATTTTAGCTTTTCACTTGTTAGTATTAAAATCCAACCTATGACCGAACATGTACAGCATTAAAGTATTAGATAATAGATCGATTTAACAACAAGTTTTCATTCTGAAATTTTTTAGATTTGATTTGATGAGCAGATAAATAGTGCTCACATTATACCATCATTTTAGCTTCTAAATAAATTAAATTTTCTGCATTGAAATTTAAAACTTTTTTTCTTGAGACTCTGCCATATTTTGAAAAGATATTATTATAACTGGAAAAGAATGTGAAATTTCTAGTTTGCAGGAATGATGCTATTTCTGTGGTGAAGCCTATTTTCAATTATTCAAGGACATGGCATTGACTTATAATGCCCTAATCATCCAATATATATTTTATACATAGACAATAATACTTGAAAAGGACAAAAAACAGATGTTTATAGTATTATTTTCTAAATAAAAAACAGCAGGTGACCTGCCTAGAGCATTGTATATGTGATCAAGACATAATATTCAATTTTATATATAGTCTGGTATCTTTAACATTACATTATTTAATAAAGATTGTTATTTGTTTATTTTTCAATATAAACATTGTCTTAAACATTGGGATCTATGGTATATGATTATTCTGTTGCACTTTTAAGAGTTAGCTCAAGAAAACTATTTGATTAATGATGTTGTTTATTACTAATAGAAGTTATATCTATGTATACTTCTATATAAAGAAATGTGGATGTAAAAAAGTTTGGAGAATATAATAAATTCCAATTCACTAGGAGGATGCTAAATTTAAACTACATGATTGAATATACATCACCAAATGACGTGAATCTACACATGAATTGAAAGTGAAATTGAATATTTTCTTTTCTGTTGCTTGGGATAAGAAATGGAATACCAAAATAGCTGTTGCATATGATTCAGATTTTTAACCAATCATAAAAGGGCAATGTCTTGACAAAATGATGGTTTTATCACTAATTACTTGTTATTTAGAGACTCCCATTCATTAAGACATTCTTACCTTTAATTGATATAAAAATTAATCCTCCATTAATCGAAATATATACATGAAAGAAAGAAAAAAAAACTCAATATTAAATGGATAAATTTTAAATGAAGTTTGTGGGTGATAAAGGATTTACAAAGGTTATCAAAATCTGTCATAAATTGAATTGAATGTTTGATAAGAGTTGTCCATATTAAAGGCATTTATTAAGTGTAAAAATGATAAGAAGCAATTTTGAATGGACCAACAGACGGGTGACAATTATAGTGAAAATTTAGTTGTAACGCTAGCAAATTGGTTGTTTTGACGTTTCAGGCAGTTACAGAATCGTTACATAGCAGCAGAAAATACAAACTGTCCACCATGTCCTCATGGATGTGTAGCTGGAAACGCTGCATCCAAACCTGTGGAAAATGGTCATATATCCCCAAAATCTCCACCAAATCATACATGTAGAGTAAGTACAAGATTAATATTATACTTAAATATATCATACTTTACATAAAAAAATATCTATGTAATCTTTATCCAATCATACTTGGTTTTTATGGTAAGTAAGTGCAGTATTAATTTATAATTATATTAAATCATAAAGAATGGTATCTTTTTCTCTAGAAAATCATACTTTTAAAGTGAGTACATGATCAGTAACACAAATCATACTTGTAGAGTAAGTACAGTCAATATGTTTCTCAAATCATATTTGACAGTATGTACAGTATATAAATCTAACAAAATCTACTAAATCATATTTATGGTAAATACAGTATATCTCATCAAATCAAAGTAATAACAGTATCAATGCCTTTTCAAATCATATTTGAATGGTAAGTACAGTATATAATTCTATATCGAATCACACTTATAGAGTAAGTACAGTATATAATTCTATATCAAATCATACTTATAGAGTAAGTACAATATATAATTCTATATCAAATCATACTTATAGAGTAAGTACAGTTTATAATTCTGTATCAAATCATACTTATATAGTAAGTACAGTATATAATTCTATATCAAATCATACTTATAGATTAAGTACAGTATTTAATTTTTTATCAAATCATATTTATATAGTAAGTACAGTATATAATTCTATATCAAACCATACTTATATGGTAAGTACAGTATATAATTTTTTATCAAATCATATTTATAGAGTAAGTACAGTATCTATTTCTCTATCAAATCATACTTAAACATCAAGTACAGTACAGTAGGCCTATATAAGTGTAAGTATCTTTTTCTCTATCAAATCATAGTTACAAAGTAAGTACAGTATCTGTATCCCTATCAAATCATACATGTAGTGTAAGTACAGTATATATTTCTTTCTCTTATCATACGTGTACTTGTAGTAAGAATATGATCAGTAACACAAATAATACTTGTAAAGTAAGTACAGCATCTATTTCTCTATTAATTCATATTTGTACAACATGTACAAGTAACTATATCTCTATCAAATCAGAAGGTATATTTCTCTTTCAAATTATATTACTACAGTATCTCTATCAAAATTGTCGTAGAGTAAATACAGTCTCTATTTCTTTATCAAATAATACTTGTAGGGTAAGTACATATATATTTCTCTTTGAAATTATAATTGAACAGTGAGTAAAGTATCTGTATCTTATGAATTCATACTTGCATAAGTGCATTATATATTTTTCTACCAAATCATACTTTTAGAGTAAGTTGTCTTTTTCTCTTTCAAATCAAATTTTAACAGTAAGTACAGTGTCTATATCTCTATCAAATCATACCTGTAGAGTAAATACAGCATATAATTCTTTCTCAAGTAATATTTATATAGTAAGTACATTATTCTGTAAAAAGTCATACTTGTAGAGTAAAAGTATATCAATATCTTTTTAGATCATACTTAATCAATAAACATGTATCTATCAAGTTCATGGTTAGCATTTTGAAACACTGTAAAATTAAATTGGTGTGTTTATCAGTATCTTAAATTTGAATTTTTTGGTCAATTATACAATTGAATTTTTAAATTTTCAGTCTGAAGAGCTTTGGTCATTATTGACACCATCTGACAAGAGTACCGTAGATAGTGTAGGTTCCAGTAATGATACACAGGGTACAACATCAACCACCTCTGGCACAGATTTGTACTGTCATGTTACCAGTTGTTAACATAATATACCTCAAATTATAACAGAAGATAACCTCAACATACACTTAGACATTTTTGACAAAACAACAAACATAATCATTAGGAGGTAAGGAACTGTATGCCAATTTGTGAAGACTAAATTCATTACCTGCAAGTACCTGCAAATTTGAAAGTGAAATGAAATCTGACAGAACAGCAACTTGAACAGTTTATGTGAGTAATATTGTTACAAATTAGTTAGCTAGGACTCAACCCTTTGAACCACAGAGTGTAAATAGAATAAAACAACGTATACCCTGAACTTCAAGTACTATGATTTAATAGGACACTACATCATTGGAGTATGTCAATGTTATTATTTATCTGGTAGATCAGCTTCTGGGTTTGAAAGAGTTATGAATTGGAAAAATGCGGTCTTACCTTGTTTTAAAGCTGAAAAAGTCTGAAAGTATTTTCTCAGCTACTGTAATTTGTATGTATACTAAAGGGAGAAGTCAACAATTTAAAAAAAAAAAACCAAATCCTGTAACTGATTTCCACTGTCTGAAACTCTGGGAATGTGTCCATCTTTTTCATCATCAGAAATGAGAATACAATCAAAGTTTTTGGTTTTGGAATCAAATATTTAGATTTGAGCAAATGCACCATTGCTAGAATGTGCACATTGATTGTTTGTTGGGAAATTTTTCTTTTGATGGTCTTTAAAGAGAATTTCTTACAAAATTCTTCTTCTAAGATAATTTCTGAAATTTGTTCATTAGACATTAAATGATAGAAAAGGGCAAGAAAGGGGGCAGCTTTGAACTGGTAACCTTGTAAGTAAAGTTATCAATGGTGTATAAAGAACCTTGTTAAAGCTCCTAATTGTTCTGTGGATTCTGTGAGCTGTAGATTGTGTATCAAAGAATACCAGAAGAGGAAGATTAACTTGGATGTGTATTATTATATTTAAAAGGATAAAAATGATATAGCACATACAGGGTTGAAGCTACATTACTGAGAAGCACACATTGATGTTTGAACTCATGGACAGGAGTTTGAAGCTTGAACCCTGACAGATAATGTATATGATCCTCTCATTCCTTCAAATTGTAAAATATGTGTACATACCTACCTAGATTCAGAAAATCTCAAAATGGCTGCTATTTAAAACAATTGGTATGTGAAGAACAAGTTATATTGTGTTGTTGGTTTTGTTTACATTTATTCAGGACCTTATATCTTTATTACATTTTTGCCTTTCAATATATGTGGCTGATTTTTATATTAGATATATTTTATTTGTTTGAATTGTTGTGCTAATAGTGTTACATGGACTAATTATAGGACATCAAGGAGCATACCACATCATAATCAAAGCAATTTTTTTTTTTATTGGTTTCAAGCAACAGCTTATAAAACATAGGTGAATCATAACATATTATAACACAGAACATCCTGAACAATTTCGGGAAAATGGTATTTCTGACACATCATATAAAGTTTATTTTATATATTACAAGCAATGCTTATAAAACCTAGATGATTTACAAATTTATGTTGAAAGGTACAGCCAAGCATTTTTTCTATAATTCATAGATGCTTGGCAATGTTAAAGCTTTCTACCACCTTTCATCTTCTCCACCACTGTAGAATCCGCTTGAAAAACAGGTATAAATGTTGCATTTTGTATATTTTCAGTTGGTTGACTACAGTTGCAATCCATAATCAAAGACAATGTTCTCTTTAACATGCATAACTTGTAGCACACTGGGCCTTGGTTGATTGTCCAATCAGCTGGACAAGAAGCTTATGTCAGATCCCTCTGCATCACAGACACTCTTAAACTAGGTTGAAATAACTTTTGATGTCTGTATTTTAAAGAAGAATTCCATCCAATTGATTTTAGCAATTCAAGTAGTAGTCCAAGGAAAAAAAACAAAACAACACATGCAATTTGCATGTCAATGATTGGTTTATTATAGTCAATCAGATTGTTGAGATGTAATTAATAAAAAGAAGAAACCTGAAATTACTAATCATTAAAAGTTATATCAAGCAGAATTTGGGGATTGGAATGGACCTTTCATATTACTAGAAATATGGAATTTTCCTTGGCTATGCTGGTTTGATAATTGAATGGTTGTGTCACACATATCATTAGTTCTATTAAATGCTCATGAATGGGCTTAAGAGGGCAAAATTATATAATACACTGTGCAAATTAATGTTTAGTGGTGTGCTTTAAGCATAAACATATAAGTGGGATGTGTATTTTGTTATGTATGGAGGTTGGTTTGGGATTTCTACTCAGTAATTGAGGGCAGGTTCCAAAAATGTTGAATTGATAAAGCCAATAGATGTTTATAATTTGTTATCTCAAGAGTTCGACTTGTTATCTCAAGAGTTCGGCTTGTTGTCCTAAACCAACCTTCATAGTAAATATTTGTCACATCTGTAAGTCAGGATAAAATGAAATGGTTATATTTACGGGTTGTATAAAATGGTCTGAACAAATATCTTGGGTCTATTCTACTATTTTTTCTTTAATTTTTATCAGTTTATACAATTAGATCTGAAACCAAGTTTATGTTATTATGGTATGTGAAATTCTTTTTTTTTATACTGATAATAAAAAAAATAAGGAAATGGAGAGAGTAAGGTACTGACAAATTTTAATTTGTATTGAAATGTAAACTCCAAAACCATATAAATAGTCTTAGACTGTTTCAAGGTTGATTTATATATCAACACTTAAGATTGTCCCATTAGGTTACTGCTATATATTCATATCTGATTTTAAAATATACCCCAAAATATGAAGAGATTATTTTTAAAATAGTTTATCTAAATTTCACATTAGGAATAAAAAGTCAATAATTGGGCTCAATTTCTGCCCCAAGAACAAGACCATTTTGATTATTCTCATATTAGATCATTTTGTGAAACCACCATAAATCAATAGTTGACGAAATAACTAAAAAATTAAGATTACAGGTAAAATATTGATAAATATATGTCTTTGAATCAAAAATAAGTATTATCCATTTCGACTCAAATTTGGTGTTAGTACCATTTTGAAAACAATCTCTTCATGTTAAACATGAATCATTTTCAAATTGGTGTATGGACACATTTCATGGTTTGGAAAAAGCAAAATTAAATCAAGAATAGGTATGAATATATAATAGACCTTCAAACTATTAATAAGGAGGCTAATTACATATAAACATAGTATATTTTACAAATGGTTCAGGTTGGTATCATTTTAATGGCATGTGACATAGGAACATAAGGCAAGAGCTGGAAAACATAAACTGCTAAAAAATTTGTTTGTTAATGGTTGTTATCTTTAAAGTTCTTGACCTAGATTTCTTGCTCTCCTGTTTGTGTAAAAACTACTTTGCTTTTTATATGCTTGAGCCTTGCTGAGATCCTGTTTTCTTGGGCTCTAGACTTATAATGCTTTCAACATTTTTTTGTGCTTGACCTCCTTATCTCTTTTAATTTTTTTATCTTATACTTAGGAGAATTGATATCATGCATTATTAAGCTCTTGAGCTCCTCATATTCGGTTATTTTGAGCTCGGTGAGCTTTAACTCTGAAATGCTTAGACCAATGGTGGCAATAGCTTTTATCTCTTATTTAATCTATATTTTGTGTTAAAAGATGTCAAGGGGGATAATGCCGCAAGTAGCTTTTATAGTTTCAACTTATTAAATCTATGTTTTGTGTTAAAAGATGTCAAGGGGAATAATGCCACACATAGCTTTTATATCTTCTACTTTTTAAATCTATATTTTGTGTTAAAAGATGTCAAGGGGAGTAATGCCACACATAGCTTTTATATCTTCTATTTAATCTATATTTTGTGTTTATTGATATGATGATAATTGTAATAATGGATGCATAGCTGGTCTGATTTGTTTTACAGTTATCTTAGTGTTTGCTAGATTGCTATTACTTAGGCTGTGCAAATTTTGCATTTGAAGGATATTTTCAAGAATGGTGTTTCCATAAATAATTTAAACCAAAATCACTGTCAACTGTTTTAAATCATTTTGGTCAAGTACTGAAATAGTAAGTGGACTTTAACTGTAAAACAACTCAGAACTTCATTTTCGCCTTTGAATATAGTCTATTTGATGATTGTATATAGCTTAGCTTAGCTAGGTTGAACCATCCCAGTGAAATTGTTTATAAATATTTTTACGTATTTCGACTTTGTCGAAAACGTATTGTAATCGTTCGGATTATTTTATTTTTTTTTTTTTTTTTTTTTTTTGTAATTCTTGGATGAGTTTGCAGACAAACTGGTAAAAGGTGCAGAAATTCTAAATCTACAGTTGATCTTAGAATGATTTCTATTATCAAATAAAACAAAACCGGAAGTTCTATCTCTGACAGGAAGTGAGAACCGGAAGTTCAGGTTTTTTTGCTTTAGCAAGTTTATTTTCAGTTCGATTTTGACCGGATTTTCAGATTTGAAAACTTCAATGTATTTGTCAACTAACAATTATAGGTTTTATGCAATTAGGCTAAATATTTTACCCACGATTTGCAATTCAATATTCAAGGGTCATCGGCAAAAATTTCAGACCGTGATTTCTCCTTTAATATAAATGGTAAAATTTTGAAACTTTACCAGTTGATAGGCGATATGTTTATAATTTTTGAAAAAATGTGAAAATAAAAATTCCACTTCCGGTTTAGCCTCAAATGACGTAATTACGTAACTTCCGGTCTATAACTGCTAGGTGAAAAGTGAAAACTGTTTTATAAATAACTTGTCAATAGTAATTGATTTGACCTAAATAATTAGGTCAAGCTGCCATATCGGCCGCCATTTTGAATTTTCGTTACAATTCTTAAATCCGAAATTCAGACACTACTGATAGACCGATTTTGATGAAATTTAGCACATAGATACAATGGATCATTATCTACCTTTTCTTGGAGACCGATTTTCGAATTTCGTATTTTCTTTCGAATTATTTAAATTTCGATTTTTTCAAAATTAGGTCACTTTAACGGGTACGGAAGGTGTGACCCACTTAATCTATGACCTTGAAAATTAGGTCAAATAATATTCAATATATTGTCTACAAGTAGATATTTTTTAATTTGGCTTACTTAAAAAATTCATAGAGTTAAGTGTACTTAAAGACAGCAAAAATTGATAATTTTCATATTTTCGCCATCATTAACCGTTACGGAAGGTGTGACCTAATTATTTTATGACTTTGAAAACTAGGTCAAATGATATTCAATATATTGTCTAGATGTAGGTAATTGCAAATTTAGCCTACATAATATTTTAAGGCTCTCGAAATACGTTCATAATTGTAAGCAATTCTAGTTTTATTTTTTTTTTTTTTTTTTTTTGTAATTCTTGGATGAGTTTGCAGACAAACTGGTAAAAGGTGCAGAAATTCTAAATCTACAGTTGATCTTAGAATGATTTCTATTATCAAATAAAACAAAACCGGAAGTTCTATCTCTGACTGGAAGTGAGAACCGGAAGTTCAGGTTTTTTTGCTTTAGCAAGTTTATTTTCAGTTCGATTTTGACCGGATTTTCAGATTTGAAAACTTCAATGTATTTGTCAACTAACAATTATAGGTTTTATGCAATTAGGTTAAATATTTTACCCACGATTTGCAATTCAATATTCAAGGGTCATCGGCAAAAATTTCAGACCGTGATTTCTCCTTTAATATAAATGGTAAAATTTTGAAACTTTACCAGTTGATAAGCGATATGTTTATAATTTTTGAAAAAATGTGAAAATAAAAATTCCACTTCCGGTTTAGCCTCAAATGACGTAATTACGTAACTTCCGGTCTATAACTGCTAGGTGAAAAGTGAAAACTGTTTTATAAATAACTTGTCAATAGTAATTGATTTGACCTAAATAATTAGGTCAAGCTGCCATATCGGCCGCCATTTTGAATTTTCGTTACAATTCTTAAATCCGAAATTCAGACACTACTGATAGACCGATTTTGATGAAATTTAGCACATAGATACAATGGATCATTATCTACCTTTTCTTGGAGACCGATTTTCAAATTTCGTATTTTCTTTCGAATTATTTAAATTTCGATTTTTTCAAAATTAGGTCACTTTAACGGGTACGGAAGGTGTGACCCACTTAATCTATGACCTTGAAAATTAGGTCAAATAATATTCAATATATTGTCCACGAGTAGATATTTTTTAATTTGGCTTACTTAAAAAATTCATAGAGATAAGTGTACTTAAATACAGCAAAAATTGATAATTTTCATATTTTCGCCATTATTAACCGTTACGGAAGGTGTGACCTAATTATTTTATGACTTTGAAAACTAGGTCAAATGATATTCAATATATATTGTCTAGATGTAGGTCATTGCAAATTTAGCCTACATAATATTTTAAGGCTCTCGAAATACGTTCATAATTGTAAATAAATATTTTTTTCATTATTATTGTTTACATTTTTGATTCTTATTTATGTCATATAGTGCTAATTTCATAGTGCCCTTTTTCCCCAAACTTTCATCCTTAATGTGTTGTTGGTCTCACGTCTTGTGCTTTACATATCTGACACTATCTAACAGGGTGAATCGAACTTGGACTAGAAGCTGCAAAAATATTGATTTCAAGGCAAAGATATTTCATTTTTCTTAGATATTATTAATTATTTACTTATATTTCATTGTAATAATAACC
The DNA here is from genome assembly GCA_030562195.1 of Nipponacmea schrenckii. Taxonomy (NCBI): domain Eukaryota; kingdom Metazoa; phylum Mollusca; class Gastropoda; family Lottiidae; genus Nipponacmea; species Nipponacmea schrenckii. The sequence goes on along the minus strand of JAUJPP010000007.1, from coordinate 8,006,523 downwards.
CTTTATATTTATTATATTATGATATGTCTCATTATTACTTTTCATCTAATTTTTATTATCCATAACAACTGTTCATAAAATATTAGGTTAGAAAACAATCATATATCTATGTGTACCTGTTATTAATTTGCATATTGTATAAAATATACACATTCGGTAGCCCTATTCAAGCCTTTTTAAGTGAATTATAGAATACTAAGACTTTCCAAATCTTTTCTGGTTTTGTTTTGGTTAATTAGACCATAACAAGGTATGAGTGAATGAAATTAAAATAAATATAATTTAATTAAAATGAAAGAATATTTCAGAATATTACAGAGCAATTAGATCAAATGACTATGAAACCTCTTTACAATTGTCTTGCCTTTTGAGCAACTGTCTTTAAAAACTACAGGTAACTTTTCTCATGACAGAGGCAACTAATGGCTTGTCTCATGAAAACGTTCCTGCAATTTTCTCTTTTTTTTAGCCTTTTACGGGTAATTATCATATTAAATGATAAAGGTCTTACTTTGCAAGATTTCAAAACATGCTTTAGATGTCCCTCAAAATATATGAGTCAGTCTACTCATTACCAAGATTTTCATTTAGATGTTGGACATTTTCAAAGCCAAATATTTTCATCAACTCTTGTTTTTACCCACTCATCATCTAAAAAGCTGAAAACAAAAGGATACCTCAAAGTGAAAAAACGTGTCTACTTCATATTATTATTATTATTATTGAAAATATTATTGTTTAGTTTGTTTCTTTTTGCTGTGAATATATTTGAGGCTTTTTTCAAGGTACATGTATTTCTATATTATGGCTAAATATTATAAAATGTAAGGCAGCCATATTTGTTATTATCATCTTTGTATAATTTCAACTCAAACTGTTTTTATGTTATATACTGAAATAGTTTGAAATTTACTACATTTTTCAAAAAATATTTTACAAAAACTGTGAAGATATTAATAAGCTATAAATTACCAAATGTTTGGTTGACAAGTTAAAAAAGTTCTAATGTTATTGCTATGTTAATGCTATGATGTCATTCTTATAAATTGTAAAGTGTCAAATTCATCTGAATCATAAACATTGTTGTGATTTCATGACAGCTTTAATGATTAAATATAGATAAAAATTAGGACTACTCAGACTAATACTGACTAATTGAACCACTTAAACATGTTAAAGGGATGTAATCATCTAAATATGTATTTTACAGCCAGTGAGGATCATCATAAAGCTCTACCTGCAACAAAAAGTTGAAATTTAAACAATAAAATGACTAGAGCTACACATGGCAGAGTGGGACTCTGTTCAATTACAAGAGACTCAACTTTAAATATGAAAATATAAATGTAATAGAAGGCCCTATGATCCAAAAACATGTGAAGGTCAACCAAGGTCCAGGTCAAAATTTGAAAATATAGAAATTCTAAAATCTGTTCCATTTTTTGAACTATTAAGCATAAAATACTGCCCTGTCCTTTTAAGACAAACTAGCTAATTTAATGAAGTTATTGTATGCTAAGCTCCTAAGTAAAAGAATTTTTTATTTCTGTTTCTGCCCAAAAACAATAATCAATTTAACCAGGATGTGTCACACCCATTTAAATTTTTTGCCTTATTTAAAATTATTTTTAAAATATCTCAGTGTTCTAAATTACAAGCATTTATATGAAATAATTGTGCTAAAATATACAAACATTCATCTAAAAGAAGCAAAATTACACTCAAATCTTAAAAAATCATAAATCTCAATTCTGCATTAAATTTTTATTGATACCATTAGAATGAGCTTGAAAAGCATATTCAAAATCCGAGAAAAATTAAGCTCTAGGTCAACTAGGTCACATGCTACAGCAGTTCAAAATACCGAATTGGGCTTTTTTGTACAGATTTAAAACCGGAGGTAGATGTCGGAGGTGATATGTCTAAGTATCAACCGATAGCCAAGTTCTTTGACTCATTTGATCTAGAGTTGATGAGAATGATTCCTGGTTTTCAATTTAGGATATTGTCTGAGTAATCTTTGGTTATTAGCAGAGTTTAATTGTTATTATTTGTTATTATTTTTTACAATTTAAGTCACATGTTACAGAGTATGTGCTCTATCAAAGTTTGGTGAAATAAAGCCGTCATTAAAATAAATAGCTTTGAAAAACTCTACATGTAATACAAATTGTTATGTGAATCAAACTGAACTAGGATATTGTAATACAATCTTTTTAAGAATGCTTCAAGGCGTCTTCACAATGTCAAGTTCTTCTTATACTAGGAACGGCAATAGCCACCATAATGGAGTACCAAAAAGAGCCTCAAGCCATAATGTTTACTGTCTTTATGACGTGATGGGCTCTCATTGACTATTATTCTCAATCGCTGCATTCAATGATTGTGGCTGTTGCAGTATTCGCAATAGCTTAACATTGTGAAAATGGCTTCAAGATGTGATCGCAAGAGAAAAGGGCTAAAAGGATTTAGTGAGCAACAAGTATTTAGGATATTTTATAAGAAAAATGCAAATTTCCATAGTTAGTGGTACCTTCTCCAATTTGGGCGGTTTGTGTGGTTTGGATTTAATACAAGCCTGTTATTCAATTTGTGTCAAACACAAGAAATAAAAGATTTTTAATTGTATTGTTTTGTACTGTTTATATATTCTATTTGTGTGTGTGTTTGTACATATATTACTATAATCTACACAATATTGGGGTAGGTTCTAGGATTCTTAATAAATTTTGAATCGATTGTTGTTATTTATTTCATTAAAGTTCCTGTCTCTGCTACTTTAAAACTGTAGAAGGCTGCACGTGTACATTCACTTTAAAAAAAAAAAATTCAACCTAGTAAATATCGTTATTTATTGTATAATATCAATTATGATAAGTAATAGTTAATTTGCGTGTGGGACAAATTCAGGGCAATTGTCAACATGCTATTGCGTATTAGAACATTTTCTGAAATAGTTTAGTAAGAGGAAATATAATGTGACCTGACCAGAAAATCAAAGAATAGTTCGCGTTCTGCCATATATGATAACCTATATTCAGATTCTTCAGAGCTGAAGATGCCAAAGGGCATTGTGCAAACTATATCCCGTGCGGACCTATCAAAATAAGTTTTATAAGCCCACAATTAGTTTGGTAATCGCCGTCGGTCAGTCCGTTCACGTTTCATTCTTGTAAACTATCTTGTTCAATTCATGCATACTCGACTGACTTAATTCTTTGCAAATTCTTTTGATTTTCATTTTGTGGGTCAATTTTAATATATATTCGTGATCGACTTAACAGTTTGCTTTCTGATCTTAATGAACGGTTTGGTTTGTAAACTGAATTTGTAGATATTGTGGGGCTATTTTGTTGACAGTCTTATACGTCAGCGACAAAAATTGATTCTTTGACGAACTCGGAGCCAATGTAGGTAATTTAGGACAGGCGTAATGTGTGATCTTGATCTGGTTTTTGTGACGATGTGGGCATCCCGACTTTGGATCATTTGTAGCTTATATATCTTATTATCCGATTAACCTATACTGAACAACTCGTGCTACCATATTACCTGACAAGCTATCTTTACAGTAAGTGTGAAACGCTAGGTGAGCTATGAAAGCTATAGACTAAATGTGATTTTATTGTGTAGCCGTCTATGTATAGTTTTTTTCAGAAAATCAATATTAATTCCTATGCATTTTTTTTCGCAGTTCCGACCAGTAGACTAGCTGCATCTCATTGAAACCAAGATCATATTTTTTCTAGAACACAAAAATTGGCGAAGACTACGGTATGTCCGCTTGTACAAAATAAACTAAATCCAGCATATATGTGGTCTGAAGATAACACCAGTCACTAACAATCGTTGATAATTTAGTTGCTTCCCAGTTTCTGCAGGTCCCCAGAATTTGAAAAAAAAAAACATATCGCTATCCGTTTTCACAAAACCAACTAAGGGCAAGAATAATTACATGAAACACAATTTCATTTCATTTGGTTGATTGGAACTGCTCCACTGGTGGTCTCTTCAACACTTGATTTGATAGTAATTTTCATAATGATCAGTTGGGGAGCCTGAGTTTAGACCTTGCCTTAAGCCGAATAACTGCTAGTAATTGTGGTAGTGTTGTGTTTCTTTCTCGAATCTCGTAAAATAGAGACACACAGATTTAGATTTATTTAATCCGATAGTGAATGCACAACGAAACAAGAATGTATTAAGCACAAGGTATAATACACAAATCACACATACAGTAGTAAGCACTTTAATTGAATCCCCCGAGGCCTTAGCTACTAGCCTATTTATATAAAACTTATACTTCTAGAACAATCAAGAAGCCACTTTAACAATCCAGAAGTGATACATTGTTGCACACTGTTACACAGGTCATATTGCATCATAATATTAGTTGAGAAACCTTTAGTAACTTCTAGAAAGAAAATCTCTAAAGTTCTAGAATAATCTGGGTCAATACCATAAGACCTCCCCACCAAAACTGATGTTATAAACGTCAGCAACAAATCTTCACTTTTGGTTGAGTTTAACCTTGAGGCATGCATTGTACTTCCGCTGAAGTTTCTGTCACAAACTCAGAATGAGTGTCTGGTTCCTCCCCAGGTTCGTTGTCCTCCTCAGTTGCGGGGTGGCAGCTTTCCCAGTGTCTTCTCCAAACTGGACCATGAGGTACGACCTTAACATTAAAACAGCGGGTACCAAGAGCTTTCTTTATAATACCAGGAATCCATCGAGGATATGGTCACCGTGAGGTCCAAAATAAAGCGCATATACAGGGCCTCCAGCTTTATACTGTTTTCTCACCTTGGATACTCCTGTGGATTCTTGGCGTTTCTCAGATTTTAATGCCTCCTTGGTCTGTTTGCCCTGAACTATGTGTGCAGGCGAGGGCAGTAGGGTATCTATTCATTTAAACGCAGTTGATGTTGTTGTTCTCCGGTACTGAATCTGCTCTTTTTGGTGGCTGAGATGACTTTCTCATTGCTTGCTTGAATGTTTGTACCAAGCGTTCAGCTGCTCCGTTTGTAGCGGGATAAGGTGCTCCGGACAAGTGCGTAATACCCCGTTCTTTGCACCAACTCTGAAATTCTTCTGAAGTAAAGGTAGTCGCAGTATCAGTCACCAGCGTATGTGGATATCCAAAAAGAGCGAAATCTCTTTTAGCAAATCTGGAGTTGCTCTAGATGATGTAGATGTAGTAGGATGAATGCAAGGATACTTTGAATAGACATCTGTAATCACCAACCAATCTTTACCCATGAACTTAATAGCATGATCCACGTGTAATCTACTCCAAGGCTTTTGTGGAAGCATCCATGGGTGTATCGGAAGCTTTGGTGCTGACCACATGAATCACAACGGCGACTTGTCATTTCAATAGCAGCATCGATGCCAGGCCAATAGACTGCAGTTCTTGCTAACTGTTTCATCCGTTCTATGCCAAAGTGCCCTAAATGTAGTAGTTCAGAATCTTTGGTTGTAAGCTTTCTGGAATTACAATGCTTGCACCGTGAAGAAGGCATCCATGACAGACGTTAAGTGAGTCTGATCTTTTCTGATCTGATGTTCTCATTTTTCTCAGTGTGCTTGGGTGGCCATCCTTCACGTACATAACGCATCACTGTAGCTATTACTGGATCCTTCCTGGACTGTTGGAGGATGTTGGATTCCACAGGTTCGACTTGGAGGCTAAAATCTTTGATAGCGCAAACTATATCCATTTCTTCACTACCTTCCTCCCTGTCGAAATCAGAATCACCCCCACTTGGCAAACGACTAAGTACATCTGCATTTCCAAGATCGGATGTTTTCCGATATTCGATTGTGTAGTCGAATTGGTTTAACCATAGGGCACTTTGAGCTAGTCTGTAAGCTGCAAGGAGTGGTGTTCCCTTCTTTGGTCCAAACAGAGCTGTCAATGGCCTGTGATCTACCAGAATAAATTTTCTTCCATAAAGAAATTGATAGCATTTCCTTAAGCCGAATATGATAGCCAGGGCTTCTTTGTGAATTTGGCTGTAGTTCCGCTCTGCAGATGTAAGCGTCTTCGACATATTGGCGATTGGGCGCTCGCTTCCGTCTGAATAGCGATGAAACAAAACTGCTCCAATTCCAACATGAGATGCATCACAAGCTAGTCCAACAGGTTTGTTAGGATCGAAGTGAACTAGAAAGCAAGTATAGTTTTCAGCTGTTGAAAGGCTGTCTGTTCTTCTTCTTTCCGTTGCAATGGTGTAGATTTCTTGGTTAGCTTGTAAAGTGACTCTGCTATGGTATACAAGTTGGGTATGAACTTTCCATAAAACTGTACTGAGCCCAAGAATGATTTCAAAGTTGACACATCTGTAGAAGGTGGCATATTAATTACTCTAATCCTTTAGAGATTCCATCTCCTGATAAGGTGTGTCCAAGATATTCTACAGATGGTTGAGCAAATCTACATTTGTCACGACGAAATCTAAGACCATTGTCATTTAAACATTTTAGTAGACTCTTCAGATTACTTAGATGGTCTTTGGCGTTATGTCCGCTGACAAGCATATCATCCTGGAAAACTGAGACTCCAGGTAGATCTTTGGTAAGGTTTACCATGATTTCTTGAAAATAACCAGGTGCTGACTTGATTTCAAATGATAGTCGTTGTTGAAGTAGTACTCCACGGTGAGTGCTAAGGGCTAGCCTTTTTTGGCTCTAAGGAGTCAACATGATTTGGTTGTAGGCATCAGCAATGTCAATCTTGGTATATCCAAATCCACCTCCTAGTTTCTGCATTAATTTCTTTGGGAGTGGATGACGATGATCTTCTAACTGATCATTAACACCAACGGAGTAGTCACCACAAATTCGAAGCTTAGGTTTTGAAGAACTTTAGAACTTGTTTTCCTTATTGGTACCACTGGTGCTCCATAACTTTTTTTTTATCTAGTAAAAAATTTATTCAACAAAATATATATATACATACAATATTAAGTACTACAATAATTATAATGTAATATCACAGTTAATATAAATATAAAATGAAAAATAAGTTGTTATTACATATAAAGTCTCCTAATGGATTTAAAAATGTAAACATTAAGATGTAAATCTTGGATATGTATTAGATAAACTAATGAATATATTTTGAAGAACATTCTAGAGCCAATATAAGGGAGTGACCATAACTTTACTGAGAGACGGCGAGACTGTGGATGCATATTCCTGGAAATGCAAAGATGTGCACCTTTGTCTTCGTTTACGCATTCGTTGTTTACTTTGTCAAAAAACAAACTGAAGACTGCCGAGTGAAACGGCATAATTTTCTTTTATTTACTTTGGCTTTTAATAGATTTACCAACGGTTATCAAGTGCGTGAAGGCCGATGACAAATTTTTTTTGGATAACCATGTCTTCAATTTAAACCAATAGAATGCCTCTCAAATATTCGGCGCCGATATTTTTAACTTTTAAGTACTGAATGTTTTTTTAATACCAACTACTCATGCATTGAATTAAAAATATTTCATGCCCACGATATTTCTTTTAATCAATTACCATTGATTGAAATGGGTTATGTACGTGAAGGTCGATGACCAATTGTTTTTGGATAACCCCATGTCTACAATTTAAACCAATAGAATTCCTCTCAAATATTCGGCGCCGATATTTTTAACTTTTAAGTACTGAATGTTTTTTCACTACCAACTACTCATGCATTGAATTAAAAGAAATATCGTGGGTATGAAATATTATTCAAGTGACTGGTAAATAACCCCGGGCGAAGCCGGGAATAAGCGCTAGTAAACAATAAAGCAGAATAACTAGATATAAAATGCTGGGTAATCAAGGTTAAAAAATTATTAAAAAGACATATTTATGAAAAGGGCTGGATAAAAGGGAATAAAAAGTTTTACGACAGCAACGTTATTCTCTGGTGCTCCATAACTGTTAAACTGAACTGGTTTCCAGACTCCTTTGGCGATACCTGCCTCGTAACCTTTTGTTAGGTCATCTTAGAGCAAAAGGAACCGGTCGTGCCTTGTGAAAAACCGGTTTCGCATCAGATTTGAACTTTACATGTAGTTCAAAATTCTTTAGGCATCCCAATTCATCTTTAAGTAGATCTGGAAATACGTCACAGATGGTGCGGCAATCTCGTTGAAGGTCAGCATAAGTCTGGTCGGAGGTTGCTGAATGTTGAACTTTTACACTCGCACTCTTAAATTGGTTGTTTATGCTTTTAATTCCCAGAGCATTCTCCACTGAAATTCCTACTTCCTGGATAGCAGGAAATTTAGATCGGTGATCTTTGTAACAATGTAAGAAACTGAGCTTTCATTTCCAGTTTTTGGATCTACTTTTGGGGTTCCCAAAACTGGCATGTTGTGTTGACTGGTAGATTCATATTTAGTTGTGACCTCTGCTAGTTTTGGTATTCCAAGATGTTTCCAGATCGACAACGAGACAAAATTTCCCGAAGTTGCTGTGTCTAGTTCCATGGTAAACTCATGGTCTTTAATTGTGATTGGTATATCCAACTTGGGTATATCATCTGCAACTTCACCAAGAAGCGCTTTAATTACCTCAGATTTCCTCATTTTCTTCACTGAAGCTTCTGTGTGCTTCGATTGCTGTTGTTTCTTCTTGCAAACAGCCTCAAGGTGTCTTTACTTCTCACAAAAGTGACATTTAGAGTCTTTGTATGGACTCTGGGGCTTTATGCCATTTACCACATCGGTAGCATTTAACCTTCTGGTGTGAGGGTTTAGGTTGTTGATGGCCTTTATGTTGATTCATTTTGTTGTTCTGCTTAACTTTTCTTTGTTCATTGGTTTTGGTTTGGAAGCATGTACGGTTTCAATGGCAACCTTTGCTGCATCTTCGGTATCGACGACGGTTAACAGAACATATGAATCGTTGTCGTAGTGCTTCATCCTTGGGATTTGTTATAGATGGGAAATAACATGTAGCTGCGTCTTGACGTATACGAGCTGCCAATTCTTGAATTATTTCTCCTGGTTTTCGTTGCATATCACTCCAGAATTTGAATCGTTCACGCACAATGAAACGTTTTGGATCAAACTGTTCTTTCAAAAAGTTCTCAAGTTCATCCATCTGTCGTAGTTTGGTTTGTGAAAAAACACTTGTGCCTTTCGGCTTTCGGGTACTACATTTGCTGCCAAACAGAATCGTGAATAATAATCAGGCCAAAGTTCAGTTGTTGGATCAAATGAAACAAATGGTGGCACAGATGTTGTAAGAGTTGTTAAAGAGGAAATTGGCTCGCGATTAGAATTTGATTTCATTTAAGTGTCCATTTCTTTATGTTGTTTGGCTTGAAACTCCATTTGCTCTCTTTGTGTCTCCATTTGCTCTCGTTGTTGTCTGGCTTGAATCTCCATTTGCTCTCTTTGTTGTCTGGCTTGAATCTCCATTTGCTCTCTTTAAACCTTTATTTGTTCAGAAAGCAGAAAGAAGTTTACAATTCTGTAAATTCTGCCATGTTTCAACTTTCTGTCATTAACCACCGTTTTCCGGAAAATGATTAGATAAATCCTAGTAGTGATCCTTATGAAGGTATCCTATCGGCGACGCCAAATTTCTGTTGTATTTCTTTCTCGAAACTCGTAGAAAATTATTTTGCTATTGTCCGCTCTGTCCCCTCCGGTGTATGATTTGTACCAGATTTATAGTCATTAGGACTACTGTATTCTGTTGTCAAGTTATTTAACCCATATCCACATATTTCAAGAATTTTAGCTCAATTCTTTTTATCTTCAATTGCGAAACATGGATTGGTCGTTAGGTGTAATTTACCAGTTCACTAAAGATGAATATCTGAAATGCCAGTTAAAGACTAAGGGTGGAGGGGAGGTGGGGGCGGGGCTTCAGATAAAGCAATGCCGTACAGGTCATTTGTGGATAATGTAAACAAAGTCAGAAGTTTGACCAAAATACCGACTCCACTATGCCTTCCGGAAAACTTTTCAGCCGACGAACTTATTCTTAATGAAGCGAGGTGGCACAAATCATGTCTTAAGTTAAGTTCAGCTCGAGCAAACTAAAACGGGTGTATGAGAGAGGGGCACAGGTAGATGATGAGATGGAGGACAGTGATAAACGGGTCTGCAAGCGGAAATCAGTCAGTCATGAAAGAAGAGACCTATGTATATTTTGTGGTCAGGACACTGGTCAGCTGCATTAATTTCGGATCTTTGTCGCTGATGAAAAGGTGAAGTCAATGGCAAATGATCTGCAAGAAACAGAACTTCTCGCTAAAATTGGTAATTCTGACCTAGTTGCACTCGATGCCAGGTAGGGCCTACCATTTTGTATGCATCGTTCCTTTTTGAGACAAATGCATATGATTAACCAACAGGAAAATGAAAGAGAAAGAACTGATGAAGCAGACCTTCGTAATAGAACACATCGAAAATTCAATTGAAAATGGTGTTATGCATTTTAAACAAAGTCCACTTTAAAGATAGAGTGCTAAAGCATTTTCCAAATGCTCAGGTTGAATTTGATGGAAAATTCAATATTCTCATCTTTGAAGAGGGACTCCAACAATTGTTGAAGACTGCTATAAATAGTGATTATGATGGTGATGCATTAAGTCTTGCAAAGGCGTCTAAGATTTTACTCCGTGATATATTTGATATGTCTGAGAATCTCCAGTTCAATGCTTCTTTTCCTCCAGGTTGTCAGGAAAATTCTGTTCCACAGAGTTTGAAATTCTTCACGTCCATGCTTCTGCATGTAACGCAGTGTTCAAACTCACAATGTTACCTGACTGTTTCTCAAATGATTATTTTCAATTGCAAAAAGAAAGAATCAAGTTCCAAAAACTCGCGTCATTCGAGGAATTTTGAACCACCATTGCCTCTTTATATGGGCTTAATAGCCACACACAATCTAGATCAAGAAAGATGGTTACAGAGCTTTCCGACCTGGGACTTTCCCCTAGCTATGACAGGATCCTAAAATTAGAAAATCAAATGGCCAATGCAGTATGTGAACATATGAAAAATGTAGGTGTGGTTTGCCCACCTCAACTTCGGCATGACCTTTTCACCATTGGAGCACTCGATAATATTGATCATAACCCATCAAGTACAACAGCTACTGATTCATTCCATGGTACAGGGATAAGCCTGTTTCAGTCACCAACAAAATCAAGCCTTGGGCGCCCCCAACCTGAAAAGGATATGAAATCGCGCACAGTTCAACTGAGAAGTGTTCATTACCAGACAGCTATACCATTGTGCCAGCTGTTACCCACAACAAATCCCAAGTAACTGTTCCAGAGGTTTCCAATGGCATCACCTCTTTTGATTCGAAGATGGAACTTGCCAGAGAGCAAGAGAGCAAATGGTTTATTATTATCAGAAAGGTCTTAGGCAAGAACAAAGTCCCTGGAAACTGGAAGGCTTTCTTGTGTGATCCGAAGAACAAGCAGGAACTATTTTCATTTCTCTCCGATTTCATTGAAACAGCTGATATACCATCAGACAAAGACGCTGCAATAACAGATGGCCGAAATGTTGTGATGAATTGAAAGAGCTGTTTGATGGATATATGTGATCGCGAAGAAGCAGATACGCGGATTATGATACACATGCATGGCGCAACAAAATGATGCGTGCGAACAGTTGACACTGATGTTATTATCATACTGATTGGCAAGTTCTACTATCTCCTATGCCCATCTGCTGAAATATGGGTTGCTTTCGGAACTGGCAAGGACTTCAAATATATCAGTATCAATATATAATTGGTGAGAAAATAATGAAATATTGGATGATACCCAATTTGGTTTTAGGAAAGAGAAGAGTACTGTTGATGCTTTGTTTATACTTAACGGTATCATCAGCCATTCTCTAAACAACAATCGAAAATTATATTGTGCTTTTTTTTATTTAAGGAAAGCCTTCGAAACAGTTCATAGGCATTTGTTGCTTTTAAAAATTAAAAATGTCGGAGTAAGCTCTAAAATGGCCCTGATGATCGAATCAATTTACAGCAACGTTAATAATGTTATAAAATTTAATGGTACTCTATCAGATAAATTTCAGACTTTCACTGGAGTCAAACAGGGGGAACCTTTGTCACCAATTCTATTTATGTTGTTTATTAACGATCTTAGAAAGTTAATTTTCGTCGATAGTTGTAATCTGGTTTCATTCGAAGATACTGTAATATATCAGTTATTATTTGCTGACGACACCAGTTTATTTGCAAATAGCCCCGAGGCGCTCCAATTACTCCTAGATAAATTCAATAACTTCTGCGTAAAATGGAATCTTAAAATTAATGTCAATAAGTCTAAAGTTGTTATCTTTCATCGAGGTAAAATACCGGCAAACTTATCCTGGATGCTTAACTACAAAAACTTGAAATTGTTGACGAATTTGTGTACCTAGGAATAATGTTAAACAAAAATGGCAAATTTACTTCAGCCGCAAAATGGTTAGTATCTCAAGGCCACAAAGCTCAAGGGGCTCTCCGATCTTCAATTTACTCGCTCCAACTTGATCCTCATACCCAGTACAATCTTTTCAGTTCTATGGTCTTACCGATTCTTTGTTATGCGTCTGAAATATGGGGTTTTAATAAATGTAATGCGCTTCAGAACGTACAAAATGATTGTTTCAGATATATTCTCCAACTTGGTAAAAGTACCCCACTTATGTCTATGTATGGTGAACTAGGTGTATTCTCAATGCCTGTGTGTAGGAAAATCAGAATTATGAGGTATTGGTATAAACTAATAAATACGGAATCAGTCGTTCTATCGAAAACTTATTCAGTCTTATGTAGTGATATTGTAAATGGAAAGTGTAATTGGGTTAGTGATCTGAGAAAATTATTAGACTCAACTAGTTTTTCATATCTATGGGACAACCAACAGTCTGTCAACAAAGGTGATATAACACTAATCGAACATAGAATAAAAGATCAATTTAAACAAGAATGGTTTAGCTTTATTGAAAATTCAAGCAAATTAAGATTCTATAAATTATATAAAATTAACCATGAACCTGAACATTATCTAAGCTCTGAAATTGACTACAAATTTCGAAATATTATCTGTAAATTCCGCTGTGGAATGCTTCATTTAAATATCGAACTTGGTGGATTTTTAAAAATTGAACGCAATAATCGACTATGCACTTGCTGCAATATGAAATCTGTCGAAGATGAGTATCACTCTCTCCTTTGTTGTCCTGCTTATATATCTTTTCGTCGGAAATACTTTTCACGTAATTATTGGTCGTTTCCATCAATCCCAAAAATGGTTAATCTCATGAACTCTAAATCTAATAAAAATATTAATAACTTAGGCAAACATATTTATCATTCAATGAAATTAAGATCAGAGCTAAGTGACAAATAAAATATAAATATTATCCATATGATGTAATGACGATCCTGAATGGGTGCATGTAAATATATGTAGATTATTTGCTTTATTTTTTGCAGTTGTATTATGTATTACTATTGTAATTATTTTCTTTTTGCAATAGCAATTTTATAGCTTCGTCATGAATAAATAAATAAAAATAATCATGCAAGCCATAAAAAAATGCAATTGCTCAAGCTCTTGGAATGAAAAGGTCCAGGTCGCTGCCAATTTTCCACAGTCTGACAGGCTGTGATACGGTATCTTCATTCTTTAGTCGAGGAAAGAAAACGGCATGGCAAGCATGGGCAGCTTATGAAGAGGTGGACGAAGCTTTCATACACATCGCTTTAAATCCGTGTGAAACGTTAGATGTTGCATCAAAACATTTCCAACAAATTGACCGTTACTGTATCGTTCTATATGACACTAGCGTGAATGATGCAAGAAAGGATTTGTTCTACACACGGAAAAATGGAAAACCTGCCACCAACACAAGATGCATTGTTCAACCACACCAAACGATACATAATGTATCATCTCCTGCAAATTGGTGCTGGAAAATGGATGATGATGGGCAAAGGTGGGTACCAGTTTGGAGAACGCTCGATGTGGCATCAAAGGCTTGCAAAGAATTTGTAAAATGGAACTGTAAAAGTGCCAAAGGCTGCAGTGGGAGATGATTATGTATCAGTGCAGGATGGCGTGAATGCACAGAACTTTGCGGATGCAAATGTAAGAAATAACGCATGGCATTAAATTGCTAGCGGACTGAGGATCATTTAAATGAAGGTTAAAAGAACATTTTGCAGCGAGGGATGATAGCTACAAGCCTATTTTGATTACATGGAAGTGGATATACACGGTCGGTGGGTAAGTAGGGTGGTCGCTAATCAGTCGTTAATTCAAATCTTTATTATGGTCGCGTGAGCAGGATATGCTATTGTTGGCTAAATGATTTCAACACATATTTCATCAATAGAGAATAGTGGGCCAACAGGTTTGCCATCGCCTTTATGACGACAAGGAACTGTACACAAAGAAGGGAATAAATCAGATGATAATATTCTCATTAAATGTTAATAAAAGTACACTATTAAAGGGCAATAAAACCATTACAGTGAATAGAAAACTAAACAACATAATAAGTATTTGATTAAAAACGACAAGTGTTATACGAGTTAATGATATTTCAGTGTCTGTAATTTGTCAAATATTTATGGTCAATATCTCAAAATTACTATTGAATGAAGCCACGAAGTACACAGGATAATTGTAATAAATTTCACTGCTGAGTGTGAGTGGTTTATGGAAATGGGTGTAAACTTTTCAAAGGGGTGACACAGGTACAAAATTGTCACCTTTATATGGTTTCTTTTGAGATACAGTAATAAATGTTACATTCTGGGGTAATAAATGGTTTGAAAAACACGCTGGACATCACATGGACATCAGATTTTCAATTGTTTTAAAACGAGTTAAGAGTTTTTTCCAAATCTGAACACGGAGAACTGTTATTGTCCAAAGCATAGTCGGAAATACAGAAACCTAATACAGGTAACTAACTGTGAATCAAGGCTTAATATTTAAGTCGTATTTCTCCTCAATATGGAATTTGCTAAATTCATACATACGTTTTCCACCAGTAATAATAAACTATAGCAATGTTTTGACCGAACATCTAGCCTAGCTGATTTGAAAGTTGTGGAAACACACCACAAAACAGGACTTTTTTTTCTCACTCTATTCGTGTCAAAGCACCTCTCAGAGGTTGGAATAATGGCAGATGTTTTTAATAAACTACATTTCTCTTGATTTTGGTGTATGGTGTTCATTTTAATCTAAGTATCTAATAATAATATTTTACTTGCTAATTTTTTTTTCTGATTTCGTGAGTGTCATTAAAATACCGGTCATCCATATTGAGCACCAAAACCAAACACAGAAATCTAATTGTCAAATGTCCTAAATAACAAAGAATGACGTCTTCATTGATCAATCAATGTCGAAAAGTGAAACTAAACTTCTGAGAAAAAAAAATTAAGTCAAGGTTAACATATATTTAAATAATGTTTCATTAATGTTATCTATTATCTAATATTAATTTACGCACAATCCAAACAAAATCAATCATAGTACAAAAGAATAAAGTTTCTGTGCAAAACTCAGCACCGAAAAATCATCGCCAAAATTGAGCAAGTTATCCCCTTACTTACATTATATTCATCAAATTAAAATTATTCTGAAAGTTAGGGAAGACCTTACAATTTCAGTCCAGCCCTAACAGCCATTTTCTTGTAACGAATTAACAGTAATTCAAGAGAGCAAGACGAACAAATTTAAAAAGGGTAGAAGAAAGGAAGAGGAAAGCTTAAATTATGAAAGGAAACGGGGGTGTATCGAGAGTAAGGAAAAGATATTTAAATAAAGAAAAAAGAAGAGAGTAAACATGGAAAAAAATAATAACGATGAAGAAAGAAATCAGACATGAAGAGTAGCAGTCAAGGAGAGGGAAAGCAGCGATTAAGAGTGAAAAGAATATAGATGTAGGAATAAGGGATACACGAAGAAGATAAATTATTCTGAGAGGAAGAACAGGTGGGTAACTAAGAAGATGCAGGCATATAATATATAGATAAGGGAAGAATTAAGAGTCGGTATAGGGGTTAAGAGTCACGCTTACAGAGAAAAAGATTCCAATGGTAGAGTGAACGGTATTAGGGAGTAAGAACGGGGGAGGGGAAGTGAGACTGAATCGAAGAGTTATAAATATGGGAGGTTTTCTTCCACATCTCTAAGAATATTATAAGCTATTTTTACAAGTAGTCCCAGTCGCAAATTAAAATTGTAGAGAATTAATTCCCTTGACTAAAACTTGTATAAAACATTACTTTTGAATTAAAATATTTGATTCGGTCGTAATTCAAAATTTCCTGGTTGTAGACTACAGAATACAGATGCAAATGTTAAAGGGATAATAGGCGTTAGAATACACTCGTCCTACGGCTTATATTTGTGTTTCATATTGACTATTAGTTAAATAATGATGCATCCCACACTTTACCAAATTTTAAAAAGCCACAATAAAAATATATTCGGAATTTTAAAAAAAAAGTGAGCCAGCGACGATTCCATTCAGTTTGAGAATAAAAGCGTCTGGTAAATCAACGCTAAAACATCATTGTGGAATTCAACAGTAGGGGTCAAGGACTCGTGAAAACTCACATATTAGGGTTACGTCCCTTTATATTTACACGATTTGAAAATCGCTTGATGGATGGCTCAAGCGTTTTATGATTAACTACTCTATTTTGGGGATTTATCGGATTTTAGAGGGATTTTGATGTATAGGTAAGTCCACTGATGGATTTACACTGTTATTGTCCAAATTTGAGTGAACTTAAAATTTTATGTTCGTTCTAACGCCTATTATCCCTTTAAAACATGTTAGGCTTCTTCCTTACGATAATCTAAATAAGATTTAAACGACATTAATTTAGAAGTTGATGGTACATGTAACAAGACACACTACGGAATATATTATGCTATAACATTCCTCGTTAGTAACGATTGTCTTGATAATGTAAAAAAGATTCAAGACAAAATGTCTTTAAAACATGCAAGGGTCGTAGTAGCTCTGTTTCAGTTCGGAGTAGTTCTTGAATATAGAAAGAGATGTGTGGATATTTGGAGTTATATATATTCTGAAATGCATTCGACAAATGATTTATCAACTAACGTTAAAAAAGTTAAATTTATTATCATTTCTCATTTGCAATGTAAAAATGTATTTGTGAGTATTCAATGAACAAAAAGTGTATTATGAAAGTCAATATTAAAAGAGTTTGTTAACACCTGCTACATTCTTATAATAAGAATACATTATTTAATATTTCTTTAGAGTATTAATACAAATACCAGATAAACAAACACCATGTACGCGCCAAACGTCCAGACTCACGTGTTTAAATATATTGTCTGGGATGCAACAAAACAGTATAATATGCCATGAACAAAACACACTGAGATTATTTTATAATAGCCTGTCAAACATGTGGCAATTTTCAGTCGTAGAAATTATTACGTTTAATTATGTAATTTTTAATTTTTTTTTTTTCATTTACATGAACAAGCTATTAAAGAAATGAGGTGGCAGATGTTAAAAATTCCGACACTCTCTGTAATTCCGACATATTTAATCTGTGCATGTATATGCATGCCGAATTTTAAGTATAGTTAGTATAAATTTTCTATTCTTAAATGAAAAAAAAAAATCACCTTTTTTGGTCATGCCATTCATGATTTCTAATTTCCATTTTTATCTATTTTCCATTACTTGACGATCTTGTTTTTTAAACAATATGATTCATGTTCAAGGAATCTCATACTATTGTTTATTATTCAGAGTACACCAAGGTAATTAGATACGGATGAAATTCAATGGTTCTTGATAAAAAGCACTCGATCAATCTCAAAGTCCGATGTGACATAGGTATTAATGGGGGCATACACTTGTCGGCTAGTTCACATTGACTGGAGAACCATACAAGGTCTTGATAGAAACAACAACCTCTCCTTCAAACCTTTCCACCCAATAATAACCTGTCCTTCAAATCTTCCTACCCGACAAAAACCTGTTCTTCAAATCTTTCCAACCCAACAAAAATCTGTCCTTCTGTCCTTCAAACCTTTCTACCCAGCAAAAACCTGTCTTTCAAACCTTTCTACCCAATAATAACCTGTCCTTCAAACCTTTCTACCCAACAATTACCTGTCTTTCAAACTTTTCTACCCAATAATAACCTGTCCTTCAAACCTTTCTAGCCATCAACAACCTGTCCTTCAAACTTTTCTACCCGACAATAACCTGTCCTTTAAACCTTTCTACACAACAACAACCTGTCTTTCAAAGCTTTCTACCCAATAATAACTTGTCCTTCAAACTTTTCTACTCGACAATAACCTGTCCTTCAAACCTTTCTACACAACAATAACCTGTCCTTCAAACCTTTCTACACAACAATAACCTGTCCTTCAAACCTTTCTACACAACAACAACCTGTCTTTCAAAGCTTTCTACCCAACAACATGTCCTTCGAAGCTTTCTACCCAATAACAACTAAATCATTCTACCTAATAACAACATGTCCTTAAAACATTCTACCTAATAACAACATGTCCTTAAAACAACCTATTAATCTAAATTAATTTCAGAACTCTCGTTTCGTCATGGTTCAGACAAGATTTAGATTAAAGGGGCCCAGGCTTGATTTTTAGGGGTCGTTTTGGGCCTTTGTTACATTTACACAGTCCTCAGAAATATTCAAGCTCTGAGAAAATCGCAAAATTCCTTGAAATATGCCTCAAACAAAAAATTTCACTTTTCATTTTTTTTCCGTGCTGTACGCGGCTGGTCTCCAGTCAGTCTGAAAATTGTGTGTCCTGTTGACAAAGTCTACAATTGAAAAATGCGTTGTAGTCTGTTTATATAGATGACCGCTATTGCACGACGGGAAGGATAACTCTTTTATTATCAAGACGAACCGTTTTCCAATATGGCGGGACGTTCGTAATTTCTTAAGTCATTATGATTTTTCAAACACGGATAATTATGGATACACATGGATTTGAAGGCTCAAATTTCAAAGGTAAGCTCTGTAGACTATTTCTGATTAGCTAACCAAAAGATTTCATGGGTTTGAGGCTGTCGGATGATTGTCCAAAACAAATAAAGCCTGGTCCCCTTTAATGGAATTGAATGCTGTAAGGCTACAAATTATTGCGAGATAGAAATTAATGCGTTAAATGCGACCTATCCGCGATCGCAATAATTCGTATCCGCATATTTCCAAGTGAATTAAAGGAAAATAAATTCAAATGATGGACAAAGGGTAGAATAAGTCAAGTATTTAAATTGAGACCGGACAGGATTAAGTAATTAGCTAATTATCTCTAAAGTTGAAGCTGATTAGTAATCATTGACTTTAAAAACAAAAGATTTTCACACTTGACTATTTAAAGATAAAATCTTGATTCCAGGAAGCCCTTTTCTTTTTTATGATATTGAAAAATGCGAAACCTATGGCGGATCGCATTAATCTGCACTCGCATTTTAGTCTATATACCCCATGTCGCATTAATTTGTTGACGCATTAATTTCTAGCCTTACAGTAGTCTCACTTTTTTATGCATTCGATAGTTCGAAATTAACCCAATATGTGCCTGTTTTCAAGAACAAGTTTTCAATACCCAACACGCAAACCCAACTCATGCCCATAAGCTTGCGAACGCGATATAGACTACAGCTTTCATTGGATTTGAATGAAATTAGGTGTGATCATTTATATTCATGATATCTTGGACCAGTTCGATATTGACGATATTGATGAGAAATAAGCTCAAATTATAGTTCATTTCGATAAATAATGTTGGGTTTCAACTTGTTTTATAAAACCGAAACTTACTTTTAAGTGGGCGTATTCTGCTTGTCAACGACTTGCTTTATTTGTTGAGAGTACGAATGACTTGGGCTATTAATTCTCCCATCAATGTCACAATTGACTTTCCAATCGATCGAGTTTTGTTAAACTGATATGTACACCGAAACATTCACCCGTATTCCAGCCTCCATATAGTTTTGTAGTGCCAGCAAAGAAGCCTGTCCCTCGAAATTATATGTCACGTCTGTGGTTTCATATACCTGCTGGCATAAATGACATAAAATAAATAATAAGTATCCAAAAAACTTCATAATTATCCATAAAGATGCATTTGATTATGGAAAAAACGCTTAAGTTGATTAAGCGTTTTTCAATAATCAATAATTACCTATTTTTGTGAGTTTTCCCGACTTTAACGGATTCTGTTGCTCCATGACACCATTTAAGTTCTCTGATATATAATATACTCATATTGACCATAGACACAGTATCCCTTTAAAAAAATCGTGACATGATTTCTTACAGACACGAGATTAATTTGTCAGTTCGTATTCAGGGCGATTATTCGAGATTAATTTTATCCACAGCAATACATCGATAAGAAGAACGGAATCGCGGTTCATCGATTCCTTATCATTCAACACCATTGCTAGTTTCAGCATTCTTTTTTGTTTATAAAAAATGTCCCTTTCCTTAAACAAGTATAATAAGGCTAATCAGTAAAATATCATTAGTCCGGTAATTTTTATAATAACCAAAAACATTAAAATCTGACCCTGGCCTTTGAAATTCTATTTTCGTTTTATTGTTTATTTGTATTCATTTTAAACCATCGTTTAATCGTTCATTGAAATATTTGCTTGTTTATAATTTGAATGGCTTTTGACTATTGGCTACGTGTGGTTAATACATATTGCCATTAAAGATAACATGTTTGAAATGAAACGAAGATGGGCACCGCCATGCAGTGTAATGAAGGAAATGTTGTCAGAACAGCTTACAGACTGTTGCACACATGGCCTCGGTATAATGTCCCATCCGAATGACTAGACACTTGTTCTATGTCAGTCCCTCCGACCTGCATCACTGACAAGGCGAATTCCTGGCTGAAAAATCCGAAAGTTCACCTTTGCCGGAATTGAACCCTGGACCCTCAGAGAACAGGCGTCGAACTCTCTAACATTGCGTTTGAAATGATTGAGACTATTTGTTTATGTGCTATTTTCATTATGCATTTGAATGATTATTGCTATAAATAACAAATATTCTAATTTAGGAAATATAAACAATTATGAATGTTGTAGATTTTCAAAACTAAATTTTTCGTATTTGATTAGCTTTGAAAAATTTCTCTCTTTACAAAAAGGAAAAGAGATTTATGGAATGCAGTATATATCACAATGGACATATATTATGTACATTGACACAGACGAAAATAACTCATACATGAAATTAAATCCTTTCAAAACAACTTCTTAAATCAAATTTTCGTCCATTTCAAGCAAATTAGATGACAAAAGAAATTAAAACGGATCAGCAGATACAATAAATGGCTGAATGCACATAAAATTTAATGTCCGGAAAGTAGTATTATTAATTTTTGGTTTATTGCATTATAAGTTTGAGAAAAAGATGAAAAACAGCTATCTTGTCACCAGAATAGATCGATTAATACATTGTCGTGTTGGAGGAAGTTGAGGCTGAATTTAATATTTGTGTCAGTACTTAATCGTGGTGCGAAATAGATCTTCAACATTACTGTTAACCCTTCTGCATGCTATGATTAGATACTATACAAAACACATCGCGATTTCCAACCAAACTCGAAATTGTTGGCATAACATGTTCTCCAATCTATTTATATTATTATTATAAGGCCGATTTTATGTTATTGAGAATAACACATTTAGAATTTTGACAATCTTCATAAAGCCTTTTTTAAGACTCTTCATAAGAAGGTGGTGGTGGTTAAGTAACTCCACGAAATTAACGCCTTGCTAGGATCATTTGGATACTGATGGTTTGGGATATCTACGATCTAGGTCGAATATCATGTCATTCTAAGTTCATCCAAAACCTGTTATGCTTATGGTAGTCCTTGTTGGTTATCTAGAAAACAGGAGATGTAAGGAGAAAAGGCTAGATATCTGCACCCCCCCCCCCTCTTGAGATCTATTTGATTTGTTGCATGTCGAAGGCCTAGCGCTAGATATCTATATCACAAAATCCAAGCCCTTCCTCGTCCAGCGGTAGTTCGGGCTACCCACTCGCTTTTCCATCCAAAATGAAGAAGAAGATAGCCCAATGAATCTGCCAACATACCAGACTTGAGATAAATGTAGGTTTCATTTTCCTCTGAATTTTAAAAATCAATTTTGATGAAACGTTATGTACCTTATTATTAAAGGAGCGTGTTATACTATTATTTATTCCCCTGTTTCCTTGTTATATTCATTCATATTATGTAGTCAACCGATGGCAGGTGATAGATTTATTTGCTCCCGACTGAGTGTCATATACATGAGTTCAAAATAAGTTTTAAACATTTTGGCTATCACCTTCGCTATCACTTTGTAATTTAGTTTCTCAGATCATTTAGAGCCCATATTCTTGTAATAAAAAGACATCATTGAAGTGCTGATGGTTTCAGAAAGATGTTCTTGTTAAAAGATGTTGTTCATTATTACTATTATTTCACAAGTCATTATTTTTCAAATAAAATTCCTTTGGAATGCTATCTATTCCAGGAGACTTGTCGTTCTGAAACTCTTTAAGTGACTTTAATATTTCTTGTTTAGAATTGATCTGATATCTATGGTCGATGCTTCGGGTGGCCATAGAGGTGTTACTCTAGAGTTATCGAGATACTCTTCGATTGATGTATAGGGTTGGCGGAGGCGAGTTTTGAGTAGAATTTGCCCACAATCTCTATAATTTTCTCTCTGCTTATCCTGATGGTTCCTCTGTCATCGATAAGTATTTCTAGTTGTTTACTAGCGCCATTTTCAATTCCAGCTTTAAAGAGATAGATGTTATCCAGATCACTCTCCTCATAGGACAGACTTATGCTCTAATGATTATATGTTTTATATTATCATGTTTACTTCGTTTTTATAGTGACATTTAAAAAAATTTTGGGTGATTTTGAAATTAGTGTGTTGAAATTTGAATTGGGTGAATTATACACAAAGGTGGGTAATCGATGATCCTCGGCTAAACAAGCTTATCATCAAAAACTATCCAAATTTGATCACACAATTTGCTAATTTTCTGGGATGTGCACAGCGGCAATTATCGTGGCAAAATAAATGAGAGAGTATGGATGTAGCGATATATACGCTTGGAATTAGCTTAGCTAGTTCTAGATGTTCAGATCACCGATCACAAGGGTTTCTTCATTTCTCTTTCTGAAACACTGTGTTCTTTTTTTTTTTTTTTTTTTTTTTGTTGGTAATTTGAAGTTTTACAATGTTTTTGGGGTGAATGACAAAGCAATTTCATCCTCAAGGGCGATCTTGAATCTTAAAGGTTGAGAATTAATTTACAATAACAACCTTATTAATCAAGACTTTTGTTTAAAGACATAAATGGAAGTCTTTATCCATAACGTTGTTCTTCTCATATTTAATTTATTTTGGAATTTTTCATTACTAAATTTTAAACAGAAGATTACAAAATTTTAATAGGAAATCCAATGATTGAAATCTCTTAATAATAATTTGCGTTGGCGGTAACTTGAATCTTGTATATATCAAGATTTATTACTATTATTTATTCTCTAATGTACTTTGTATTTCTGATCATTATAGCCTATGTCACGATAGGGATTTATGAAGATCGCTGGATAATAATTAATAGATACTATCTAGATACCTTTTTTATTTATTCGATATTATTTGATATGCTTTGATGTAAAAGGCGAAAGTTTTTGGATGGGGAAGCTTTAAACATCATTTATGTCTGTGTCTTGACGCCCAAGAAAAATAGTATGTACATTGAAAACTAAGTAAAGTTTTGGACGTTAATGTTTTGCACCTTGGCTTGGTTGGACTACATTAAATTTGAAACTTATCTACAGGTTGCATTTATATTTTCCAACAAGGTTGATAAATCTACCTTGAGACTGTGAGATGAAATTTGAACGATTTAAATAACTAAATTTAGTTAATTTCTAATGAAAATTGTCAATGCTACCAAATCCAACTAATTGCTCATATTTTAATTCTACAAAAACATCTAGCCTAGTAGAGATGATAAACCGGGTCCATTGGGTTGTTCACAGTTGCTTACTTGTTCATTCATTCCCATTTTAATCGCCCACACTCAAGAGCGAAGATTTATTTTTAATAGGGAATTACAAAATGCTGAAAGTAAATTAATTACTTAATATAGAAGTAGATGCGCAGCACTTCAATTGCACACACACTCAAGCCAGAAGTTGATGAATAATATTGTAGGCGGACAGACTCCTTATATCTTTAATTGTAAAAATTCTTGGTATGATATTAAAAAAGCTTAATTACGAAAATTCATGAAAATGAATGAATCATCAAATACTTTTGAAGCTCGCCATCTCAAACTGAAAATGATAAGATGACATCTTTTCTGACCATGGATCTAATAGACTGGAATCAAAAATGAATATCTAACATGAAATTTTTGGTTACCTTGAAGTGACTTATTGCAAAATGTTGACCAAATTTGTTTGGAAGCTGTATAGCTTATTTATGAACCGAATTAACACGGGTTTCCTTTTTCATGGTCTTTGTAACAAGATAAATGGGATGGAATTAAAAACTTAAAAATGATGAAAAATGAAGACAAATTGGACAGGTTATCTATAATAAGTAATTTGAATCACCTAAGGAAAGGGGCACATTTTCCTGAAAATTTTAATACGTCCGCCATTTAAGCTATGGGTCAAAATGTCGAGGACCAAGTAAAGTGCTGTTCTTAACTCTAGTTTTTATGATTAGTGTTACAGAAATGAATTACTTGTTTGAAATTAGTATAATTATCCATACGAGACTGGTGGTCTTAATCGGCAGGATAGTTAACTTGTGCTAATCTTTATTATTTTTAATTGAATATTAATTTGGTGTTAGAACAATAATTCAAATTATAATTTGATGAATGAAATATGAGGTCAGTTTACGGCAATATAACCCTCAACTTCTCTCCTACGAGGAAAACGGCCAGGAAACTCGACTTGTTGCCCACGCCTTGGGCCTTTTTCCTCGCTTTTCCGCACTTTTCGTCTCTTTCTAGCCATTTTCCTCGCCTTTTTTTACCAACGCTTTCTTGACTTTTTCCGCGCTTTTTCACGCTTTTTCATCCCTTTTTTCAAAATCTTTTCCTTCACCCTTTTCGTTGCTTTTCCTCAAGTTTTCTCGCTTTCTCGTGGGCGAGAAGTCGAGAGTCGACATGTTCACAGTCGGCTTCCATAGTTTATATATCCTATCAGTGTTAAGAAAAGAATATCTGCTCTGACCTTTTGGCTATTGTCTTTTTCAATGTAGATTGTATGTATTTTGATTTCTGATCTCATGCACATTTATTATACTATTATTAAATATCAGGTCAGTGTTTAGAATAGAATATCTATTTAGATGTCAGACAAGTGCTTGGAATATAATATTAAACATCAGGCTAGTATTTAGAAGAGTATGATATTTAAATATCAGGTCTAGGTTTAGAATATAATATTTAACATCAGGCTAGTATTTAGAAGAGTATGATATTTAAATATCAGGTATAGGTTTAGAATATAATATTTAACATCAGGCTAGTATTTAGAAGAGTATGATATTTAAATATCAGGTCTAGGTTTAGAATATAATATTTAACATCAGGCTAGTATTTAGAAGAGTATGATATTTAAATATCAGGTCTAGGTTTAGAATATAATATTTAACATCAGTCTAGTATTTAGAAGAGTATGATATTTAAATATCAGGTCTAGGTTTAGAATATAATATTTAACATCAGTCTAGTATTTAGAAGAGTATGCTATTTAGATATCAGATATTTTTCAAAGAACGAACCGCAATCCAAGTTTATCTGTTGAGCTGCAATTATTGATTGCATTATGTTTTTATGCCACAGGCAAAATGCATCTTTGTAATGGGGATGACTTTGGAGTTTACCAATGTATATTTAGTCAGGTTATGAACAAAGTAACTAACTCTTTATCTTCACCCAGAGTAGTAAGACAGTTCGTCACATTCCCTACAGATGTCAACAAAATCAAGGAGAGTTTTACAGAATTGCTAACTTTCCAGGAGTTGTGGGTTGTATAGATGGAACACATATCAGAATAATCGCACCATCTCAATTTGAGGAATCCTATGTAAACGGCAAGAATTACCACAGAATTAACGTACAGTTGGTATCAGATGCTAAGTCCAACATTATAGATGTGGTAGTTCGTTGGCCAGGGTCAACACACGATTCACAATTCTGGATGAAAGTGGTCTTACAAGATTGTTAAACCAGAATCCACTTCCAGCAAATTTTAACTTCCTTGGTGACAGTGGCTACCTTTGCAGACGATGGCTACTTACACCTTTTTTTACTCCCGAATCCTGGCCCACAGTCTAGATATAATAGGTAATAATTATCCATATTAGTATTCATGACTCAAGATTTCAATATGTTTAGAATACAGTATTTATATATCAGTTCAGTGTTTAGATAGAGTATTTATATATCAGGTCAGTGTTTAGAATACAGTATTTATAATATCAGGTCAGTGATTAGAATACAATATTTAAATATCATGTCAGTGTTTAGAATACAGTATTTATATATCAGTTCAGTGTTTAGAATACACTTTTTATATATCTGGTCAGTGTTTAGATTGCAGAATTGAAATATCAGGTCAGTGTTTAAAATACCGATTTTGAAAAAATCATTTAAATAATTGAAAGGTAGGTGTTTAGAATACACTATTTGAATATCAGGACAGTATCTATAATAGAATATTAAATATCAAACTAACTTTAGAAATTACAAAAGTTGAAATATCTATATCATTATTTAAACTAAATATTAAAGGGAATTATTTTGAAAATCTTATTATTTTTTAGTATTGTCAAATGAAATTGATTACTGATCGCATTGACATTTATAGGAAAACACGAATGATTTTAAAATGTTAACAGTAATTGAAAAATCTGTTTCAAAGGGAGACATTTTTTTATTAACTTTTTTTTTTTGATATTTTGATAACAGTCATGGTCAATTACCTGGTATACATTATGTATTTGGATATTAGTTCAGCCAAATCTTCATGTACAAATATCTCTGACGAATAGTTTATTTGGTTTCAAAATGAAACATTGACAATTAAAGAGAAAGAATGACTTGATTAATTGATAATTCACTTTTCACCAATTTACTATTGTTTTCGTTGAGATTGATTCTGTACATTTACAAGAATATAAGAAAATAATTACAAAATGTCGCCAAATCATGACATCTATAAAACTTTTTTGGTTATATTGTTGTAAATTATGGTGACATATCACTGATCTTGTGTGTTTTTTGTCGCCCTGGTCCAACTAGTTTTGATAAACAAAGACGACGAAAATATGTAGCCTCGAATATTTTCATGATATAACCCAGAGTGTAATTCAGTTTTTAAGGATGCAGTTTTTAAATCACAACTTTGAAACAAAATTAAATCAATCAAACACTGAGCCGGTGTTTAATAGTTAAACATTTGTAAAACCCCTTGGATATTATGGTACACACGTAAAGTCGTTTTAAATGTCAAATTCAATCCTTAATATTATACCTGCATAATAAACTCTTGACAAGATCAACCACTGTAAGGCATGTCGTTAAATAAATAAAGATCGATCATAACTCTTCAATAAGATTAATAGATTTACAAGGCAAGTTATTGTAGATCCTTAAAATAGCTACCAAAACACGTTTACCTTTTATGGCTTATAAACATAATTTCCAGATAAATTTCAATAGCTATTTGTTTTCCATGAGTGTAATGAGATCGGAAGCGAGACGGTCGTGTTGAAGAATATTGCGACAACCATCAAGCGTCATGATTCAGTTCCGGTAGGTTGGTTAGCGCGGGAAGAGCCTTATTGAGCCTTTTGTTCACCCACATTGTTTTAACGATAAAATATATGAAGACTCACGAAACATTTGACGTAGATTTATGAAGAAGGCCCGAGACTCGTTGATCATTTGACTATTTGGATTGTAACTGCCACAACAAGAAGACATTAGTAAATTCACTTAGTTTTAAGAAATTTTCCTGTTAAAGAATTCTGTGCAATTTCAACTTTATAGTTAGATCTATATTTTATTTGAAAATGAAAGACGTATGTTTTTTAGTTTGGATTTTCCTGTCTTCGTGTTTGATTGGATCCACTTGTTCATTTACAATGTACTCAGGTATGTATTCTGGCTATTTTCTTTGTTTTTTCATTAAACGAATTGAATTGAAAAAGATTCATTTATTGAGTTGATAAGAAAACGGAAACAAATATACAAAGACCAATGGAGCAAATGTCTGGGGAAATTGACTTCTGATTGTATATCAGTTTATAAACTATAATAGTACTAGTAAAGAAACTTGATTAATAAACACTAAAGAATTTTTTTGTAAAATTTGTGATTATTTGAAATTTAGAAAATTATATCAGTTAGGTAATGTTTAATACTTGTTCCAGAAATAACAATCTTTTGCGCTTCACTATTTAACTTTAAAGTTATCTTCATATTCGTGTTAATTTATGGCGGTTAAACGGGATGGAGAACTAAACTGTAACTTATTAAGATACCTAGCCAATTCTATAACCACTTGGCATTACGTATTTGATAAAAATAGACACCTTGGTGAAAGACCCAAAATGAACCAAAACAAAGATTTTTCCTGCCAAATTACCTATATTTCAAAATCCAGATAGTTGTAAGTATAAGACTGCTAAATCACGCTCAGTTTTGTCATTTTTGTTTAAATAATAAATATTATCTAACGTATTTAATTTACGAAATTATTAGCATATATGACTAATGCATACTACAAAGTCATGATTCGTAGGTTTATATATAAAAGTATTATTTGATTAGTCGTGATATAATAGTAGAATGTGTATCCTTTCGATAATTAGTTCATGACTAAATTTCTTAATATGTATTTCATTAGCACCTATACTTATTAAAACACGAAATCTAACATCGTGGTAATTGTGGTAGCAATAATGATTTCAAGGCCAATTGTTTTTGTACGATTTGATCTTTATACGCCCACATGAATATGTGGACGTATATTGTCGCTTCCCCTATCCGTCGGTCTGTCGGTCCGTCGATTCGTCCGTCAACATTTTTTGTAGATAAAATAGAAGCTACGGTTTTCAATTGATTTGTATAAAAATTAAATTGATAAGACGACGGTCAAGTTCGATTTTGATGATTTTTCGATGAACGGTTTTTTAGTTATTGCCCCGCCTCAATATTTGTTGTAGACACAATAAAAGCTACAATATTCAATGGATTTTAATGAAACTTGGTGTGAGCATTGGAATTGATAAGACGGCGGTCAAGTTCGAATTTGAAGATTTTTCGATAAACGGTTTTTGAGTTATTGTCCTTGACTTAGTTTTATCACGTCAAAATTTATTCTTGATGCAATAGAAGCTACAATTTTCAATGGATTTGAATGAAACTTGGAATTCATAAGCCGGTGGTCAGGTTTTGAATTTGACGATTTTTCGATGAACAGTTAATGAGTAATTGCCTTTGACTAAGTAAAATCGTGTAAGAATTCATTTGTTGTAGACACTATAGAAGCTTCAATTTTCTATGGATTTAAATGAAACTTGGTATAAGCATTGGAATTGATAAGACGGCAGTCAAGTTCGATTTGGACGATTTTTCGATAAACGGTTTTTGAGTTATTGCCCCGCCTCTATATTTGTTGTAGACACAATATAAACTACAATTTTCAATGGATTTTAATGAAACTTGGTG
This sequence comes from Nipponacmea schrenckii, assembly GCA_030562195.1. Taxonomy (NCBI): domain Eukaryota; kingdom Metazoa; phylum Mollusca; class Gastropoda; family Lottiidae; genus Nipponacmea; species Nipponacmea schrenckii. The sequence continues at coordinate 7,976,703 of JAUJPP010000007.1, read as the reverse complement.
TGAGCGAGCATTGGATTTGTTAAGACGGCGGTCAAGATCGAATTTGAAGATTTTTCGATGAACGGTTTTTGAGTTATTGCCCTTGACTAAGTATAATTGTGTAAAAATTCATTTGTTGTAGACACTATAGAAGCTACAATTTTCTATGGACTTTAATGAAACTTGGTATGAGCATTGGAATTGATAAGACGGCAGTCAAGTTCGACTAAGACGATTTTTCGATAAACGTTTTTGAGTTATTGCCCCCGCCTCTATATTTGTTGTAGACACAATAGAAGCTACACTTTTCAATGGATTTCAATGAAACTTGGTGTGAGTATTTGAATTAATAAGACGGCGATCAAGTTCGAGTTTGAAGATTTTTTGGTGAACGGTTTTTGAGTTATTGCCCTTGACACAGTACAATTGTGTAAAAATTTTATTGTGGATGCTATAGAAAATATATATTTTCAATGGATTTTGATGAAACTTTGTATGGGTACTGAAATTGATAAGACGGCAGTCAATTTTGAAATTGACGTTTTTCAATGAATGTTCTTTTAGTAAAATTGCATTAAAATTTTATTTTACTACAATATTTTCAAAAGATTGCGATGAAAGTTGGTGTGAGCATTGGAATTGATAAAACGGCAGTCAAATTTGAATTTGACGATTCTATTGATTATCGGTTTTTGAGTTATTCCCCTTGACTTAGTAAAATTGTATGAAAATTTTATTGTGGGTGAGGCCACAATTTTCAATGGATTTTTATGAAACTTAGTATGAGCATTGGAATTAATAAGGCGTTGGTCAAGATCAAATTTGACAATTTTTCGATGAACAGTTAATGAATAATTGCCCATGACTAATCAAACTTGCGTCAAAATTCTATTGTGGTTGCAATAAGAACCTTCAATTCCCAAAGGATTTTGAACTTTGTGTCAGCATCAGAGTTGATGAGACGGCAGTCAAGTTTGAATTTGACTTTAATTAACAAATGATTTTTGAGTTATTGCCTTTGACTTAGTAAAATTATGTCAGAAATTTTTGTGGATATACAAGAATCTACAATTTTTTTTAAAGATTTAATGAAACTTGGTATGAGTATGGTGGTCAAGTTTGAATTTGACGATTTTCCATGAACAGTTTTTGAGTCTTTGCCTTTGACTTCAATATTCAGTGAATGTTTTTTGAGTTATTATTCAATTTATTATTCAAATTCAATGCTGACAGTGGGCGTATGTTATCTTGCCTGGCAAGCTATCTTTTGAATCATTTTGTGATACCGCATTAACTGTAGATTTTCTGAAATAAAAAACGGAATTTTGTCAAATTATTATCTTATTAAAGAAGAATCTGTGCGTTAATGAACCGGTTAAAATATAGTTGTAGTCAGAATCTGGGAGTCGTTCGGACGATATGAGTATTTTATGTTAACGTTAACTCATCTAACAGTAATTTCACGAAAAGCGGAGTTTGAAGGTGGTTTTATAAAAGTTGTTATTACTTTTTGGACATATTTTCCCAATATCGTTGAAGTGTTAGTATCCGTTTTCATTTGAAATTAAACCAAATGCATTATACTTCGATATAAACATATCCTCTGGTCCATGAGGTCGAATAAAGGTATTATGATTTAGTAACGACGATAACTGTCATTTTGTAATGATATATGTTTTGCCAAATCACAAAGAATAGAAATTCATTTGTAATGATGATAAATTTCGAGTATCGCAAACTAGGTAGTTGTTTGTAGGCGAAGTAGCTGGTAATCTATGAGATCTGGACAGATCGAATGGCGGTGAAACTCGGCCTTGGATGGAGTGACGTGGTCTTCTTTCTTATATTCGTGGTAATTGTTGCTGATTGGTAGTCAAATGATAATTGTGTCAAGTTATTCAACATGACGTAAAACTCTATTTTTCGCAAAAATCGGAAGTGACGCAAAATTTTTGACCTAAGAATTGACAAACCGAAAACAAACTGGGACTTTGCAGCAAAGTCCCAGTTTGTTTTCGGTTTGTCAATTCTTAGGTCAAAAATTTTGCGTCACTTCCGATTTTTGCGAAAAATGGAGTTTTACGTCATGTTGAATAACTTCCGGTTTTATTAATGTATGACATTCAAACTTGTATCATTGGGTAGCCATTAGCCATACAAAAAAACGAAGAAAATAAAATCAAGGCCGCATGCGCAACTTTCGCCGCCATTTTGATTTTCCTGAAAGTGGCCGATTTTTATTCAGACATTATGGCTGGTCCGATCTTGATGATTTTGATGTCAAATGAAAGAACACAAAAATTGTAGCCAAAACTGGGAAGCCGATTTTTGAATTTCGATTTTGCTTTTTTGCAACTTCCGGTTGAATTTTTTCAATTTTTTTAAAAGCTTATTTCTCGTGACCTTGACCTTTGGTGACCGTGACCTTTAGTAGGTCAAAGGTCATTGACCTTGGCTATCAGTTGATACTTTGACCTTTGACCTCCGACGTCTACTTCCGGTTTTATAGCTGCCCGAAAACAGCAAAATTCGCAACTTTGGGCTGCTCTAGAGCGTGACCTAATTAATTTAGAGTGTTAATTTTTTCAGATTCTTAAGTTGTTTTTTGTCCTCTTTCCAATGATATATAACAAAAGTTTGTAAAATGAAAATTGAAGTTTTTGATTTTTGAATATAACAAGTACATTTTGTCGTGTTTACGTTTTTTTGAAATGTATATGTGTATATTGCGTGATCTATTGGATGTACAAACTTCAAATTTGTACCGTGAATAAACATTTTGAATGTGATTGGATTCACGCTAAAAAAAATGAGATGGGCGTGGCATATCCTGGTTAATTTCGAATTTACCCTTTTCATAGGTCAGCGAATTACGTCTGTAGGAAAAAGCATTTTTTTAAAAAAGTACTTTGCACACAGATATCTCATTGCTTTGGCCAGTTCATCCAAGAAAATCAGATGATTCGGCCTGTTTGTTGCAATTTCTCGACAATAGCAAACCGGTTGATTTTTTTCTAATTTTGGAAGCTTATTTCTCGTGACCTTGACCTTTGGTGACTTTGACCTTTAGTAGGTAAAATGTCATTGACCTTGTTTATCAGTTAATACTTTAACATTTGACCTCCGACGTCCACTTCCGGTTTTATAGCTGCCCGAAAACAGCAAAATTCACAACTTTGGACTGCTCTAGAGCGTGACCTAATTAATTTAGAGGGTTATTTTTTTCAGATTCTTAAGGCGCTTTTTGTCCACTTTCCTGCAATGAATAACAAAAGTTTTTAAAATGAAAATTTAATTTTTGCACTTTTAAAATTAAAGTACATTTTGCTTTTTTGAAATGTATTTGTGCATATCTCGTGATCTATTAGATGTTCAAGCTTCAAATTTTTACCGTTAATATAAATTTCAAATGTGATTAGATTTACGCCAATATAAATGAGATGGGCGTGGCACATCCGGGTAAACTTACAATTTTTCATTTATATCGGTCAGCGCTCTACGTCTGTAGGAAATAACGTTTTTCAAAAAGGTACTTTGCACACAGATACCTCGTTGCTTTGGCCAGTTTCTCCCAGAAAATCAAATGTTTCGGGCTGTTTGTTGCAATTTTGCAACGTTAGCAAAGTCCCACTCTGTGCCACGTGTGGCTCTAGTCTTTTGTTTGTTTTTTTTTATTTAAGATGAGGTTAGGTAAGAGGCGGAGGCGGGTTGCCAGGATCTCCGTTTAAAAGCCGTTCATTTTGCTCAGTAACTGTATATGCAGCAAATCTAGTTGAGCTCAAAATCGATATTATGGGATAAAATGTTTTCAATCCAGAACAACAGAAAAGGCCAAGTCTAGTATATTTTTTTATAAGTAGATATCGAAAAAAATAATCCCGTTAGAAAGATGAAATATTGTTAGCTTCTTTATTATAATAAAATCCCCATTGTTTCTTAGTTCACTCTACGCAAGCCGACAAAAAATCTACTAGAAACAGGAATAGAGGCTTATCTTTCGGATTACTACAGGGATACCCAAGATTGAAAATATTCATTTACGGCATATATCATATTATGCTAGCAAAGTAAACAGCCTGATTTAATTTATAACTATATTTCGGCGTACCTGTCCTATCCCAGTAAACGGATATGGAACATGCCATAAATTGAACCAATGTAAACAAACGGAGAGTGTTATATGATCATAATGAGTGGATTATACCTTCTTCATATCTTATCTTTTATCAGTCCTGAAATTTATGGTTAGAAGTACACGACAAAAGACTCACATAAGATAATCGATATAATTCGATTTACTGGTAAAAATTCTAAACCGTATAAGATGAAGGAGAAGGTATTGATGGAAATAGGCTACTTTGAATTCCTTTCAGAAGCATTTACTGTTTTAGTTCGAAATATTTTTCGTACCATCTTTCTCTATTTCTCATCCTTTTGAAAAAAAAACTGCCTATACAAAAAAAATAAAAATGTGTATGTATACAATCTTATTAATACTGATAATTCTTCCTTAAATCAGTAAGCACAGTTTATTACTTACCCTGTGGCAGTTATGGTTATGTATCAGGACAAAGATTGGTTGGTAAATGCGCATTAAGATTAGTTTTCCAGCCAACTTGTGTCCTGATATGCCATAATCACCAAAGGGTTACAGTTTATTGCTTGTATTTTTATGTTTTCAAATCATGCCACCACAACAAATTCTACTCTTTGCTTGAAAATTCCATTTTACCCACCTTCGTCGCTGGATTTGAGGTTGTTGATGAAATAGTCGTTTTCTTTTGCGTCATTACATAGTACGCGGAGGAAAGCTCTTAAATTGTATTTTTATTAGTCCAATGGAGAAAATAATAGCTAATGTAAATATAAAAACTTTAAACATTGAAGGTAATTGTATCTAAATTTGTGAGATTGTGTTTTTCAAGTGAAATATTATTGTATTATCGATATATTAGCAGGTTTTCATTATTATAAAAGTAGATGTAATTACTCCCTAGCTACATTAAAGGATGATTGCCCGGTTATTTAAAATTTCAAATACCACGAAACCACTTAGATAGGTTAGGTCTACAAGATAGCGATCAATTCGGCATATTTTAATCCTGCACGACCCAGACCATTTAGAAAAAATAACAAGATGATTGAAGATGTACTAATTTATGCAAAACATTTTTGAACTTGACTTAATCCATAAAAGTAGAATTAAAACTGCCACCGATGGCGATTCCATGCCAAGAGGTTTTGCCAAGGACCAGCTGGTAGAAGGATCCCTGTCACGGCGTACTTGTGAAGTTGTAAAATATAGTTGTTTCTCTAAATGTGCCGTTTGTGATATGAGACAAGCATGTATATATATATATACTTATCCACCCACCCCATAAGTTCATTGATCAACAGAATGCCGTCAAATCGGAAAATATGTAATGAGTAATGTTCTTGAAAATGCATTCTAAACGTAATAGATGGCAAACTTGGCGAAATTGTTCATTAGCAGCTATGGTTAAAATCTATATTTACACTCTAAACGGCACAATATTCTTTCCAGATTTTACAAAACTTAGTAATATTTATCATTATCAAGTTTATAGAAGTGTATGACAAGAATATTTCATTCAGATGATTGTTACTGACCTGCAAAATATTTAAAAACAAAATCAAAGATACAAATTTACCTTACCTGGCAAGCTATCTTTCTATATTATTTAAAGTTCTAGATATGTAAAAGTATTTCATCTATCAAGTCAGTTACAATGTAAGAAAAAAGATATCTAACCAGCTTTTCATTTGGATTTTAATTTATGTATATTGTTGGAAATTTTTTTTTCAAATTTAGGATAAGAAAACGAATGCTATATCACATAATTTATTCAATTATTGCGCGATTGTTATAAATAAACAACTGTGTTCATCCCTTTTGAATTTAACTATGGAAGGTGGAATGGCTTTTTATTCAATGATTTTCATTGTTATTTCCTTCTTCTGAATTCTAAATTCTTATATCTTAATCATATTTTGTTGTAAAGCGATATCTATCGTTATAATCATGACCGTAATATGACATGTATTTGGTAAGATTTGTTATTTTTTTTTTAGTTTTGTATTTGAAATTTTTATTTAAAGATATGTTGAGCTAGATTTGAATTCGTAGATTTGTATTTGACGATATTTAATAGAAAATCTTATGCTTATCGAAGAATGTTCATTTTTAATATAAAAATTTGTATATAAATTTTAATGAAGAACATTGAATAAAAAGCCATTACGACTTACATAATATAAAACATCATTTTGAAATTTTTGGGCCGTAAATTAAATAATTATGCATTATGTTTTAGTCCTTCTTGTACGGAGAAGAAAATAGTTTGTTGTAGGTTTTATAAATCTTGTAGATAACCAATTTTCATTAAATCTAGAGTGCCGGAGTTGCTTGAGTCGTAGAAGAATCTATATGTAAATTGGCAAATTGTTACAGATCACTTGCATTACAATGCAAAATAGAACGATCAGAAATTTCAGTGGGGCGTACATTTTGAACCCAAAACTTCAAAACAAAAAATAGATACAGTATCACTTCTTATGGATGCAGAAATGAGAAGCTGCTGAAGGAGCGGTTGTGATAAATTCGCCAATTTCACCTAAACTTCATCCGCTAAAAACTAAAACGTTAAAGTCATCCTTGTCATTTCACTCTATTTCACGTCAAAGGTTACCAACCCACAACTATCTTGGTGAGAAAGGTCACATGGAATCTTGCTATTAATGCACCCTTCCCTTGGTAATTGTTAAAATAGAACAGTATGATATTGATTGATATGTATTGTATATTACAATATCGGGTATATATATCTAGCCACATTAAACTGGAGAAGGAAATGCGATAGCCATTGTGTTTGAAAATATTCAATTATTCATATGTCTAATAAAAATGATATATATCTCAGTTGTGTTTTATTGACTTTATATATGCCTTTTTTCAATGAAGGTTAATCCCACGCAACATCACTTCCGGTTAAAGCGCCACATGATTCAGACTTTGCATGATTGAGATCTCTTGAGAGTTGTAAATTGAAATGAGAGTACGTTTAACCCACTGTCCATACAAAATGTTCATTAATATAAACTTAATAGCGTATTCATCAGATATATATATATATGGGGCAAATTAAGGATATCAACTAAGATAGTTTGAAATTGAAAACATAACCACTTGTAATGTTGATTAAATGATAACAATAGACCATTTAACATTTGATTTAATAGATTATGTTTAGCCACTCTTAACAAGATGTGTATTATGTAAGTCGAAGGGTTCAACATACCCATAAGTAAAGAACTTCAGAACAATATACTGGCATTTGTAAGAACAGATTACTCTTTGAAAAGTGTACATTACAAATGCAATAATTGGTTTTATTAACATCAGTACCATACCGGGTTCATAAAATCAATTTGAACACTTGAACACAGTACAGGTTAATAACTGCAAATCTTGTGCATGTTTTTTGTCATGTATGCATGCACGACGTCAACTAAACAGCATGGCATCATTTGAAGATTGGCACGGCTGTGAAAATTGACGCTAAAGGGTTAGAAGTTGTTACCAAATGTATCCTATGTAACAAAATATTAATTACAATTTTTAATTTAGTGAGATGAATATATTTACCATGATCATAGTTGTAACTTGCAAGGACTTTTTGCAGAAGGTATAAAGTAAACCCCAAAGAAAAGTCCTGTATAAAACGATAGAAAGAAATTTAAGAAATTATGCTTTTATTCATGGAAATAATTGTCACAATATTGTAACACACTATACCACATGTATATACTGTATAAGACAATATGGTCACCAAGACAGATTTCATTTTTGTAAATTTTCCTCACTGTCGTATTCAGTATGTATGGATCCAGTTTGAAACTATATGGAGTCTCACCTCCCGTCTTAAAACTATTGTGAAAGATATCAGCAAGAGTGACATAAAAGAAAGGATAAATTCCAGAGATAATGTGATATGAAACCCTTTTCTTGTTTTTCATTTTTTTCAAACAGATATGCGTCTAAAATTGGTCCATTTTGAAAACCTTATTAGTGACAAGGGAACTTCGTCTAATTTTCATATAGAAATTGGTCGAGAGTAAGCTTAGCATTTTAATATAAATTTAAGATAATATATGTGACGTATACGGAAGTTACAATAAAATTAATGTTATTCGGGCAGACAAGAATTGTGTTAGGCTGATATTTATTTGGCGCATACGAGCCATTATCTAATCTACCGAATAAAAAAGAAATTCGTGCTAACGCCTATTTCAAACATTCAAGTGTCGTCGAAACTAATAGAACTTGCAGACCGTTTCACTTTTATAATGCATAACATTTATAATATATGATTTAATGTGGATTTCAGTGCCTTGTCTATAATGCTTCAGTTCAATCATTAACTTTGGATTAATATTTTAGTAAATCAAGGGTGATAAATGCACTTTAACTTAAGAAACTTCATACAATTTTAACTCCCCTGAGATCTCATAAATACTCACTTCATTCAGTTTGATTGAAATCTATGATTTTTATCACGTTCAAAATCAATTATGCTTACACATGCATTATTACGTATTTCGACGATTTAGTCGAAAACGTATTGTAATCGTTTGGATTATTATATTATTTTTTTGCGATTCTTGGATGAGTTTGCAGACAAACTGGTAAAAGGTACAGAAATTCTAAATCTACAGTTGATCTTAGAATAATTTCTATTATCAAATAAAACAAAACCGTTGAAAAAAAAGTTGATGTTTTTTACTTTAGCAAGTTTATTTTCAGTTCGATTTCGACCGGATTTTCAGATCTGAAAACTTCAATGTATTTGTAAACTAACAATTATAGGTTTTATGCAATTCGGTTAAATCTTTTACCCACGATTTGCAATTCAATACTCAAGGGTCATCGGCAAAAATTTCAGACCGTGATTTCTCTTTTAATATAGATTGTAAAATTTTGAAAATGTAGCAGTTGATAGGCGATATGATTATGAATTTTGAAAAAAAAATTCGACTTCCGGTTTAGCCTCAATATATTGTCTACGAGTAGATATTTTTTAATTTGGCCTACTTAAAGAATTCATAGAGATAAGTGTACATAAATACAGAAAAAATTGATAATTTTCATATTTTCGCCATTTTTAACCGTTACGGAAGGTGTGACCTAATTATTTTATGAGTTTGAAAACTAGGTCAAATGATATTCAATATATTGTCTAGATGTAGGTCATTGCAAATTTAGCCAACATAATATTTTAAGGCTCTCGAAATACGTTCATAATTGTAAGCAATTCTAGTAATTCTTGCATTCGAACACATTATTAGAAAAGAAAATGTTAGGCACATACGGTTCGAATCAAAGTAATCCTAAAATTTTAAAATTACATACAATTTGAGGAATTGCGACGTCACAGTAATATAGTAAAAATAAGGTAGCAAAATAATTTCCTAGAATTAATTGAAAGAAAAACTTGAACATGAGAAAAGGTGTGTATTTGTAACTGATTCGAATTCAATTCTTTTTTATTTCAGAAAATTCATCGCCAGATGAAAATATCAACAAAGAACTTTATTTGATAAAAATTTTACAAAATTTAAGTGAAAAAGATACGATTGATAACGACATATCTGATATTAGTTCTAGTTATACAAACAGCTTACAAAAAGGAAAATATATTACAGGTAGTGTATTGATTTAAGCTATCAAATCATATATCATGTTCCATTCCATTTTTCAGCTATGATTTTAACCCCAAACTATTCTATCCTCAATATAGATATAATCTTCAAACTATAACATATATATAACCATCGAGTTGAATCACAGACTATTATCTTGTTTTAACCCTCAAACTTACATTATGTCCTCAAACTGTGATCTTATCCTCAAGCCGTGATCTTATCCCCAAACTGTGAACTTATCCTCAAACATGTGAACTTATCCTCAAACTGTGATCTTATTCTCAAACTATGATCTTATCCTCAAAATTGCCAAACTATGATCTTATCCTCAAACTATGATCTTATCCTCAAACTGTGAACTTATCCTCAAACCGTGATCTCATCCTCAAACTGTGATCTTATCCTCAAACTGTGAACTTATCCTCAAACTGTGATCTCATCCTCAAACTGTGATCTTATTCTCAAACTATGGTCCTATCCTCAAAATTGCCAAACTATGATCTTATCCTCAAACTGTAATCTTGTCCTCAAACTTTGATCTTATCCTAGCGTTTTTTATTTCCTATCTATAATTTAATTATCAAGCTGGAATCACCAGATTATTATTTTGTCCCTATACTCAAACTTTTGTATCAACAAGCTATGGTCTCATCTGTAAATTATTCACCCTCAAGCTATGATTCAAGTCCAAAATATCATTCTATCCTCAAGTTTTTATATAATCTAAACATATTAAACCTACTATAATTTTCACCAAACAATTATCCTCTCTTTACCCTATCCTCAAATCGGGATATTAACCTCACACTATATAATATCCCGCATCCTACAAGAATTACAGGTTCAAGGGAGATAACCCATGGGAAAAAGCATTTTACTTATACTTATATATGGTTTAAAATTATTTATACCCACGGGATAATTGCATTCTTTGAGCATTTTATTTACTTTGAATGGTTTTTCCCCCAGCAACCATTTCCTGGAACATTCTGACACATATAATTAATACAAACGACCAATTTTTGTTAGCTCGTGGAAAAAGACGAGTCTTCCTTTCGTTAAATGTATAATCATTAAGGTTTTGTCGGTAGATCAATCAAAGCTGCAATTTTTTGAAGAATGATGAATGTTTTGTTTTGGTTGTAATGAAAGCAATACCATCAACAAATCTGATTAGACTGTAACTTTTTTCGCTAGATTATTTTTGCTGTAATGTTCTCTCTCTTGATGACTATATCAAGAAATATTTTATATACTAGTATATATTTATGATACTTTTTAAGCGGAAGTAAGGTCTGTTGATCTGTGTTTATCAAATGCTCGCGTAACGACGAGTTTTAACAAGATACTAAAAAACCCATTTCCTTAGACGATAACTCGATTCTTGTATCAATGTATAGTTACCCTTTTCAACGACTGCCTGAAAGTAGAAGATTCTGATCAAGTGTTTGGTTTGGTCGACATAGCGACATTGAATGATCTACTTATGGTCGGTGCATTGACGAGTGTATCCGACTGGGCATATTTAACCGCAATGTCCCTGAAGACTACGAGTATTAGAATGATCAATTTTCTTAAGTAATTCGTCTATTTACGTCTTTTAACTGACTGAATAATAAAAAATAGATATTTGAAATATTTAAAACCACAATTGTAACAATAAAGGAATAATCGTATCCATTTCTAGACTGTGACATTTTGAATGATGACCAAAGCTAATAATACTCTATAATAATCGAATTGGGTTCATTTTCTTGGTCTGTTCTCTATTGACTGATTAAAATATGTCATGACCCTAAATTTATTTCAGCATGTCGCTTATACTGACACGAACCTGGCCCCACTGTTTTTTGATAAATTGGCTGGAAAATATGAAAAGTTGTCTGCCTTTTTGGATAGATTAGACATTTAAACATTGCCTAGAATTGAGGACTTAAGGGTTTGTTAGAATAGGATAGCAATACATTGTCTTGTGGCAATAATGCTATAATGTTATAATATATATAAAAAAAGAATATAAAGAATATAACTAGAATCGTTTCTAACAGTACACCTATTCTTACTAAACACGAATTGGACTAATTTTAATATCATTGGGTCTTTTGTTACATAACCACTATCTAACATACATTTCGTATACGCTACCATAAAGAATAATTACCACATACAGATATCACGTTTTTGTCATAAAATGTAAGTTTAGGCGGGAAAATCTGGGTTGGTACTTTTAATTGACTTTGTTACTGACATGTAATTTAATAATTTCTGACAAGCGTTGCTGTGAAGCTTTTAAACCTATTTTATTTTCTCTTTTACGTTAGAATTACCCGACATGGTTCTAACCATTTTTTTGTCATTATGATCTGTACAAATCTGATACTTTGAATATAATCACTGTATACAATATGGTAGCAGAAAACCACAACCACTTTTCACTTTTGTGAACTGGTATATTATCTCAAACATCTCGTCGAACAATAAATCACAAAGTCACGTGCTTTATCTGGAGATTTTCCCATCTATGCACGATATCCAGAGATCATACAATATGAAACATGCGCATTTCATAAAGCGCACCCACTTCTGTTATTATACCCATGATACACTCACTGATTAATTCATCAGTTAACACAGAATTGAAAGCGGTTGCTAAAGGATTATAATATTTTTATGTACTAGTATATGTTTTCAGAAACAGTATCTGGTTGGTATTGGTGTACAAACAGTGTGCAATTTTCAGGAAACTTACTAATTTTTGTTTTTTCAGAGTAACATTTCTATTTCAATATCACTGCGTCGCCACATTTGCCGGCTTCGATTACCCACTTTTGTAAAACAAAAAATATGAATTATCTTTGATTAATGAATTTTTTCAGATGAGACAATGGAAGCAGTGTTGGTTCCAAGTAAAAGAGATATGGGAGTGTTACCGCCATGGAATGAATTCTGTAGGATGATGAGAATTACCCATTGTTTTCACAGTAGACAAAGTTAAATTATGTCAATAACGGGTTTCCTGAATATATCAACAATCAACATCGGTGTTCATAGATCATGGATAGACACATCTCTTGTTTTTTTGCTTGAGAATTCTCCCCTTCGTTGGCAGCGTTAAATTGGTATTAGGAATGTTTTTAACAGCGTTTCAAACGTGTTTTTTTAAGTTCAACATTTTTTCTTTTTAACAAATATTAGAAAACACATACATAACGAAAATAAAATGTGTCTAATATTTCTTAAACAAGTATTTTTTAATGGGAAATATGAGCTTCAGCTTCAATACAATTTAAAAAATAGTGTTTGCGTAAAAATAAATGAAAATAAAATGGAACATAAATAAAAGCATCCAACTGAGTTTGACAATTTGATTAAAGTTTTAAAACTACATGTTTGTAGAATGTTATAATATATATATATTTTTTATGAAGCGAAGTATTAGTTCTTCTCATTTGTTTTGTCACCTTGTACAAATCAAAACCGGAAGTAAATTGTTCAAGTTTCATAGCAGGTTTTTAGTTTTACATTCTGGCAATTTCTGATCAGAAAAAGTTATCAATCAGAATGAAAAAAAAGGCGTACATATTTCACCGTAAAGTAGGTCAAGATATCCAGACGTTAACAATAATATTGTAACAATGTTATTAATTTGGTCTTAATTCGAAAGGATGTATTTTTTCTGTTTTATACGTTTAGAATTCGAGCCTTCGATCAGATTCTCCCTTATGCGACTTCAGTCTAAAATTGCAATGCTCTGGCGATTTGTTAGAGTTTTGTACCTATGGAAGGTATCCTGTACAATCTATAACTGCAATTTATTTGTAGACTCTAATTTGTATTAACATGGAAATTTTGTGAAAATATGAAATAAAGATGTTTACTCCTGATTGAGTTTATTGAATTATCGGAATATATTAAACTCCAAAAATCTATAGGTGGGGTATTGGAGGATGTCGATAAAAGTAATAAATATCGAGATTGTGTGCATCTCGGCACATATTTTGAGGCAAAAACGTATACAAATCATACTAGTTAAATTTTAGAAATGAATTAGGAGTATATTCTGGGGAAAATACTTGTTTATTTTTACAAAATGTCTTTCAGATTATTCAGAAACACATTGATGAATGGTGAAACGAATACTTTACTTTTACTATATAAAAACTAAGACACTAATGGAGATCCGATAAAAAATAAGACGGATCTTGATCACACTATTTTTTATTTTGAAGTATTAATATGATTTATTACTGAAAATATGCAATTGTTCGATTTGAATCGTGCCTGAATGTGCAGAAATAGTTATTCATCATAATACAATGAATTGCATTAAACGAAAAAAGGTTATGTTAATGGATCACGTTAATTTATTATTCAGATGATGTACAGTTCAGTGTGGAAGTATCCGTGAAAACGTCACTTACTGTCAAATGCGATTAAGATGTGTTCTCCGGTGGCATACAGGACCTGTTCTGTTGTCCTTTATCCACCGTTAGTCTCATATTGACTTGGTCTTAATATTTGAATATTCTTAATAATTCGTAAGATAAAATAAAACAAGAAATTAATCTTGTTTTTTATTGAGGGTTGAAATTATTTAACTATATCCATGGTAAGCCTCTTGAAAGCAAACGTATGTCATAATTGAGTACGTTAAATAAAAACAACGTGCAATTCTTTACTAATTTTGATGAAACTTGGTGTGAGAGTATGTTATAACTCAAGAATAAACCCTATTGAAAATCAGCGAAATCGAAAAACATTTAGTATGAGTTATTGCCGTTGTTCTTCAAAACGCGTTCAATTTTAGCTTGTAAACACTCTAGAGAGAACAATTCTTAATGGATTATGATGAAACTTGGCTTGAGTATTTGCTATCACTCAAGGATGAAGCCTATTTAAAACCAGTTAAATCGAAAAAAAAATAGTGTCAGTTATTGCTCTTGTTTTTGAAAACTTATTCAATTTTTGGCTTGTAAACACTCTACAAAGAACAGTTATTGACCGATTCTGATGAAACTTGGTGTGAGAGTATGTTATAACTCGAGGATAAACCCTATTGAAAATCAGCGAAATCGAAAAATATTTAGTATGAGTTATTGCCCTTGTTCTTGAAAACGCGTTCAATTTTAGCTTGTAAACACTCTTGAGAGAACAATTCTTAATGGATTTTGATGAAACTTGGCTTGAGTATTTTCTATCACCCAAGGATGAAGCCTATTGAAAGCCAGTTAAATCAAAAAAAATTTAGTGTCAGTTATTGCCCTTGTTTTTGAAAACGTGTTCAATTTTTAGCTTGTAAACGCTCTAAAAAGAACAGTTATTGACCAATTTTGATGAAACTTGGTGTGAGAGTATGTTATAACTCAAGGATAAATCCTATTGAAAATCAGCGAAATTGAAAAACATTTAGCATGAGTTATTGCCCTTGTTTTTGAAAACGCGTTTAATTTTGGCTTGTAAACGCGAGAGAACAATTCTTAATGGATTTTGATGAAACTTGGCTTGAGTATTTGCTATCACCAAGTTAAATCAAAAAAAATTATTGTCGAAAAAAATTGAGTGTCATTATTGCCCTTGTTTTTAAAACGTGTTCAATTTTTGGCTTTTAAACACTCTACATAGAGACGGATATTGACAAAACTTGCTGAAATTGTTTAATATAGCCCAAGGATAAACCCTTTTGAAAATAGAAAATAACGAAATATATTTAATACGAATTATTGCCCTTGTTCTATAAAATGTGTTGGATTTTTGCCTTGTAAACACTCTACAAATCACAATTCTTGAGTGATTTTGACATAACTTGGCATGAGTATTTGTAATCACCTAAGGATGAACCCTATTGAAATTCAGTTAAATTGAAAAATTATTTAGTATCAGTTATTGCCCTTGTTTTTGAAAACGCATTCAATTTGTGGCTTGTAAACACTCTACAAAGCACAATTTTTGACCGATTTTGACAAAACTTGTTTAATATCACCAAACGATGAACCCTATTGAAGATCAAATATATCGAAATATATTTGATACGAATTATTGCCCTTGCTTTATAAAATGTGTTCGATTTTTTCCTTGTAAACACTCTACAAGTCACAATTCTTGAGCTATTTTGACGTAACTTGGCATGAGTATTTGTTATCACCTAATGATGAACCCTATTGAAAAATATTTAGTATTAGTTACTGCCTTTTTTTGGAATACTTGTCAAATTTTTTAGCTTGTAAACCCTCTATAAGGTACAATGATTAACAGAATTTGACAAAATTTGGAGAAATTGTTAATTATCACTCAAGGATGAACCCTATTGAAAAGAAATATCACATAATATTTGATTGCCCTTGTTCTTTCAAATGATTTCGATTTTTTTGGCGCATAAACACTCTGCAAGTCACATTTCTTGACTGATTTAAACGGAACTTGGCATGAGTATGTGGAATCATCTAATGATGAACCCTTTTGAAAATCAGATAAATCTTAAAATGTTTAATATCAATTTATTGCTCTGTTTTTGAAAAGAAGTATATGTATATTTTATTTTTTATTCAAAATCAATGAAGTGCAAGTGGGCGTATATTACCTTGACTGTCAAGCTATCTTTTTCGATGTACGTCTATGTGTGACCACTCTGATGCAATCCAATAGGTTTCATTTTATTACCATACGTATTCAACTGACGGACATAAAAAACGTTCTCTTGACGTACTTACATGTGTGACCATGCAGGGCCTTAGCTCCAACTGTTGCGAGTATGAACTTGACTTATTTGGATAGCCCATGTACAAATACTAATAAGTTAAAGAGATCCTACCTGTGGGATATTTTTTTTTTTTTAATTTTAATGCGTATACATACAAATTTTGCCAATGATTAATTTTCGTTGTAAATTGTTACGGTTTTAGAATAGTCATTGTACATCATATGAATTGCCTTTTTTCGTGAATTTATATATAGTAAGGTCACTTGAAGAGTAGAGATCAAGGTCTCCAGTTACTTTTTATACGCCCATGAAGGATGAACCCTATTAAAATTCAGTTAAATCGAAAAAAATTTAGTATCAGTAATTTCCCTTGTTTTTGAAAGCACATTTAATTTGTGGCTTGTAAACACTCTACAAGGCACAATTATTGACGGCTTTTGACAAAACTTGTTTAATATCACCAAAGGATGAACCCTATTGAAAATCAAATATATCGAAATATATTTGATACGAATTATTGCCCTTGCTTTATAAAATGTGTTCGATTTTTTCCTTGTAAACACTCTACAAGTCACAATTCTTGAGCAATTTTGACGTAACTTGGCATGAGTATTTGTAATCACCTAATGATGAACCCTATTGAAAAATATTTAGTGTTAGTTATTGCCTTTTTTTTAGAAAACTCGTCAAAATTTTTAGCTTGTAAACCCTCTAGAAGGCACAATGATTTACAGAATTTGACAAAATTTGCTGAAATTGTTAATTATCACTCAAGGATGAACCCTATTGAAAACAAAAAATATCACATAATATTTGATTGCCCTTGTTCTTTCAATTTCGATTTTTTGGCTCATAAACACTCTATTTCTTGACTGATTCAAATGGAACTTGGCATGAGTATGTGGAATCACCTAAGGATGGACCCTATTGAAAATCAGATAAATCCTAAAATGTTTAATATCAATTATTGCTGTGTTTTTGAAAAGAAGTATATGTATATTTTATTTTTTATTCAAAATCAATGCTGCCAGTGGGCGTATATTACCTTGCCTGGCAAGCTATCTTCCTTATATTTAGAAGAATTTTTGTCAAGTCGCAATTTGAAAATGGCTTAATGGATTTACATGTATTAATAAATGTGTCGAAGACACAAGTTTGTGCAATAGCATGTTGAAATCACAGGGTGAAAGTCTTATGTTAACTTGATGATGCAACTACACATTCTTGACAAATACTTCCTTGTCATGACAACATGTTGAGACAAACACAAAGAGCAACTATAAAACAATACTTTACTATACTATAAAGCAACACAAACAATATTAAAAATTCACATTTCTGCTAAACAATCATAAAGATCTACGGGGTATACAAATAAAATAACATTAATAATGGATAATCGAGTTTTCAACATCCTGATGTCCAAACATAGTATTCCGGTGCAAAAGCAATATATTTATCATTCGAATATCTTACAGTCCAGTCAATATTTCTCAAAACGTCTCCAAATATCCGAAGAGATATATTTTAATTTAGAATCTGACACTGTCGTATCCTCTTACACCCCTACACTCCATAAAATCGTTTTATCATGCTTCAGTAAAATCTGTACAAAGAAACAACTGGTAATCGGGCCAGCAATCTAAATGGCTTAATTTCAAACAAACTTTATTCTATAGAGGATCGAAGTTTGGAGTGTATGCCTGCCCAACCTATTGGTTGCTTCGTTGACTATTGAAAAAGCAGCTTCAGTATGACCTAAGCTCGAAGTAAGAAGCGGGTCGTTCCATTGTCCCCAGGTCGACGTCTCGAGCAGAACTTTAAACTCCCGCAGTAATGTGCTACAAGCTATACAGGAAAACTTATCGTCAGCAATCAGAGTGGAAACCCATTCAAAGTAGATACAATAATTTACCGCAGTTTTTTTTCTGCACTAACCAAGACCAAACTTATTATTAAAACCATTTCTTTTTTTATGACATTTTCATGGTTTGGACTTGGATTCTATTCAAAAGATATAAAATTTTAAAAAGATCAGACTGTTTCTAATCATTTCAATCTCGACGAACATGTACTAGACTTACCACAAACGAGCGCATAGAAATTGACTTGCTAAAAGATGGAACTACCAAAATCAGAACTTAATGACAATCTCGTTCAAAGCAAACCAAAAACAATCTGTACATTATAGGTGCTAAGTCTATACTGTCGCCATTGGGCGAGTTATTATTTCTTCTAATTCAAGATCAGAACAGAAGAAAAGTATCAAGCAGATTCAGACCCTTTTCCCAATTTGTCAATAAAGTAGTTTTCTACCTAGGCCTTTACATCTGGGAGAATCAATCTCTCCCTTCCTCGAAATCTAAAAATAGTCGTTTTGTGTTCAGTGACATCCAAGCGGATATTGATAAAACGTAGTGGTTTACTTTCATTTTGACTAGTTCAAAATTTTCATGGTCATGATATATTAAATTTGATATAACATGGAAACAGATGACTAATGAATTATATACTATTATTAAATATATAGTATTATTGACCATTCAGTTTATATACAAATAGAAATTCACTATATACACTGAGTACACATGAAAACGCACCACTTGAAAAAGTCAATATTTAAGTTCAAATGAACTCGATATAATTTATACAACAACACTCCAGTGACGTCACCTGACATTTCAGGTGCATGAAAAGCGAGAATTTCATGTTAACTGTAACGCTAGGCAATTTTTCGCAAAAACGCAACATTTTGCACGCACGCACGGGAAAAAATGAATTTCACTCTGGATTGTGCACACATTACCTTTAAAAGAATGTGAATCCGAATAAAATTTCACTTCTTCACTGACACGCCGACACGATGCCGCGATTTACAGCCACTGAACAGGAACGTGCCATTGACATGCTTCAAATTGGCGCCAACACCAGGGAAATTGCCACTCGACTAAATAAACTGCGAACACACAACGATCACAGGACTCCATCAAAGGTTTCTGCAAACGGGGAGCACTAGGGACCGTCCTCGACCGGGTCAACAACGTGTGACAACGGCACGTCAGGACCGTCAGATCGTACTGGATCATGACCGAACACTACCAGCGACTAGAACGGCTGCGCAAGTCCAAGGACGACGTGGATTCATTTACCCCAACACCGTACGTGCACGGCGTCCTTAATTGGCCCAATATTTGCTCAGCTCTGTCACCCGACCTCTCGCTCTCCTATCGAGCACTTATGGGTGAAATTTGACGACGTCTTTCACGTCGACGCCAGATGGACAACATCCGGGAACTTGAGGTTTCCCTTGTTCAGGAGTGGAATGCTATCCCTCAGAACACTACCCAGAGACTGATAAACTCCATGCGACGACGATGCACCGCATGTGTCCATGCAAATGGTGGTCACACCCGTTATTACTTTCCCGTTTGACCCCTACACCACTCGCGTGTCTTCTTAAATCATTAATTATCTCAAAAGCATCATAAGTATAAACTTCACATATCAACCCGTGAAGTTATTTCAAATTTCGTGCGTTTTCATATGGACTGAGTATATTTGATTAACACTTACTGCAATTCAGCCAACAAAAATAAACTGTTTAAATAAAGAAGGGAGGCAACCAAGTGTTTTATAAGTGGATACATGGTACATGTTTTAATTTAATAGTTGTCTTATTTTCTGGTTTTATAACATACATTGTCTCTCTTTAAAGACAGTCTATCACCTTTCACACCTTGAATTCAAAAATGAATTCTTAGAAAGCCTTTCATTCTAACAATGTTATTATGGATATACCACTTATCTTTAATTTAAGCAAAGTTTCAATTCACATACAGGAATCTTTGTCAATCCATAATAGTGTGTTCTTGTTATTTAATGTTCCAGCCACTTTTAAGGGCCATGTCAAGATTATAATGGTATTATGATTTATACATTTTATGCATTATACATTATTCTGTTTTTGTCGTTAAGCCAATCAAATACAGGTTTGTCTTCCAGTTGACCATAATGACCTAGCTCCCATATGAAAAAACAGTGTCATTTTGCAAGTGTTGAGCAATGTAACCTCTCCTATGTAGGACAGGGCTGAATTGTCAGATGTACATCATGTCCGCGTTTATGGAGAACTTGTTGACTGCTTGATGGTCTTGTCTAAGGTTACTACCAATAGACATATTTATTGTCACTTTTTACAACTAATATCAACTAGAACTGTGAACAGTACTGAGAGTGGCAAACAACCCCTATGGGGCCACTTGATACAAGTGGTGATACTTGATAGCCTTTTGAATTTTTAAACACTCAAAACAAACTTTTTAACAACCATTATAAGCAGCTTAGGTCAAGTACATTTTACTTGAAAATTATTAAGGTCAAGGTCACTTGATATAGCCTTTTGAATTATTTTAGTAACTAAAACGGGAACAAAGAAATTGTTGTCGACCATTATAGGCCTATGTGTGGATAGCTAATGTCAAGAACATTCTACTTGTAAAAATTCAGGGTCATTGAAGGTCAAGGTCAACTAATAACTTAATCTGAGATTACTACAGGCATATTCCATTTTACAATCATACTTTCAATTTTATAACTAATGTTTCACATTTTTATTACTTATATTCCTACATACTTCTTATTTATTAACGTAGATAAATCACTTTGTAGAAATTGAAATAGGCGATATATTCAGTGGATATCTATTGCTGATATTTCAAACCTTTTTTATGTCTAATTCGGAATGCGGGAAAACTCTGTGGTAACATGGTGGCAAACTTTCACTCTCTCAAATTTTTTTTCTTTTGAATATTGCCAGTAATTACTGATAAGGAGCATGTACATTTTTCGATAAGTCACGTGTGTTCGGGATATTGTTATTTAAAATCAGTTAACCGACCGAAACGAATGGCCTTATGGACAATATGCCGAACAGTGTGGTACTTATCCAAAAATTCCCATGTAAGACAACAGAATAATCACTGCATTGTGTCCGACTAAAATAATAATGCCATTTAAGGACAAAGTTGTGGACAGTGCGATAATAATCAAAAACTCCAACGTAAGACAACAACACTTGTGTTGTACTGTGACCGAACGAAAAGAATATCATGGACAGTATCGGGAACAGTGCGATAATAAGGGAGAACTCCTACATAGGACAAAAAACTATAACTCACTGTAATGTGACCGATTGATAGAGAACGCGAAATTTTAACGCTAGTCAAAATTAAGAATGATATGTGGCATTTGGGCACATTGTAGTCAATCATCTTCGGTATTATCAAGGTAACAATTGGATCAAAGTTAAAATTTCCATTGTTCAATCATAAAGAAAATACATATAATTGGATATCAATGTCGAAACTTGAATGGTCTTAAAAAGAAAACGACTAATTCTAGAAATTTTGATTAAGATTCAATCTCTCATCTATAGTTCAAAATCAACATGGCGTCGTAACCATTCATTTCCTAGACTTTCCTATCTAATGTATGATTTTCTATTTAAGTGATTAAGATCAATTGCCCACTCGGGACTTACCGCTGTCCTTTAGAACAATACGAAAATCCCCAGTGTCTTTTAAGTCTCATATCTAGCTATGATAGAAATTACATACCATATTATCTTATCTGTGATAAATTCAAATTACAAAAGCCTTTTGAATTCAGGCTAAAATAAGTTTATGTTATGTGGCAGAAGGCATACGCACTCTTACTAAACACCTGAAATCACCGAGTTTGTCTACTTAACAATGCTCACAGGGAGCGTTCTATTAGATTATATAAAATGAATAGTGAAGCAAAGGGATTTTACCGAATAAAAATTAACACGAATAGTCTTTTTGATATTTTGAACAAAAATGAATTATATTCAATCTGTATAATTGAATGTAATCATAAGATACTGGCAGTGAATATAAAATGAACCTAATAATTCATTATGTTATTATAAAATGTAAATTATCATAAACATATATATTTCATAAAATGAACACTTAACAATATTGAAGAAAAATATGTATAGAGTTTATATGGTCTAAGACATTATATGACTGTGTGTCTGTAAACAAAGTTGACAAGTTCAACATTAATTATCAAAAATATTGTTACAATAGTTTTCATATGTACATGTATTTTGAAAATAACAATAAAAGGAATGGTTCCACTCGGAAGTCACAGATGTTCCGGAAAATAATCTCGTTGGATTGCTGATAAACTGATAAAATTAAGAATGAAATATATATCGGTTTAATTTATTTCACAACAAATTTTGATATTTACAGAATGTACAAAGTGAGAATGGCATTTTAAATTATATACAAAAAGTGACAATGTCAAAGGGATTACCATGCCTGCAATATTACTTTCAAACTAAAAGTTCATTTGAAAGAATAGTGGCTTAAGAAATCTACCAAAGGAAATCTATCCAAGATAAGACAGCAAGTTCAATAACATTAGTACGTCTCCAGTAGCTCATTAGGCGTAGAAGTGTAGGACGTAAAACTCCATTCATTTCAAAAACATTAGTATTAAAACTAAAGTGTCGGCTACTACTTATACGCTGAAAATATGAAGAATAATCAGTGTCGTAGGACTATTTGGTCATACTATTTGGTTATATGGAATTACACCCTCCCCCAACCTCTCCATAGGATAAACTTAAAAATAAATAGACAAACCTGAAGGTGATTCAGAAATGGTATAAAGCTTAGTTTCTCTCAGATTATTTAATATTGTATGTGATCTGAGAAGTTTACTGTAGAAAGAGGGGGTAGTTGTGTCTCAAATTACGAAACACCAAGGAAGTGTGCGTTTTCTTTTAAAAATTCATGAGCATGTATTTGAATGTGGTAAAAAAAAAGTGAAATCGAATATATTTGAGTTTCTAAAAGAATAACAGGCTGGATGTGCCGGAAAGATTTGTACATGTAAATATTTATACGTAAACGTTATGACAATAAAAGGTGTCTGACTGGAATAAAGCATACATTCAATTTTATCGGTCAAATGAGCCTGATTTAGTTAGTTCAGCTATTTAAGTTAATGCTATGACAACGTGCAAATACACACACTATTTTCATCTTCATATTTCCCTAAAAGACGCCATTTGTAGCACTAATTTTCAGTTTCTCCCGTAGGATGGTCTCACGCCGACTTGGATCGATCGCAGTTGATTTATATTATTCCCAATTCGGCCTAATATTATTCCCAATTCGCCCTTATATTATTACCAATTCGCCCCTTTTCCATATCGTGCATGCCTGGCTGTTCATTTTTTTGAAAACATCTTTGAAACCCTTCTTTAGAGGGCTGTCGGAAATAATCGATAATATATCGATACTGATCTGTGCATATTAATATCGATGATATTTTTACTCTACTTTCACTTTTCGCGTGCCAGACCTTGTTTGTCGTTGTCGTAATTTTCACGACAATCAACAACTTTTAGAACCATGTACAGCATGGCATCTGCATTGAATAACTTTGGTGAATAACGTTATGTTAGCAAATTAAAGATTTATATTACTCACATTATTTCTTTTGTCACACTTATTAAGTTTTAATAGGATAGTATGCATAACAAAACCCGATTTGCTTAAAGTAGACTATCAACTCAACGACATTTCGCAATGTATCGCAATGCGTATTTGAATAAAAGGGAGATGTATCGCAATACTGTTTTTTTTATCTTGCCCAAAAGCCGCCTTTACTCCGGACCTCTACAATGCGTTCCGTAGTAGGTCCAGTTTGATAGTTTGAGATGTCCGGTCGGTTTGAAATGTCCGATGGCGCATATGGAAATTGACATCTCTGAAGCTATGGAAGCCGGTTGCAGCCATATCTACTCTCAACTTTTCCACGAGAAAGCGAGTAAAAAGGCGAGGAAAAGGGCGAAGAAAAAAATGTGGAAAAAAGGCGAGAAAGGGCGGGTAAAAACAAGGCGAGGAAAAGGCGGGAAAGCGAGGAAAACGGCATGAAAGCGAGGAAAATATTCCTCGACTTCTCGCCTTTAACCAAGCCTTTTCAACTTTGTGTGGGTGACAAGTCGAGATTCCTGTAAACGATGATTCATTAAATATCCTGTAACGACGACTTTCATCAAGGAATACCCAAATATCTCCCAAGTCTTTTTTCATTCAGCTTTTGAGATGAACTTTCGGAATTGTTCAGTCCATTTCAGTGATATGGGGCTGAAATGGAAAAAGCGTTTTGTCGTTTGGATGGGACAAAAAAAAAAAACAGGCCCTGTGTTCTACAGGCTGTGCACGTTAAAGATTCTTTGAAAGTTGGAAATCGCAAAAAGAGTAGGCTAATGCCGCTGTCCTGGCAAAATTTCCCTGATCGCACACTGTATGGCGTTACTCGTCTTCATTAGCTCATAAGGTGCAGAAGAGTAGGACGGAAAACCCCATTTACATTATTTCCTTCTGGACCGCGTGTAGGCCTAGAGCCTAGTCCGAGTTGTCTTTGGTCCGAGTTGTCATGATCCCGAATTGGTATCAAACTGTTCACTTAAAGCAAGCGTCGACATCAATCTCGTCTTTGTGAGACGTACAAATTTTTGGAAGATTTGAAACTTTTTTGTCTAAGAGCTAGTGACAGAAAAGATGAACTGTTCAAAGAATAAGACATACCCGCGGTGACAACTTCTATAAATAATTTGTAGGAGCGATTTCAGAGAAGACTCCGCAAGAGAACTAGATTAACATAATTCTGTGTCAGTAGTGCAGAGACCTAGTAGAAGAAAGAAGAAGACATGACGTTCCTTACACAAGGCATGGATCATGATTCAAAAACTGGTAAAACAGTCAGTATATTGTATTGTACTTCAATTGTTCAAATGAAGAAGCGAAGACATGAAAAAGGTATAGTGTATGTTTCAGTTCCATTTTCCAGTGGTGGATATGAGATTCTCTTTTGAGTCTAGTCTCACTGAACATAAGAAAAGTAGGCAATGGCTCTTACATAGAATCAACGAACACAAACGTAGTTCACAACAATTTTACCTCGACATGAAAGTGGAAAAAGGTATTTCAAGAAAATCTTTCATTTAGGCCATTTTGAAATCTTTAAGACTGTGTATAAATAGTATAGCCGTTGACTATCTATAAAAATTAATAACGTAAATTAAGATAACTAATATTTATTGTTTAGTGCTGTTTATGTAGGATCGACATGTAAGCATGCTGCAGTAATACTGACCAAAATGGACTTATATTGGAGACAAGTATTTGTGAAGAAGTATTTATGAAGAAGTACATATGTTGCTATTGGAATGAAGCTGTAAAACAACTAAAACCTATATTAGTGAAATATATGAAATTTCCTGGTTCGGAAAAATTAAATGAGGCAAAAAAAAGCAAAGTGCCTTAGGTATCAGTGAATATAAAACGTTAGCATTCAAAAACTTTATTGTGCTTTATGAACAGACTGCGGTGGTGTTCCAACGTCTTAAAAATCCCATTGCTGTCATTAATAATTTTGTTTTCATTACTTTACATTACATATACAAATATTATAACCAGAGTTTTGTGCTGTTATAAATTAATATATTGCTAAACAGTCAATGTCAATTGCCGTCCAAAAAAACATCTTTAGAATTGACAATTTGGACATCTCAAATTGGTGGAAATCTCAAACTGCTACACCAGATCAGGGCACATTCACAGTACATCATTTCTTGTTGTCTGAGGCGTACGGTCCTCTAATTTAATTGTATTATCTGTGGAACTCCTCTTGAAGAAGTTGAAATTGGTCCTCGCAATATCCTAGATGTTATCAACTATGGCAAATGAACATTAAAAAAAAAAAAAAATTATATATTTTTTTTAATAATTAAGATATCAGTTTAATCTATCTCTTTTCGGATTTCAAAGAGCTGGCACAGAACTGGACATTTTTTAAGCCTCGAGTCGTGATGTTCAATACGCAGTAAAAGCGTACCGGTACTGAAGATACAGAAAATTCAACCGAAATATTTGCAATGGTCTTTGTTTTCTTTGACTTAAAGGGAAAATAGTTCTTAGGATGAACATAAATTTTAGTTCTCATGAAAGTTCAATATGAGTGTCAGGGAACTTACCTGGTGTCATAAAGTAACAGAATCTCTTAAAATCTTGAAAACTCACAAAATTAAGTCATTTTTGAAAAACGCTTAATCAATTTATTAGTCATTTTTCGATAATCAAATGTATCTTTATGAATAATTACTTAGTTTTTTGGATATCTATTTATTTTTTATGTTATTTATGGTAGCAGGTATATTTACTGATGAAAAGAGCTCTTACTGACCAGTTTTCAAATTTTCAAATTTAATGTTCATTCTTAAACCTGTTTAATGGATACACCTGTTTACTATTAAAACAGTCAGAGGGCAAAATGGTAATTTTCATTATGTATTTCAATTCGATTTTGATTGATATGCTGCTCCTCACTCATTCACGGCATCTTTCGGGGGATATAATTAGATAACCTACTTGGCACATATCAATTATACCTACTGTCTCCCTATACCAAAGTAAAAGTTTTGTAATGCCCTTTTCCAATTGTTTCTAAATGCATATGTCCTGTTTTTAGATCAATCCTTAACGCCTATTTGCGGTTGTGATCTTATTCTGCCCACACCTGTATTGTTTAAATTTCTACCCGAAAGCTTAAGTATTTAAATAAATTGTTTTCTCTCTGAAATAAAATAGCGAAAACATATTTTGATAGGAAATATTGTAACGGGGTGGTGAATAACATGTGGGAGTAGAACGATGAACCAATCAGAACGCTCAGATCGATTGAAATATGCTAATTTGTTGCTACGTCACCAGATACTGCATACTATAGTTAATTATATCTATTCTAATATAAAACGTTTAACGAGATATTTGAACATTCACTAGAATCGAAGATAATCGACCAATTACACTTGATCCTGTACTTTCATTTTATTCTTTGAGTTGATTTGTATCTATAACTATAAGTACTGTAGAAGAGAACGCTACTGAATGCTTATACAATAGTGTTAAAAATAAAGTTTAAACTAAGTGTAAGAAGATAAGGATCACTGGACGATGAAGTTAATTATTATGAAGCTATTTTCAGTTATTTGTCTTCTATTTACGTCACTCATTTCAGGTAAGTTATATTTTCAAATTTGTTTTCAGGTGAAGTACTATAGTACTGAAAACAATAATGTCCAAGTCAAATTCGTGCAATTTCAAAGACAATTAAAACTTGCATTAGAATTCAGTTCGAATCTTGTTTTTAGTTTGCTTTGTTTATCAAGTTTCGGGAAAGGCCGACGAAAATTTGGAAATCGTATTTCTACACACTCAGTCTTTGATTCGACGTATGTGTTTTGACCAATCTAACCCCAGAATGTAAATAGTTCAGATATTGCAAGGATCGTTAAGATTTCTTTTGAATTTGGTTTAAGTGTTTATTGTGAACGAAGTTAAATCTAGAAATGCTGTCATTGTTTGGAATCTCCAATTCCACCCTTGATCGTCTTATATTCAACCAAAGCTTACACAGTAAAATGGACCGAATAATTTATAAATGACACAGGTCTACTCCAATTAAGATTTAACATAATTACATACGAGTGGCTCATATCCATGCTAATATCATGCTAATATCCAAATTATTCCTCATATTCAATATTTGATTAAGCTAGATTGAATTTGGCCATTTAAAATTTACATTTATTCATGTTTACTGAATAACTTGTTTTGTTTAAGTAATATATTTTCCATCAACAATACCAAAATGTCCCAAGGTCAACGTGTGTGTGTCTAATATTTGAGAAAATGTCACGTGCAGCAAGATGCTCGCACAAAAACTGCAACACCCTCAGGGAAGAAAATCAAAAGTTATCATTTATCAAGAAATATTTCTAAACACTGTCTTTTTTTGTAAACATTTTCTCAACGAAATCGCTCCAATTGAAGATCTAATTCCAAAACGTTTTTTCTTCAGAGCCTGATTGTCATTTATTACAATAATTCGTTTTAAATTGGCTTTGTTTTCGTCTGCACTATATTTGTATAATTGCGAACCTTCTGTAGGTTGCAGTAACTTCAGAATAAATATTTCATAATTTATTGCTCATACATCCTTCCTTTTTTGGGTAGTATTTAGCATTAGTTGCTTGAATTCCAATATATACCTGTCAGGTCGGATATGACAATAAACAGATCCAAGTGCCATATCGCCCGTCTTGCCCACATTACAGTAGACGTGTTGATACAAAACAGAAAGGACAAATAGAACAGTGCTGAACATCATAAACATGTGTAAAAACTGGATTATTTGTCTAAGTAACCCTAGATTATTAGAATAAGGCAGTGGCTTTCTTTCGATAGAAAGCCCGAGGGAGAGGTCCTTATCCTTTACATTATATTCAAATGGCTAATCAGAATAATAATCCAGTTTCAAGGAACATTTCATTTTATACGAATAACGTTTATTGGAAACTGGGGATTGGAAATTAAGTGTTCCGTCGCAAGGCCTTACAATTTTTTTTTACTCTTGCAAATATTTTTAGACGCGGAGGTCTCTATTACAGCTTATACGAGAGCGTCCATAAATATTTGTAACAATATGACATTCTACATTGCACAAATTCTACACGTAGCATTGAATAACATAATCGACCAGATTACACAGAATTTAGTTTTTAATTGCTAAAATCACGTTAAAAATCTAATTAGTTTACGTCGCCCCTCTCTGTCTGTCCTTCTGTAGGTCCGTTCACAATTTCGGTGAACACGATAGAGAGCTAGTTTCTTGATTGATTTTGAGTCAATGTCATCAACCAAGGATGACAAAAAACAGACCAATCGAAAAATGTTTTCTATGAGTTATTGCCCTTGTTCTTGAACTCTTTGTGGACACAATAGAGAGATGGATTTTGATGAAACTTGGTGTGAGTGTTTGATATAACCCAAGGATCAACCCTATGAAAATCAGACCAATCAAAAAATATTAAATATAAGTTATTGCCTTTGTTCTTGAATTCTTTGTGAACACGATAGAGAGCTTGTTTTTGAATGTATTTTGATGAAATTTGGCTTTAGGAAAAACCCTGTTAAAAATTAAACCAAGTAAAATGATTTACTATGAGTTATTGCCCTTGTTCTTGAATTCTTTGTGGACACGATAGACGGCTGGATTCGGGTGGATTTTGATGAATTTTGGTGCGAGTCTTCGTATAACCCAAGGATCAACTCTATTGAAAATCAGACAAAGCAAAAAATATTCAATTTGATTTATTGCCCTTGTTCATGAAAACGCGTCTGCCTTTGTTCTTGAGTTCTTTGTGGACAAAATAGAGAGCTGGTTTTCGGATGGATTTTGATGAAATTTGGTATTAGTGTTGGTAATCAATCAAGGATAAACCCTATTGAAGATTAAACCAATCGAAAATGATTTACTATTAGTTATTGCCCTTGTTCTTGAAATCTTTGTGGACACGATAGGGTGCTGGATTCGGGATGAATTTTTGTGAAATGAAATTGTGAGAGTTTGTTATCACCCAAGGATGACCCAATAAAATTGAGACTAATCGAAAAATATTTTTTATGGGCCATTTCCCTTGTTCTTGACTTCATTGTTGACATGATAGCTGGTTTTTTGGAAGATTGCGACAAAACTTAGTGTGAGTGTCTGTCATAACCAAAGGATGAACCCTATTGAAAATCAGACCAATCAAAAATATTTAATGAGTTATTTTCCTCGTTTTTAAAACACGTCTACCGTTGTTCTTGGATTCTGTTGCCTTGATGTACTTTGATGAAATTCCGCGCGAGTTATTGTAATCACTCAAGGATAAACCCTATTGAAAATCAAACTCATCGAAAATATTTTTCTTGATTAATTGCACTTTTCCTTGAAAACATGTTTTATTTTTTGTCGACAAAATAGAGAGTTGGTTTATGGAATTGATGAAACTTGATGTGAGTGTCACCCAAGGATGAACTTAATTGAAAATCGAAAAATCTTACCGATAACTCTTGTCAACAGCCCAGACAAATCGGCAGCCATCGTAAGTGTTGGGGGTATTACGATGGCCATCGCTATTATAGAATCTCTGAGAAACTGCCTAATCGCTGTATTGCTAAGTCGCAGTGATTCCTTAAGTTATTTTCAGATCTCCTTACGATGTTCATAGAGGGAACAACCATCCATTTGAATTCCGTTACTGGTAGTAATTAGTCTGTTGACTGTTGCATTTTGCTTCAATATCAACTTTTTTTTATTTGAACTGTGACCTATCGACGAAAATCGACTCTTTAATTCTTTTATTACTGAGGGCACCAACGACTTTGCAACTAAAACCAGTGCAATCACTATTCTAACTTAATAAGGAGTTAATTCATGAACTAAATAAATAATTTTATTATTCTGAATTATTAACTAACTTTGGTGTTCTACATGCAGAAAGATTTACCCTAATACGCAATCTGTCCTAGTTTGACAATATGATATTTTTGAACGCCACTGATATGAAACAGAGAGAATTATATTCAATGAATGTTGCTTTTTATCAATGTTAATAGCATTGGACTAGACTAGACGGTGTAAATCATATTCTAACTCGAATAATAGCGTTTTACATTCATAGATATTTTTATTTCACAATGTACAGGGATTTGTCTGGAAATAAAAGAACCAGTACCAATTACTCAAAATACTTTACCTTTAATACTGTAGCTTCATATACTTCACCTGTTATCTTTAGTGTGCGAAGCCAATTAAATGACATATCAAAAGCTTTCCCGGTATTATGGTATTTTACCTAGTATGTTAATTAAATGAAATACGTATGTTCAACATCTTAGAGATACTGCTTAGTGGTACCAAATCTTTTGAATGAAATGACAAAGTCGCAATGCGTATTATGATACTATAATGAAGTCAACAAAACGGAAGAAATATAAAAAAAAAACAAGAAAACCGATCTGGAATTATGTTATTTTACTGTATAGTGTATTAATTGAAATGCAGTACGTAAAAAGAAATAAGGTATTCAACTAACATTGTACCAAGCTTATTCAATGAAATACCAAACTAGTTGTTATGATATTTTTACTGAAAGTCGTAATTGGTGTACCTAATCTATTAAATGAAATACGCAAGTTACCACCAAAGAAATATAGTACGAGTAATTAATTCAATATAATTTATTACAAAATAAAAATGATAGTTGCCACGTTTCATTCAATAGAGCAGAGTTCTCGTGGGGACGATTTCTGTTCTTTATTAGGCTAAGCTGTCAGCACTAACTTTATCAGACAGTTTACGAATAACCAATTAGACATATTTCTACCAATTTCTACCCTAGCTACGGGCTATTACCGTACTTTGAATATCCTACGAATGATATTATCTTTTATATTTATTCTGATTGTCTATTTAATCACAAGAAAAGTCGGTGGGTTAAAACATAAATTTCACAGCATTTATGTCGCATAGATATTTATTTGGATATTAAAAATGTTACATACGAGTAAAACTGTTCTGTACTTTAATAAATAAAACATTAATATTATTGATGGATACTTCTAAAATATTTATAAATTTCCACGCTTCATTGAGGTTCTAACGCGGTCATCAAGCGTATAATGCATTCAAAAAATAAAAAAAACAGAGGGCATATATAGGTAACAGAAATCAGCAACAAAAACAAAGACTAACGATGAAGACGTGGAGGATAAACTTCAAGAAGGATATAAAGAATAGAGAAATATTTTTTTTTTATGGATAATAAATATCAATAGATAGATAAACATATAGATAGATAAACCAAGAGATAGATGGATATACCAATACATAGATAGATAAATCAACATTGAATTTTTTTTTCTTTCTTTTTCTTTTTTTTTTTTTTTTGCAATGTATTGCCCCATGGGCTGAATGTGAGACAGGACCATGTCCTTGTGTATTGGGCCTAATTCTGACCCATGTAAAATATATTTACAAAGGACATAATCAATAGATAGATAGATATATAGATAGATAAACCAAGAGATAGATGGATATACCAATACATAGATAGATAAATCAACATATATATTGCAAAAGGTTGCGCTCTCGAGAAATATTTACAAAGGACATAATGAACCAATATAATAATAACTAAGTTTGGCTTCAGAGGAAAGGTTGCTTCACATGTAAAACATCGAAATCGGAGCTGATCTGTAGATCGACCGCTGTTTAAACAACTAATTGATGGATAAGTTGAAATAATCTGAAATTTAAACACAGTCCACGAATCTATCATTTCAACAGACTTCCGTTTAATGATCAGATAGTGCAGTTTTAATCTTACGCACTTGACAAGACCCACTTATATTTGACACGATACGTTTTTGTTGATTCGAGATACAATATGTGATTTGTCTGAAGAGCTGGTTAGAATAAATTGTTCGTTTTTCTAAAAACGAAAAACAAAAGATAACTTCTATAACCTGTGAATATGACCCAGCTCATTTAGTAGACACACTACGAATTAACGGAGGTAAGGGGAATTGTCGCAATGTTGTTATGTCGCTATGTTGTTATGTCGCAAGATTGAAATATTTTCCCCAAATCTCTTCAACATAGAGCCAAATTGATTTCTTTGTGATACACCCAACTGCTTCGTCGATTAACCCTTAGTGCATCAAGCAATTATTGTTTTGGATTCTAATAGCGTTATGATTGTATAATAAGTTGCTGTATTAATTTGTCCGTCTACAGTAAGAGAAAGTACCGACGACAGAAACAACCACCGTTTTATTTTCTTATTCATTCATACTTTATAATGGGTTATATAAACTGGTAATTCAACTTATTGGACAGTTCTACATAGAAAAGTGCAGAAACACTTCGGAAACATATTACCTTGACCTAAATGCAATTTCAAGAAAAACATTTATATTCGGACATAATAAGTGCTTGTCTCGTGTCATTAAAATAAATGACATGTAACTGATTAATAATTACAAAATTTCACGAAAATACGTTTTTTTTCACGTTAAATATTAGACAGAGAAGACGATTTCTTTCTCTAATGATTCAAATGAGTATAAAGAAGCTAATATTCTTGTCAATTCAAATTAAATTCATTAACTATAAGCGTTCTTTGAACAAGATGAATGAGTCATTATTCGTTAGAAGACATTTATATATTTTTCTATCGTAAAATGTCTATTCGTTATTCGTTGATGTAAATTTGTTTGTATTTTTTTTAGAAAAAGTCGCCTTTCATGCGTTCATTGAATGTTGAATAATATAGGGCAGAGCTTTATTTGTATAATCAAAAAAGAATGATTTTGCATATCCGCGTCCGATTCAATACACGAGCAGTTCTGCATTTTGAGATAGTCAAATAGAACTTTCATTAACTATTGAATACTATACACAACCATATCATAAACTACTATTGTTTATTTTTTTTCGGAATAAATAAGATGAAAACATTAGATGGTATCAGATTTACCGTCAGAAGTTAATGAAATATCTATGTCGTTCCTATTGTCTCGAAACAAGTATACAGAGACTTTACTTCGTGAAAGTAATAAATACTCAAAACCCTTTGGGATAAAGTCATTGTTATGTGCAAAAATGAAATAGTCTTTTCTGAAACAATTTTTGATTTATTTATTTGGTTTTCAAAGAGTGGTCAAGACGACTCAACGTCGGCGTCATAGTTGCACATTTGAATCTACACAGGGGCAACGTGGCGCAATAATTGTATAACAGGTAACCGCGTAACGACTTTCATCCGATTTACAGTCAGACGAAAATAATATTTTCTAAAACAATTTGTGTTATTGATAAAGGTTATATACGTAGGTAAAGAAAGTCTTTTCGAATATCATAACAGGAATCTTTGATTAGCGCTATGTGACTTTGAATCCGTTAAGTTTCGGACGATGTGAGATTTTCGAGCTATAATGCAGACTTTTTATATTCAAACACATGATTAAATTTCCGGTAACGGTGTTTAGTGTCTAAATTCTAGAGTATTTAAGTGTTGACTTTAGCAGTCTGTGAAATCGATGGGAATTTTAGAAACATACGTGAACTTTATATTTCCAGCATGTTCTTGTTTAAGCATACGCAATTCATAGCAAAAATTAAAAACAGACGCGACAAAAATATGTTGCACTTCAGTTACTTGTCCTTCTTCGGGTTTAATTGCAACAAAAAGGCCAAATTAGTTAACCGATCGCCAGTGTAGCTTATTACTGAGCTTAAGTAGGTCTGAGAATAGGGTTAAGCCTAGGTTGATATTAACACAGTGATAAAGACAATGCTAAGTGCGGTATTCGTTCTGTTTAAATTCATTAGTAGGCTGGAGATCAATAATTATGATGTATATTGACAATAATCGATATTCTAATCGTGATTATGTATTATTAACCAATACTTGTTTCAACAACTAACTTATTGTGTCTCATCTGCTAAAACAGCCGTTATCTTTATTTCCCGTCATAAGAATCTTGTTCCGCAACGTTCAAAGTGCTATCATCAGGCGTCGTATTATGAAATACAACACTTTAAAACCAAGGCGTGTTCATCGTCTGTGTTTATGTCAGAATTAAAGGGATCAAAAATAGGTTTTCAGGTCTTCGTTTATGTATAAGCTTCTATCTTCATTGTAATTTCGCTCAACTTAGAGAACTTATATAATTCACCAAAAAAACGTTGCTTCATTATGCTGTTATTATCATGTAAATCATTTTCCTCAACGCACTACAAGACGATAAAATCTCTACCAAATTCCTTTAATAGTGTCATAGTACTTACTAATCTTGACGGGTGAATTTTCAGTAATTTTCAGTAAGTCAGGTCAAGGTGTAAGCTTAATGTAGTATAAAATTACCACTCAAACTGACCATAGGTCAAAATGGAAAATGCTTTTTGTAAAATTTTAAATAATTATGTTACGAAGCGAAATAATTACCTATGCCAAAAGCTTCAACTGTTTCGTATAATAAGTAAGGCTCTAGTCTAAGTCTAGTTTGAGATATTTACGTGTCATTTTTTTAGTTCCGTGTTTCTCCTTATTAGGTATCTTGTGTTCAGGCATGACGAGAGTCGATATAAATTTTAAAGTTGCATAGACTTGTTTGATAATATCCCCACATTTCTGTCAATTCAAGATGGCGGAGATTAACTAAGAAATCATAAAGTCAGAAGATTAAGGAGGCAGTTGTCACTCTTATTTCTGCTTCATGGGTTGTTGACGTGAGTAAACCAAATAAAAGATGATCAATAACAATAGAACAATCATTGGTGTCAAAATAAACATGACCAATATGGTCTAAATCAAAAATATCTTTTATTAAAAATGGCGACTATCTCTTAGCAACCATGTTAACAACTGAGAAACGTTAGGTGTTCAAGCCATTGCTATCAATCATAAGGATTGCGCGCGGAAAATGTTTCTCTAATTTGTGTGTAATTGATAATATAAAAATATAATTCGAATGAAATGGAATTATAATTATCTATTTCAAGACTTGCCTATCTCTGGGCAACCAAATGAACAACGTCCTTTCTAAAAAAAAAAATCAATTTAATTACAACAATATAATGTTTATCAAAATTAATTAAAAAGACAGTGATTTTTTAGAAGAGAATCAATAAAACAGTCATATTTATCCACTATTCGATTCTGATACATAACTGAAATTTCTTAAGAGAAGGTGTATTATTTTGTTTCATAAGATGAAATATTTTGTGCTATATTTTCCTCTAGTCCTTATGTACGATATTTAGTCGAATAGTATTTGTATAGTATAGTATAAAGGACCTATATAGTGAATTGTTCGAAAGACCTCACAAATCACTGCATCATCATTGCCTGCATTAAGCCGTTATATCAATTTTCTCGATAGTTTACTGTTAGATCAATTACTATGTTCATAGTAAAAAAATTGCATTTTGTGACCTTGGCCATATATCATAATAATTAGTGCGTTGGATACATGCGAAATTTTACCAATTAAATAAAATCAAGATAGAAATTAGATTCATTATTATTCTCGTTATCAAACAATGTCTAAGAAGTGAGCCTATTAGATATTTAAAGCTTGTCAGAACAGTATTAGACAAATAGACACGAATCCATCATGTCACTTATTAACGTTTCTTATACTATTATTTTACTCTAGAGGTCAATGTGACGCTAGTAGTTTGACGTCAAACTAGGCTTGGAAACTGTAGGCCATTGGTTCTCCAAAACCTGGACTCTTCGGCGATAAGCTATCTGTCAATGGACAATGGCCGACAGAAGCCCTGGTTAACTTGACCATGACTACAATTTAGACCATAATTTGAATACACAATAACCTTGTTATTGACCTTCAAGTTATCCCCAATGATATGATCAAGTTACTAATCTTGTGTTCTTCAACCACACCTTCAAAATCTGATTTTGCAATAAATTTGTTTTAGTTTCAAATATTATGAATCATGCTTTTAAGTCATGTCATATTATTAAAACATTTTTTTTTATTTCAGTTTCAGACAGTAATACACAAGATCTTCTACCAGATGATAGACAAAGTTTACTTTTTTCTTTTTTATGTCTTCAAAGTGAACACCTTCGAAAATTCTGTTTTAACGGTAAGAACGCAAGATAAAGTTCCGTATCAGTCTGTTATTAAATTTAATACAACTGGTTTTGGGTTGTTTTAGACGGATCGGATAACGAATATTTGTAATCTTTCAAATAAACATTTCGATGCTGAATAGCGGTGGTCTGTTCTTGCACTTTAACACTTTATAACAAAATGTACGACTAAAACTTGTCCAGAATTGCGCTCAATGCCACAACTTGTTGATTGACACACAGGTTAACTGTTTTTTTTGCGATTGTGTTTGAGTCTAGTTTGCACTTTGTTCACACGACACGCACATGATACGAAAATTTATACGTTCCAAATTTTTTAACATTTAAAAATTCTCTTTATGTCGATCTGAGCAATGATAATCTGCAATAGCAATTGCTAGCGGGTGCCTTAATTCGCCAACCAACCTGAAATCAATCTATAAGTTATAGAACTTTAAATACGAAAGATACACGAGGAGCTAGACACAAAAGCTATCTTCATAAAATATTTACAAATTATGCCTATATTTTTTTTTTCAGATATTGAATCGCAGTCTGATGGACCGATTGAAAAATTTTTGAGAAGCCTTAAAAATCGAAGGTTTGTTCTCCTTTTGTTTTCATTCGCAATTTAATTTGGTTTATATGCTCTTCTCCTTTTATACCGATACATAACAATCTAATAGATTTGCCGATAAGCCCACCAAGCGCTATAGATTTGCCGATAAGCCCACCAAGCGCTATGGATGCCGGATTTTATTAATAATAAATAGTGTACATTTATACAAAAACTTATAGACAATCAACTATGTACATATTATGTGCAAAAATTATAGACAAAAAAACATGTAAATTTATAATAATATAATAATACAACCATGTTGTATAAATTGCCTTCTATTAATCGTATCCGAAAGCCAAATATCGTGAAATTACAATTATTATCATTCTTATTCTAATACTGACTCTTTGACATTCAAATATAAAGAATAATTAATATATACATATAAATATAACGGTTTCATTGAAAATCGAAAACTTTTATCATCCATCATAATTAAATAGTCTGTCGTCAACGACCTTGCCGGACAGGAAAAACCAGAGATCAAAAACATTTATGAAAGAAATAATGAAAATGTACTCTGGAAACCTGGGTCTGATACCAATTGCAAAAGCCGTCTCGAGAGTGAATACTCAGACTTGTATTCCTCAAAATTTAGTTAAATACTATTTAAACAAATTTAAATTTTGTATCTCGTTGGAAGGTAGACTAGAGAATGGCGTTTGTATACAAACAGTTACCAAACACGGTAACCATCACGTGGTCTAATTATCACGTGTTTACATTAACAAATCAAACATACAATAATTTCCCGCTTTACTATCGAATCGCGGGAAATATTAATTATATGCTTAGCATTTTCACTCAATACACCTACGCTTACCACGCATTATCTCGAAGAATGATCTTAAATATTTACGACCTTTAAGAGCTTTATAAAAATTCTTTTGTTATTGAAATGAAGAATTCGGCCTGATTTCTGGGCCAGTATGTACGCGATTACATGGTCCAAGGTGTATGACTAGTTATATATAATCGCTAGATACTGTCTTGGACTAAAACTAATGAGCCTTAGTTATTCAAATGAAGCTTTCGGTTTACATTTGCTTTGACAAGTAACATTAGCAGATTCTTTTGTTATTTTATTAAAAGTTGACTCGATAACAGTTCTCCCTAGAGAATACCAACCTATGTTAGATGAGCTGCACGTGAGCCTGAGAGATAAGGCCCTCCGTGTTGTTGCCTATTTCCAAATCAACATTTACTAACGATAGCGACAATGAAAATGAGCTGAAGGGTATAATCTATAGAGCTATTGAAGTTTTACTTCTATAGGAGTTGTTGAGGCGTTTAGATGATTGATTTTTCATTCTTTTATTTCAGATTTGGTAAAAGTCAAAGTTTAGAAGATGAGATATCGAAATCTGAGCTACCTATCAAACGAGGTGGAGATAATAAAGATTCGGGATTTTACAGCAATTGGTGATTTACCCTATCAAATATTAACTGCTACAGACCAAATATTTTTATTTTCGTTTTTTATCCAGACAAATAGTTCATACTTAAAGAATTTAGATGGTGTAAAGTTAAAACTTTGGGATTCGAAATTGTTGCCACCTTGTAGTAAATTATTAGACAAGTAAACATGATAGATTCCCCTCTAACTTTTCACAATTGGATAACGTTTTAAAAGTTCTTTACAAAGTGTTTTTTTAAAAATTGGTTTTGAGTTCTAAATTTCGCTATTTTAGTACTTGAAGAAACATTTACCACGTTGATTAAATTTACTTTCCAAAAGTAGAAATTTAGCGTTAAAAATAGGTTGTTGACTTAAATGGTATAAGCTCAACAGTGTATTATTTTGATTTACATATTTTGTTTAGTACATTTTTCTATAAAAGTTTTCTCTAAGACATTTGGAAGAAAATTTAATCGATGGCAGCTGTGCGAATAATTTGGGATTTCGGTCACTTTGAAGACAAATATTGTGATTCCCAAATTTTTATGTCAATTGTACAATGTAAGATGCATGAAGAAACGGGCCCGACTCTCACAGACAGTTTCAGTGTACCGTGAATTATCTTCAGTTTGTTTCCATAAGTTCAGCAGGGGAAATACAGGCAAACATTTTACACAAAATGAAAGTAGAGAGCATGTGTTATCAATGACGACTGATCCAATAATTTAAGCCCTTAAGTTTCATTTATAAAATAAGATAATTTCATTCTCTGATACTATAAAGTACTTTGTTTTATTTTGTGTTATAGAAATATTATTGTTAAAAGATTGAAAAACTAATGTCTGCCAAATAAAAAAGTTATAAGTTTGGTTTGTGCTTTAATTGATGGCTCAATCGTATACTTACTATCTTTTATACCCTTGTAGGTTTCAACGTGGTTTTTAGGAGTATTATAATCTTGCATAGCTCGGACCTGAAATCGATATTCAGTCTATTGAGAATTGCTACTAAATCAGATCTCTTCCGGAACACATGATTCTTCACTTCGACCAGGTATCATTTTGGAGAGTCCGGATAAATTATATTGTTTATACACGTATATTACACTAAGCCAATTTATTGCAGAAGAGTAGGGCGTAAAACTATGTTTGTTTTATTATACGCCCACATGAATATGTGGACCTTTATTGTCGTCGCCCCTGTCCGTCGGTCCGTCAACATTTGTTGTAGACATTATAGAATTTACAATTTTATATGGATTTTAATGAAAATTGGTGTAAGCATTGAAATTGATAAGACGGCGGTCAAGTTCGAATTTGACAATTTTTCGTTGAACGGTTTTTGAGTTATTGCTCCTGCCTCTAAATTTGTTGTAGACACAATAAAAGCTACAATTTTCAATGGATTTTAATGAAAATATTTCGATGAACGGTTTTTGAGTTATTGCCCTTGACTTAGTTACATCACGTTAAAATTTATTGCTCAAAATTTATTTCTGATACAATAGAATCTACACTTTTCAATTGATTTGAATGAAACTTGGTATGAGCATTGGAATTCATAAGGTCAAGTTTGAATCCGTCCGTCCGTCTGTCTGTCTGTCCACAATTGGTTGTGAACACTCTAGAGGGCGCAATTCTTAACGGATTTTGATGAAACTTGATATGAGTGTTTATGATAACACAAGGATGAACCCTATTGAAAATCAGCAAAATTTACTATGAGTTCTTGCCTTTGTTCTTGAATGGCTCGTAAACACTCTACAATGTGCAATTCTTGACGGATTTTTAATGAAACTTGTTGCGAGAGTTTGTTATAACTCAAGGATATACCCTATTGAAAATCAACGAAATCGAAAAACATTTAGTATGAGTTATTGCCCTTGTTCTTGAAAACGCGTTCAATTTTAGCTTGTAAAACATTCTTGAGAGAACAATTCTTAATGGATTTTGATGAAACTTGGCTTGAGTAATTGCTATCACCCAAGGATGAAGCCTATTGAAAACCAGTTAAATCGAAAAAAAATTTAGTGCCAGTTATTGCTCTTGTTTTTGAAAATGTCTTCAATTTTTGGCTTGTAAACACTCTACAAAGAACAGTTATCGACTGATTTGACAAAACTTGCTGAAATTGTTTAATATAGCCCAAGGATGAACCCTTTTGAAAATAGAAAATATCGAAATATATTTAATACGAATTATTGCCCTTGTTCTATCAAATGTGTTTGAGTTTTGCCTTGTAAACACTCTATAAGTCACAATTCTTGAGTGATTTTGACATAACTTGGCATGAGTATTTGTAATCACCTAATGATGAACCCTATTGAAATT
The DNA here is from genome assembly GCA_030562195.1 of Nipponacmea schrenckii. Lineage (NCBI taxonomy): Eukaryota > Metazoa > Mollusca > Gastropoda > Lottiidae > Nipponacmea > Nipponacmea schrenckii. Next base: position 7,935,357 of record JAUJPP010000007.1, on the reverse strand, counting down.
CAGTTAAATCGAAAAATGTTTAGTATCAGTTATTGCCCTTGTTTTTGAAAACGCATTCAATTTTTGGCTTGTAAACACTCTACAAAGCACAATTATTGACCGATTTTGACAAAACTTGCTGAAATTGTTTAATATCACCAAAGGATGAACCCTATTGAAAATCAAATATATCGAATATATTATATATATACGAATTATTGCCCTTGCTTTATAAAATGTGTTCGATTTTTTCCTTGTAAACACACTACAAGTCACAATTCTTGAGTAATTTTGACGTAACTTGGCATGAGTATTTGTTATCACCTAATGATGAACCCTATTGAAAAATATTTAGTTATTGCCTTTTTTTGAAAACTCGTAACTTGTAAACTCTCTAGAAGGCACAATGATTTACAGATTTTGACAAAATTTGCTGAAATTGTTAATTATCACTCAAGGATGAACACTATTGAAAACAAAAAATATCAGATAATATTTGATTGCCCTTGTTCTTTCAAATGATTCTTTTTTTTTGGCTCATAAACACTCCGCAAGTCACATTCTTGACTGATTTAAACGGAACTTGGCATGAGCATGTGGAATCACCTAATGATGAACCCTATTGAAAATCAGATAAATCTTAAAATATTTAATATCAATTATTGCTCTGTTTTTGAAAAGAAGTATATGTATATTTTATTTTTTATTCAAAATCAATGCTGCCAGTAGGCGTATATTACCTTGCCTGGCAAGCTATCTTCAATGGATTTTAATGATACTTGGTATGAGCATTGGAATTGAAAAGGCGATAGTCAAGTCCGAATTTGACGATGTTTTTATGAACAGATTATGAGTAATTGCCCTTGACTGTGTAAAATTGTGTAAGAATTTTATTGTAGGTGCAATAGAACTAGAAGCTACAATTTTCAATGGATTTTGATGAAACTTGGTTTGAGCATTGGAATTGATAAGACTGCGGTCAAGTTCGAATTTGACAATATTTTTTGATGAAGTTTTTGAGTTATTGTCCTTGACTTGGTAAAATCTTGTCAAAATGTTTTGTTGATGCAATAAAACCTACAATTGTCAAAGGAATTTGATGAAAGTTGGTGTGAGATTTGGAATTGATTAGACCCCAGTCAAGTTTGATTTTTACAATTTTTCAATGAACGAGTTATTGCTTTTAAATTGCGTCAAAATTCTATTGTGGTTGCAATCAGAAACTTTAATTTTTAATGGGTTTTGATGAAACTTGGTGTAAGGATAAGAAGTGATAAGACAGTAGTCAAGTTTGAATTTGACGATTTTTTTTAATGAACAGTTTTTTAGTTATTGCCCTTGACTTGACATTGATCTACCCCGGATAGGTGGGTGATACATTACTAGATAAGAACCCGCGATCACTATTTATTCAACATAAACAAGACCCTGGTGTTTTTTAGTGGATAAACTATTAAAATCATAGATAGGTACATAAGTGAAGTAGCGGCGCCATGTGAGCCATCGTCAGTGTCTGTGGGTCACATCTTAAAAAAATCAAAACTTTTTAATCATCATTTCCGTTAGCGGTAGTATACTGAAGTAGGGGCTATATGGCTTATATAGACAATGTGTAAGCCTCCTTAAAGGCCCGTTACTGGACAGTGTGGGTCAGTAAGGTGACTCTTAAGCCTTGTGAGTTATTGTCATTGTGATGACTATTTCGAATTTGGAGTTGTGAAACGAATATATTGTCCATAAAACAAATAATTTGAATTATATTTGAATGTTATTAATCTGGTACGAAAAGTCACATAAATTGTCTCGAGTTAGTGTGTATTAGTACGAAACGACTCTTATATTTACTCTTTACCTTTATTCATGTTGAAATTGAAGTTATCCTTTTCTCGACATTCGAACATTATTTATGAAAAGAGCGACAATTGTGCGAACAAAAAAATCGATTTATGGTAGTAAAATTGGTTCGATTGCGATGAAATTTGGTGTGAACATTCAGAATAATGTCCTTAACATGACCCTGGTGTATTTTAGTGGATAAACTATTAAAATTCACGACCGCCAAGATTCTAACAATTCTTAGTGAAATTCTTCAAGATATACACGTTTATACAAAAATATACCACAAAAAGTTATAAACAATATCAAAATTCCACAAAAGTACAAAATATAAAATAATAGAATAATTTGATCACTGGTTGATGTCAGTCTTTTGGTAGGACACCAGATAATTTTCACGAGTAGAATTTTTGTTTTCACGAATATTTTCTGTTTTCTTTTCACCTCTTATTAAACTTGTGATTTCTTCAAATGTTCTATTTTTGGTCTCAGGTAAATAGATGTAAATAAAAATAAAACATAACAATAAGAATACTGTAAATGGAATAAATGAGAAATTTCCAAGGCCATCCTGAAAATAAAAATTATACATAAATTCAATTACGATCACGTAGAATATATTATATTATATTATAAAATCTCGTGTAATTGAAGGAAATTTGTGCACCAAATTGTGCAAAGACAGACAGTACCAGTAGTTAGCATATTAACCTTTTTTAAGAATGGGACATAACATCCTATTCGTTAAAAGTGCACAGACTGTTGCACACTACTTTTCTGGACATCGGATTAGAAAGTCTCAAAATTTGCCGGACTTTGACTTTCAGAAAAACCAACTCACCCAGACATCGCAGCCACCTAGATATGGCGAATGAGAGCTAAGAGTGAACACAATGCTAATTATATCAAGGTATGCCCAAGAAAATCACTCGTCTATCATGTAGTGTGTATTACCTAAGCAATTGGAATTGCAATTACATACAAAGTTATAAGGCAAAGTTGCTATTTGAATTGCAGATGGGGCTGGAAAATGAATCTGGATATTTTTGTGTATATGGGAAAAATGGTAAATCTAAACAATTATGATATGAAATTCGTACCTTCATATGAGGAAAAGCATAGCCAACACCAAAATTAGCCACCCAATTGACAAGTACAGATACCGAGATAGCTGCTGATCTCGGCCCCTGGGAAAATAGTTCAGCAACAATTAGCCATGGTATGGAACCTACAAAATGAACAATATTAACATCAGCATGATGGGATAATTTGGAGCAATACTCAACTGACTTCTAAAAACGGTATTCCGAATGCTCTACGTATAAGATAATGACTCGAGGTCAAGTGTTTACTGGGATTTGTAAACCTATGCCGGCAAATCTCTTTGATGTTGACGGGTAATTCTTATCGCGGAATGACCTCTCAAGAAACTTAAAGTCGGGAGCGGCTTTGATAATGCATAGGGGAATTTGGGTTTAAACTTGCTGAAGACAGGTTTTAATTCTGTTGTAAAAACCTTTAACCTCTAATAAAATATATCAGGTCTTACTTGTACAATAAAGAAACACAACGTACATAATATTTATTGACATTGATATAAACAGCTTTTTCATTTTCAGTGTTTACTTTTATTTTTATTGTAATAATGTAAAATAGAAAAAAGAAATGGAAAATTTGACGGTTGATAAGTTCGATAATGACCTCGGTCGCGTGTTTACTGGGATATAGAAAAACCTTGAGCTCGAAGTCGAGCCAAAAACCCTCAGGCTCCGCCTTCGGGTTTTTACACGGCTCAGCTTCTCTCTCGCGGTTTTTCTATGAGATGAAAATGCATTTCTTATTGGAATATTGCTGAACCTTCATTCATTTATATTTTTATGTGAAGCTCTAATTGCTGAACCCTCAGTATACTATCAAGACGTAGTGATATCTCAAGTAATTAGAATTGAACCTTCTGAGAATGAAATTTTAAACCGTTTCGTCGAAAAAGTGTTTCAAATCAGAATCTATAGGATTTTATCTTTCCGAAAAGTACCTCTGTAAGTAAAATACTTCATTGAAATACATTAGCTGTTTTTTACTCTTACCTGGCCCTAAAGCGAAGAACACAACAAATAAAAGGGAGACAACCACTGTAGCTACATTAAACCATACTACTTGATGCTGTAAAGAAATACAAAATAATATAGAAAATCCACTCATGTAATTGCAATTCGTTTAAGATGTAAAAGCATATGCGAACGATTTTAGTTAGTGCTATTTTAAGAAATCCTCTTTAGAATTTTTGTATTTACTAAGTTTTAAACTAGATTGGGAATTTAATGTCTGAAATTGAATTTTCTTTCCGTTTTTGCGAGATAATGATAGATTTTATAGGCGAAAGGATATGTTTAAAATACTCGTATTGTGAGCAGTGACAGTTAAGCAGATGTTGATAAAATGTAATGGTCTACTTATCATTTGGACAAATTATTGTATAGAAACTAAATGGTTTTTTTTTAATAATCTGAGCGTCGCGACACGTGCTAATTCAGCCAATTCGGCATCCATACATCGATATGCAATATTTTTGCAGTTATATAGCTTTGAACCTCTCATTATTTATAAAAGTCAAGACAACGATCTCCCACATTAAAATTACCATAATGCAAATACACCGGTAACTAAAGTATACCCATAATATGGCAGAATAGCTTGCGTGCTAGTCACAGTTGAAATTAAACCAAAAGTTTTAAAAATGATACTTGATAAATATTACAATATTTACCTTTAGAGATAGAGTGACGGTGATTAATATAGAAGTGACGAACATTCCCGCTAATCCAGCTAAATGTAGGGTTCGACGCCCTACTCTGTCCATAAGCGGTATGGTCACTATCGTCATAACCAACATGACAGCGCCCACCCCACTAGTAGCATGTATAGCAGTATTTGTATCTAATCCAGCATCTTGGAAGTTTGTTGAGGAATAGTAAAAGATCTGAAAGTATATTGACTTAAATTTACACGTTGACTATATGACACAAATATATCAAAATTTTCTAAAAGAGATCAGAAGATAAAATTATGAATTTGGTAGGGACTAACACTTTCATGACAGGCCAGTTTGAAACGTTTAGTATGTTGCTTCATCACACTCTAAGACCTGATTAAAATAATTTTATAGTGACATTTATAGAGCTAGCCCAACGAGTTATATCTAAAAACTAGGTCAGTGAATTAGAATGCTCGATTTCCAACTTTCGATGGATCCTTATGACGACCACTTTGTCCAAAAGCAACGGGTCAACCTGAACCTAAATGAGCAACAGAGATTTACAAGCCCTTCTCTGAAGTTTACATGGTAACAGTCTAAAGCAGGTTAGTAATTGAAAACGATCTATTTAGTTTCCCCGCCCCTCATAGTGTATAATATGGAAAACATATCAAATTTTATTATTATCTAATAAGATGGAATATGATACCATCTTTCAATTGGCGAAAATGATATTTGTACAATATATTAGCCTATTTTCAGTTAATTTGCATTATGCCACTGTAAATAGCTAATATACACAATAAGAACAGGTCAAGTTTACATAAACAGTGGTAAAGTATATCAGTATCACGGAGATAGGACAGAACGCAAGTGACCTACGGCATGTTTTGCCTGGTTTTGATGATTTGTGAAGTGAAGCTTTTATCAAATGAGGATGGTATATACCTGAACATTGATAAAAGGGGCAGTATGCGAAATTTTTCAAAATATAATCGGAAAATATACCCCAATATATTTTTAAAAAAAAGATTACCTATTAGTTTAAATCTTTTTAGTTTAAGCTTTGAGATACGTTCAGGGACAAATTTTGCTAGATATTGAGGTCGAGTTTTCGTAAATTTTAGTTCCAAAAAAGCGACGTTATTCTTTTTTTTAAATTTTTATATGTGATATGATTTTTTTTTTATATGATTTTATTTTATATGTTGGATTAATGTGTAGTGTGTATATAATTCATAATTCAATGTAAAACATGTTTTATATATCTAGTTATCTATATCTGACATACATTTCGATGGAGTAAAGGTACACGATGATGAATTGACAATTTAGTATTATGGTGACATAAGCATATGATAAGTATCTTAGACAATATTTAACGAAGATATAGTTTCCGAATCAGGCACCAAATTCTACCAGACTTTCCTCAGATATGATTATTTGGGGGGACATGTAATTTATCCGGAAGGTTTTAAAGAATAGTTTTAGGGAGTAGACCAGTTTTGTTGGAAGACAACGTAACTAAGGTTCTAGTGTAATGAGTTTCACATGTTCGACACTTTCAACGGGCTTACGAGTTTTCAAGTGCAAATATGGTTCATTGAGCCTCCAATATACCGTTGTTTTTATCTATCGTAAGAAGAATATCAAAAGTTTGATCGCATTTCTTATCTATTTACATACTTATGATATACCATGCGTAGACGTGCTTTCATTATTGATATCATTTGACCCAATTCATCGAGTAACTTTCAAAATCTATATCTGACTCACTTGAAACCAATGGTAGAAAATGGATCACATGAACGTTAAACTACTGTATGAATTGAATTGATTTATCTTTGAATTAAATTTGTTCTAGTAATGTCATAAACTAACAAATTAAAGCGAAAATACGCGTTCCGTCTGGAGGCTGGGTGGGTTAACAAAGCTTATCTAATAGAGGTAGGTTAATAGAGCACTTTTTGTGACCTGAACCTTCCAAAAACAAACTTCGTGTGATTTCGACAACTGAAAACATGAAATTGCAAAGATGCCCACTAAATATCCGCTGTGGATTGGATATCATATTGATATTGATATACCGAATAGATCAGAAAACGTGGGACAACTTACTGCAGTAATACCACCAAACTGTTGAGATAAATGCATTACAATACTTATCATCAGTGCCATTCGTAAACTCTTTGATTTCAATAGTTTCCATATGTTTACCTGAAAAATATATGAAAGCACATTTCAAATATTCTGTAACCGACTTCCCTTATGTATGATATTTGTGCTACTAAGCCGGCACACACAATGGTTAAAATTATTTTAGCGTCTTTGTTTTAATAACGCCTGCGTCTCCTAAATCATTTTGTAAAATAGAACCAAACAAGATTATGTAACCCAGACATCACATACCTGTGCTTCTGATTTCTGGGCTTCGTTTTCCATTTTCATTTCCTGTATGTCTTGTTCGACATTATCATATCCTCTTAAAATTGTGAGAGCTGAAAGAAATCGGCATATTATGGTGAGCTTTTCTTAACCCTTTAAACACGAGCAGACACACAATTACCAAATATATAATCGAGCCGTAGGTAAAGCGGACGTTACCATGTAAAGTCACACAATGTTAACGTCATACACTTTCAGTAAAATTACTCGGGAGTTCAGAGTATTTAAAGTTTGATTTCAGTGAAATTGAGGGTTCCTAGGGTTAAATAGAGGAGCTACGTCGTTGAATAGAGCTGATATATATAAATAAAAGTTCTTTTGAATTAATGTTATGACGACAAACGTCAATAATCAAGCAAAATCTACCTGAGATTGTGAAGAGATTTTCTAAAAGACGTATGTGTGTAAGAACTGATAGCCCTAAATTGCACTATTTCATATTTAAAATCAGACGTCTGTGGTACCTGCAATTTCATTAAAACTCTCATTACCTTTTCTAGCGTTAAATTCTTCATTTTTAGAAATCAGTAAATGTCGTGGACTTTCTGGACAGAAAGGGAATATCAATAGTTGAAGAACGCTAGGTACGACTGACAGACCTGAAACATGAAACAAAGATTATACAGGGTTGTTACATAACAATTACATGTTTTGAGAAATATGGTTTTAAAAAGCAGTATGAATTCTCTTATCTTAACATTATTTGCTTTTACCCTTAGTCAATTTCAAGTGAAATGAAGTACCAAAAATGCACGAACAATTGTAGATTTAACAATAGACAATGAGAATTCGAAACACAATAATTGGTGACCTTCGTTGATGAGATTAAGAAGAATAAAATCAAAACACAAAAAGAGTATCGCAGTCTTAATATTAACCTTGAGTGAACCATATATACTTACCTAGTAAAACGTGCCACAAATCAGTAGTACCCATAACTTCTGGAAAGCCCAGGATTTGAGACAGCAGCAAACCAGATACCACACCAAGCTGATGCAGGACACCTAAAGCACCTCGAATATTCTGAGCAGCTATTTCAGATAAGTAGATTGGCGTAAGACCCGTTATTAGACCTAAATAAAAAAATACATTATTTTATATTTCAGTTGAGGGTGATAAATTTAATTGAAAGCATTTCATTTCATGTGATTTGATTCAATGAATAAACCTATCACATTTCGGGGAAGGGAGGGATTGATTCTCTCAGATGTACAGGCCTAGCATCCTTTAGACATATCTTAGGATATAATTTACGACGATTTTCATTCTTTTCCTTTAAACATAGATATGTGGTAGGTAAACTCATGCCCAGAGATAAAAGTCAAAATAATAACCAAATATATTTAAGCATTGGCTGCAGTGAATTCCCGCTTGTTCGGAAACATCTTAACATACATGCTCTCCTGTGTTTGTTCAATATTAGGGCTCCAATGGGGCTGGAGGCCCGTAAACTTGGTTCATCCAGGGTTAGATTTAAGGTCTTTTATATTCGGCTACTGACGGTGATGATAAAGTATCAACAAAGTGAGTAAAGGTCAACGTTAAATATCGCCATTGGTCACCAATATCAAGCACTAGATCATATTTCAATATTTGTAATTCCAACTATATTTTATTGTCACGTTTCAGTATAATATAGAAGTATGTTAGGATGGAAAGAGATGATTTCATAGTGAAGAAATTGAGCAAATGTTGAAAAGATTTTCATAACGTGACTGGTGTATTGGGATATGTTTTGTTCCACCAGGTCGATTCTAGCCATATTTAATCAACCCGAATAGAAATATCAAAATGTAAACCGAGGTTGTGAATTACCATTAACAAAAACCCTTTCTGGCAGTTTGGTAATGAACTCACCACAGCAAATTCCTCCAAACAATCTTCCTACAATCAGCATTTCGTAAGATCCGGCCATTTTACTAAAGAACATTAGAGCAGCTGATAGAACGCCGAATATGGTGTTGATCAAAGATCCATTTTTCCTGAAACGAAAATAACCTGCAAACTATATGATACGTCATAACCATACCAATCTATGTGGGCCCTCTGAGAAAGTTGTATATTTGTACATACTTTTCTCTGACATCGACTGACATCCAATCTCCTTTTGTTGCATGGATTAGATTTGGTATTCTACGAAAATTAAGGTTTTTTCGATTGCCATTGATTAAAACACTATTTATTAGTTTGTTATGTTTTACATCATAATGGTCTACAATTCACAAACTTTGCAACTCGAGGTTAGAAGATATTATAGATCTCAATACCGAGAACATACCTTCCAAATTTATCAGCCCATGCCCCTGCTGCCAGACCCCCTACTGCCCCACCAATAGCAAAGCTAGCCACTATAATGGCAAAGAGATTGGTCTGAGTAGCAATTGCCATTGGTTCACTCTCTCTATCCATATTTGTAGAATTTAAAAATGCTTTGATTTTCTGAAATAGTAATGAATTTTATATGTAATAAATATTATATTAGTATATGTAGTAAGAATAATAAATCAATAACGCTCTCTTTTAAATGTTGAGGTTTGGTATTTATATCTGTATATCAAAATGCATTAACATAATTATTGTATTATTCATAACAACTGAACTTGGTCTATACATAGTTCTATAATTATATGAGATTCTTAGAAAATCGACAGTCAGTTTTGTATTGATAATTTGTAAATCTATGAAGAATAACAGGTACTTTGCCTAACTGATAGAGCACAGATATCTTTACTACAAGCAATGAAAAGTGAGAAAATCCTTTTTCTCAAATAGACTTAAATTTCATTGTGACAATCATTATAGTCGCTTGCAGATGCCAATAGTAATGGTAATATATACTTGAAAATATATAAACAACACCCTGGAAACTTATAATGTCTCACTTTCAGCTGTAAATTTCTTATTTTTTTAAATGATAGAAAGTTTAAGAAATTGTAGAGGATGTGCATTGGGAACACTGAAATCATTAATTTATATCATTATAACGTTTAATGTCCTCGCTATATAACGCAAAGTTTTTTTTACATTATATCTTTAAAAGGTTCTATCAATGTCTCAGATGCACATGAAAAATTAGAAAACCTCTTTACAATGTCGTTAATGTCAATTTAACAAATATTTGACGACAATATCTGTTAAAATGTCTCTTGAGAACTATATGTACGTTGATAGACTTTAATTATCGTGATTGGAAGTAACCTTATTCTGCACTCATATACAGTGTATATACAGTTATATATTTGACGACAATATCTGTTAAAATGTCTCTTGAGAACTGTATGTACGCAGATAGACTTTATTTATCGTGGCTGGAAGTGACCTTATTCTACACTTATATACAGTGTATATACAGTCAAATATCTATTTCAAAACTAATTGCTTCAACTAAACATCAGCTACACGAAATTCAAAGAATTATACTGCACACTCAGTTCCCAGAGAATCTTATTTTAAATCCACCTACTTCTTCGGGTGCATTGATAACACCAGTATTGTAACCAAATAGAAACGACCCCGAAACTGCTGCCAGAACCGCCAAGATCAACCGACCGGTTACTTTCTGAAAGCAAAACATTTGTTTATGAATTTCGACGTTTCTACACTGCAATCATGATCTGAGAAAGTTGTTTTTAAAATTGTCTTCACTCATATTTGAACCCGATAGTCACATGGATTATTGTGGATACATATAGACCGATATCCTAGGGTCCGTAACATCTACATGGCAAAGCATATCTTATTGTTTGCAAAGTGGATGTGGTTGACATGTAGTTTAATCGAGATATTTTTTGTTACCTCCTGTTGGAAACCACAACGCAATAAAATCCTAAGGATTGCAAAATTGCATTGATAATTTTTAAGCAATTATGAAGATTAAAAGATCCTACCCCATCTGTGGGTACTTGTATATTGATGTCTTCTCTTTTTTCCATGTCATTTGGTGGTTGTCCCATTTTACAATATAGCCTTTAGCGCTCTCTGGAAGTAGATAAAGATACAGTATTTTATCAGTAAAACTTCAGGTTGAAGCATATTGATGTAGAAGAAAAATACGTCGGAATAACCGAATACATTTTTCAATACTGTTGATGTTTTCAATTCAACACCAGATGGTGCACGATGTCCCATCAGATAGTACATAATGCTCTCCTCTATCAGATGATACACAATATTCTATTCTATCAGACGATACAAGATATTCTATTCTATCAGATGATACACGATGTTTTATCAGATGATGCATAACGTTTTATTGGATTTTATTAGTATTTGATATAAGATAATTTTGTGTCGTATAATTTGTAGACTAGTCAATTGATATATTATGATGTTCTTTCAATGATCAAATTTGATGTTGTAGATGACAAAAGATCACTCATGTATGGTGAGATGAATAAAATGAAAAAGGATAACTGGTCTGTCAACACTGCCTTACATAACCAAATAATATATCACACATCCTTGTAACTCTTTTTTCGAGGACTTACTTTAATTCTAGAAAAGTTTGCATAGTTTTGACCAACAAGCTGAAAGAAAAACTAATTATAATATTTAAATTATATAAGGGATGAAAATGTCAAACGTAAAGTAGATAAAAAGATTTGTACGAGTAAGACAGCTTTTCGACCTTTTATAAGGTTATGTCTCGTTTATATTTTAGCTATGAATTAGAAATACTATGTCCTATAAGCGGAGACTTTCTAGTACACCCTAATCCAGTATTCTAGATTAGTACGTGATGCTTATTCTAGGATATCTTACGATTTTTTTTAATGTATTTTCTTTTTTTTTATACAAACAAGAAAAAATAAACACGTCCCTATCCAAAGTTTATAGTTGCATTGTGCAAGGTACTTCATTGCGATTGACATTATGCGTGTATTATTGACGACAATGTGTTAGAAATTATACCAAAAAAAATATCAATCTTATTTATGTATAAAATGTGTGAAATTTGCCTTTTCAACATTTTCTTTTCATATTAATATTTATGACTATGCGAATGTCCTCCTTCGCCCCCACATGGCACCACCTATGATCAACCAAGAAACATGTTTTGAAGGATATTAATTTGTCTGTTTTATAATCCGAAATTATTTCCTGGAAACCAAAACCATAAATGACGTATTCCAGAATAAGTAGATATTTTATCTCGTTTCGGTTGTCTTCTTTTAATTTTCCATTATATTGACCAAACACCAAGATTATGCAAATAGTTTACGGTTTACGATATAACCATATTATACTATTAATCTATGATTGATAACGTAATTCATGCGACGTTATGTGTAATGGAATGTAAAAGTGTTGATAGAACCGAAGGTTTGTTGATGGTAAACCATTCATCGTGTGATTACCCAGACAAAAATCTTTTCTATTCAAAAATCTCTAATGTTTAACTCCCATACCCCGAATCTCTCCTAAAGATAATTGCATGTACGATGTTCTCTATCTTGAAAATGGCGAAAATGTTTTAAAATTGACACACTTAATAACTATTTCTTAAATAATATTTCAAATAAATTTTCAATCCAGACTTTTAGGTGCATGGACATTGTACACACTGTAAAAGAACAACAATGATGGTGCAAATTCACAGCTGTTGCAAACAAAACAGCCATATTTGGAACGCAATTCATATATTTAAATAATGGTAGCATACAATATACAAAGTATATAACTTAACATTAAATATAAATCATAATGTATTATACACATTATAATATACAACATAATGCCCATAAGACTATACAGGTAAAGTTATAAAACAGTTTCACCTTGTAAATATTTTATAAAAGGCTTTGTCATTCTATTGATAATTTGGACAATGATTATTAAATTACCAGGTCATGACACGTGATTTTATCATTGTTTATTTTTGATGAAGGAAAACAATTAGATATTTAAATCAAACCTACTAGTACTTTGACCTCTCAACGACATACTGACAAATGTTTACAAAAATCTTCTTTCAGTTTCAGTTGGGGCAGAATGAATGGTAAAACCATGAAACAAGGGAAATTCTACAAGACCAATGTTTGTTAGTCAACAAGCATATCTCCTGACAGAATGAGAAAGAAAACGACAATACTTTTTGGTTTGAGAACATACAGACTCAGTCCTAACAGTTTTTCCACCAGGGCCTAATGATTTTATGTAATTTTTTTGTGCAGTGACAGTCAAGAGAATATTGATAAAATGTCGTGGTCTACTTTTGACTAGCTGGAGATTTTCATGGTCAAAATATATTGAATTTTTAGTACACAAACTAATAAATTGGTTCATAAAAAATCGGTACACTTTCCGTTCTTAAATTTGTTTTTACCGGTTCACCTCTGGCCAACCTTGACACAGTGAACGTATTGGAATGGCAACCATCAGATTAATGTGACATGCATCATGATGTAAAATGACGTTATGACACAAATACATAGATCAAACTATATAGGGGCGAATTTTAATGGCAGGTTTTCGGGTTTTCAGACTTGCAAAGTTAGTAAACTAAGTCATTTGTTCAACTTGATGCTTGAAAGATTTTGAGGTTATTTGGGAATTTGGAATAGCAGGACACTGTGACACATGTGCTGAAAATAATATACTTAGTGAGTTAAATTAGAAAGATTGTATCAACGTTCATCTAGTATTAGACTAGAGTAACCAGATGACGGGTTTCGGTGGGAGGTTCTGTATAAAGTAAGTTATTGTAGATAAGTAGGCACCAGAGCTTATATGGGCTTTGTTGGGCAGAATTTCCAATCTGCAATCTTCTAGGACAACTTCAATGAAATACAGGCTGTCAAACAATAATCGATAGTACACGCTGAAAATATTAACCCACTGATGACCAAGGGATAGATTTACATATTAATTGGACAATAATTAGGATACTAGTAAACCTGAGGCTGATTCGAAAATTATTTAGGTGAAGGACGATTAGATGTTTTGACAATAAAAATGAAAGAGCAAAAATTCACAATAATAGAGTGTCTTGGAAGAAAATATGAATTAGAGTCTCGAATCTCATGTTATTACCCTGTTTTTACCACTATCCAGCAAACGATTATTAGCCCTACACTGAAGCATGCTGACATTCATAAGGTAACAGCTGTCAAATCGGTATCTCGACTAGCATTCAATTATTGTATTATTTAATAGGCCCACATGTTGTTTAAATTCAAATCAGCAAAATATAATATTTCCAAGAATGGTTCGCTTCTGATAACACTGTCTTGTTTACGAAATACCGCTGATACAGAATTTAACTCTATTAAAGTAGTGTTAAAGAAGTTGACTGTTGATACATAATTTAACTCTGTTAAAGAAGTTGACAATTCGTATATATGTCAGCAAATCTAGAACAGGAAACATAATTATAAAAATGCCATACCTTATTAAATGGTGTCAGTATATCCTGATAATTATAGTGTCCACTATTTCACGTGCTATAAACGCTTCATACATTACAAGTGTGAGAAAATGGATAGACCCAGTTATAAATATACTGAAGTTTTATCCACGCGAAGATTTCTGTTATAGTCCGTTTCATTATTTTTGTTATTCTCCAGCTGACGTTAAAGCAACAACGTGAAAAATAAATGATTCAGGGGAGGCAACAGTTCACAGCAGGATTTTTACTAAACTAAGCGAATAGGGACTTAGTCCACTAATCTATTTCCATGTTAAATCACAAAATTCAACCTTCTAGAACTTTTTCCAGAAATCTCGTTGAAAACTTTCTAATAAGTCACATGAAAGCCAGGCCAATACTTGGTTTTCTGTACAAAAATCCAATATAGCATGACCATGGAAATTTTGAACTAAACAAAATGAAAGTAAACCACTACATTTTATCAACATCCGCTTGACTGTCACTGCATACAAAACCACTATTTTTAGAAATAACCTTCCGCCATTTAAATTTCTCATTACCGGTATCTGAATTCTGAAAGGAAATGCAATTTCAGACATCAAATTTCAAATCTAGACCAAAAATTAGTAAAAAATGGGCATGCAAAACCCCCAAAGGAAGGGAGAAAGAGGATTTCTAAAAATAGAACGGACTAAATTCGATACAATCATTAGCATAAAATGTTTTACTGGACTGAGTCTTATATGGACTTAGTCCACTAATTCATTTGCCATCTGTTTCCATGTTAAATCACGAAATTCAAACTGCTATAACTTTTTCCAGAAATCTCGTTGAAAACTTTCCAATATGTCACATGAAAGCTTGGCCAATACTTAGTTTCTGTACAAAAATTCAATATAGCATGACCATGAAAATTTTGAACTAGTCAAAATGAAAGTAGACCACTGCCGGATATCAACATCCACTTGACTGTCACTGCACACAAAACCACTATTTTTAGAAATAACCTTCCGCCAATTAAATTTCTCATTATCTCAGACATTCTGAAAGAAAATGCAATTTCAGACATCAAATTTCAAATCTAGACCAAAAAGTAGTCCAAAATGGCCATGCAAAAACCCAAAAAGGGAGGGAGAAAGAGGATTTCTAAAAATAGAACGGACTAGAGGATTTCTAAAAATAGAACGGACTAAATTCGTATACAATCATTAGCATAAAATGTTTTACTGGACTAAGTCCATATGATCTGGACTCAGACCACAAAAACATGTTATGCTAATGATTGTATAGGAATTTAGTCCGAGCTATTTTTAGAAACTCTCTTTCTCCCTTCCTTAGTGTTCACTGCAGAACTACTTGCCATTTGGGACGCCATAGCATGGCTATCCCTTAACTACACAGAACCAGCCGTAATCTTATCTAACTCACTAAGTAGCCTTGAATCTATTTTAAACACATGTTCTAATTGCAGGTCAGACGTTCTAACTGACATCCGAAATATGATCCACAACTACCAAATGAAAAACAACCACCAGATCGAACTATCATGGATCCCGTCGCACGTCTTCATCCCAGGAAACGAACAAGCTGACCGTATTGCTAAGGACAGCTTGAGTCTTGAGGATATCGAGCCTATAGAATTCTCATATGAAGAATATCGTAGCCTCGTGTCCTCCAAGATCAACCAGAAATGGGCCGACATGCTAAGGAACCTCAACACCGATAGATACCAGATTGATCCGAAGATACCAAACCAAACTAAAATCAATCATCCATCTGCAGCCATCTTCAATCTGTTAACCAGACTACGCATCAACCACGTCTTACGTGACCATCAGTGACATTAAATGCCGATGCCGACAGGACGCATCTTCATTCAATTCACCGAATTAAAACCATCTCGTAAGGCATTGACGGACTACCTGGAAACCAACGGCATACCAATCACCAAACAGAATATTTTGGTTCCACCCACGGACCACTGGTACAAAATAATCTACCAATTTATCACCACATCTGTTTTTAACAGATAGTCTAAGTTTCTTTTTACTTTTACATAATCAATTTTCAAACTAGTTTCATAGCAGATACAAAAAAAAATCATCTAACTTTTTTTTTTTGACAGCTTTTTCCCCTTTCTTACGTCTCCTTTTCTTCTTTCTGTTAGGTCTTCAACTCGTACCAGAGATGTTTAAAGACCACCAGGGATAATTTACTAGGCTATATTTATTGTCTCTTAATGAGGCACATCGTGAACTTTAGTGTAAAGACTATGTTTAATAAATTTCACACGGACACTTCGATTTTGTATCATTTCATTGCATTTTTAATTGAATTTTATTTCTTTGGTCCCCAGAATGTCGAGAATTGTGTGAACTAACGACGTCGCCTATTAATGTTATGACGTCGAGCAACTTGTAATTATGTAACGTCTAACATGCCAGATTTTGAATAGAATGTGAAACGAACACAAGTAGTTTTTCCTGTCTCTTCAAAACCAAACACAACGTAAAGCAAGCAAACCATAAACCCTCAAACACACCACACCATTCAGGGTCGAGTTTCACCTCCATGAAATTCGTTCAGATCAGATCCTACGATTCTCAAACCACCAAACCATCAGTTTCCTAATCATCCAATTGATTCTAAATGAAATGAATGGAGTTTTACGTCCTACTCTTCTGCCCAATTGATTCTAAATCCACTTCCAACGACCACCAAAATAAAACTACCTATAGTCTTTGATATCAGCTTAAGCTGACAAGGACTTTACCACCTCCCTTCCTTTTGGGGTTTTTGCATGTCCATTTTGGAATTTGATGTCTGAAATTGCATTTTCTTTCAGAATTCTTAGATAATGAGAAATGTAATTGGCGGAAGGTTATTTCTAAAAATAGTGGTTTTGTGTGCAGTGACAGTCAAGCTGATGTTGATAAAATGTAGTGGTTTACTTTCATTTAGTTAAGTTAATTTTTCATGGCCATGCTATATTGAAATTTTGTACTGAAACCAAGCATTGGCTAGGCTTTCATGTGACATATAGGAAAGTTTTCAATTAGATTTCTGGAAAAAGTTATAAAAGGTTGAGTTTCGTGATTTAACATTGAAACAGATGGCAAATGAATTGGTGGACTGAGTCCATCTACTTTCTATATTTCAAATATTTAATTCACTATAATCGAAAAAAGTTTTCTCAACAATTTTAATTTTTATATCTAGTGCATAGTGCCTATTTCAATTACACCTTTATCTCATGATTTGTATAAGAAATAAAATGGATAACTGCGAACCAGCAAGATATGCCATAACATTTATTCCGTATCTCTTTGGTCCGCATGGACGCCATACAGTGGGTAATGAGGAAAATTGATAACCTGAGGGATAAACTTTCGGATTTTTCAGCCCAGTTTCCTCTTGTTGATGATGGAGGTCGGAGGGACTGACATGTGGAAAAGGCGTTCGGATGGGACAATAAACTCAGTTCCCGTGTGGTACAGGCTGTACATGTTATAGATCCCGCGACAGCTGTAAATTGCTTAAAGAGCTTTCCTCATTGCACACTGAATGACGTTGCCAGTCATCATTAGACCATAAGATGAAGAGGAGAAGCACGTAAAACTTCACTCATCAGTTAATTATTTATGGTTAAGTGAGTTTTAAGTACATAGCGTAAATAGAACTTTGGCCATGAAATGGAAACTTAGGGATATTTTAACTTTAGCTTCCTCTTAAAATTACTTACTGTCAAGTACACAGCCCACAGGGCCTCGGTGCATCGTTCCATCTTTGGCCTATTTACCTTTCAGAACAATGCTTGGTTTAGTTTTACGCCCTAAAAGTTTTATTCTTAAATACGACACAATAATAAAATATTTATTGTAAAAATGAACATATTTAAAATGTTAAAACATAAAAAAAATTAATAGCATACATAGCAATCGTGTCAGCTGGATTTCATTTGTTAGTCAGTACGTTATCTATACTTTGGTATATTTTCATTTCATAAAAATGTAAAAATAAAATGAAGTGCTTTAACTAATTAAAAGAAAACAGTATATGCTACATCAACTGAGTTTCAAATCAGTTTCAAATTGGTATAGTCTTCAAAACATAATTACCAGTAACTACACTAATTTGCAATTTTAAGCATTATTTGGTTTTTCGTTATCGTTCAATATAGCAAACTGGTCATGTATCACTCTTTATCACACAAAACCGTAATATAAAAAAAAAGCTGTTACTGTTCGAGGCATCTGAACTAAAACACAATCAGTAACATATTGTTACCTTTCTTAGTAAAACAGTAAAGGTAGGTATAACAGTTTTAGATAGTTATGAAATGCCTTTAAACAATAAAACATCAACAAACAACGCATTAGGAACACGGCAACGTGATTGGAACACGGTGTTGAGAGCATCACAATTTGCACGAGATAACGAGACAAAAAAAAACTCAACACTTTTGGATCTGGATATTTCCATCTAGACGCAGTTGGTATTTATCAAACATGAAACTGCATACAGTTGAAAACATGATAACAATGATCAAACCAATCGTTGAAAACATGACAACAATGATCAAACCAATCGTTGAGAACACGATAACAATGATTAAACCAAAAGGTTGAGAACACAAAAGCCGTCCCATACCTGATTCTCGCTATCCTACGGCTTTACGTATTCTATAAATAGTGTGGCCTTTCAAACACTTATTCACGAATTGGAACATGTTTAGAGCATGTTGAACAGTGAAACAGTATTGTCCAGATTAAAAAGCGCATCGACGAGAGTATAAATTGAGACAATCATTCAGGGCATTTGGTACATCAATAAGAACATGACATGGATGTAAATACTCAAATTGTGTCTGATGTTTTTGATCCAAACGCGATTTCTTTTGCACATTGATACACAAACCAAATGCAATAAATAACAAATAGTTTAAAAACAGTAGGAATAATTTAAAAGTTCTCCTTTCTAAAATCGAATTTAAACTTCGCACAGTGTTCTTTAATAGCTTTTCCAACAACAGGAGCACCACAGAAGAAAACTTTAACTTTTCCATGTTTTTGAGCAGCAATGGACTTAAACAACTGAAAAAGAGAGATAACTTGAAAGTACCAAATAAATAAATCGTAAAACATTTATTTATAATCGATGTCACTTTTGGAACATGATCATTTCTTATCTAATGTAGTTACAACATGGAAATGATGACGGGAAACAACATGCAGTTTGTAACTTTAGACTTATAAACACAATATCTTGTAAATCAATACAGATTAGTTTGGCCAAGATTCAAGCAACATTTCGATGTGTTTTATCGTCGTAGAACTCTGACACAAATTGATAGAGGGCAAAAGTTCTAATACATTCTTGAGAATATATCAAGAAAAGTGATGGGATAAGGGATGATAATGGACCTCACCTCATTGAAGTCTGGACGACCAGCTTTTGTTCTTGTTCTTAAACCTGTCAATAAATCACGCTGCTCTTTTTCATGGATAAGGTCAAGGGCAACTTGTAAACCGATTCCCTTCATATCAGCTTTCTGGACGGCGGCTGTCATGTACATGTGAAGATTTAAAATTTTGTCGAGATGACTTCCATTTTTAACTTGTTCTAATTCCAGTTGAGTCAAGAGACTTGTAAACCATTCAAAAGCTCTCTGATCTCGATTGATCCAGACAAAATCAACCTGACATAAACATTGAGATTCAATATGAATTTCTAAATGATGATATGATATAAATGACAATACATTTTTTTCTGATATCAACAAACATATCAATATTACAAAAACGATGCGATAATCCTCGACTGGGCATCAATTTAAAAAAAATTGCTAGGATGACTGTAAACTAAATAAAAGATAGAAGTTTAAATGGAATTTGTTTAACAGGACTGACAAATTCGGTATAAACTCCGAATTTAATGTGCTACTGTTCAAAGTCTGGTTTGTAGAGAGTAACATAAACTGAAAGAAACTTGGTCAACAAAACATCTTATATTTTGTTAAATCGTAATCCATAGCAAATGCAGAGCATAAAGAACAATGGTGCACAACTCGGGAACCTTTCAGAGATTCCATGATGCCTAAAACTGTTGGCTTTAGTTTGTATAAAGTGAAAATAAATGTAATTTTACGTTCTCATCTATCAATATAATAATATATACTATAATATCATAAAAATATTTTTATTCTACTTTTTAAATTTGAATACTTTACCTTTTTAAGTTTCATCATAGAACCGGCTAAAGGTTCATTAAAACAATGGAGGCATTTTGGACAGGTTCTGGTGATAGCATTAAATCTATAGATAATACTCTGTAAAATGGAAGCGTAGGGTGTGATACCAATTCCAGAACCTATCAACACAGCATGTTCCGTTTGAAAGATCTCTCGTGTTGATGTACCATAAGGTCCATCTAAATATACCTGAAGATAATAAAATGTTATTATAACAATGGAAAGGGGATCAAAATCCACCCTAACAATATGGTTCAGTTGATCTCGGTTGATGTGTGAAAGTGTAGCGAGCTCTCCTTATCATTCCAATTCTGTTCATTGGAACGAATAATCCAGGGAAGATCAATGACACTTGACCAAGGAGCAACTTATAGGAACAGGATTTTTGTTATTGTTTTTGAAAAGAAAAGGACGCTTCTTTCTTCACCATTTCTGTTTAAATTATTCTACGTCTTGCGATATTGTGTTCAAGCTATAGTTACATTTCGAAATTTTTCAAATTCTTTGAAGATGGAAATCAAGTTCAGCAAATTATTATTTGAATTTTTGTTCTGGTTAAAGTCAATGATAGCTTACCTCAATATGGACCTTTTTAGAAGTATCTTTTCTTCGTCTGACTGTACTCTTTCGTAAATGTTTTCTTGACTGAAAAAATATTTTTAACCGACATCAAGGAGTGTTTTTCCCACTTTAATGCTGTATGCTATCAAGCTCCTAAGCCGGCGGGGTTATGTATTAAAGAAACAATTGTCTTTCTTTAGATGAGCACAGTGTACTGGGCAGAAACATCTCATAGGTTTTTTAGGATTGGGGACTAAGATTTATAGATTGAGATTTGATATGAAATTTGAATTTAATATTATGTATATAAAGACAATTCAATTACTTACAGATTGTCTGTGTGTGAAAGTTGAAACTTCTTTGATTCCTCTTTCAATTTTATCTAAGCCGTCATGAAAAGCTACAATAAAAATAATTGATTAAAGAAAAGGTCTAGTCTTTCTAAAGCTGTATAAAAAGTCGAACTTCAATGCTTCAATTTAATATATCTACCGCAATTATCTCCCATGCATTTCTTTAGTAAATGTTTAGGTTTTAATAATATGAACTCGGACCACAAAACATTTTTTCGAATTATCTTCCATGCCTATTTTGTGACAAATGTTTTGTCTAGATGTCTGAAATAGCATTTCTTTCAGATATTTTTGATGAAGAGGGATTTTTCATTTCGAAAGATAATTCTTTAAATAATCATTTTTTGTGAAGTAATAGTCAAGAGTATGTTGATAAAATAAAGTGGTCTACTTTCAGTTTGAGTAGCTCAAAATTATCATGTCCAGAAAAACTAAGATTTGACCAGGCTTCATGCGTAATATTGAAAACAAATTTCTAGAAAAAATTATAGAAGGTTGAACGGCGTGATTTGATGTAGTAAACGGATGAAATTGAATCAGCGATCTCTGTCGATTAATAAATGCATTATCTGCCATCCATATTTTACTTTCATCACCTATTCACTGTGGATCACTATTTTTTTAACTTTCGGTTTTAACTGATTTGAAAGACGTGTTAGGCGCTGATTTCAAATCTGAAAATAATTTTTTTCCACAAGGTCTAGTTTTTATGCAATTGGAGGTTTATGACATTGTGAACGTACATGTAATCTAATATAAGCTAAGTAAGAGCATGGGAAAGGTGATGTTGTGGTATACCGTATACTTTTAAAATATGATCAAGCTTTATATATGATTTAGTATTATATTCATTTCTATGGTCACACTACTTTACATACCTTTATTTATTTGTCCTTTAATAGTTGATTTTCTCCGCTGATCAGAACCGTATTTTTCAAAGAATTCATATAAAGATTTTGTCCAATGACCAGCTGATCGGATATGTAACCAGATGAAACCTAGAATATACAAATGGTTTGTTTTGAATGTATTACAATCGACACTCCGTTCGTCAACTTACAACAATTTCCGTATTTTTTCACAGATTGCTTGGCAAATTTTTCACGTTAGACCGTTTTGCTCTTTCTCATCTAAACGTGAATCACGTGTACCTTATTTTTATCCGATTGACTGTCAAATATCCATTTCTCATTGATAATTCAGTATATTAAAGTCCGAAGGAACAATCTCGACGCATGTAGGAATCGATCCTGGAAATATGGATAAGCGGTACTGCATAATTATATTCTCCTGACCCATGTTAAGAACTATTGTTCCAGGATTAGCCAGCTTATTTACCTTCCATTTCCGGTGCACTACTGATAGTAAATGGATGCCATTCGTATTTAGCTAACATAGGTATCTGTATAAACAAATAATCCCCAGGCTTAAAGTCAAAATTTGGTGGACGGGAAATAACAAGGTGTGTAACCTGAAAGGACAGTGTTCATTATTAGAGAAATCCATACTAAGATGTATTTGGTCTACAGAATCTCTTCAGTATGTTGTTTGCTAAGAGGTTGTGGTCTGTAGGTATTGAATGTTTTGAGTCCCTTTAAGGTGAGATAAAATTTTATGACAAATGTCTCATTTATTAGGTCTGTTGTCGGCTTTTGTCGGTTTCCCATCTGCATATAATACCTGATTTTTACTTTAGATCATCGTTTCCTGGATAATGGAGTAAGTGCATTCGTGGCAGTTATATTTAATTTAAGCTAATTAGACAACTCCGTCCTCCTGGTTATGATATAACCGATGAAAAACAAAATCAATTTTGTCTAGGTTGACTATATGTAATGTAATGTGTAATGTAATTCACAATTTACACGACATTACTCGTACTTTAAATCACCTCTATGACAATTCTCAACAAGAGCTTTGGCAGGTAAATCACAAAATAATATACTTACTCCAGACGAAAGAAGATTTACTTCCTTAATAAAAGTTCTACCATGTGTGGCTAATTTCATAGGCTTGGATCTAAGGATACTTTCAACAAAGAATATCAGGCCTGGAGCAATGAACCACTTCCAGAAATTACTCGCATGTATGATACATAGAATCCAGAATGGTATATATAACATGTGAGTATAGTAGAATATCTGCAAAAGATCGAAAATTGAATTACAGCGATATATAATGCAAATTAAACAAGTGTAAGCGTTTGAAGACGTGGAACAATTTCCTGCTTAAATAACATTCTCAAATTCAATGGTATATCTTGAACCTTTGATAGTCTTTCTGGAATGATGGAAGAGAAAGGTCGGAATTGGCATGATGCAATTTAAAAAGAAGAAAGACAAAGACACTATTGCAGACAGAAAAACATCTCCCACACGCGTGCTCTGTGAAAAGGTGTATCAATTGTACACCTCGATGGCGTATAAAAAGGGTACTACTTTTGTTGTCGTCTCTGAGTAAAAAATAATAAATAAAAACTGTTTTACCTCAAAATGACCACTTCTTCTGACAAAGGACATGGAACAAATTACCATCACTATCAATATTGGACATAATAGTACCCCGGTTAGTGGCGCAGAACCAAGTAACCAACCAAGATTAGCCTTTGTGGTAAATATTACTTCCACGGCGGTAATATTACTCGTTTCAGAAACAATAACTGAAAACAAACAACAAGCTTTAATACAAGTCCGACTGTAATGGTCAACGTGAAGTTGTTCATAAAATGTTAACAATCTCATCAGAGAAGAGAAAACGTCGCTTTGATCTTGCCATTCAACAAGGCATGAATCAAAAGGCATGCCACGTTTAGGCTGCCCGAATTATGTTTTATATATTTTCAGCGACCTTATTAAGATCTCCTTCATTGAATTATATTCACTGACCAGCCGACCAGATCTTGTCATGCCAGCAGTAGATGAAAATCGAATATAACCGTCTATTTCGGCATGTGTGAGCGGTACTTGTATCGAAATCTTGACCAACTTCTGGCAACTGTGATCAATGGATTCCCGTTTGATCCGACGTTTAGTAGAAATAATGCAACCGGAATTTTACTCCTATTCATATGCTTCAAAGTATACTTATATTATCTCACCTGCGTTGCCAATATGACCCATTGTGTGTATGCAACTGTGGACTGCTATCATTATACCAGTTGTTTTATGGAAAAGTATGTGTTGATCGAGGGGTAATACACAGTAGACATATTGCCAGGTTCTTAACCATGTGATACATTTTCTTAACATCAATACTAATACAAACATACAGTTAAAATTTAAACACATTCCACTGCCCCGTGCTATTATTATAGCATTATTTGATTCGCGGTAACTATATGCACCATAAGCGTACAATCCGATGTTTGTCATAAAATAAATTATGAAGAAAATAATTTTCTTGAGATTATTTCTGATGTAGTTGGATTGAAGGTATCTGGGGAGTTCTCGTTTCTTTTCGGTTTTGTTGGGTTTCAACCATTCTGCAGCACTAAAAATAAAAAAGCAAATCCTTGGCTAAATGAAGGCCTTAAAAGCTACACTTATTACTAAATATTTGTTTAAGTATACGTGTTTTTAATAAAGCATGACAATAATTAAATCATTATGGACCAAAAATTCTCAAAATTAAGCTCCATCAGTATGGAAATAAATCTTTTAACGACTAAATACCCTTCAAACTTGATTTAAGGTAATAGTCTGGGAATTTCAACTAATGGTAATTTCACAGGTAATCGTTAAGGCAGATACAAAATCAAAACAATAGACTATTTTGTAAACAATGACAAAGCTTTGTCTTTTCGTCTAAACGTTTTTGTGTACTTATTGGCTTATCGACTTGCTTTGATCTTGAAAAGTAGTTAAACATATTTTCAAAAATATTCTCTAGGACTTTCTAACCATCGAATATAGCCAAACTTATTCGAACAATATTATCTGATATTGCAGAGAATGAGAAGTCGAATTAAATTTAAAGCAGTTGTCTCCATTTAATTTTATATGTTGATAGTAGACGGCTTGTTCTTCATATATTTATCTAACTTCAAACCCCTAAGTAATAAAGATTACACATTTCTGTTTATTCCAAAGGGTGGAAATTTAAGTGTCAGGAATGGAAAAGAATATTGAACGTCTGTGAAAAAGATTAAGTGGAAACATCATTTCGACCTTTTGTGAAACCATTGATAATTGTATGGGTTTTCATAACTGGTTTCAGCTTTATTTACTTCATTCGTACCTGATAGTAAGGTTCTTCATGACTTCTGGGTGTTGTTCCAGAACATTCTGGAGTTTTTCAAACGTTATTTCGCCGCTACAATCTGTATCAGCGGAATCAAACAGGACTTCCGTTAACCTATCAACATCGATTTCACTCATTTTCAGAGAACTCTCATTAACACAAGATTGTAGCACAGTTTTTAATTCATCTATATCTATGTGGCCATTCCCTAAAATACAAAATTTCAAACTAAAACATTGTCCTATTAGATGAAACAATAAAAATACGGTGTCACTGCCAACAACCGAGAAACAATACTATAAATGTTGTCCTCAAAAAAGTTTGCATCAACCTTTCTGCTCTCGGTGGGGCTAATGACGACGACCACAAATTTGGCACTGACAGTTGTATCTTTTTCAACTTCGAAGGGATGTGAAAGTGTATAGCTTTAGGACACAGATAGGCTACTGAGCTTATCTTCCTATGTAAACGTCCATCTGGCCTGCAAGAAAAATTAGATTGCAAAACTATCATCTCGTCCTATACCAAGACCTCAAGATTGATAAGAGTGAGGTTGCCCCCGGTTGAATTTGAGCTAAGAGCAAAGAGAAACCATCTCTGAAAAGTTAACGTCACTTACCGTCAAGATCATACAGATTGAAAAGAAATCGTATTTTATCAGTGGTCGAACCACGAGTTAACGTTCTTAATCCGTCCATTAGTTCAAACAACTGTATCTTCTCATCTCCATCATTATCAAAATATTCGAAAAATTTCTCGGCGAAGAAGGACTGAAATGATCATTATAACATACTTATACGTAAGGCACTGCAGTATTTTAATTAATTTTCTATCCAAAAAAATCGCATTTAAGCCTCTAGATTGTAGTCCAATTTCACTTCTGAAGAGGGGGTTTAACGCTCTACATTATTAGCTCTCATTGAATACAATGCTTTTCATGGTTCAATCTTAGAGTATTTGTTGATGACAAAGAGAAATGTTTGTCCAGATAAATCCTATTCAAAGAGTTGTCGATGTCTCAATTTATTTTGTATGATGAGGCACGTCCAGTGGTCGATTATCACTGTCATTGCCTCTCTCTGTTACATACACACAATTTTTCTTCATATAAATGGAAATCTTTCCATATATGAACAATATGGTATGTGTTTCGCAAATATTTTTTTCTACCCCGTAAAGCTAATGAACGGCAACATTTACAAAAATGGAGTAGCAAAATTGATCAAATATAAAAGATAAAATGAGCTTTTAAGTTTGAACAAAAAACGAGGTATTGTTTTCATAATTCATAATGTCCCTCTCATTAAATAAAGTTATAATTAAAAGATTAATGTGATAATGCCCGAAACATTAACACCTACAGTCAAACCGCTTCAAGTTTGAGTAAAATCTCAGCAACGTATAAAAAAGATTTCTGTCCCTGCGTTACGTACGTTAGCACTGAAACTGAAGAGGAAGAACAGAGTTGTATTCCCAGAAAATATTTAGAGAGCGAAATCAGATCGAGGGAATAATTCATTTCTAAAACATCAAGGTCAACTAAATGAGTCAATACACATAACGTATACATGTCATGCAGACTTCTTACCAGGCGGTGTGACGTCAAATTATCCCAATGTTTATTTACATGTGCGTGGAATTTCTGATTCAATAAAAGGAGATTAGCAAGGGAGAGATAAATACATAAAACGCTGTTTACTCAAACACAAAATCTTCTATGTCGTTAACAGACGCTAAAAATACTAATTTTAATTCAAAGTTAAATTATTGCAGCATTATCTGATTTTCAAAATATTTCATTGGGAGCTGCGGACTGCGTCTATTTCATGTTCATATTCGTTTCAGTGTAATATATACCGATTGCGAGAAGTTAATAATCCCAAATAGTCATATTATTAACGTAATAACGCCTTTGAAAATCTAAATGCTGCTATAAAAAAGCAATACATTAAACATAGTAGAATCGTTTTATATTTGACATGAATTGCTATGCACTATTTATAAAATTTCTTGTTAATGGCAGTTATGACACAGACACCTTTTAACGGGCTAGAATCATATTTTATCACCAAAAATATGTCAAATTTTGAATTAAAAAGGTCACAACTTAATCCACTGATTAAGTAAAGTGCACTTACCTCTTTAATTTTTAAAACAGACTTAAATCTTTTATATGTGATATGTCCTTCATTGCCGGCTAAATTGTTAAACTGGTTTTGTACCCATTGTAACCACTGCGCATCTGATTGACTGCAATAAAATTTATGATGATCTGTGTAAATTAAAGGTATATATCCCTAGTAATCTGGAACACTGTGTGGTGTAGTTCAAACAACGTGAAGAGCTTATACAATGAAGTAATTATTACCAATTACAACAAACAATTTTTGTTTCATAATTTGTTTAATTGATATATTCAATTGTAATTGGTCCTTTATTGTTCTTGATTAGTATTAATCTCCCTGATCAATTTAAATGTTTATACATATTTCTGATCCATAATAAGGTGTTCTAATTTGTAATGTCTCTTTACCCTTTAACTTTCATTTCCTTAATCAATCAATGTTTATACAGTTCTAATCCTTATAGGGTACTCAAATTTGTAATTTTCTTTTATCTCTAATCCCTCTGTAATATCTATGGTCTCAACTACCTCTTGGATGGGTTTCCTATTGTTGCATGCAAGTATATAATGTTCATCCACACTTACATATTAATTGTACGGTCAGTGGAATCTGTCCGAAACGTCGATTTTGTTATATTAAAGTGATTGTTATCCATAGAAGTGTTTTTTGTTTCGTAATTATTATTTAATAGCTCATCAGTTCAAATAATAAGACAATAAGAGATCATTTGAATATAACGTGTAATTAAGATTAAAAAATGTTAAAAGGTTTTATTTAGTTAATGTAAGATGTTGTTTGCACTATAGGATTGTTTTGGCTATTTCTAGTATTATTGGGAAGTCTAAAGCGTGTGGAGTGTTGACGTAGTTATGCAGAATAGAGAGTAATATCTTTATGGGACAACATACCTTTAAACCCAACTCACATGCTGGGATGACTAAAGGTAGTAAAAGGTAACAGCGGAAAGTATCTAAAGTATTTTGATTGGTATAAATAGACTAAATTAGTACATTTGGTACACAACTACAGCAGTCGATTACTCTAGTCACCTACTACAAGTA
Organism: Nipponacmea schrenckii; assembly: GCA_030562195.1. NCBI lineage: Eukaryota > Metazoa > Mollusca > Gastropoda > Lottiidae > Nipponacmea > Nipponacmea schrenckii. The sequence continues at coordinate 7,906,383 of JAUJPP010000007.1, read as the reverse complement.
TCATTGAAAAGTACATGTATATGTTGTTGACTGTAGAACGTTGGAATTGGTTGGGCAACCGATTTTGTGTTCGATTAATTAAACTACTGACGGGCAATAGCAATCAAAAAGATTTTGCTGGAACAACGTACTCTCAACTATTGCACCAACAATATAACAAGATACTATTATTCAGGAAATTTCTTTAATGAAGATTTAAATATACTTACAAACTATTAACTGTTGAATCGTCCGATTTAGTTCTGTCTTTTAGGTCATAAGTCGGTCCTGGTGAACCATTCGTCTCAACAACTTCATTTGTTGGACAGACGTGCTCCTGTTCACTTTTATCTTCTATATTAAGAGCAACCTCGGCAATACTAGTAATTGGTTTGTTGTCTTCTGGAATTTGTTCGTCAACACACAATGTATTACAGTCATTCCAAGTGATTCTACGTTTCAAAGATTTTGTATTTTTGATATGCTTAAAGCTACCAGATTCCTTCGTATCATTTTCTTTGTTATTCTCTACATCTTTTATAGTATCTGGGAGAGCATGTGCTTCTGTATCGTCTTTTAATTGCTCAACAGTATTAGCTGAGGTATCTCCATTTGTAAGATTGTTAGTAGGAGGTGTAGTTGATGTCGGCTGTTGCTCCTCGGTCATTATCTCACTCACTTCTTCTTCCTCACTTGTCATGTTTCTTCACTCACTGGACTAAAAACAAAAGAAATGTCTTTAATTCAAATAAACCCAGCTTATTTCAATCAATAACCCAATGAGTTAAGAACATAAAGTATATACATTCTTGGTAACTTGTTAAAAGGCAACACGGAACACGAATGAAAATAGTAATAAAAGAAATATGAAAATGAGCTGAAAATTTAATATTTTCATCATACGGGAATATTTGGAAAATTTTAAGTTTTGCCCAAGATTAAATACAACTATTTTCTGCATAAGTGGAAGCATCAAGAACTTCTCAACTAGAATAGATGAATACAATCTATTTCTGATCATATTATTTATGGTAGCTTTTAAAATATTCTGAGATGGTACCCTGGTAATCTTAATAATATTAGATTAGAATTTGGTTTCTTAAAATTTCAGTGTGTATTGATACGATATTCAACTCAATCGCGATTGACAAGTGGTTGTGTTAAAGGGAGACAACAATTTATTTTTGAAAACAAACGCGTTACATGGACTCGAATCATTTATTCATTTGCCATCAGTTAAATCCAAAATTAAAATGAATTTTTTTCAGAAATCTCGTTGAAAACTTTCCAACGTCTCACGAAAGCCCAGCCAATGCCTGGTTTCTGTACAAAACTAGTCAAAATGAAAGTAAACCACTACATTTTATCAACTGCCACTGAACACAGTCATAACCTCCAAATCAAGACCAAAAATCAATCAAAAATGCGCAAGCAAAAACCCAAAAAGGCAGGGAGAAAGAGGATTTCTAAAAATAGCATGGACTAAATTCGTATATAATCATTAGCATACAATGTTTTTGTGGTCCAAATAAGGCAATTTCTTAACCGAATTTTGCAAAAATCTTAGTGACTTGATTTATACCAGCGTAAACCTATATGAAAACCCGAAAGTTCCCAAAATGTGTATGAATAAAGAAATAGTTTATAATGATTGTCGTTTCATATTTGTTTAATTTTAAAGAAAGCTACCAGTGGGTGTATGTTATTTTGACTCACATTTTTTTAATAGTATAGAAAAATAATTCACAATAGGCTTGTTTTGTCGTCAGTTGTATAAGAAGTCTTTGATATTTGATTTTAAAAGTTATAGAAAATAAATTAATACGCAAATGTCATGTCGAATGACAACTACTCTTTTATCACAACTGTCTCTATGATTTGCACTCGCAAATTTATGTTGGTGTCTGTCCATCCAATAAAAAAATAAACACAAATAAAAATAATAAATTTATGTGTATAATAAATGTCTACGTACGGTATATTGGTAATTGAATTCCTCGATCGATTTCTGGTGAATTCCTATTTCATTAAGTAATAATTGTCTAAATACATCTTTGAGTGGATATCAAAAATTTAAAATGAGCCATATTTTTTCAAATAGAAATTTGAATCTCACAATATTTGGTAAAAATTTGGGGGCATATTTCTGTTGAAAGAAAAGCGTTTGAATGTAGACAATACAATTGTGTGTGTATGTTAAACCATTCTTCATTATATTGAAGATATTCAACAATCCTCAAAAACAAAAATCGTTAAAATTCGATAGATAAACGTAAGGAGAGTAGAGTTTATCTGAATTCTGAGGAACAAATTGTGAGTTTATTTGAACTGCATAACTGGTAAGCACTTTCTTGATATATTTTATAAGTATATGTACTGTATGTAATATACATATTTGAGTAACCTTGACTCATATCTCGTTTTATCTAGAGGTCAATCTTCTTCCTGAATAACTAACGCGTTTTACGTCCTCTGCATCTAATGGGTTACATTTTGCAAGGCTATAGGCATAGGCATTTGCCTACTTTTTATACGCCCACACATAAATGTGGGCATATATTGTAGTCACCCCTGTCTGTCTGTCTGTCTGTCTGTCTGCCTGTCCACAATTGTTGTGAACACGATAGAGACCACATTTCTTGATGGATTTTAATGAAACTTGGAATGAGTCTTTGTAATGACCCAAGGATGAAGCCTATCGAAAATGAAACCAATCGAAAAATATTTACTATGAGTTATTGCCCTTGTCCTAAAATTCCTTGTGAACACGATAGGGAGCCGGGTTCTTGATGGAATTTGATGAAACTTGGTGTGAGTGTTTGTTATAACTCGAGGATAGACCCTTTTGAAAATCAGACTAATCAAAAAATATTTATTGAGTTATTGCCCTATTTCTTTAAAATGTGTTCACTTTATCAGCCTCTGATTCTTTGTAGACTTGATAGAGATCTGGTTTCTTGATAGATTTTGACAAAGCATGATTTGAGCCTTTTACATTTAAAATATTGTATTTACTGACATCTTGTCCACCGCCCGAATAACTAAGGCTGCCAATGGTGGGCGTATTACGATGGGCCATCGCTATTTTTAATTTTATTTTGCACCATTTTTAACATAATGCCATAGCAGTACATAAATGTTGATGTGCTTAAAATGAAATCGAGCCAGACATTATCTTAGTATTCAAAATTATAATCATCATATATTACGCAAACTATAGAAGCAATGATTATTGTAGATTTATTTTGGCAACTGGAATGTGAATGAAGTTAGACTTAACTTTTTACGGTTGAAATGTTCAAAGCAATAAATATGACAAAAAAATTTTGTGTTTTGCATTTCTTTTTGCCAACATTCAAACAATGTCACCTCATAGACCTTTAATGTGTACTAAATAAAAAGACTTTATAAATCACAATTGTTTTGTTTTATACAAAAAGAGACAAATACGATTTTCTGAATCTCCAATTTTTCCCAATATTTCCCAAAAATTCCTGAAAGTTTCCTAGAAATTTCATCTGAAAATTCCGGAAATTTTGCAACACTAGGAAACGCATTTGTGAATTTGGAAGAGGGTCCGAAAGAAAAGTGTATCTTTGTGCATTCATAAACAAAACCCGTAAACAAAACACGTGATACGCATGTGAGAACGCGAGGAAACGACAACGCGAGTACACGAGAAAGCGAGAAGGCGAGGTAACTAACATTTTCAGAAAAAAAAAATTTCAAATTACAAACACGAGAAAGCGAGAACGCGAGAAAGCGACAACACGAGAAAGCGACAACGCGAGGAAAATGAAGGTCGAGAACGCGAGAATGCGAGGAAAAACACTATGTTATTAAAATTTACAAAGGCGAGAACGCGAGAACACGAGGGTATTTTTTCTCGCTTTGTCGCCCTCTTTTTCTCGCGTTCTCGCGTTGTTTTCTCGTGTTGTCGCTTTCTCGCGTTCTCGTCCCTCGCTTTCTCGCGTTCTCGCGTTCTCGATTTTTCGCGTTCTCGCTTTCTCGCGTTCTCGCATTCTCGCCCTCTTAACAAAGGCGAGAACACGAGAAATTGAATGGACGCAACCGGCTTCCATACATTATGGGCAATTCTTGAAAATTGCCATGTAATTTGCTAGTATGGAAAATTTTGGATACACGTGGCGACGGAGAGCTATGAACACTATTACTATATTTTTAAGGTGCGATTGACATTCGAAGTGAACATAGTCTTTAAAGAAAAATTGCATACAGCGACCAACTGTATGCAGTAATGTAGATTATTTGAATATGGGGAAGCTGTGATGTTTATTAAATAAAGGACATTTCACACCGAATTACATCAATAACGTCATGCAGTGAGCAATGGGAGACACAGAAAGTTTTCTGTTTTCCGACTGGGAGATCAAAGTGCTAGTGAATGACTAGAAGCTATTCCCATGTCAATCCAAGATAAGGGGGAAAAGGGTTGAAAATCAGACTTAGGCCTATATCTCGACATTTGCCTTGAGCAAGGATCGAGCTTATTGACCTACCGCGGCTACCCTAATGTTATCAAAGAAGAGGGATACAATTTAATACTTTGATGATTATTTATCTAAGTTTTAGTAGTTAAAGGAATACTACCTCTTAAAACGGACACAGATTTAAAGTATCAAATTTGGTCAATAAGGCTATTGTGTTGACTGTTCTATCGCCAAAAAAAAGAATCTCTATATTTTATTATAATTTTACTAGTAAGAAAGTCCATGCCAGTTATGGGAGCGTAGAACAGAAATCCCCCAATGTCTAAAATAAAAAGTTTACTGGCGCATATTCCAAAAACATCTTCAATTACAACCTTAATTATAGCAAACTAAAGCCTATTAATATGTACCTCTCGCCCAGTTAATATTTTATCTCATTTTAGATCAGAACAGAGGAAATATATCCAACAGTTCCAGAATGATTAATCCATTTTTTTAATGGAAGTATTTGTGTCACCCTAGGCCTGTGCATTTGGGAGATTCAAACCCTTTCTCCCCCAAACTTTGATACAATATGTTTTGTTATGCCCCCATTAAAGATGGGTTCCCTCATTAATAAGAGCCAAAATAAGCTTACTAATTGGGGTTTCTAATGAATAATCCATGTATCCTCAAGTTCAAAAGACCGATGCGGATGAAGAAATGCTTGGGGAATACATTTGACTCTAATCTGCTTTGAAACGCTAAATTTAGACTCCCTGTTTGATCACGTGACCAAATGACGTCATAAGAATGAAGGTGTATTATAATTGATTTTGTATTTTATTATCATTTATCTAAACATATTCAAAAAAGATATGATGAGTTAAAACTTATCTAAATTAATTCATAATGTTTTTCACAAAATGATATTTAAATGTATTATTGCCTTTTGCGCATGCGTGCATACTTAACAACCACAGCGTCCGGTTATGTACTCAATTGACAGACTGGGTGATCAAAAAAAGATCAACGACATTTGAACAACATTTGAGACTTGGCGTACATACCCATGGCAGTACCCTGCCGAGGGAAATACCGTTATAATTAGCCTAATTACGAGTTGATTAAGAACTTGTGGGACCATCTGGTATTTTTCCCAGTCATTAGAACACCTCTACTTTCTATTGATATAAGTATTATCGGTCCAATTATGATATATATATGTATATAAAGAAAATAAGGGAACCCTTCTTTAAGCTTTTAAGAAGTGTAAATATAATGCATAATAATACTAGCCCATCATGTGTAGTTCTGTGGACTGATTGTACAGCTATTAATAGAGACATTCATATTATTATAATAGAAACTTGGTCAGAATGTCGTGATTAAATGACTCAGGTACGACAAGATACCCCTCAAAAAGATATTTAATATTTTTTAAAGATATGGTTCACCACCATATTAAGAGGTCAATCCAGACGGGGGTTGTTCGGTTAATCAGTATAGGCGTTCACAGCCGTCGCACACTTACGCTTCTTAGTTTAAATCTAGATTATTGACAAGTCATAGGATAAAAGTTACTATAGAACTTAATCAGGCTTCTTTGCCATATATATCCAACATTCATCCGTATATCCTATCATAGACCTTACCAGGATTTTCAGGCAGAGAATAACCAAAAAAAGTTGAAATATTTTGTAGGGAATTTGCGGTCTTCGTACCGTTCTTGTACTTCTGTAGACTATTCATGTTCATATATTAGAGCCGAAATCGACCTATAGAAAGGTGGAGAACAATTGCCATTATTGTGGTTTGATAAAACTGAATTCTCAACTATTGCTTCGGTCCGCTCAAATAGTCCATTCAATTTTCATTGAAACTGCAGAGTTAATATTTTCATGAGGACTCTCAGTAAATGACCATGCTTGGTCTCGCTAGGGACCTGTGACGTATATATGATGTCAAACTGTTCTCATGTGATATCTCGATCACTACTCTCTGAATAGTATAAAGTAACAAATCGAAATTTTCTGCTTGTGAAGATAAACCAAAGCGTCATTTGATCAACTGTCTTACTGACTTAAATGGGAATTTTCGACAAATAGTGTAGAAATAAAACTTATTTGTTTTGTGAATATTTAACAAAAGATATCAAAACCTGCTGGTCAATTTTAGCAGCGTATTTTCAGGGTGATATTAGGTATCCCTATAATGTTAACCTCTTGAAATCTTTTCGATAAACATTCATCCTTTCATATTAACAACCCGAAACTAAAAATGAAAAGATAATAATTCCCTCTGTCTTTTTCAGAGAATATATATTTGTAGATTAAAAAAGCTTACCTTGAAGAGTTGATGTACACCGATGTAAGACAATTAATAATAGAATTTTAGGATGCTTAAAATTGCCCCACAAAATATAATTGACCGCTATACGTCACCATTTCCAGATAAGTGAAGAAAAAACAATGAAAGAGTTTAAAGAGGTGTTCATACAATCCAAATATCTATTCGCTGACCTTGATCGAAAAGAGGTTATAAAAGTTTTTCATGCGTCTTTATCAATGTTCATCAAACAATCAAATCTGGTTAAATACGCTTCATTTAGTCATGCATTAGTAAATAAGGTTCGCGACGATATTCATATGGACACTATAAGTTGATTAGGGAGAGTACATGTCAGAACCGATCACCTCGCTTCTTACGCCTTGGTCTTAATCACTTATATAATCTTAAACTTTTACCCCGAAACTTACTCAATACTATATGAAAGTTAACAAGGCATTTTAAATGTGACTTAACTACCAAACCATTATTCCAAACATAAAAACCAGTAATTTATATCTATCTCCTTGATAATTGGTGGTTATAAAACAAAGTAAATTATCCGTGCCCATTTACAGCTGGGTCACTAAAAGAAACGAGGGAAGATGATTTGTTCAAGGTCTCAAAGTCGACCGAGATTGTTACCTACAACCATCATTTGTTCGAGGTTACTAAGCACAAGACAATTGTCCGTGAAGTATTATATATTTCTTTTGCGGTCATGTACTTGATCGCCGGAACATAGATTTGTCCATTTTATGCACATGTTCTTGTGTATTTTTAGACGAATTGTCTATTGAAGTATTATATATTATTTATGCATCTTTTTTATCCATTGTATTGCCCCATGGGGCTGAATTTCGTTGTATATTCAGCCTATTTCTGAACCGTGTAAAATAAAGAGTTTATTATTATTATTATTAGACATTCCAACATTTTAATCATCTACCGTACAGTTTTATAGTTTTAAGGACTATTGGGTAATTATAACATTTCGTCAATTCTAAAGTTTGTGGCGTTTGAAATTCCAAAAAAACTGACCTGATATTAAGATGTTGCCATGTCTACCAATTTATCATACAAAATACTTTTATAAGGCAATTTGACTCAGAACAATTCATATCATTTAATTGAAATGATTAACCAACAGATTCAGTATCACCCTATGTATTGATGAAATTATATTTAACCACAGGGCAGTTGAAATTGATAAGCTTATAGTGCACTTGAAACAGCGAAATAATTGCCCCGAGTCTTTGTTATAACAATATGACGCCTTCGATAAAATCTTCAAAAAGACATTTTAAAAATTGAAAGGTGTATGCCTATATTATCTTCGAATGAATTCAAAACACTTAACCCTTGAACATTAATTATTCAGACACCTCAAGGGTTTAAATCCTTACTTTCTACACGTAATGGGCGAATAAAGTTTAAAAATGCTTGTAAAAAATCAGTGAGGTATTAGGTTTTTGAGAAAAATGTGAATTGCGTTTCAACCTACTAAAGATTACAACAGAAGATGAATGGTCTGTTCCCAACAACCCCTTGTTTCAACTTCCACCACCTAGAACATTTTGTTTGTTTTATAATACCAATGAATCGGAAGGAGAGGTTTTTATTGTTATTACTGTGTTCATGACGCCTCATTAAATGTTTTGTAAAATAGATCCGCGCAATAATTCAACAATGAAATTGGATAAACATGAATTAACAAATCATAACTTTGATGACCTTGAATGTAGCCTCTGGGTAGGTTTATTAAAATACGTTAGTGAAGGGACAAAATTAAAACAAAATCCCTTCTAATGGTTTATAGTTATCATATAGACGAATCGAACTTTAAAAGATATCAGAATATAACAAATTTATTTAATCGTTTCCCCCGCTTCACAATATTACCCGATTATTTCAAAAACCATATCTCCTTTGGGCACAAATTTATCAATTTAAAAACAATTCTTTCTTCCCTTATATATACTATTATATTGAGTAAACATTGTTTCATTAAACTTTTTAGAAAAAAGTCCTAGTTTCAATTATCGCAACACTAAATTTTAACCCTGCCTTAAAACAAAACAAAAAAAGAATAATAATTATACTATTTTTAATCATATTATTATGTTTGAAACCTTCTCATCTTTTGTGGCAGAACAAAATTAATGACACGAATAGAGGCTGAGGATAGGAATAGGGACCGTGGGTTCGAATCCCGATCGGTGCGAGGAAATAAAAATAAGGTCTGATTCCTAGGCCCGTGCTTTCCCGGAACTACGAGATAGTAGTCCCCCCCCCCCTATCTAATACCGAGACTCTGCTGAAACTAAAAAAAACAACCGAAAACTATGAAAGTAGAGAATTGTAGAGAAATGTGTCTCCCAAGAATTCCGAAGATTCCGACTAATAATATTGAGCCGCACACTAAAACAAGGAAAACCGATTAATTGACAATCATTGAGTTCCATTTTCAATAAACCCATTTAACACAATATTCAATTTAATTAAATGTAAATACCATATATTAGAAATATTTGCAGGTATAATACACGATGAAAATTATGCAGACCTGTTCTGTTAAATCAAAATATTCCACGCTGTATAAGATATAGCCTACTTACGATTTTGAAATTAAAAAGAGTCTGAAATACGGCAATAACTATATTGTTGAACCGTTCTTGTCAGCTGGTGCATGTGAAGATTAACACGTCTATCTTTTTATCCAAAATTATATATCTCAGGACGATATCAAATATATATTCGCTGTATGTTATCTACCAACAATATCCTGGTTGAGATAGCCTATCAGGAGTAGGTAGGGTAGGATGCTTAATATCGGCTTGTCAGTGATGTGGGTAGAAATGATCTAACGTCATACGATCTCCAGGTAACATTGATTGACCCCGATCCGGTTAGTTTTAAATTTTTGTCATGTATTATGGCGTTACAAACTTTTTACACTCTGATAAGACACGATTTATAATAAAGGATTTCGCCAACCAAAGCGATATATTTACATATATTTTTAAGAAAATAGCGATGGCCATCGTAATACGCCCACATTTATAATAGCAACCGGGAGGTTGACAAGAGTTATCTGTAAATGAAAGGTTTTTCCTCATTTTTAATCGAAGTTAATCCTTAGGTGATTAGGAACACTCACAGTAAGTTTCATTAACATCCATGAAGAAAAAGCTCTCTATCGTGTCAAAAAAGAATCCAAGAACAAAGGCAGACGCATTTTCAAGAACAAGGGCAATAAATCATATTAATCATATTTTGATTCTTCTGATTGTCAAAAGGGTTCGTCCTTTAGTGATTACAAACACTCACACCAAACATCATCAAAATCCAATTATTCATCTTGACCACAAAGAATTCAAGAACAAGGGCAATAGCCCATAGTAAATAATTTTAAATTTCAATTAGTTTGATTTTATAGAGGGTTTATCCTTGATTGATTACGAACACTCACACCAAATTTCATCAAAATCCATCCAGAAACCAGCTTTCTATCGTGTCCACAAAGAATTCAACAACAAAGGCCGACGCAAAAGGGCAATAACTCATATCAAATATTTTTCAATATGGTTCATCCTTGGGTTATATTAAACACTCACACCAAGTTTCGTCAAAATCAACTCTCTATCGTGCCCGCAAAGAATTCACGAATAAGGGCATTTTACTCATAGTTAATATTTTAGATTGGTCTGATTTTAATAGGATTCATCCTTGGGTGAATACAAATAGTCGCATTAATTTTTTTGTCAAAATCCATCAAGAAACCAGTTTTCAATGGTGTCCACAAAGAATTCAAGAACAAGGGCAATAACTCATAGTAAATAATTTTCGATTGGTCTGATTTTCAATAGGGTCTATCATGGGGTTATAACAAACACTCACATCATATTTTATCAAAATCCATCCAGAAACAAGCTTTCTATCATGTCAACAAAGAATTCAACAACAAAGGGGGCAGATGCGTTTTTGAAAACAAGAGCAATAACCCGTATTAAATATTATTCGATTGGTCTGATTTTCAATAGTGTTTATCCTGTGTTAAAAAACACTCAAACCAAGTTTCGTCAAAATCCACCAAGAAACCAGCTCTCTATCGTTTCTGCAAAGAAATCAAGAATAAGGGCAACAACTCAGAAACACTAATTTTCGATTTCGATTTTTTAATAGGGTTCATCCATGCGTCATTACAAAGATTCACACCAAGTTTCGTCAAAATCGATTTAGAAACCAACCCTTTATAGTGGACAGACAGACAGAATGAGTATAAAAATAACATGGTATTATTTCGACGGACAGACAGGGGCGACGACTATATACGCCCACATTAATATATATTACATGGTATCATTTTCGAAACTAAAAGTCTTCTAATTGATTTTACATGGAACAATAACCGGAGACTATTCACTGGATGATTTGAAGCTGAAATATTGCGAAAATACAATTAAACGCTGAATTTGTAAAGCTTTAAAAATTAATTTAAAGTTTCCATTCATTTATTTTTATAATTTGGACTTGCATGAATCAAAGTCTACAACAATCTTGGAAACTGGGAAACTGCTCCAGACTTACCTAATAAAATAACTGTGTCATAACCTTTAACCAAGTCTTGCAATACAGTATATCTATCGACGAAGTTCGAAGGACTTTTCATAAGTGCTGGTCTCGGGCATTCGGTGGTATTCTGATTTTCGGAAGACTTCGAACATGAACCTTAAAAGGTGAATATTCACAAAAAGTATTGCATGGAACAAAAAACTACCCCCCCCCCCCAAAAAAAACAAAAAAACAAACAAAACAAGTCTTTATTTATCAAAAGTATTAACTTAATTTGTCCCATGTGTCTAATGGTGGGACTGGTCCAATTTCAAACAGATCCTGTAAACCAGTCTCATCAACTTTCCTACCATATACACTGGTTCTATATAACAGCTGTTCTATGATCAACATCATATCCGGTTTTACATAATGGAATGATATCAACAACTGACTACAACAATTTTTTCCCTGAAAATAATAAGGTTCAAGGTGATCGAATCTGAAAATCCATGTTGGACTATTGTGAGTATGAGTAAATATGATAAATTATTCTGGAACATTTTGCTTCCACTTCATTGAACAACAATTTTAATTCACCTGGACCTTATGAGTCAGTATGTCTTAGTACAGCTTTCTATGTTTTCTTTCCCTACATTTGATTGAAGTGAGCTTTATTTTAAGAAATGTTCAACAAAATTACGGAGATTTCTTTCTTACTATTTGTGGTTTGTTTCGGTCCCATTCTGTTAGCCCTGGTGGTTCGGGACCAGCAATATGAGCAAATATGCCAAACGGATGAAATGATTCCCGTCCGAAACTATCCAAGGTATTATAGACAACTATATTTAAAGACTGTAGACACTGAGCTATTTCTACGTCTTCATCACCGCCATCTTCCTTACATTTATTCTACAAAATATAAAAACGAAGCCGAGTTCTCAGTGATTTAATTATACCATGAAGACGTTAATGTAATGGTGGTTGGGCCGCCTTATGACAGAGCTATGTACTTGGTTCAACCAATCCCTATGGTAATTTAGTCACATTTCTATACACCAATAATCATAGTTTGCTTGATTTTAGTCTTAATATGCGGAATGCAATCTCTAATACATGGTTTGTTTACCTTTTTCTTGTATCCTTTCTTGACCAAAACACCTAACGCCTTCCTACTCAACACATAGCCAGCCCCTCCGCTCATATAACCATATTTACTATACTTCTTAAATAGATGTCCAAGAAATATTGCATTCTTTGGGTTATACTTGGATAAGAGGAATTTTAAATTCTCCATTACAATAAAAGTGTCATCATCAGCTTTTAAAAACCAATCAAATCGATTCAAATAATGATTATGTATGTATTTCTGTGCTTGAACAGTTTTTCCAGTTAAATGGTCGCGTCCGTCTGGTACATTTAAATTCAATACGCCATCTTTAGTTTCCTTTGTAGCATCACCAGTGACAACGAACAGTACTTTATCGCAACGTTTCGTCCAAGTAGAGTTGACAGCGTTGACTTTTGTCTTCATGGCCGAAACCTGGGTGGTAATCCAACACAATATCTTGACCTTTTTGGAAATTTCGATAGCTAAACTATCATCAATGAAAACTAAAAAAATGAAGAAAGACATATTAGTACATCGTGTCCCAACATTTGTCCGCCTTTTTGGTGCAGAAGAGTAGGGCGTAAAACTCGACTTATTTCATTTCATTTCAATTTTTATCAATGAATCCGGGTATCGAATTTATCCAGGATACTGTAGATATGATCCTACATACAAATTTTAACATTTAAAATAAACATGATAAAATTGTGCTCTCGTTTAGACTGTTTTATACAATATTTTAATGAATTCACAATCTATTTTGAGTATGTTTTTGTTTTATGTTTTGGGTATGTCAAGGGAAGTAACTTTTTGTTTCATAGAGAGTAACAAATTATATATTTCTTACGTGATTTGTCATCGGAAGCGTATCGATAGTTGAAATTTTCAGTGGTCAGACTTCTTACCGCCTTCTTACCTATAACATTTAGGAATAATTTAGCACATGGTAACAGACAGATGGAGGAGGTGCAAATCCGCCCGATCCCGATTTTTCGGGAGTCGAAAACATTTCAGGCAAAACACTAAAACGATGTTTGAGCAAGAATACTTACCATGTAGATTACTACTTTGTTTTAAGATGGTTAACCAGAGGATGGTAAAAATAGACAACACTACTCCTAATCGAGACGATGACATCATATTGAGCAACATGTGAACTGGCTTCATTACGAGTTCACTTGGCAGCATCTGATGATTAAAAATCGATAATGAATAGCAGAGAGGATTTGTGAAATTAAAGTCGTCAATTTGTTTTCTCTACCTGCTGATAGAGCTCATTAAAACCGACGTCAGATTGTAATTCTTAAAATTGTAAAATTAATAGTTGAAAATTAGCTCGTGCAGTTTGTAAATCAAATATTGCATATATGCATATATTCCATTTTATTAGGTGTAATCTGCCAAACCCAGCCATGAAGGAACTGATTATTTATAAACCAGGGTCACCAGACTGTGGAACTTATAATATGAAAAATAATGATAAAAATATGTAAATATGAAATAATAATGTGGCAGGAATAATTTTTGAATTCCATTACATCTTAATTTGTATTCTTTTACAGAATGTGCTAGTTGTAGTATTGTCACCAATCACCTTGGCATCTTTACACTGTCAAGCTACTAGTATTACACTCTTCGTCGTATTCCTTTATACCTAATGTATAAGATGAAGTTAGTAATAGCTTGTGGTTGTCAAAATCGCCTCCTGGTATCTAAATTTAGCTGAAACATTAATAAGTCAATCAACTCATCAGGATATTACGGATATTTTACCATGTCAGTCAGCTTTGTGCAGATACCAAAACGCTCCTGAGTCTTAGCTCCAAGAATATAAATAACGTCATTTACAAAATATCAGTTTTATTACTATTAACCATATTAGTGAGTATCACTGGAACTCCCTAACGATAATCTTTACTCATATTTATATTCATCTGAAACATTTTCATTAAAGACACCAAAGAGTGCGAATAAAATGAACCAGATAATAAATTAAGACATTACAATGACCAAAACAAAGATATTTCTTGAATCTGAAACAAATATTGAAGAACTTGTTCAAAAAATCCATCCAACTTTATCTGCGGTAAGTTCAATCTTGTTCCAAGTATATGTATGTCTTTTATTATGGTTTCTGTTCAGTTCAGATTTAAAAAAAATTCACTTACCAACTACTTTACAAAAACAATCTATTATTTCAGTTATTGTGATGAGCAAATTATGTTGGAAATCGAAAGTAGTTTGTTTACATTAATGTTAATCCGAGTCACTTAATCTCAGTTGATGTCAGACAATGGTATGCATTTATTTCTACTATCTTTTTACATTTTTCAGAAACGAGGAGGCTGCTGCTGTGTATATCTGAAAATATTCTTGGAGTAACTATTATTATTCCACTCTACTCTGCTGTCATATTTATAACCAAGTTCTATATAACTCTACATTCAATAGAGTCGAAGAATGAAGTTTCGAACTCAACCTTGCAAGAAAAGTGGTATTGGGTTAATTGTTTTGGTGATAAATACTGATTACATATTGAGAGTATTTCTTAAGCCATCAAGAGCCACCAAATCCGAACAATACTAATGGTTTTAAATTTGTTTGCGACAAGGATATCAACTGTCCGATCGGTGGGTTCGTTTTGCCGCATTGCCCAATTTGCCGCATCCATCCTGTCCAACAATGCATCGGCTTGTAAAACGAAAGGTTTCTGGTAAATTTTGAAATTTGTTTCAAATAAAACGACTATTTTATGTTGTCCTGCATAGAGATTCTTTCGGGGTGAATATTTGATGGATGTATATCATATTTAATATTGGTGTTTCAAAAGCTTTTATAGGCCTATATCTTTCCCTTTTTAGCACAGCGGTTAGAGCGTTGGTTATTAACGTCATGACGTCATTTGCTTTGATACGTGAAAAATGTCGGGCGTGAGTTCTAATCTCGATCGGTGTGTGATAATTCCAGTCCACCCAGCTGTAAATGGGTACGGATAATCCGGGGAAGATGAATGCCAAGAGGTTTGGCCAAGGACCAGCTGGTAGATAGGATCCCTGTCACGGTGGACTTGTGAACCTAAGTTGTTATCCTTGTAAAATAGCCTAGTCTATAGTTGTTTCTTTTTTGCGATATTTATCTCTAGTGTATGTATTTTTGTTCTGTGCACCGTATCTAGTTTGTCTGTCCATTTGAATATAATAATTGTAAGCAATTTCATTTAGATAGGGCTTCACTAAGTTTTCGAAACTCGTGTCCGATTCCATTTGATTCTTGTAAATAAAATATGTAAAAATATGCTTAAATCAATCCTGATTTATCTTTAAATTTGTATGCTAATAAATATTTTAAACGAAGAGGATAGGGGACTATTTATAACTCCTACCAACGTCAGTAACAATAGTAGGCCAACAGTTACACAGCAAAAATTAATATATAGGCCTACTAAACAATGTCATTTTCTCCAAAACAGGGCGAATGTTAAACAAGTTGAAAATGTAAATATCTGGAGTGTTTAATATGAACAACATTTTATCTCCTACATGTTTCAGTAGTATCTTCAGGGAGACATTACATAGCTTATCAATATCTTTATCAATATACACATTGAGGTTGTAACAAATTAAATTAGATAATACATTTTTATAATAAATGTTTTTGTGACAAAAGAGATAATATATATGTTATTTTTGCAGAGTTATTCATAATATGAAAGAAACAAGAACAAAACACGTCTGTTCTTCTTGTATTTTAATCAAATTCTAAGATCACGCAACTAAATGAAGACAAAATTTTAGAGTCCTCCAAATTGAAATATTTCAAATTCAACTTCTATTTTTTTCTGCATATATTCGAACTGCAAAACGTTATTTATCGAAAGTTCCGATATGCTTGCGTTATCTCTTATACGAAAAATCTATTTAATATTATCTTTGCCTCAATGGGTTGGCAATATAGTACTTTAGTACCAGTCCCTTTTTTCTTTTGGCGCTTGAAGGCATATATTTCGATCGATTTTGCTCGGTTTTTCTTTTGTGGGCTCAGTATGCAATATTATAAACAGTGTACTATTTTAAACTTTTAAAGTTTGTTTTCAATAATCAGTCTTGATATTATTGATTTATTAGAATATACTGGTAATTTATTATGACACTAGCCAAGTTTGAGACTTGAAAATTGCATTTAATTCTCTTAATTGAAAAGTTTTGATGAGCACTTCAATTATTCAACAAAATACATTCGCTCGGATTTCTTTTTGACATGAAAACTGGCCACAATATTTAATGAAGCACAATAACAAACACAAATATAAACAAGTTCATTTCATAAAACAGTGTTATTTTTGGCTTTCCAGACTGTTGCATTTTTATAATCATCCATAGTTTCGAAAAAGTAAGGAATGAATCGCTTAGTTGGTGGTGGTACAGTTTTTGCTTCGAATAAATCCTGTAAACGACCATAATCCACCTGTCGACCGTAAACACTCATTCGATATAACAAAAAGTCTAATATGGCCATTAATCTAGGTCCAGTATAGTGGAATGTGATTGTCAACTGGCTACAACAATCTTTACCCTGAAATATAAGAAATTATTTTAGGGCTATACAGTAGTTGAAAAATAAGTTATAAGCCTGGTTTACTAGAATCTGAACGTCCGACAACAATAAAGATAAAGAGTAGGTGTTCATCCACTGTAGATTTATTATTATGAATTATATACTGAATTTATGATGTTGGATTATTGGAGAAGTACGACATCATACGGCTCACTCCACTAAATCATTTGATCAAATGATTGTATAGGAAGTATGTGGAAAGCCTCTCCAAGAATATTTAGGTGAATGGCTCAGTGGTTAGCGAGTTGGACTGTCGTCTGCTAGGCGACTAGGTGCCGTGGGTTCGAATCCCGATCGGTGCGAGGAAATAAAAATTAGGTCTGATTCCTAGGCCCGTGCTTTCCCGGAACTACGAGATAGTAGTTTCCCCCCCTCTATCTAAATACTTCTTGCTTTGGTTATTCAAGGGAAGTAACTGGTATTTGCATTCAAACCATATTTTGTTATAAGTCAGTTTAGTGACTGTGTATTCTAAACTTCTAAATCAGAAGAAAGTTTATCTGAATGGCAATTGGCCTAAAACCCCCTTCGCATGTATAGCACATCTTACATTCCATAACTAACTGTAAAATACAACTATTAAAATTTATGTTTGAAATTACTATTACCCTTACCTCTTTAGCTTCATTACGACTATACCCAGTGATCCATCGAGGTATAGGTCCTATTATGTACCCATAAGCATTCATAGGATGGAATGTTTCTCGGTTATGTTTATCAGTACTGCTATATACTAAAGCCCCTGCTTTCGTTAAGCAACGGCCAGTTTCAATGTCTTCTGCGCCGCCATGTTGACGACATCGTCCGGGTACATTATAGCCATTTTCTATCAATAGACGTAATGCTTCTCGACTGAGGACATAAGCACCACCCCCGCTCATGTATCCATTAAAGGAATAATGTCGAAAGTGATGTCCAAGGTAGATTGGTTTTGAGGCATTGTAGTGGGATAACAGATACTTTAAATTCTCAACTACTACGTACGTGTCGTCATCCGCTTTCATAAACCAATCGAAATCGTTTAAATGGTTGTCATAGAGATACCGAAATGCATAGACAGTCTTTTCAGTTAGATGTTGTCTGTCGTTAGAGATATTAACTGGCATTAGATTAGGGAAAGTGAAATTGGATGTGTTGTTCAATGTTACCATGTAGAATATCTTATCAATGCGCTTTGACCATGTATTATTCACTGCTGCAAGCTTTGTCTCAATCATTGGAATCTGTGTGGTGATAAAACATGCTACTTTGACTTTTTTCAAAATAGATTTGGCTTTGGAAACTTGAATTGCCACTGAAATTGAAATGAATTCTAGTATAACTTATAAAAGGCGTAGAACCAATCGTTCTGGACAAATCAAAGCTATATTTGAGCAGGCACCTTTTTTCCATATTTTTTGTGACAGATTCAATCGATTCTCGCAACCAAACCATTACTCGTCGTTTTCAACCAAAAGAAGATCCAAATCTCTTTTAGTTTTCATTATAAGGTTCTTTATCCTATCCGTTTTTCACCTCTCACTCCCTTAAAAAATACATGTATCATAAAACACACTTACAATCTGAAATGGATGGGTCCAGTGTGTCCGTCCTGTCTGTTGGCTTAACAAAATCTTCTATATTATTGATAACTGGGGTTTCTCGTGCTTTAAATCCTTCTTCCAAAAATATGAAGTCAAGCATCTCATTTTCTTTTTTAACATCTTCTGTAAATATAATCTTAGTATTTAAAATGAATCAAATCCATAAAATAAAGAGTCTATCAAACGTACTTAATATACTCATTCCTGTCTTATTCAAGAAATAAAACACGGACATCCACTTTATTTTTATTTAGAATGCATAGTAATTGGAACTTTACAAACCAATTTTAAATTATGTTGATTACTACCTAAAAATAAAGGTCTAATTGCGATTATTTTCTGATTGGACCCGAAAGAGCATAGAGTCATTTCTCTTCAGCAACATTCGTCACATATAATTTCCCGTCTTCATAAGGCCTTAAGGTGCAGAAAAGTAGGACTTAAAACTCTATTAATTCCATTCATTTCACATACAAAAAAGCACAACATAACAAAACGAAATTGGTAGTCTGAACATTCTGAAAAACGAAGTCTTTAACAGATCGCATAATGATGACAGCATAAACAAACCAAATCAATGCAAGGTAAAAGAATCTGCTGCTATATAAGCCAAATATTTGAATCACTGGCAAATTTAGACCCCTACCAATATATCACACCATGCGTTACAACATCTTTATACAGTGGACTGCCGATTAACTGCTTTATCGAAAATCAAGTATTTCCCGATAAAAATATATAATGAAAACTTACTTTGCGAACCCAATTGATGGGTTATTAGAGTAAAGGCGGTTAACGATATCACAGACAATAGGATAACCTTGACTCTACCTCTGTTCATCTTACAGCAGATCATGCCCTTCAAATGAGCACAGATTGATTAAAAAACTATATACAAGTCGTGTTAACTATTGTTTTGCCACGTTAATTGTATTGTATCAGATATAGCTAGAGGCGGTATCTGATGTCTATAGATATCCAGCAATAAACAATGGTACTCGTAAGATAAGAAAAGTGTTTCAAGGCATATTATAAATAATTATGATATCATATCATAATGATCAATTTATTTCTCAGTATTAATTGTTAATGTTGAAGGCACAGTCCGATTTTTGCAGTAAGTTCTGAAAGTTAATTGCTCGAGTAAATGAAAAATGATTACTTAATTTGACGAAAACTTTCTCGTGAAAATTTCAACTAGCTAACCCTAGGTCTTTTACCGATTTGGCGGAAAACTGTAATTCAAAGTCAAACGATATTAACTCGGTAAGGGCTAAAGCTGGTTCAAAAATATGGTTTCCGCATATCAAACGAAAGAGGTCATCGTTTCGCATCTTCGCCGCACGAATTAGTTGAATTGAATTGAATTGGATTGGAGGGCTTCTATGGTCAAAAAAAATCCATACGCTATTCGCTAGTGGCCCCGAAAGGTTAATAAGTAGTCAATTAGAAATTGTGGGTTGTAACATTACGGTTAAGTAATGTTACGAAAGTACAGGCGCAGGTATGTAGGCGTTACCTTTTGTGAGTGAGTATTGTTAATGGAGATTGTTTGAAAAATAAAAAATATTTAAAAATAAGTTCACAAGTTTCTGAATCTAAAATATATTAGGAATACTGGTTCCCATAGGATTGAGATGTCAAGAATTTTATCCAGATATTAATGTTCACACAGTTATTAAGTACTTTAATATTATTAATCTTTCAATTCCCAAAGATTGGTGTAAAATGATACTAAGCAGTATAGATAGATTTGACCAATTCAATAGTAAATGGATTTATTCTGTATTTTTGCGTGGCAAATAAAATTTGTCACGCTTTGTTTTCGTTCGGATTATTTTTTTTTTTTGCACTGCTTTGTTTTCGAAATGTTTTTTTTTTTTTTTTTTTTTTTTTTTTTTTTTTTTCGAATTCTGGTCAGAGCGCCCAGCCAAAACTACGCATGCCACGCACATTCTGTTAACATTTCTCCCGAAAATGCCGCGAGACTAAATTTGATGAATGTATTTTGACGCCATTTTGACCTACAGGAAATGACGTAGCGCCGTCTACAGTTTTTCTTTGTTTTTCAATTTGCGGCTTTATTTTTGATCCGATTTTGATCGTTTTTTTTTAGGTAACTACATTGAATTTAGTTTTAAAAGATAGCAATTTAAGAATTATACATTTCCCAACTTTGTCGCTGACATTTTGAATTTGAAATTTTTTGCATTTTCTAACTTCTACAATTTTATTTCGATCGATCTGAAAACTTACAGATATATAGACATTTGGATTGCAAAGTATAATTATTTTTCAAAATTACGATATCACTTCCGGTTTTGATGTTATTTGCATTTAAAGTTGAACTTTGCACTTCCGGAATAATGAAGATATTTGAAAAATTTCTTTTGCAATTAGCTACAATTGTCTATTGAATAATGCTAAATTAAGAAAATTCGAACCGGAAGTAACGGATCTTCCGCCATCTTGATACGACTAAATTTTGTAAAACTGAAATAAGTTCTCAGGGATATGTCTAATTTGCATAATTTTAGATTTTCTAGAAACATCAATTGATTACGCAAAAAAGTATGGGAAGGAATTTTTGAATTTCGATTTTGTTTTTCTTTTATTTCCGGTTGAATTTTTTCAGTAATTGTCAAAACTTTAACCGGTCATATTTCGCAACCTTGACCTTTGATGACCTTTTGACCTGAACAAAAGTTATTGCCCTTCATTATATCTGCCCAATGGTATCTCCACTTTTGTTGTCCGATGTTTACTTCCGGTTTTGCAGCCAATTGAAAATCACGAATTTTAAATTTCAAGAGCTCTATCACCTGACCCAATTTACATAGGACAGAATTTCTTACATATTCCTTTTACGCTTAATCTCATCTTTCTATTAATATATCACACTTGGTACTTTAATCAAAATTGCGCGTTTAAAAATTTCAAAATTTTGTAATTTCTTCTATACTAACTGTGCGTGTTTTTCTTTAAATCGAAATAGGGTCTCGGGGGATGATTCGATTTGTGTTATTTTGATGTATATAGAATCTATAACCGATTGCCGAAATATATATGGAAACCGATTTTTGAATTTTGATTTTGATTTTGATTTTTTAACGATTAAAATTTTTAAAAACTTTGAAGGGTCGTATATTGTGACGTTGACCTTTGACGAATTTTTGACCTGTACAAATATGATAGCTCTCGAGAAGTTCTATCCAATGATATATTAAGCTTTATTGTAAGATGTATACTTCCGCTTTTATCGCCATTTGAAAATTGCGAATTTTCTCTATAAAACAATCTGTTTAATGTGTTGCATTTGGGCGACCTACAAGATATAAGTTTCAGCGATCTGAAATTATTTTTTAGTTTAATCGTTGTACATCTAGTTAAAATGATTCAAAGTTGTTATATATGTTTTCCTGTTGTGGGTGATGTAAATATTGAATATTTAGAACGAAATTACAACCTTTAGAATTTTAAATTTTATCTCTTATATTATGCAACAATAATATACAGTTGACTGGAATAATGGTCTAAGGGACGAAACTCTATTCAATATAAATTTTAAAATGTTAGGCCGCGCTATTTATGTGGTGTCTCAATGTTATACCCTGGCGACTTAAGACAACTTTAACCATTAGTGACCTTTCGATTTGTATATAGCTTCGACATTGTCTATCCAATGCTATATATATATTTTTTGTACGATATCTACTTTTGGTTTCATCGCCATACGAAAATTGCGAATTTAATATATAAAACAATCTACATTGTATTGGGTATTATTCTCTACGTTTGGGCGATTTACAAATATGAGTTTCGGCGATCCGGATTTCTTATTTAGATTAAACGACCCTCTATCCATTTGTTATTATGATTTTAACTTATTATCTATCTTAATTGATGATGAGGGCTAAGGATGGGGAGGGGCAAAGAGGGGAAAGGGGGGAAATGGGGTATGGGAGCGTTTGTTATGAAATCAAAATCCGTTTCCGATGCATATTTTTTTTATTTTAATAAACCCTTTTTGTCTTTTGCTTAACGAACGAATCCCTGGATGGGACGCACTGCTTCAGTGCCGTTAGGCGTACGGCTCTAGTTTTTTTTTTTTGGGAAGCTCGCTAGCCCAAACGGAAAAAGATAGACTATTTCTGTTTTCACCAATGGTTTTTATATGGGCTGGAATCAAAAATGAATATCTAACATGAAATTTTCGCTAAACCGAAAGTGGCTAATTGCATAATATGCAAATAAGATTTCAAGCTAGCTCGGGCCCTAATAGTCGCATCGGTCTGAAATTTACAGGATATAGATAGATAGGCAGCGCAATTAAAACTACATCATCAAAATTTTTTGATCACTTCCGGTTTGGGCGTGGGGACTTCCGGTTTTTTCGTCTCATGTCGGGCGACCCTGCTTCCGATGTAATTCAAGATTCTAAACAAAATCAGTATATTTTAGCTATACTAAATGATTTTAATCCCCTGAGATGAAGAAAAATTAAATTGAATGTTGCGCATGCGCAGTTTTCAAAAATGGCAAATTTTCTTAAAAATTTAATAAGTCCGCCAATTATTAACCGATTTTTATGATTTTGGTGTTTATCGAAACCTTGATACTTTATCTAAAAAATGTTGGGAACAGAATTTTGATTTTCGAATTTGAATTTTTTTTATGCCCGTTCGAATTTTTCGAAAATTTAAAACTCTATATCTCGTGACCTTGACCTTAAATGACCTTGACATTTGAGATGTAGAATGTCATTGACCTCAGCTGTCTATAGATGTGCTGATATTGCATGACAAATATTAACTTCCGGTTTTATAGCCCACCGAAATCTGACTATTTCTCTAATGTTCGGATCGATCTGAAATTTACAGGATATAGATAGATACGCAACACAATTAAAAATATATCATCAAAATTTTTTGATCACTTCCGGTTTGGGCGTGGGGACTTCCGTTTTTTTTTTTATCTCATTTCAGGCGACCCTACATCCCGTGTAATTCAAGAATGTAAGCAAAAACAGAACATTAGCTATACAAAATAATTTGCATCCCTCGAGAAGAAAAAAATTCCAATTGCTAATAAAATTTATTTATTTTTTTGTAAAATTTTTGCATACAAATTCAATAGTAGAAACTTATAGTAGAAAAAATTGCCTATATAGCGGAAAGTTTACGCTTACAATTGAAGGCTGAAAAGTACCGGAATTGAAAGCTAGCAGGTTAGAAGTTTCAAAATGTTCGAAATCCATGGGATAACGCACAGTTGCCACGCTCGGAGCTGTTCACAGTTCTAGTTAAGTTTGTTTTGTATAGCACCTAAATGTATTTTGTATTATGAAAGATTGAATATTATGTTGGGAAGTTACATGGGAAAATGTTTCAGACAACTGTAAAATTCCCAAAATTAAGGATTTAGATTACAAAATTGGAACATGGATTTGGTCTTGAATTCTCATTTAATGCATCCCATGACCTAAGTATATTTTGATAAAAGTTGTGTAACTCTGACAAAAACTTATGCTGAAAATATATCTTTAAAATATCATGTCCTAAATTGAGGTTTCCATACTTTAATAGGAAATGGTACATATTATTACTTTCCAAACGGATTTAAAATCAGACCTCCATTACTTTTACTATTAATAAAAGAACTGTATTACATTAATGTGGGTCTGCCTCTCCATACAAATTTGTTAACAGATTTGCTTATCTCCCTTACTACAGAATCTGGTATTGGAGCAACTACCAGACTATTCCACACCTTTGAAATTATTAAGGTATTCACTATAATTTAATTCTATACCTATAAGTGGAGATGCCTTTATTAGAATCTTCATTGGCTTAGCTGTGAGAATATTTAATAGGCTACATAAGGGATCTCCTTGTCTGCTACCAGTGAACATTCTGAAAAAAGGACATAAATGGCCATTTTCTTTACAGAGCTACATGTATCATCATTATATAAAATCTTAATAAAATTAATAAAAAAAATCACCAAAGCGCCATAATGTTTAAACTTTTTTAAACATCATTGAAATCCCCACAAATAATATTATTATCATTTATTTGTATATATCCTCACTCTGCAAGGAGTAATCTTTTTTCTCTTATTTGCATTATCAGGTGCATAAACTGAAACTTTTTTATATGCATGTCATCTATTGTGTATTGCACTTTTAGTGCACACATGATTTAAAACTAGTGATTTTGTTTAATATACAGGTTGATATAAACACTTGCCAAAAATGTTGTTCTTATGCAGTGATTTTTGACACTACTCAAAAGTTATAGTACGCAAGGGGGTGACATTTACTTTAATTCAGAAACGCGATTTTGGGAATAAACCGAACCTTGCTTCCCATCTGTCAAGGTATTCTAGGCTGAAGAGGCGTCTACCATCTTCATTAGTTCAAAGCACCGAAAAGTAGGACGCAAAACTTATTCAATTTCATTTTTCCCTGAACCCTGCCTTTACCCCTTCATCTAAAAATAATACCATATCCCCTCTCCCCTCATCACTAAAACAGTTTTATCCCATCTAAAAAATCGGATGCATTCACCACAGTTTACTTATTGAGAGATAAATATATTTGAATGTATCAATTGGAAAAAAATCCATAATGTTGGTCAAGAAATATGACATGAACAATTTAACATTCTGAGAACAAAGCTCAACAAAGTTCAAAATTCAAAGTTCAGAATTTCAAACCAACAGAATCTGAACTGAGCTATATGAGCACAAATTACTACCATCTAATCCTTGTCCACTTTAGGGAGCTTTATTTGAACACTTAACATCCATTCTATTGTTTCAACATATTCAAATCTTTACCTTAACAAAACAGCTAAGCGCACACACAGCCGAGCGGGTCAACCGAAGGGCAAAGAAAGGGTTATTTCAAAACCTATTTGTCGAAGAAGAGGATACATAGGAATATAGAATTCCCTCTTCACGATTGAACCATTTCAATTTATCCTTAATAAAATCGAGCCAGTCATCATAAAACAGGACACCTGTATGAAATGTCGTGACATATAATTGGTAACAATGAATTATGAGTTCCATATGGTAGATTAAGCAGTTTTCGTATACATTTTCTCCAAGTACAATGCAATCCTTCTATAGATTTGTGAGATAAATCCCATAATGAGCAACCATATAAGGGCATGCAGTAGGTTTTAAACAATCTATATTTGGTATCTGACCATGCATGTTTAGAAAAGGTTAAAAAATACATTAAATTTACATATGAAATTATTGATACCCTTCTGTATTATACATTAATTGCTGTCGTATAAAAAAATCAGAATTTACCACATTGATCATTTGCCATTGAAATAAACATCCTTTATATTAGATACATCTCTATGGTCATGACTTAAAATTAACAACTTGCTTTTATCAGGATTAAATTCTTCACATATCTTAAGACGAGAAACAAGTGCCTGGCAAGAAGGAGTAACAAGAGTGATAGCTAGTAGGGGGCATATACCACGATCAAGAAGTACCTTAAAAAGCTTAATGAAATGAATTCTGTCGAATGCCCGACTTGCGTCCAAAAGGCAGATATAAACGTCAGATTTATTCTGATGATAATAATGAATAGTTTCAGTGATAACAAGTGAACAGTGAGTGGTTGAGGTTTCGCCTTTGAACCCAAATTTTAAATCTGATGATTTCAAAATATGATTTTGTTTATCAAGAATTATCCAATCTAACAGTTTACCAGTGATGCTACTCAAGGCTATTCCCCTATAATTATTCGAGTCACTAAGGGATTTCTTCCTGTTTTTCGGAATAGAAATAATGGTTGATAAACAGAAATTAGGTGGATTATATCCGTGATGTAGCATTCCTGTCAACACTATGGATAATAGACAAATATATGAATGAGGGGCAAATATAATATGCTCAGAAGTACGGCCAAGGTTACCATCGTTCTTATTGTGTTCAATAACATCCTTTACAGTAATATCATGACTACAATAAAACAATTGCCCCGTTGACATTTACTCTCAATATCTGATTCTATTTGATTTTAAATGCACATAAGGTCATTTGGATACATAACTAAATAATTGTTCATACTTATTTGAGAACACTTGACTAATATCCTTAATACTAATTTAGTTTTACCATCAACGTTATCTGATGTTGCCTTAACGGAACCCTTTATTTTCTGCACTTCTTTCCAGCATTAATACTAGCCTTAACCAGTATATTATAGAAATTCTCTAATTCAACATTGTGAGTTTTACAGATCACATTTTTCCATTGAATCGCATCATATGGTATCACAATATCAGATAATAAGTTCTCTAATGTACTTTTATACCTAATTAAGTGCTTGTCTGATGCTTTCTGCCATTTGAGAATATTAGGGATAACATGAATAGATTTAGACTTATTTAAACTAGGTACATAAACATCGATATGGAGACTAATCGGAAAGGTTATCCCCGTCATGAATGGTTGAATTATGAATTATTTTACTAAATAGTTTTTCTGAGACGAAAAAGTGATCAAGTGTACTCCTGTCGCCATTTACCTTGCTTTCGATAGTATAGTCAACATTGCTTACTGGGTGATTTAAAGGACACACCAGGGTATTTGATACACAGAATTCAGATAAACAGAGTGAATGATATGAATTAACTCTACTAAAGTCGGTATTCAGATCCAAACCGATCACAATATAGTCAATGCCTGTTTCGTATATAAATAGCTCTGATATCGTTTAATGTATCATCGAATTCAGCATCATTCTGGTTGTTACATGGCATATATACATTGCACACATTCTTTTAGAGCTCGAAACAACAGGTCGGATACTACAAATCAATTCACTATTCCACTATATAGCACAGCCTCCAAACGGACGACCTTGAAGTAGATTTGTGCTGTCCATGCCGGAAATACCGTGGGCACGAATGCCGTCAATCTTCTGCTCGAAAAAGCACAGCTGCTCATGTAAAAGCCAGTGTTCCTGGATTAGTATTATGTCATGATTGTTACATAGTTTCTGATTGTATTCGTATCTACCGGTACAATGTGAGAGTTGTAAGATGTAAAAGACAAATAGTTCATAACCTCATACTTGTTGAAATCGGCACGAGGACGGATATATCTGCGTATGCGAACACCTGGCCACATCGACTCCTCAAACAAATTCATAAAAAGATAACACCGAAGGAGAGATTAGCGTTTACGCTAAGATTTCTGGCAACTGGTAAGCTTCATGCATGTATAGTAATCGCAGTCCGATCCCTTCCTGCTGTCTTGTGTAATATTTGATTTTGAGTCTTTTAGTTTAAAAATCAAACTTTCAGCAGACTTCTATACTGCAGACATACTGCATTCCCAGGGGAGCGGAAGAGCGCTATGAACCCTTCAAAATATATCTCTTTTGTAAAAATTGATGAAATGATTTTTATTTTATTTTTTGTCAGGTGAATCATTTCGAAGTATTTATTACAACTATGGAATCGCTGAACGAACGGTATCCAACATTGTCACGGGAACGTGTCAAGAAATCTTTGATTGTATGAAAAATGATTACATGAAGGTATGTGATCTGCAATCATACCACGATTCTCAGATCTATAAAATTGGGCCGATGCTTCCTCGTATCAATATAAAATTTAAAAAAATAGTCTGTAACTAACTGCGTATATGTACATGTCTCATATTTTGAATCCTTCGTGTGGATTACCCTCTCAACCTCACCGATGACCTTTCCATGGGTGACTTACATCAGTCAAAACGTAAACATCGTGTCTGGATTAACCAGCCCAATGTCGTCAATCGTCCTGCGTTCGTTGTCACAAACATCGTAGCATCGTATCGCCAGTGATAAAATATGCTAGGACGATCCACCATTTGATAAAAGTTAACATATTAAGGGACATTCGGACCATCTGGGATTTACTGAGCAAGTCGAAGCGTCGGGTATATAACCTGAGGTGGTTCTGTTCCTAAGTCGCTTTCTGCAGCTTCAGGAGCATTTGGTGAAGGATGTGGCAAAGATTTCACCAATTCACCAAGAGCAGGATCGCTTACTTTCATTGGTGGCCCTGTCTGTTTAGTGCTTTTACATTTTTGTCTGAGAACAAAGATTAAAATGAGACCGCCAATAACGATACCTACAATTACTACCAAAATCTAGTGCCAATATTGCCAATTAGTTTGTACTATTGGAACATTTGCTTTTCTTAGATCATCAATCAAGTCGTTTATCGGAATTGGCTTAATAGACTTATTGTTGACCAGACTGTGGAAAGGTTGCCAAAGAGTAGAAAAATTTTGTAATTAGATAGATTTTATCAAAACCAATTTAGTATGCATCGTACGGATTTCTGAAAATGAGGTAAGAGAGTTAAAGCGTCATTGGACGCAGAGCATGATAATTCAGGTTGAATAATGCCAATGGAGGGAAGAACTTTTAGTACTTTTCCAGATCGTTTATTGTGACAAGTTTGCGTGAATCGTAGTGGCTTTTGTGTAGTGATTGCCCACATTCCATGTCCATGGACGATATTTCGATGAACAGAGTTTGAGTTATTGCCCTTGACAAAAACAGTCAAAACACTGAGAAATGGGCTTGTGAATGCAATATAGACTACAGTTTTCATCTGATTTGAATGAAGTTCGATGTAATCATTTTTATTGATGAAATCTTGAACAAGTTCAGTATTGACTTTTTTCGATGAACTACACTGAGTTATTGATTTAAACAATATTTTATTTTTCAACTGTACAAAATAATTACATTACAATTCATAAGAAGGGTTTCGGAAACAAGCTAAAGCTTATGTTAATCCGTTACCTAAATCAATTCATCTTGATATATAAATGAACAATAAAGGTAAATACATTTTAAGATAAGATATTTACAAACATAACAATAATAATGATGTATATTATATTGGTTATATTATATAAAAAATATTGAAATAGAAAGTGCAAGAGGGTATCCAGAACAGACAGGGTCATCATCATCATACATTCAGTCCGTCCACAGGTCCAAACGAGGCCGCAGATAAAGATAGTCGGACTGGTCAACCGGAGAAATTGTCGGCTTTAAGTGGATAGTAAGATCAGGAAGGAATCAAAAAATGTTGTGACGTACTAATATACATGACTAAGATTTGCATCTTAGTAAGTAAGTAAGATTATTAAGTAAAGTAAATAATAGAATCCACAGTAAAGTAGGTCGGTATAATAGGGTGATCACCAATCTAGATACACAAAGAGGACCAGCGAGATATATGTAGACAGGATCCACAATAATATGTAGTTCAGGTTTGTCAGAATTTTAAAACACACTGGTGGAGAGACTTCCAAAAGCGAATAAAGCTTGATATAGAATCTTTTAGACAGTCTTATGAAGTTGTGCACTGAGTGGAATATCTGTGCATTCTCTTCATCACTGAGATCATCAGAACGAAACAGTAGTGTTTTTTCTTGTAAAGGATTCCATGGCAGTGGCAGTATTGTATCTCTTCTCGGATTGGTATAATTAGGACAGAAGAGCCTTCAGCGGCATGTCCACACGCACAAGATGGACTATCGTTAACATGTCTGAAAAATTTGTGAAGGTTGAGATCACTCATTTTATTGCGAAGTTTACAATGTATAATTTGTTCCGTTCTTTCACCAATGTAGAAATACGAGAGAATATGTCTATGCTGATATCGTCGACGTTTTAGTGAACTGAAGCCGATTTCTGAGCAATTATCATATAACACATCCCCATAGTCAAAGATAGGCAGAATATAAGACTTGTATATATATGTTCCAGCGATTTCCGAGATACTATATTTCATGGAACGGAAGCAATTGACTGACTTGCTGGCTTTGCGAATGAGAGAGGCAATTTGTTCATCTCATTTACCAGTTTTACTAAGTGTAATTCCATGATGTTTGTGATGTTCAGAATCTATTAATATGTTATTGTCGAAAGAGAGTGAGAAAATAAAGGGATGTTGTTTTCTTGAGAAGATAATACTCACCGTTTTTTCAGGGCAAAAGACGACATTCCAAGAGAGTGCCCAATTACTTATGGTTCTGAGGTCGTTTTCATTCAGTTGGATCAGTTATAACCAAAAGCAGAGAAGTATCATCCGCAAACAGTCGAATGTCAGAATTGACGAAAGTATAACCGATTTAATGCGACCTGAAATTTGCCATCTTAATCCCAAACATACTACCTCTCTATAGAGAAGTCACTGTACAAGCACTATCATTCTTGAAACCTTAACTCGAGCGTGACCGTTGTCTTATCAATACCAATGCTCATACCAAGTTTGATTAAAATCCATATAAAACTGTAGCTTCTATAGTGTCTACAACAACAGCGATATTAGATGATAAATAAAATATCAAACTCGTCTTTCCAGTAAAAAAACATATCACAGCTTTTCAATAAAAGTGAGAAAAAACCTTGATAGCCTAATTTTTATCGACTTGTGGTGATATTTATTAAGACTCGTAAGAAATTCTCTATATATTTTACATTTTACAAAAAAAAAAACCCGACAATTTGAGTGGTAAAAAGTATTTAACTAGATTTAGCTACAACTTGAAACAGGTTAACAAGGTAAATAAAACACAATGTTGCCATGATAACAGTAATAACTCCAAAGAATTCTAATTATATTTGTAACTGTTTGTTTTCCAGCCATGCCTACATGGAGCTCCGTAAGGTCTGTGTAAGCTTTGGTTATACCTTTACATTAGTCTGAATTCCATCAATTTGAATTCTGGAATTCTGATGTAATCAGCCAGTGCTCACTTTAAGAGCCCGTTGTTTTTACAAATTGTACATGACTTGTTGTAGGCAACTTAAATGATTATTTCATCCTTTTTGGTTATAGACCTTATTTACCCATTGGCCATATTGGATCCAAAACAAGGTTAATTTGCATTATGAACCTAGTTTCAGTGTCATGGAGAGGTGTGAATAAGATCTATGGCAACTTAGACCATGTTTAAACAATATCTTGAAATTCATAGAAAGTTTTACCTCTGTCCCTGATCTTCATAATTTCCAGCCCAAACAATATATAAATAATATTACTTTAATAAGGTATGCTATTACTTTTATCTTCATATAGAACATGCAATATTATAACTAGAGACATACACATGAATTAATTTGAATTATCAAAAAGGAAATAAAATTTCAATCAACTCTTAATAAGGGCTGTTAATTTGGCCATTTATACTGGACATGTATTAAATGAGCCATCAAATACTATGCACAGTTTTATGAGCCCAAAAACATCTTTTAGAAATATGGTCGCTTAATTGAGTCAATTTGATGATAAATTGGGAGTGTAAATACATATTCACTGGTCGCGTAATGAAGGTGGTCTCTTATCACCTCGTAGGGTGATTTAATGGTGGTTGCTTAGCAGGATATACTGTATGTCTGATATGGGAAATAATAAATCAACAGCTCTGCTATGTTATCAGGTTAAACAGAGCATTTCCAAAATGTATTAAATGATAAGAGATTTAAAAATGTCTGTGACTGCATGCATCAATGAAAAATAGAAACATAGTTGTTACCTTTCATAATCAAAGATTCCTTATCATCCAAAACTTCATTGAACAGCCTAGAGACCAACATTTCTGGATAAATTAAAAATCGGATTTCTACTTGAACACAACCATGCCCCAACACACCCCCGCCAATAAATTTATTAGCAAAATCAACCCGAATCATACATTCACAATTAGTTATACATGGTGAATACTTCAAAATAAACTCAAATAATCAATTATAAGTAACCAGTTATTGGGAATAAAGGTGCATTTGCAGATTTCAAAATCAGTTTTTGGCATGTGTAATGTAAACTAAACTTTAAGGCATCGCAAAAAAAAAAAAAACAGTTGAATGTTAATTCAAAATTAGTTCACATAAGACAGAGTCAGTAAAAATTTTCAGTATTTTTAGAAGAGACAGTTTCTTAGAATATTTTGTCAGTATTCCTTCAAGAGAACCTATCCATCATCTTCTATGGTACCTTGTGATGAAACATGGATTTTTTCAGTAGGGTATATTTTCTATATATTGTCTGGTACAAGTTACCACTCCGCAGGGCACTGTAAACAACAGAACATAAATATGTGTCATTTGGAATTTGATAAATAAATGGTGCACAAAACAAATAATTTATGTACATTATCATTTATGTGTGATATATACTCACGGGAAAACCACAAGCAAGTTCAAAAACGTTTAGTGTCCTTGATGAATTTAAGGGTTAAGGAAAAGAGTTTCAGGTTAAGAACATCAGATAAATTAGTTAGGGGGGGGGGACTACTATCTCGTAGTTCCGCGAAAGCACGGGCCTAGGAATCAGACCTCAGGCCATTCACCATTCAAAGTACAATGAGTCGCGACTACAGCATTTAGATAGACCGGTCACGATCCTAGCAGCTTCGAGTTGAACTTTTTCAAGTTTTTCCGCGTCGATAATGCCACAATCATCCCACAACTCACAGGCATACTCTAAAATTGGTCTAATCTAAAATTTTATAGATATTATTAAGTGTTGAATATCGTTGTCTAAAACCAGATTGATACTTATATAACAAATTATTGAAGTTAAAATAATTATGCAGATGTTTAAAAACGACCCTTTCAAATAACTTGCTCAAGGTGCTCAACAACGAGATTGGCCTATAATTCGAGACATTCCATCTATCACCTTTCTTAAATAAAGGCATGACATGTGCGGTCTTCCATAAAGTTGGAAATATTCCTAAGTTAAGCGATTTGTTAATTAATATAGTTAATTAAATTGAACTGGCAGTATTCTTTAATAAAATATTACTGATTTTGTCAAAACCGTTAGCTTTCTTAGTTTTCAGGCAACTTATTAAGTCTTTAATTTCTTGACCAATGATTGAAGGCATATCGAAAATGGAATCAGTTTTTAGCTGGAAAGGTGGTAGATTTTTGTCGGAAGTATTACCCGCAATGGACCCAAAGTACGAATTTAGAAGTGAGGCCTTATCATAATCGCTATATAACACGGTTCCATTTGTATTTGAAACTAAAGGTGGGAAGGATGACGACTTTTAGCCTAAAACAGATTTGAGAAATATCCAATAATCATGTTGCGACATATCATTTGAATTTAAAAAAGACATTATTTTTTCGTTATAATTTTGTTTTAAAGTTTTTTTTTAATTATTAACCCTGTTACGTTGAAATTTATATTTCTTAACATCGCGTTCTGATTTAGTGCGAATAGCAATTTTTCTTAATCTGTTTCGTATTCGTATGCGGATATCGGAATTAAACCAAGGTTTATCAGAAGGTCGAATCGTTACCCATTTTTTCGGTATACAAATATTTATGAATTCGTTAAGTTTACTATAAAATAAATCAACAGAAGTACCCAAGTCACAATTAATAAAATAAGAATTCCAGTCAAACTTAAGTATGAGTGAATTAAGTAAATCAAAGTTGGCATTTTTATATAAAATAATTTTCACGTTTAAAAATTGATAAAACAGGGACAGAGACATCTAGGATTGCTAAAACTCCCTTATGGTCGGAAATTAATTATCAAATTCAATAGTTTTGGTCAAAGACACATTTATATCATCTTTCCCGTGCATTATAGATGAGAAAGAAACATTATAATGAGATAACAAAAAATATAGATGGAGGAAAATATAAAAGTTATATACAATAGAGAGACCCGTTATCTCTAGTACTTGAGACAGGGTTTAGATAACACTTCTGTAGAACCTTAAGTCGAGTGTAGAAAGCAATCATATGAACTTAAAATATGAGTTTATAATTTGGATTATACATCAAATTGATCGAAGTCAATATCGCTACCATGCTATTGATATGGATAATAATAGCAATGAAGTTTACTAATTAAGTGAAATAATGTAAATATAAGAATCAATGACATCATAGTATATATCTATAATGCAATAGTAAACAGTAAATTATTAGATATAAACAACAGCTATCGTTGAACTTTACTAAGTGAATTAATGTAGATATGAATCACTGAAATCATAGTATATATCTATAACATAAACAGTAAATTATTAGATATAAACAACAGCTATCTTTGAACTTTACTAATCAAGTGAATTAATGTAGATATATGAATCAATGACATCATAGTAATATATATCTATAAC
Source organism: Nipponacmea schrenckii (assembly GCA_030562195.1). Taxonomy (NCBI): domain Eukaryota; kingdom Metazoa; phylum Mollusca; class Gastropoda; family Lottiidae; genus Nipponacmea; species Nipponacmea schrenckii. The sequence goes on along the minus strand of JAUJPP010000007.1, from coordinate 7,871,596 downwards.
GTAAACAGTAAATTATTAGATATAAACAACAGCTATCTTTGAACTTTACTAATCAAGTGAATTAATGTAGATATATGAATCAATGACATCATAGTATTATATATCTATAACGTAAACAGTAAATTATTAGATATAAACAACAGCTATCGTTGAATTTTACTAATCAAGTGAATTAATGTAGATATATGAATCAATGACATCATAGTAATATATATCTATAACGTAAACAGTAAATTATTAGATATAAACAACAGCTATCTTTGAACTTTACTAATCAAGTGAATTAATGTAGATATATGAATCAATGACATCATAGTATTATATATCTATAACGTAAACAGTAAATTATTAGATATAAACAACAGCTATCGTTGAATTTTACTAAGTGAATTAATGTAGATATATGAATCAATGACATCATAATCATTAGCTCTATGTACTTCCTTATCATAGAATGGTGCAAGTAAAACAGTTAAAAAGGAATATACAACTGAACACAATTATTATGAATACCAATAACTTTAATTACTTACTGGACACAACTATACGGATAACAAATATTTTATTAATTATTTATCAAGCAATAATAAAGACCGGAGTACCCTCATCAAGCGACGCAAGCTATTACACCAATTCTGAAGAAGCTCCATAGGTTGCCAGTATCGATCCGGATCAATTATAAAATCGCTTCTTTAACTTTAGTTAATGTACCTCAAACATGGCTCCAGAATACTTGACTGATCTTATTGCAAAGAAAGTCAATGTAAGAAATCTGAAATCTAGCGACAAAAATCTGCTACAAGTGCCTAACTATAACATGAAAACGTATCGTTTCCGTGCCTTTTCGTTGGCTGCAACCAATGTTTGGAATAATCTCCTTGTGTCCTCAGAAAGTCTTAAATCCTTGCCAACACACAAAATGTTCAAGAACAAAGTGAAAACTGTTTTATTTAACTCTTGTTAGTCTCTATACCTCTTTTTTGTTCGCGCCATGAGCACACATTCTGTGTGCAGTTTAGCGCTATATAAATATACACATTATTATTATTATTATTTAATAAAGTATAATTCTATATTATTGTGTCCAGTTATTTATTATCCAGTTACTAAATGCTACTTAAGAAAGCTATTAGCAAAATCTACCAATAACATTTTTTCTCTTTTGCAATAAAGACACCATAATGTGCAAAGCAATGCTTTCAATATCAACGATGCAAACAAAAAGTTTTCAAAAAAATACTTTTTACAATCCCTTTAACAAGGCATCTGCTAAAGTTCACTATATAAAAATTCATTTTTTTTTCAACCTAATTTTTTTGAAAACTCTTTCAAAATAATGAATTATGCATTTCAACGTTTCATATTTTCTTCTTTCTCCATCTCCTTGAAATAATCTAAACAAACAAACCACAATAAATCACAATACAAGATGTATTGTAAGGAGAATTTTTAACAATAATAAAATTTCTTTCAACACCTGAGCTCTAGTAGATCATAATAATAATAGTTTTGTACATATCTGTCAGAAAATGAATAAGATCATTTACCAGGAAACATTGAAATTTCAGAATGAAAAATTAAAATAAAATCAAAGGAGTTATACACATCTTTTGTGCACGTTAAAATGTAGGCACATAAAAACCAAACCTGACAAAATTAGTAATCTCAATTTTACTATGACCCCACCCTCAATTCTAGACTGAGAAACTATGACACAACCCTCAATTTTATACTGAGAAACAGTGAGCACTCCCTCAATCCTTGACGGAGAAACTGTTTCTCCACCCTCAATCCTTGAATGAGAAACTGTGACTCCAACCTCAATCCTTGACTGAGAAACTGTTTGTCCACCCTTTATCTTAGACTGAGAAACTGTGACCCATCCCTCAATCCTTGACTTTGAAACTGTGACTCCACCCCTTATCTTAGACTGAGAAACTGTGACCCCACCCTCAATAATTGACTGAGAAACTGTTTCTCCGCCCTCAATCCGTGACCGAGAAACTGTTTCTCCAACCTCAATCCTTGACTGAGAAACTGTGACCCCACCCTCCATCTTAGACTGAAAAACTGTGACTCTACCCTCAATCCTTGACTGAGAAACTGTGACTCCACCCTTTATCTTAGACTGAGAAACTGTGACCCAACCCTCAATCCCTGACTGAGAAATTGTGACCCAACCCTCAATCCCTGACTGAGAAACTGTGACTCCACCCTTTATTTTTGACTGAGAAACTGTGACCCAACCCCCAATCCCTGACTGAGAAACTGTGACTCCACTCTCCATATTAGACTGAGCAACTATGACCCCACCTCCAATCTTAGACTGAGAAACTGGGACTCCACCCTCAATCTTAGACTGAGAAACTGTGAACCCACCAACAATCTTAAACTGAGAAACTGGGACTTCACCCTCAATCTTAGACTGAGAAACTGTGACCCCACCAACAATCTTAGACTGAGAAACTGTGATTCCACCCGCCATCTTAGACTCAGAAACTGTGACCCAACCCTCCATCTTAGACCGAAAAACTGTGACTCTATCCTCAAGCTCGCTTGCCCAAACTGTATATAATAGAATATATATGTTTTGATCATACATCTTAGAATGGGCTGGAATCAAAAATGAATATCTAAAATGAAAGTTTTGGTTACTCGGAAGTGACTTATTGCATAATGTCGACAAAATTTGTTTGGTAGCTGTAGACCTTATTTATGGACCGATTTACTTCGGGTTTCCTTTTAAAATTGTCTAATATAGCAAGATTTATCGAATGGAATTAAAAGAAAAATATTGAAAACTGACAATTTTTATAGACAAAAAATTTTCATGAAAAATTTTAAAATTTTCAACTCGGGCGCTAATTATCGGATCGATCTGAAATTTACAGGATATAGATATAAGGCCACAACAAATAAAAATATCTCATCAAATATTTTGAATCACTTCCGGTTTGTGCTTTGGAATTTCCGGTTTCTCGAATTACCTAGGGCGACCCTGTTTCCGGTGTAATTCACAAATGTAGACAAAACAGTACAAATTATCTAACATAAGTAAAAAAAAATATCACATGAAAGTCACGTGTACGCTGTTACACCAGAGTTGCGCATTTTAGCAAAATCTTAATAAGTTAAAGCTAAATTTTATCTGATTTTTGTGATTTTGGTGTCTATAAAAACCTTGTTACTTTATCTAAAAAATGTTGGAAACAGAATTTTTATTTTCGAATTTAAATTCTTTTTATTCCGGTTTGAATTTTTTGAAAATTCAATAGTCTTTATTTAGTGACCTTGACTTTTAGTGACATTGAAATTTTCAATGTTAAATAAATGTCCTTGACCTCAGCTATCCATGGGTATACTTCAATGACGTCTATAAATAACTAGACCGCTCATTCCATTGGACGGCTAAAGGCCGCCATGGCAAATCAGTGTCAGCTTCCGGTAGGGGCAAAAGGTAGGTCATCCATTATGTATATAAGAAACCTGGCGAATTTCATTAAGTTGTTTACAGCAAAATTGAGTATTTTAAAAAATGTATAAAAGTTAAATTAATTTTGGAACAATTTTATTTTTATTTTCATATCTGTTAATGGCGACTTATTTTCTAAATATCATGATTTTAGGCTAATATTACGCAACTTCTTTCAATTTCTCCGCAGGATTAGGCCCTATGTTAATCCACGAAAATTTATACGCTTCATCTACTCAAGGCCTACCCAATGGCTAATTTATATTTGTAAAATCAGTAAATCAAATCTTTGGAAAATTAATAGGCCTACATGTACTTTAGCATTAATTTGTTATTTAAAAAATTGTGTTTTTTTTAAATCAAGCGTTATTTTTCTTAAATTTACAAATCTCAGTAGCAGGCCACCAGCCCATATTATGACAACATAATATATTTACAACTATATTACATTAATAATATAATCCTTATAACAATTTAATATATACAATTGATAGTTAAAGGGGCACAGTCTTGATTTGTTTCGGACAATCATCCGACAGCCTCAAACACATGAAATCTTTTGTTTAGCTAATCAGAAATAGTCTACAGAGCTTAACTTTGAAATTTGAGCCTTCAAATCCATGGGTATACATATTTATCCGTGTTTGAAAATCATAATGTCTTAAGATATTATGAACGTCCCGCCATATTGGAAAATCAAAGAGTTATAAATAGACTACTGCAAAGGCCCACACTGATAAAACAAAAAGAAAGTACATGTAATAACAATTGTAGATTTTGTCAACAGGACACACAATTTTCAGACCGACTGAAGACCAGCCGCGTACAGCACGGAAAAAAATAAAAAGTGAAATTTTTGAGGTATATTTCAAGGTATTTTGCGATTTTCTTAGAGCTTGAGTATTTCTGAGGACTGTTTAAATGTAACAAAGGCCCAAAACGACCCCTAAAAATCAAGATTGTGCCCCTTTAAACAATTTCTTAACTTAACTATTTCATTTTACTTTAGTAATACAGTTTGCTCCAAAAGATATTTTCTCCTATATCTTTCTCCTGTAATGATAAATTCTGATAAACTAGGATATTTCATAGCCATAAAAAATATTGTAACTGATTTCCAACCTCATTACAGTGTAAGTATTCAGATCTTAGGTCTTTGTATAATGGACATTCCATAATGAAATGCAATTCATCTTCAATAATAGTATTGGCATATATGTTACTGCAGAATACATATATTTTTCAATTACTTTAGGTCTGAAGTTTACCTAAGTTTATTGTGAGCTTGAATCTCTAAAAAGGAAAAATAAATAAGCAAAATCATTACTTTTTTTGTGAAAATTTGAATTTTGGTGACATTGACTAGAACATTAAATTACTAATGACAGTTCTGTCCCACAGCAAATACTGCAAAAAAATGTTTTTGGCAAAAGAAATTTCTTGTTTTGTAAAGAAATTAGTTTACCCTTGAGTCATCAGCCATAACCGGGAAATACTAGAAAAAATTAAGACGACTGCATTCATTTTCAAAATTTCCACTAGCATTAAATTAAACACATCCTTTATAATCACACCTCTTAAACTGTCCATTTCATATCAAATCATATTGTTAAAATGTGAAGATTTGTAAAGTCCATTATTTCAAAATATTTAATACATTTATGGTCACAGTTACTGGTGAAGAAACAACACCTTCTTGTTGGAAGAATGTCTGACGCTTGTGCCTTTTAAATTCCTTTTACTAAGAGTCACAGTATAGAAACGTCTTAATCTCAAATACTCAGAACAAACAATATGCAGTAACTGATATTCATGGGTATCAATGCCTACACAAGTATCATTGAAATGTTGTTTTAACTCTGGAAACATTTCACAATTTGGTAATTCTTGCATGATTTTAATTATATTCATTTTTTCCCACTGACCAGACTGAACTTGATAAATATTAAGGAATGAACGGATAATAATTTCACAATGCTTTAAAAGTTGAATTAAACTGTTGGAAGGACACAGAAGACCACCGTTATTCTTTATAACCAGCATAGAAGATGATAAAGAGGATGTTGAATGACATGAAGGCTTAATTAAAGCCAATGAACAGTCCACACAAGAAAGTTTTGAGGTGAATTTCCGAACTACCCATCCATTTCATGCATTCCAGACAAACATAAACCAAGTAAAAACATAAAATTTCAAAAAAAGATTCAAACTAAAATTCTAAACAAGGAAAACAGGAAAACAGTTAAACATTTTGCAAATCTGTAATTCCAACTTTTTTTTAAAATTTTACCTTCTAATAGTTGAAGGATGGGGTAAATTCATCTTTTCTCGCAAGAGGGTAAATGCTTTAGGCCATAGAAATACAAAGTTGTAGCAAATTGCCTTTGCTCAATGGAGTATTCAACAGCCGGTTTTTCAAATAAGTCAACTGGAATGTCTGAAATGCAAACTCATGCTTATTATATCAGGCTTATATATGATTTTTGAACCAGACTAATTCTCCAGTGACTTCTATGTAGTTTTGGGAATTAAATTGAATTGGATTGAGTTTTACGTCCTACTCTTCTGCATGAAGCCATGAAGTGTACAGTGAGGGAAATTTTGCCAGGACAGCGGCATTATTTTTCGAATGAGGGTCTAACTCTTTATGTTTATATTCCTCATCAATATGGATTTTAAAATAAAAAAGGACTTGATTTTCTCCATTTAACGATATATGACATGGATAGTTTAATACAAAATTATAAATTGTTTAATTTCGCAATATTAAACGACAATTCCTATTTTTCTGCTAAAAGATTTTTATGGTTACCATGATTGACAGGTGTTAAAAGAGGGTAATACAACAATGATAATAAAACTGATGATTTGAACTGTTTCCACAGTTTGTGAGTTTGTTTGTCTTTAAGCATTGTTGTTTTGCTTTGATTTTGATGTTTTTGACGAGTTATTTCTGCCCCATTTCTTGGAGATTGTATTTTTAAACAATACGGATTGGTACAACAATATGGAAAAAACTAGAACAAAACGAAAACGTAACCAGTTTGTTTCTTGAAGTTGAATATATCAAAAAAAAAAATGACCAAATGTAGCCTATGCATGAAATGTTTCTGTTATATGTATCATGTTTCTTTAATGTATGCATATTGGATATTATTTGCTGTTAAATGTAGCTTATTGTTTGATATTATATTAGCTGATCGATCTTTCATAAAAAATATTAAAAATTAATTTGCTCAAAGGATTCTTAATTTTGGAATCAAGAATGGTGGCACTTTTACCTCACACTTTAAATCCCATGTGTATCGTCGACTTTCAATAAAAATATTCTATTATAATAAACCAGGTATACATATATAATCAATATTATTTTATACCTGCGCAATTTATTTAGAAGTATTGTGTCTACAAACAGTTTACCGTGGCAAAAGATTGTGTTGAATTTTCATTTGATCAGTTTTCACGAATAAAGAGCATAGGACGTTAAGAAGTATTTTTTGTTATTTTGGGTTTTTTTTTTAGATCAAATTACAGTATTGAAAATAAGAGAAAAATGTTTCTGATGCTCAAGATATTCACATTCTTTTGGTTGATTCCTGAAAGTTTTGAAACATCCTCAACGTTTTTCTCTTTATACTTAAAAGATAAACTTTTATCAGGATACTATCGCCAAGACAATAATACAAGTCGAATCGGATGTGTCTATTCCTGTGTTGTTGATGGCCTTTGTTTTGGAGTGGGGTATCATGTATGTCGTCAGACGTGTTATTTATATGATACATTTCCAAGTTGTTACACTAACACACCTGTTATAGACGTCGGTATGGAAACTATTTTCCCCAAAGGTAAACCTTTTTATTATTAAATTTTACGTAGGGAATGGGGAGATTGGCTTCTACTGTTAACCCATATTTCAAACAAACTGCCTACCATCTGTATTTGAGATGTTTCCACTTGGAAAAAATGTCGAACTTACCAAACTCGCGATCTCACACAGCTACCTTAAAATCTCAAGCATGTTGAAGGTTTAGGGTAATAAAAAACCCAAAACAGACCGGTATTTGTTGGTTTGCTTACTAAATTAATCTGACCAAAGAACGGTTCGCGTCTTCTGTCATGTTCCGAGGAAATTCCGCATGTTTATATTTAACCTTGCTGATCATTAGCTATCACAGTTGAGTCTGACAAATCGTAAAACAGCAATCTATCCCCAGAGCTGTCGTTCCTGCTTCGCCTACTGAATGAAAAGGAAATATAACTCTGGATAGAGATTGCGTTAACAGTTCAGATTCCATCACCATGTGTTCAAGCTGTCCCGTAACCAAAGAGGTTGACTTATAGAATTTTGGAATCAAGAATGGTGGCACTTTTACCTCACACTTTAAATCCCATGTGTATCGTCGACTTTCAATAAAAATATTCTATTATAATAAGCCAGGTATACATATATAATCAATATTATTTTATACCTGCGCAATTGATTAAGAAGGATTGTGTCTACAAACAGTTTACCGTGGCAAGAGATTGTGTTGAATTTTCATTTGATCAGTTTTCACGAAAAGAGCATAGGACGTTAAGAAGTATTTTTTGTTACAGACCGGTAGTCTGACAAATCGTAAAACAGCAATCTATCCCCAGAGCTGTCGTTCCTGCTTCGCCTACTGATTGAAAAGGAAATATAACTCTGGATAGAGATTGCGTTAACAGTTCAGATTCCATCACCACGTGTTCAAGCTGTCCCGTAACCAAAGAGAACATTCTAGGTTGACTTATAGAAACACAAAAATTTGAGATTTTTGCCGATCGACTGATGAACAATGAAGACAGCTTGTAAGGCAAGGTAACATACGCCCACTGGCAGCATTGAATTTGAATAATAAATTGACAGGGGCGTAGCGTGACCATTCTGACTGGGGGGGGGGGGGTGTAACCTCTAAAATTTACCGACGAACGCCCCTTCAGCTTTTGAGCTAAATATAGCTATATGTACACACGAAATCCTTTAAAGCACCATGTTTTTATACATCGTTGTTTCACGGTAAATGCGCACGCACCACTATGAATTAGTGATAGTAGTCGCTATATTTTTAACTTTTCTAACTACCTATAGTTTCCCCATTTCTCAAAGAAGATTCCATGGCAATAATTGTGTCTTTGAAATCTTCAATCTTTTGTCGCTTCTGCTGGAAATCGTTTAAAAAAGCTTGGCGACTCATGAACATGGCGTTTAATTCCCGAAGTACTGGGATGACAAGACTGAAAAATCACTTTTCATATCATCTGGTATTGTTTTTGCATTATTACCAGGCATTTCAGTCCCCAGCCTCGATCACGGCTTGATTTTTTACCTCTGGTTCGCCATCTCCATGTTTTGAGGAATCCGATTCCGAAATGGGTATCTTTGAAGATTTACCAGCCGCGGCAGCATCAAAAGGGTTCTTCAGTGCACCGAACACTTGTGCGCTGTTTAAGTAAATCCTGATGGAATGTTAAATTGTGCATTACATATAGACAACGGATTTTGAATCGGTTTGTGCGCTCCTTAGGGGGGGGGGGCATTTTGAATGATTTAGAGTAAATTTCTTTCAAATGAATTGAATCGAGTGAGAGCAGGAACAACCGAGAAAAACACAGACAATTTGATATCCGAAACTATTTTACCGAATAACTATTTAAAGAGCAGATAATTATTTTATAGATAGGGCCTATAGATTTATAGAGCCTAAGCTCTTATACAATTTGAAGAACCGAGAAAAACTAATACAATTGTAAAACAGCACTTTACGGTTACTAAAAAAACCTAGAAAATTTGATATCTGTGGTAATAGCTGTTTTGCCTTGGATTGGTTCGAGAAATGAAAAAGCGTGGATTTTGGACTAGTCATTAATACGAAAAACTATTCATGACAATCGAGAGAAGGAACAGAAAATGATTTCAATAACGGAGAATTAAAAAGGGGAGGTAAATCACATTTAAAAAGACAACAATATCATAAAACTGTGACGATTAGAAACTGTTTTACCGACAACCATTTACAGAGTAAATAAATAATTATTTTATAGTTATAGATTTATAGAGACTAAGTAGACTATTTAATCAGTTTGCCGATACATGCATCTTACTTTTTCATGCAATAAATCGATTTTACCGACGACCCTATCAATTACCGACCGATCCCGCGTTTTACCGACCCCAGTTCAGCAAAAAAGTGGGAGGGTGTTACAAATCAACACCCCCCCCCCCCGACCCCAGTTCAGCAAAAAAGTGGGAGGGTATTACAAATCAACACCCCCCCCCCCCCGTACGCTACGCCCCTGTAAATTGAGCAATAACTTTAAAAAACATTTATTGAATATTTTTTCCATGCCAATGCTCGCACCAAATTTCATCAAAATGCTTTGAAAAATTGTAGCTTCTTTTGCACCTGCAAAATATTAATGACGTAATAACTAAAAAACTGTTCATTAAAAAAATCGTTCAATTCAAACTTGACTACTGCCTTATCAATTCTAATCCTGACACCAAGTTTCACCAAAATCCTTTGAAAATTGAAGCTACTTATTGCAACCATGGCACAATACAATTTTGACGTGATTTTACGTCAAGGTTGATAACTCAAAATCGTTCATTGAAAAATTGTCAAATTCAAACTTGACCTCCGTCTTATCAATTCCAATGCACGAACCAAATTTCATCGCTTTTATTGCACCCACAATAAGGGCAGTTACTTGGCTGTTCAATGAAAAATCGTCAAATTCGGACTTGACCACTGCCTTATCAATTCCAATGCTCATACCAAGTTTCATTAAAACCCATTGAAAATTGTAGTCTCTATTGCACCCAAAATAAAATTTTGATGGTACAACTGCCCTATAGTTGGGATTATACTTCTTATGGCGTTTAACACAGTAAAACGCTTTCATACGCTGAGATAAGGCGTTTGCCGGCGTTCTTCAGCGCATCGATTAATACTTACATCGCCAGCGAGACATGGGTAGGGGGTGGTGGGAAGTTTGACTTAAACTGTATAAGGGTTGGTACCCATATTTCAAACTGCCTATCATCTGTATTTGAGATGACCACTGATTCGTGTGGACAGGATAGTCTATAATAAGTGTCTATATGTCTGTGACAGGGATCATTTCTACCAGCTGATTCTTTAGCGCGAGCAACCAAATATTTATATTTAAACTATCACAGCCTTCAGTAAACCATTAAGACAAACAAGCGCTTATTTTTGTTAAACTGTAGTTTTTTTTTTACGAGACTCTATGATGTAGTCAAAGCACAACAATCTTACATTTGTTTCATACTCAAATAACCGGTCATGTAAAACAGTGAAATTGTATTATTAATGTTGATGCTGGACTAGATCGAGGTTTACACTAAGATTCAAAGCAGATAAAATATTTTCAAATCGCTTCTCTATTTCGACCACAATATGCTGTTCCATTGTACGTGATAGTGTGGTGTTTGTTGACTAAAGTCGGTTCATGACACATATCAAAAGGTGAAGGCCGTTTACATGCTGAATGGCAGTCTGTAGCCTATTATTTACGGCATTGATAGAGGAAATTTCGAACTTATGAAGAGTAGCCATCGCCCTGGTTGAATTTTTTTTTAGTTCGTGTATTTATAAAAACAACAAACAGAAAGTGTTTTGGAATCAATATTATTCTATTTAGAAGCTCTATGAACTTTGACACATCGCGCGCAACCTGGTGTAAGATGTCGGCATAATTTTCAAGAAACTCAGAATTTTCACGTAACCTAGAATTTTCACGAAATGGCCAGATTTTTCAAGAAACGAATAGATTTTTCACGAAACGAATAGATTTTCTATGAACCTGTTAGAATCTACTAAACTAATTTAGAATCTGTGAACTGACGTTTTGCGTTAATGGAGTTCCACAATCAGCTTTAAAAAACCAGTGCACATTTCGCCACTTCTGTCTAAACTGCTTTCCATTACCCAACATGGTGTAAAAAGCTGAGAAAACACAACGAATAACTAGACTGATCTCCGATTTAATAATTTTTATATCCCGTTCGAGTAAAATTATTACTGTACAGAAAGAAGTGAAAGACATAATGCACAGAATGGTTTATTACTGAAATTTTAAGCTGATTGTGCAAGTGTTAGTGTAAATTAAACAAACTCAGAGTGTCTTTCCTTTACTTTTATCATACATATCAGTCGACCGGCAAAAACATTTTTCCAAGTGGACCCAATTTAAATAGAGGTTTATTAAGGATGTGAAAAGAAAATTATATTTTTTGTTGGTGGGGGGGGGGGGAGTGGACACATTTTATAGACTATCCTGTCCACACGTACCTGAAGAGATGACCTGATATTCAGCAACTATCCAATTCAACTAGCCCAACAAAATCTCCTCAATAGTCATATAATCAATTATTATGCTCCTTTAAACAGATATTGGATTGTTTCAGATTCCTTCATAAAGAACATTGCTTTAAACAAGCCAACTAATGTGAGCAGCCTTAATAATGTTATACAGCAGGCGTGTCATGCCGTGGACGGTTCATTAAATGACTGGCTCGTCCATACAAAAAGTTCTAGCTTAGAATGGTGGTGTGTTGATCTGGAGGGGATATATAACTTTCAGTCTGTAGTTGTATATAACAGAAAAGATGGAAACCCACGTAAGAACAAATGAATTTCGTGATATAAATTATTAGTATATATTTTATTTTATCATTTATAACAGTTATAGATAGTGAAAAACAAATTGGTCGATTTATAATATATTCTGTTTTGCACACTAATTATTCCTCAAAATGCAGAAATAATAATGATATTTTATTCCTTATGTTAATGATAACAGCCAGCTTTCTCTTTATTTCGTTGCCTACTGATGAATCAAGACTTATTTTGACACAGTTTATTGATTTCAAATATTTGGTCAATATACCTTTAATACATTTAAAGCCGAAAATAATTTGATAAATTTGTTTTATTATCTATTTTATATTTCAGACAGCATGAATAGAATAATGGGTTTTGAGGTGAGGTTTAGTTACAGTGGACAATGTAATGTTGAAACGTATCATGAAACCACTCTATGCTACAAAGATACCGAACCAGTTGTTTCTGACGAATACAATATAACATCATGTAACCAAACAAATTCTAGTTTCTCCTCAAGATTTATATTCATAAGTCCAACGTCCGACCAATTTTTGAATTTCAGAGAGTTGGTAGTATTTGGACACACGTCATAAGATGCAAATAGTTTTACCTAATAACTTTCATGTGTTGTGTTGTGAAATCTGTAAGCTTATAGTTTATTTGGGTTTTATTCACAATGTATACATATTTTAATTGTTTTTAGTTCTGCTATACACAACGTATTGAATAGTTGACGCTCCGAACGGCATCAGATCTATTTCGTTTATCAGAAATAGTCAAATAAATACTTTGTAGTCTGATTTTCAGCGTTTCATTGCATACGCTAAGAGCAGGATCGGATTATTTGTGGGACTCCAGGAAACAATTGAATACAAACTGTCGGATACGTATATGGATTTAACATATTTGCTCAAAACTTGGTAGATGGATGGAAGATAAATTTCTCGGAAACGTCCGGTAATAACAAAAATATCTATTTTCAAACTTGCTTTAAATTTTAACTCGGAAATTACATAGGTCTTGTAAGAGCTTTTTTCCCGATTTTAAGTGATTCTATTACTTTTTGACACCAGGTCTGATGGATATATACTCATATTTGTCATTTTTTAAGAACTAAAATTGTATGCTCATTTTGGGCCGCAGTGTCCCTTTATTCATAAACAAACAAACACAAGTTTTATATTTCAATTTACATGTAACTCTTTATTGAGACAAGGTATTTAAGTACACAAGGAGTAAAAGTAGTAGAAAAAGGGACCGCATTAAACATGAAAGCGATTTGCACATCACGTGACCAGTCATGAATATTTAACAAAAATGTATTGTGTGATGAAAGAGATGAAAGAAATGAAATGAAATGAATGGAGTTTTACGTCCTACTTTTCTGCACCTTTTGGGCTAACGAAGACGGGCAACGCCATGTAGTGAGCTATGAGGGAAATTTTGCCAGGACAGCGGCATTAGCCTGCTCTTTTTCGATTTCCAACTGTCGAGGGATCTTTAACGTGCACAGCCTGTAGCACGCGAGGCCTCGGTTTATTGTCCCATTTGAACGACTAGACACTTTCTCCATGTCAGTCCCTCCGACCTGCATCACTGACAAGGGGAAACCGGGCTGAAAAATCCGAAGGTTAATCTCGACTTTCGCCGGGATTGAACCCGGGACCCTCAGGTAAGTGGGCAAGCGTCTAACCCACTGAGCCACCACGGCTCCCAAAAGAGATGAAAAGAGTAGGTTAAGAAATAATGATGGAAATGATTTAATTGAATGATTAAGTAGGTGTTTTTCGATCCCAGTATATTAACCATATGGTTTGAAATTGTTAGGAGGTGGTAGCGGAATCAATAGTGAAAGATATGATTAGTATCGTTTATACATGTATGTGAAATGAATTTATATTTGATAATTGAAAATAACACGACTTCTGGCATAGTTGTAATTAAAAAGGAATGTAAACTTTTGTACAGATTTCAAAGCTATCAAATTCTAAATTTGTTATTATCCACATACGTTTTAAAAAAAATAGTGCACGTTGAATTCTATTCATTCAAGTTTAAAATTGTTGTAGTAATGATTGATTAAATAGAGACTTGGTGATACGAGAGATAATATGGAGACACCTAGACACTTTTCAAGCCTTAATAAACTATACCATGCCGCAAAATGTAAAGGTTTAAACTGACAAAAACTCAAATAAATCGATGGTTGAGTAATCAAGAGTGTTACTCCTCTTAAAAGTCCACCAAAGCCGAAATTTTACCCTAAAGTTATCGTTCACCATGTCGATTCTTAATGGGATATTGATCTTATGTCGATGGAAAGTATTTCTACAGAAAATGATAATATAAAATTTCTTCTAATTGCTATTGACATTCTTTCAAAATATGCATGGGTGAGACCGATAAAAAGAAAAACGGGACTGGAGGTGACAAAAGCCATGAATAACATATTTGAAACTGGGAGAAAACCAAAAAGTATTAGAGCGGATAATGGTAAAGAATTATTAAATAAATGGTTTTTATCACTGATGGAAAACGAATCATTCTACTTCTTCACTTCGGTCAACAAACCAAAAGCTAATTTCACTAAGAGATTAATAAAAACATTAAGGCTAAAAATGTATCGCTATTTTCATTATAAGAGGAATTATCGATACCTAAATGATTTACAAAATATCATTACAGTGCGTTCTGCAAATGACACACATAATCTGACACGACAATCTAACATGAAATGCGTGTCATTAGTGGATGAATGCAAAATGTCGCATTTTTACCCAACCGGAAGTGACGTATTTTAAAATACGCATTTTCGGTTTTTTGCCTCTATCCATCTAATTCTGAACCGATTTTTTTTATATTCCACGTTTTAGAGATAATCGGTACAAGATAGCAGTTTTACAACATGAAAATTTTTACTTTTGTCGATGACTTTTTGAAATTTAAATGAGAAGGAAATAAAAGAAAACTCAATTAGACACGCATGGAATGAAAGGATAACAATATAAATTATAGATATCGCTTCTCAATCATAACGAGCGACATTAATGAAACGATCAACTTTGATTCTTTTAACAGAAAAAATGATGAAAAGTTAATTCATTAACATTTCTTCGAAACAAAATTTGGATATAATTATATCCTAATAATAGACCATATCAGTTCTCAACTAGATTACAAAAACCCATTCAATTTATTCATCCGTGTAGTATAGCTTTACGAGACATCCATTGGATTCAAGATGAAAGTTTTCAAAAATTGTATTTCTGTTCGAATCTATTTGACTTTTCCAATATCCAGGGTGAAATCCTTCCTTTAATCTCAATTATTAATATAGAGAAGTCGAACTATATACGTGTCATTGATTCTTTTTTATCCCCGTAAAACACTCTCATTTCATTCGTGATATTGAATTTTATATATTAGACGAGAATTTTGAACTTGCATCATTTTTATCTAAATCATTTACCGCATCACTTCACATCAAAACTATTCCTTAAATATGAGCAACCAGAAATTATAACGGATGCAAAAACAAAGACCAAACCAAGGAAGTCTAAAAAAGTGAAGTTAAATAAAAACGTTCAAGAACTTTTCAATAGTCATTTCTTTCAACTAAATTCTTCTCTATAAACAAGACAAAAAAAGAAACAATGACAAATCTAAAAAAATTTCCACTAATCAAACATTCAGATATTAGATTGGAATTAAATTTTAAAACCGCTTTACCTGAAGGGATAACTATCCTTCTCTATTATGAAATGTTAGGTTTTTTTTAAGTTGATCAATCGAGATCAGTTGTATTATATATTAAATGTTTTTTTATATTCATTACTCGATGTCAATAAATTTACTTTTTCATCTCAATCTTTTTTTTTTAATTGAGGTTATATAAATATTCAGTTTTCAATGTAGAGAACATTCCCTTACAAAAAGTCTGAGGTGACGGTTATAATGGAAGGGGAATGGTGGGATCGAGAATCGGTTCTGAAATTCAACTCGCCTACATCTATAGTCATAAATGGACCGAGTGGCAGTGGAAAAACTCAGTTGAGGAGAAAAATTTTGCATAATGCAAAGGGGTTGTCTCAACACCTCCTTTCAAAATATATTACTGTTATGAGTCTTGGCAAGACGTTTACGAAAAGATGGAAAAAATATTACCCTTATATCCATTCACGAAGGTCTACCTTCCAATGAAGAAATTTTAGACTGGAGGGTTGAAAAAAAAACATGTTCTTCTTATTTTAAACGATTTAATGACTGCAGTAATGAAATCGGCTACCATTCAAAATATATTTACAACTTTCTCTCTTCATTTAAATATTTCGATTCTATTGATAACACAAAATGTTTTCTCTCGAGGACCATGCAGCAGGAATATTCATCTTAATACACACTACCTCATCTTATTAAATAATAAAAGAGATAAAACCCAAATATCTAGTCTAGGGAGACAAATCTTTCCTGGAAAATCTCTTTATTTTATGAATGCTTATTAGTCTAGTCAATCTATCGAATGACCCAAAACAAATTGCAAAAGAATATTTACTTGCATAATACCGAAGATTAATATGTTCTAATTCAACCAGAAAAAGTCGCCATGAAATTTCCGACGTTAAATGTGTTTTGGGGGAGATCTAAGTGAAGCGCTATTTATAGTGACGTCATGGTACAACATGTCCACCATACTTTAGGGAGCGGTTTTGTTAGTTGACGTCGTTATATCGACAATTATTGAGTTTTATGGACATAGGAGCGTATCAAGTTCACAAAATACAAAGAATATTTACAAAAGGTAAATTTAACCAAAAAATAGTAACTTTGAACCCTTGAACTACTTACAAAGCCTAAACACAAAATAACTCATCACTCCAAATAGCAGCCGACGTAATTTCCAAACGTAAACATTATGAAAATCTCAAAATAACATCAAATACATTGATATTTCAAGCATTTTTTTCTTAAACTTAATCATTTAGATACTATGGAGTGTCCAGCAGTTAAAAATTCCCATTGACAAATGCCAATATCTAAAGACTTTTCCCGTTCGAAGAAAAAAGTACGGAAACACATAAAAAAAAATTGTCAACATTTTTAATGCCATAAACCAGGCAATGGTACAGATGACATGGTGACATTGAGACAAAAAGGATGTGATAGTATTAATCTTGCTAGTAACGCCCTGAATGTTAATGTAGTCGCATATCCTGGACAAAAAATTCATATAAAAAAAGAAAACGAGATCAGTGCCACCATAAAGATTTGAGGCGCTAGAGTCGCAATTCCGATGAGTTAATGCAAGAAATTCGTACCCTACGTTCACCAGAGAGTGCATTCTCATTTATAGATAACTGTTTGTTTTGTGGAAAAAATGCCAAAATCA
The DNA here is from genome assembly GCA_030562195.1 of Nipponacmea schrenckii. Taxonomy (NCBI): domain Eukaryota; kingdom Metazoa; phylum Mollusca; class Gastropoda; family Lottiidae; genus Nipponacmea; species Nipponacmea schrenckii. Next base: position 7,854,087 of record JAUJPP010000007.1, on the reverse strand, counting down.
ATGGAAATAAAAGAGTATGCCCCGTTAGAACATTAGAGTTTCAAAGAACAATTTATAACACATGCCAACAACGCAAGGACAGCTGGGCAGACCAAGTCAAAGAACGCCTTACGTACGTTCACGATTTACCAGCAGCCGACGCCCTCTATCATCAGCTCTGTAATGTAAACTTTAGAACTGGCAAACAAATACCAAATGCTATGATGTCTCAGACAAGTCCGAAAGTACCTAAAGTAACAAAAGGGAGACCCGAAAACTCTTCACAATCTCTTGCTTTTCAAAAAGTAATGACCTATCTGGAAGTAAATGATGATGAACAAATTACCACCGGTGACCTTGTCAACAAAATGGAAGAGTATTGTCCAGGAAATTCATACAGCGCCACATATTTTAAAAAGAAGTTGCATGATTACTTCGGAGAGTCAGTTGTTATAACAGAAATCAACGGCATGTCAAATTTTGTCACACTCAAAAGCACAGCTTCTACAAAACTGCAAAATTTCTACAACCAGCCTAATGAAACAGACGAGGAGAAGAAAAGAGCCTTTATTGAAGCAGCAGCAAAATTCATCTACACAGACGTCAAGGAGATGAGTAGGCTACTAATAAAATGGAATACCCTTCGCCATCCAGCTTAGCATCCGATGATGTTAATCGTGCTTACTTACCTGGTACACTGAGATATTTTCTCGATAATTTGTTTCGGAGCAAAACATCTTCGACCAAAATTTCGACAATTGGCCAAGCAATGATCCAAGCGATTAGACCCAGAGTTGTTTTAGCTCCATTACAAATTGGACTAGCAGTGCAGTTACACCATCACTTACAGCCTCCAGATTGACACATAATTTAATTTTGGCTTTTGCAGTTCATATACAGAAGTGACTCGATTCGAAAAATGTTCCGCCGTATCACAAGGAAACCAAATTTTTCACGACTGTGAGGATGCAATGATCCAATTTGTAGTTGATAATGTAGATCATAATGTATGTACTTTGGATGGTAAAGATACTTTTCATGGAATGGGAATCATTGCTGCTTTGACACCTGGTTTAGATATCCAAGAATCTGTTCAGAGACTTATTGTGACCACAGAACAGATCCTTGCAGCTGGTAAGATCAACATTCGGTACTACAAAACACCAGAAGTAATACCTCCAATCTCACTTGTCGAGTTAAGAACCATACGGGAAGCTGACAGAACTGATAATTTGGAACTTTTATTTAACATTACAGGTCCATTAAAAACACCCGTACTTAGTTGGTCAGGATTTATGCAGTCCGTACAACATGGAGAGTTTCCAGGCAAATCCACAATAACATTTTTACCAATGATTTATATGAACCCAAGTGATATGTCTTGTATATACTCAACCTTGCTTGTATCTGTTCTCAGGCTAATAGACACAATATTACCTCAATTATTACATTTGACCAGCCATTGTATTGGAAGCCACTTATGATTATTCAGACAGAGCCAGACGATAGCCCATTGAAGTTGATTGTCTTAAGACTTGGTGGATTTCACTTAGAAATGAGCTTTTTGGGAAGCATAGGTTGTCGTAAGCCCACAGTTGCTTTTTCAGAGACTAATTACTGCTGCTGACGGAATTTTTGATGATTTATCTGCCATATTTTCTTGAATTATTCGGGTCTCCACGAAATATTAGACACAGTATACGCTTCAACAGCCGTGGAACACATCTTTACGGGCATAGCTGTTTCCCGAGCTTTCAGAGGTCATTTAATGGTTGACAATGTCCTGAATATGATGAATATAGCAGATGCATTTATCATTGAACTACCTTCAACACCGGTACAATCACACGAGACAGCAACACAACGGGAGACCACGGCTACCTCAAATATCGACAACACTTGGGAATTGGCTTCAAATTTGCCAAGGGACAGTCTCAATCGACGATTTAGCACAGGAACCCATCTTACATGCCATCAGAACGAAGACAACACTGCGGAAATTTAGCTGACTCTCCGACAGCCGCCTTATGGCTCCAATACATTGAAATGGTGGATATCTTGAAGAGATTTGTAAAAGCCGAACGAACCGGTAATGGGAATCTCAGCAGATGCTACCTTATCTTGCTGCCATCGGACATAATTTATATTTGAAATCAGCCTATGTCTATCTCCAGCAGATGTTAGATTTAGAACAGAAACAGCCTGATGTATATTCCCAATTTTCATCCGGATACCACGTGATTCGTCGAAAGGACCGATATTGGGCAGGCCTGTCAACTGATCTCATCATTGAACAGACCTTGATGCGTAGTGTGAAAACAACTGGTGGATTGACAAGAGGTAAAGGCATGTCTGAGGTGCAAAGATTGCAGTGGTTGATGTCAATGCCAGCATGTGCGAGTGTAAATGCCGCAATCTCAAGAACTTACAGGTACAAGCTTCAGTACTAGTCTTCAACATAAGGAACCGATTGCAGCACGGAGAGATCGTGACACCAAAGATACCAACACAATATTGTCTTTCCTAATAGAACGCAATCCATTTCTGAAAGACGGATCTCTAAGGAATATCGAAACGGGTGTAACCGCTACAGCAGAAGTTGATGTATATCGAGCGGAAGCAATTGGGAATAGAATCAAACAATCTCTGAATGGTCAAAATGTTTTCAAGCTTAATTTTAAAAGAAGTTCTAGGTCTGCTCTAAAATTTGATGGTGAACAGGTTGTCGTAAGCCCACAGTTGCTTTTTCAGAAACTAATTACTGCTGCTGACGGAATTTTTGATGATTTATCTGCAATATTTTCTTATTTTCTTATTTTCCCTTCTTCGATATTCGACAGCTCTGGTTCAATGAGAACAGCTCTGAAACCGCCCCTTGCTGAAGCAATTTGGTCACTTGGAGATTGTTCTGCCCCACAGCTACCATAATCAATTGATGCACAGTATGTTTTGGATGGCGGGTCATTGCTTCATCGGATTCCTTGGCCTCGAAATTGTACTGTCATTGTCTTTGATGGTTATACATCAGGACCAACCACTAAAGATGCAGCACATCTACGAAGATCGAGAGGAGTAGTGGGTACCAAAGTTTTGTTTTCGGACAATACGCCATGTTCTACTAAAAAGGATCATTTCTTATCCAATGGTGTGAATAAGCAAACGTTCATTGATCTTTTATCTAAACATCTCGAGGAAAGTGGGTGTAAAACTGTTCACTCAGATAGAGATGCTGATGTTCTGATTGTTAAAACTGCGGTACAGTGCTCCATGGTTTCCCCTACTGTCCTGCGTCCCCCTTTGCTTCTATGCTAATATGGATGCACAAGATCTTTTCTTTAAATCAGAAACAAAAACAACACAAGCAGTAAAAATTTGGAACATAACATATATGAAAAAGCAACCAATCACCCATTCGGTTATCTCTTAATTGATTTAAATCCATTTACCGAGTCAGTTGAGAACTAAGATCTTACCGGGTGAGGAAATGATAATATTTCTATCTCAATAGTGCATTATTTACAAAATCATTCCTCCTTTCTCAATTTGTTAGTGAACACATCATCTCTTCAGAGAAGAAACATATTAATTTCTCTAACGAATAAACAATTTCACATTTTAATTGATATAATTTATAATATGTGCGCAGGCAACGTAGAGGTGAACAGTAAGGATTTAAAGAGACAAAAACATTATAAATATCGCATTATGAATGTACTCGACAAGCGACTAACACGTCAATAAAGAGTAAATTATTTAATTGAATTAAAAAACATTCTTGTAAAGTTTATTAAACTTTTACCTATTGAAATATGGCAAGGGAATTGATATTAATTCCAAAACTAAAATATGCAAAATTGAAAAAAAGAATGGATGATGAATTTCCAAATCATCAATCGGAACAACTTCATCCAACAAACGGTTGCTGATAATATTAATGTGGAAATGATTGAGGATCGGAAAGACGAAGGAAAGATGTTAAGTATACTTTTATCAATGTTGAATAAAAAATATCATAACAAACCGACGACTCTTTACAATCAACTACGGGGAATGAATAGCGATATGTTTCATTGGAATTTTAATGGAGAAATTGTCATCAAAGGGAATCTCATTTCCACATCCAATATTGTTGATCTTCGATTGCCCTTACGTTAAATCTCTCTGGGATCAACTGACGACAACTATATATTAATAAAAACACAAGCTTCTATATGGACAATTTAACTTTGGAAAGTGTTATGCTTGGTACCCTTTCTCTAAATATACCCCTAAATTGGCTTCTCCTATATACAAAATTTTTCATTTATAGGTCAAGAATTTATCAACTAAAACCAATTGTCACAGCTTTAATAAACTATCTCCACGATAATATTACAGTAGAACAGTATCTCCAAATGAAAAAGAATAATGACATTTTAAATGACAATTGGGACTTTTTATTTGAAATTTTGCTTGAATTAAAACATAACATTAAAAAAACTTAATTAAAAGATTTGTGAAGTATAAGAAGGTGTGACATGCATCTATCCTTTCATCTTTCCTATACCGATCACTTACTCCCTTTTTCCTCTTGTTTTCTTCTATCCACTATTACCCTAATATACATATAGACTTTTATGTTTACAAATGATATATTATGTAATTTGTGACATCTTTTTGAATGTTACTGCTGAAATAAAAGTTCTATATTAGTATATAAAACAAACAAAAAAGAAAACACAATATTGTTGATCTCATATTGGGCGCTGTTTTACCATTTAAAAGGGAGCCAACGGGTTACATCAGACAGGTCTATGTAAGGGATAGAGGCCGAAAACTGTCTATTATGTTAGAGAGAGGACGGTTTGTGAGGGGCGTTAGCCCCGAACACTGTTCTCTCTCTAACATAATAGACAGTTTGAGGACTCTATCTTACTTAAATAATAGCCCTACAAAGTTAAACTAATTGTAATCAACACAACTCATTGATTGGTTAATAGTTATGTGGGTTCAGATTGTGATTTAGACTGTGGCAAGCATACTCTGCAGGTGTCTTCTACACACAATGTATTCATCAAGTGAAAACGATATATTTATAATTCAATCCACCCCAAGTCAAGCCAATGGATAATATTTAGTATGAACAATCCAATTTTCAAATACGGAGAGACCTATTTTATGATATTTTATCTGATGATAACAAAGTAAGAGCAAAAAGAAGATGAAAATAAGGATATATATCGAATTCTAATGCCACAACAATTAGGTTTAACAATGGACACTTTTTAAAAAATAATGGACATTTAGTGAACAATTTTCATGAAATAGTGGACAGTCAGTGAGTAGTTCAAACAACACTCATACATTCTACTAGAGAATGGATAAATACAACAAAGGATGACGTCATAGTTCAAGGTAATAGCTTAGAATTTATTAATAATATAAAACCCAGGGAAATTTCTGTTCCATATCAATTTACTTTTAACAAAAATGAGCATTCTGCTATCAATGCAGAAGTTTCAAAATTACTTACAATGAATGTTGTAAGACAAATTGATTTTAATAAGTTATGTTTTATTTCACCGATTTTCCTGGGACCTAAATCAAATGGTGAGTATCGTATGATTCTAAACTTAGAAGGAATTAAATCCATATCATCATTTTAAAATGGATACTTTCGAAAGTTCATTGAAATTGGTAAAACAGAATTCACTGTAAAGTATTGACCTGCGGCACGCTTATTATTCAGTTCCAATATTGGAATGTGATCAAAAATATCTTCAATTTGTTTGGGGAGGAAAACTGTACCAATATACCTGTTTAGCTCAAGGTCTGTATAGTGCTCCTAGATTGTTCACTAAATTGTTAAAGCCAGTCTATTCAACTTTGCATAGAGCCGGACATAATCCTCGGGATATATAGATGATTCACTTCTCATTGGTGATAGTGTTTCTGAATGTTAATGCCATTCAAGCTTACGGAAGGTTTGGGCTTCATTATAAATTATGAGAAGTCTGTTTTAAAGTCAACTACTAGAATTGTTAATTTAGGCAATGTGATTGACTCTGTTACTATGACATTTACTTTGACCCTTGAGAGAGTTTCTAAAATAGTAAATGGAGCTATATTCTATAGAAAGGTCAAAAATTTGCAATGTTGCTTGTGTCATAGGCTTGATGGTTGCTAGTTTTTCTGCAGTTCAGTCTGGACCTTTGTATCACAGTCATCTTGAAACAGCCAAAATTCTTGCTTTAAAACAAAATGGAAATAATTTTGATGCCAACATGATGATTTCTGCGTCAATGAAACTGGGATTGTCTTGGTGGATTCACAATGTACATTCCCAGTTCAGGTTAATTAATCATGGTATGGTTGACATTACCATTTATACAGATGCAAGCTTACATGGATGGGCTGCAGTTTGCAATGGTGTGAGCATGATGGGTATTTGGAATGAGCAGGAAAAGGCATTCCATATAAACCATCTTGTGTTATTGGCCTGTTATTATGCTATGCAATGCTGTACAAGTTTAGATGGCAAACATTTCAAAATTCTTACAGACATCACTACAGCCGTATGTAACATGAATAACATGGGTGGTGTCAGGTCAGAAGCCTGCAAAAGTGTTGCTTTTGACATATGGCAGCATTGCATCCAGAGAAATATCTGGTTGTCCGCATCTCACATTGCTGGATCTAACAATTGTGAAGCAGATTCTCGCCAATTCAATTTAAAGTCTGAATGGGAGTTGAATAGGGGAGTTCTTGACATTAGCTCCAGACAGGAGATAATCTGAATATTTGTTTAGAGTGAAGTCATGGGAGTCCAGTAATGGATATTTACGATATAGAATTTAAAAAGTAAACGAGATTTACCTTGGTTAAAGTTGAAGTTTGATTGTAATTCTATGAGTGAATAGAATCCATGGAGAGCTCACGTGCCACGCCCAATCCCACCCAACTTGTGAGCATTTTATTCCTCTTTGAAATATTGAATTTTATTTCATTTGTTAAAAGTATACTTTAAAGGCTGATTTTCGGACATGCGCAGTACTATCTCATGTGAGCTCTTCGTGGATTCTATTCACTCATAGAATTACAATCAAACTTCAACTTTAACCAAGGTAAGTCTCATTTAATTTTTAAAATTTTACTGAATTCATTATTTTCTGTTTCATTATCATTTCTTCAATTTCGCTCAATTCTTGATTCTATGATAAAAGTAAATTCCATTTTTATTTAAGTATTTTATTCATTTTTCTTATGTTTACTTTTTTCCTGTTTAATTCTAAATTAACTTACAAGATTTTGCTGTTGTAAAATAATTTCTTTTTCTATTTTCTCAACATTGGTTGATTGAATCATTTCAATGTAGTTTATCACATCTACTTCTTTGCTTGTCCCATCTCCAAAGCTAATGAGGATCGAGAAATCATCAGATCTATTTCTTGAAATATCTTCCGATTTGATATCCATTACGACGAACGTCCAATTGATGAATGAAAAAAAAATTTTTTTTCTCTTTATTTTCAAATACATTTTTAACATGTGAACATGATATGTCCAAAATCAAGATGTTATCAACTAGAGAAATAAATATGAAAGGGTGGACTTCTTGTAATAATATAGTAATTACATGTACGATAAAATGATAGAAGCGTAGGAAAAAAAACGAGATTGAAAAATAAATTTCCTCGATATAAATCAACTACATATTTTTACGGAAGCTCAAATACGACATGCTTTTTGATTTCTGAATTTCGACTTTAAAAAAATATGAATGAATTAAAATGAATTTTAAATTTTTCCTTTGAATTTTTATTTTATCATTTCGACTTTATAAAAACTCTTTTGACGTGTTTTCTCGCAGTTTTGATTACACCAGTCACAAAAACAGAAAATAAAGTCAAAAGTATTTTCACAAATTCGAAATAAAAAATTAAAAATCAAAAGTCAAAATGAAAAAAAAAAAAATTTCGAAAAGAAAATTTGAAATTCAAAAGTTTTTTTTAAAAGTCGAAATGAAAAAAAAAATTCGAAAAAAAAATTGAAATTCGAAAAGAAAAGAAAATATGGAATTCAAAAGTATTTTTTACAAAGTAAAAATGAAAAATAAAAATGCGAAAAAAAAATTTAAAAGTCAAAAGTATTTTTTCAAAATTCAAAATTCAAAAATCAAAAAGCATGTCGTATTTGAGCTTCTGTATATTTAGAATTTAAAATAAAAATCTTTACTAAACTTTATCTTTTTTTCCAAGTGTTATTATAATTTTTTATTTTATTTGTATTATTAATGTTCTTGATCTACATCCAATGAAAACAATTTCAATTTCCATAAAATAAAAAAGTTAGTCTAAGAAGATCAAATCGAGTATAAGGAAAAGGGAAAAAGACCTGAAAGATATCATTATTAAAGTTTTTCACATATTCATTCGAAATTCAATCTAAGATAAAAAAAAAAAATTATCTTTATAAATTAGTGAAAAGTATTTTCATCTTTTTGTTCAAATTAATATGTGTTATAATTTTTTTAAATTGGTTTATAGAAGAAAATACAAAAAAGAAAAGAAAAGAAAAAAATAGAAGAAGATGGTTTTTAGACAACACACAGTAAAAGTGCTTTACACAAATCTCACCCAGGTTTAGTAAATAATTGAGTGTTATTTATAAAATTGTGCATAATATCAGATTAGAATACAAAGACAACTTTGGTAAGGAAATTACAATATATGTTCAAAAAGTGATAATTTTTAACAATAGATGATAGCTATGTTCAGTAAACTGTGACCTAATTTAAAAGCTTCACACCTGAGTTATACTATACACCTGTGATACTGGTCACTGACACTGTAACAGCAACTAACCAGTAGCAGTAGTAGACTATGCACATAACAATAACAATGACATCTTTTGAGAAAAAAAATAGAACAGGACAAATAAAGACTTATAGAAAACTCCACCCCATCTGAATCAGATATTGGAAATACCACAATGGACCCAAGGACTTGCAAGAATTTACTGACATCATTACCAGTCTCGAGGATAAAATGGACTCTGATTACAAAGGCTGATTTAAAAACATTGATGACTGACATGGCTGACACAGTGTTTAAGCAGATTAAAGAGTCCGTTAGAGCAGACATTACCCATATTGCACAGATGACAAATGAAAACATAGAGCGAACAGACAAAAACTATCAACACTTATCACAACTCGAGACCGAAAAAACGAAAATGAAATCTGAGATAAGTAATCTTAAAAAAAATAATCGCTATAATACATGCTCGTTCGAATGATGGCGTCAAAATGGCAAATCACAACGAACTATACAGTCGAAAAACAAATTAATGTCAAAATTCTGAATCTTGCTCATAATGATGGTGAAGATCTCACAACCACTGTTCTGAAAACATTGCAGAGCATAACTGGAGTTGCAGTAACCACTACTGATATAACCGCTATTCATAGGCAACCCTCTAGATACGCAGACAAACCCAAGCCTCTTATAATAAAATATATATAAAAGGAATTGTCTGTGTATGTGTGTGTGTCTTTTCTGTGGAGGGGGATATGGAAAAAATCATTGTCATCTGTTATTCTGGACTAATGAATATATAAATAAAAAAAAAATAAAAAAATGAGAGAAAAGACTGTGTTCGACTTAATAAAAAAATAAAAATGGAAAAACCTGAACGGGGAATCGAACACCCGACTTCAGAGTTGAAGAGTATTAGGTTGCCGAGCCATCGCCAAACTCGCCAGGCCACCGAGACCTCCGTAAACGTCTTAGGGTTAGGTAGTCTAACCCTAAGTCTCTTACCGAGCTGGCGGAAAATTATATATCAAAGTCAAACAGTATACGCTCAGGAAGGGCTATAGCTGGTTCAAAGATATGGTTTCCGCAAACTAAACGAAAGAGGTCATCATGCCTCTTGGTGCGGCCAAGATGGCAATGCACCGGATATAAATTTGCTTATCAAAGACAATACGGTGAGATTAAGTGCTAATGGTTTAACAAAATTTAAAGTTGCTGAAATTGTTAAACTTGTTGAAGATGAACAGATGAACTTGGAGTTGAGTTGTGTTCCGGGGAGAGGATTTTTCTACGTAACGCTGATAAACAATGATGTGGCACAATCACAAGTGGTTTGATTTGTGGAGCGAATGGGTTTTCTTGTAATTTTGTGAATTTACGTATCAAAATTGTGTCTCTCATGAACATTCCTGTTTATATTTCTGATGCTGCTATAGAGTAAAAACCTTATGGTTGGGGTGTGAAGCCGGTTTCACCAATATCAAGAAGATCTTTTGAGTTTAATGGTAGAATTTACACCAAATGTTCCAAGTTAACCATATGCAACTGGCTTTAATGGTGTATCCTATCCTGTAAAACACGATGACCAAGAAAAGGTTTGTTTTCTGTGTCTGAAATCTGATCATGTGTTAGCAAATTGTCCTTACTTTAAGTGTTTTAGGTGCTCAAAACAAGGTCATGGCAAAAGATCTTGTGAAGCAATCTTTTGCAAAATTTGTAGAAAATATGATTGGCAGTGTAATTGTCTTGTCGTCAACTTTGTTTGCTGATGCAAGTGTAGTAAAAAATGGTGAAAATGTTTGAGATTCTGATGACAATGACAACATAGATGTGGGTGTTTCTAAGAAAACTGATGCTATTTCTGTTAAGATTGGTGGCAATGTTGGTAATATTGACACTATTTCTGATAAAAATGATGGTAATTGTGACACAATTGTTGTGAATAGCAATTCTGAGAATTTTGATGTTAAGTCTGACATTGCAAATGGTGTTAATGGTAAATCTGTTGCCAGTGTTGACATTAACAATACAACATGTAGTATTGCTAAAAATACTACTGTTAAGGGTGGAAAAAACTCTGAAAGTACACAAAATACAATTTGTGATAAATCTTTTAATAAAAATGATAATTTTATCTCTATAGCTAGTGAGAATGTTACTTCTGATCCAGATGAAAGTGGTTCAAATAATGTTACTATGGAATATTCCGTTTCTTTTGAAACCACTGACTATGAAGCTGGCAGTGTAAGTGATGATATTTTTAAAGGTGAAATGGAGACTGTTACTAGAACTGATGGAAAAATATGTGATGATAATAAACTTTTAGGGAAGCAGCATCGAAGAAGAATTTTGGTCACGGGTCCGTCCAAGAGTGCAGTTCTTAAATGTTCAAAAGAGCGCTCTTTTAAAAAGGTAAATCAAAAATCAGCGATGAAAGGTTGAAAAAAATTAAGTGGCAATACGCAATCCTTGACCTCTAAATAATGTTTTTAGTGTTGTATATAAAACTATTCCTTCTCAACTGTCTAATAATGGTTAAGATAGCTACTTTAAATGTTAATGGCTTTAACAGTATTTCTAAATTTAATGATTTGATAGAAAGTTGTCATGTTAAAAATTTAGATATAATATATATACAGGAAACGCATTGGACAGATATTTTCATAGAATCATACAAGCACTGGTGAACTTTTCTATTCCAACTGCTCTGATGGCTTTAAAGGTTGTGCAATTCTTATTTCAAAACGTTTTGCAAGACAAAGCAGGTTGAATTTTTGAATGTAATATATCTTTTGATTCTTTTGATACTTTTAATATTGTATGTATCCAAATGCCACCCAGGAACGTTTGATGTTTTTTGATAGTGTATCGAACCATTTAGATAGAACTATGTTGTTTGTGGAAAATTTGAATGATGTTTGCTGTTCGTATTCGGATAGGTCGCAAAATATGTCAGCTTATGGTCGTGTGTCCGATCTGCTGCCCAGTTTTATTTTAAATAATAATCTATATGACGTTTGGAGACGTAAAAACCCAGACAAGAGGGAGTTCACGCATCAACAAGTATTTAAAAGTGGTCAAGACTAGATTATATACTAGTTACGTCCCATTTATTAAATTGTATATCATATTATTTTATTACACATACCTCACTCAGTGATCTTAGTTTGGAACAGGCCTTTTTAACTTTGGTTTGGGGTTGGGATCTTTAACAATTTATATTTAAAAGATCTTAATTTTTGTAATAAGATCAAAGCGGATGCAAATTCAGAATTAAAAAATGATTTATATGTTAATGGTGGGAAAACTTGAAATATAAGCTAAAACAAATTGGTATTCTTCATGCTCAAAGTGAGCGGAAAAAAACTGAATTTTGGAATTTGCAAACAGCTTTGAAATATCATTATACTAGGGCGAGCAAGAATCTTAAGTATGATTTTACTCCTATTTTTGACTTAAGAGAGGAACTCAAGAAATATGAAATTTTTAAATGTAATGGGGCAATTTTGAGATCAAAAGCAGACATAATGGTTGAAAGTGATAAAAATTCTAAACTTAGAAAATTTGAAGCAGGAATCACATGTTATAAAATCTCTTAAACCGTCAGAAGGCTACTATGTTTCTGATATTGTTGATATATTACATGAATCTGCTAAATTTTATAGTAAACTTTATTCATGTGAAGATATGAGCTTACAAGACCAAAATATTTTATTCGATTTAATTGTTAAGAATATTGATGAAAATGAACAATTATTTGTGATGGCGATATATCAATTAAAAATCTGCATAATTCATTAAAGGGCATGAAAAGGGGCAAATCACCTGGTCCAGATGGTCTCACTGTTGAATTCATTTTGCATTTCTTGGATATTTTATCTGTTCCATATTTTAATGCCATTCGCGCAATTCAGAAATCTGGATCTTTGAGCAAGTCTATGCAACGAGGCAATATGTCTTTGTTTTATAAAAACAGGGGAGATAAATGTTATCTTAAAAATTGGAGGCCAATAAGTCTACTAAATGTAGACTACAAAATTTTCTCTAGGTTGTTAGCCCTATGGTTAAAAAATCAGTTATGTCCCCTGAACAAACTTGTTCCATACCTGGACGGGACATAGCTCAAAATGTCTCTAATATGAGAGACATCATAAGTTTTGCCGAACTTGATGATTTGCCCCTTTATATTTTAAGTTTGGACGCTGAAAAAGCTTTTAATAGAGTTTCCTTGCCTTATTTATATATGGTCGTTTTGGCTTTGGAGAAAAGTTGATAAAAAATATCAAAATTATATACGGTATACGGAGTTCTATTTAGATCAATGGACATGTTTCTTCGCCATTTTTTATAACTCGTTCTGTTAGACAAGGTTGTCCGATTTCAGCACTTTTGTATGTTCTCACAGTGGAACCCCTGAACCTGTTAATTAAGTCAAAACCAGATATCACACTCCTGAATATTCCTGGTTCTGACCAGCAAGCTGTTATTTTTCAACACGCTGATGACACCAATCTTATTTTAAGTGATGTTAATTCTATTAAGTCTGCTTTATCGACAGTATCTGTTTATTGTTCGGCATCAGGTGCCAAGATAAATGCCGAAAAGTCTGTAATTATGTTAGGCGGTAGTGCAACTATTAAGCATGATGATAACATCCCAGTGAAAGTGATTAAAGGAGCTTCCAGATTTTTGGGAATCTATCTTGGCACTGATGCAAAAGAATGCGAACGTTTAAACTGGGAAACTAAAGTCAATAAAATCCAGAAAGTTTTAAATATGTGGCGTCAATGACAACTTAATCTTATTGGTAAGGTTTTAATCGTAAATTCTTTTTGTTTAAGTGTTTTATGGTATTCCCTGAGAGTTTTAGATATGCCTGTTTGGGCTTTAGATAAGATTAACAAGTCTATTAAGGATTTTATATTGGATGGAAAGCCAGCATTAGTTAGCTATTTTACATTAATAGGTGATCTATCTAAGGGCGGATTAAATCTTACTGACATTAAATCTAAAGAAAATGCTTTTGGAATTGTTTGGATGTCAAAATATTTACAATGTTCAACCGATTCAGTGTGGAAATATTTAATGATATATTTTTAAATCAATATAATGGACTTCTATGTTCTTTTGAGTTACTTTTATTAAATACTCTGATAATAATTTGAAGAAGGTACCACCATTTAATCAAAGTGTACTTAAGGCATGGATTATTTTTTGTAATGGAACGAGATCATTAACACATTCTTATTCAAATGTTTTAAATCAGCCAATATTTGATAATCTAAACATAGTTAGTAATGGTCATTCATTATTTTTTCAAAATTTTGTTGACGCAGGAATAATAAAAATTTACGATATATGTGTCAAAAAAGGCTTTTTGTCATCTGATGACATTTTCGAGAGTGTTAAGGATCATGTACACAATTCCTCCCAGACAAGAGTTTCGACACAGTATGACACCTTTATTAAAGCACTTCCTGCCATATAGGTGACAAAATTTAGAATGAAACATGACATCATATTTCATGAAATTGATAGTAAATATAACATTGATGATGAAACTGAAATTGATTTGTTGTTTAAAGCAGCGAGTTTTCAAAACTTCGTGATTAGAGTTTTGGGAAACATGTTAGATTGTAGATTTTAAGTTAATTTGGTGTAATATTTCCAATTTTTTTAAGTCTGTTGAAAATATTGATATTGATTATAAAATTGTTCATAATGTCTGTCACAATATTGTATAATATTATAAATAAAAGTTAATATTGGTCTTAGTTTTGTTTCTTAAGACATGGAAAATAGGGACTACCTGAGAGACTGAAAGTGTGAGACTGAATGTATGCACGTGGAGTTGGTGCACGTGTTATAAAAAGTATAAAAGAGGTGAATGTTTGATACTTGAATGTTGTCTCTACATATGTTGTCGGTAACATCTGTAATATGTAACATTTAATAGTTGGCTGTAATCATTGTTGATGTGTACCTGGGACGGCATCCGGGTGACCTTTTAAAGATGATCACTGTGTAACCTGATATGACTAAGCGTTTGTTCCCGTTTATACGTTTGTTCTGTTTATACGTTTGTTCCGTTTATACGTTTACGTTTGTTCCTGTTTATACGTTTGTTCCTGGTTAAACGTTTGTTCCTGTTTTAGGTGTTATACAAATGGTTGTTTGATGTCGGTTATTGTGTTTCGATAGCCCATATGTGGGTTCACCGTATATAACCTGTTATGTGTAGTAATTTTGCGTGTCTTAATTAGTAACGTTTAGTGTTTCAGTGATGTGGTCAATGTACTAACGTGGAGCTGATTGGAGAATAGATTAATTATTTGTGAATTCCTGTAAGATCCTGTATAAAGTGTTAAGAGATGGTACAACGTTCCCGGGTCGCGTCGTATTCACATTGTTACGGGTTAATATTTAATCTCAACATTAATTGTTTTGTAATAAATTTATATAAATCATCTTTGTGGTTTAATGTATGAGAGAACACAAACTAACCCTAGAACCTACTTTGTGACAATGTCATTTGGACTAATGAAAAACTTTTCAAAATTGGTATCAGTGAAACCCTTTCTGTGATATTTGTAATGAGTGTAAAATTGAATCAATGAGTCATATGTTTTTAAAATGTGCCAATATACAAGATCTACGTATTTTTATCATGACTTTATTGCCCATTTATTTCCAAACGACTGGTTTTACGATAACGGATTTTGATAATTGGTTTCTTTTTGGTTATCCAAAACGAAAAGAATTAGACAATTTATTCCTAATTTTGCTATTTTCGTTTGCACGAATGTCCATCATTAAACGCCGTTTATTTTTCTATGAAGAACACAAAGATTTGAATTTACTAAAATTGTTCTTAACACTTTTACAAAATCATTTTAATGAATAATCTGTGATATTAATACTTTTATATTTTTTTAGTTCTTAAGATTTTAACCTGACTTTGTGCAATTGTTATTATTGTTTTACATGAATAAAAGATTAAAAAAAAAGCCTAATCCAGTGTCGGTAATTATTTTTCTCTATGATAGAAATGAGAGAAAAGACAGTGTTCGACTTAATAAAAAAATAAAAATGGAAAAATCTTGAGTGGGGAATCGAACACTTGACCTCAAAGTTGCCGAGCAAAAGTTTGAAGAGCCATCGCCAAACCCGCCAAGCCACCGAGACCTCCGTAAACGTCTAAGGGTTAGCTAATTGGAGGTTTAACCCTAAGTCTTTTACCGAGCTGGCGGAAAACTGTATATCAATGTCAAACAGTATTAGCTCAAGAAGGGCTATAGCTGGTTCAAAGATATTGTTTTCGCATATCCAACGAAAGAGGCAATGGTAGCGCATCTTCACCACACGAATTGGTGTAGGAAATATTGAAATTGGAGGGCCTCCATGGTCCAATCACAATCCATACGCTACTCGCTAGTGGCTCCGATGGGGTTAATATGCAGTCAAAGCCGATTAGGGTTAGCTATGCACAGCCTAATCTAGTGTCGGTAATTCTTTTCTCTATGATAGAAATGAGAGAAAAGACAGTGTTCGACTTAATAAAAAAAATGGAAAAATCTTGAGTGGGGAATCGAACATCCGACCTCAAAGTTGCCGAGCAAAAGGTTGCCGAGCCATCACCAGACCCGCCAGGTCACCGAGACCTCTGTAAGCGTCTTAGGGTTAGCTAGTTGGGGGTATTAGCTCAGGAAGGGCTATAGCTGGTTCAAAGATATGGTTTCCGCATATCAAACGAAAGAGGCCATCGTGGCGCATCTTCATCGCACGAATTGGTGTAGGAAACATTGAATTGGAGGGCTTCCATGGTCCAAAAACAATCCATACGCTACTCGCTAGTGTCTCCGAAAGGGTTAATAAGCAGTCAAAGCCAATTAGGGTTCGACTTTATAAAAAAAATGAAAATGGAAAAATCTTGAGTGGGGAATCGAACACCCGACCTCAAAGTTGCCTTTACGCCGTGGCTATAATCCACAGAATCCACAGATTCTTTTAAAAAAGCAGTCCTCTGGTATAAATGATGTCGAGAATTAGATACATATGTAAATAACAAACGAACCTGGCCCAATGATGTTTACAAACGAAGCATTAGCCTGCTCCCCGACGAGCAACTCGCATAGTAGCCTACGGCTAAAAGTAGGTCGACAACATTCGCCATCTCTCGGTGGCCAGTCGTACCCGCGGACATAATATATGTCACGCCAAACGTGCAAATTTGCACACCGACTCTCAACAGGCGGGCATAGTTTTGGTTTTGAATGCCGGGGAAAAGGGCGTCCGACTTAGAGTCAATCTGATTAGGACGCCCTTTTTCCCAGCACTCAAATATCAAAACCGTGCCCACCTTTGCACGTTCTGCGTGCCATATATTATGTCCGTGGGTACCACTGGCCACCGAAACTTTAAGACCTAACCGTAACAACCGTAATGACGGGCCTTTGCCTATTATTTATTAGACTGGTGTCCAGTCTTCTCCATAAATTGGTCAGTCTTCTCCATAAATTGGTCAGTCTTCTTAAAAAAAAAAAAAAAAAAAAAAAAAACTCACTAAAAAAAACTTATTTCTAGGATACAAGTTTACTCAATTTTTTTTTTTTTTTTTTTTTTTTTTTAAATCATAAATAGAAGAGACTGGTCCAGTCTAATTATTTATGTATAGTTTGTTATTTACATAGGTATCTAGTTCTCGACATCAGGTAAACTACGGGACTGCTTTTTTCTTTTTTTAAATCCGCGGATAATAGTCAAGGCGTTACTAAAAGACGGCTCTCCGTGAAATCCGTCTTTTAGTAAACCGTAGAGACCTGCTTTTTTAAAATCGGCGGATAATCCGCGGAATCCGTCTTTTATTAACGCCGGTCATGACATTAATAAAAGACGGATTCCGCGGAATCCGTGTTTTATTGATGCCCCAATTTTAGGCACTATTTATGTTACCCTACAAAATGAGCGATAAAGGAGAGGTGTAGGCCTATGTAGCATTTGAATTAAACTTTTTCATATACATAGTACTGCCATACGCAAGTGGGGCAACACTCTTAGAATGTATTCGTCTACGTCTAATATTTGTGTTTGATTTGGTTAAAAAAAAGTATGCATCACACACTTTATCAATTTTCAAAAGGCAAAAAAACTTTATTCGGAATTTTTGAAAAAAAAAATAAGCAAGAGATGAATCAGTTCTTTTTCATAAAATAGCATCTGAGTAACCAACGCAGAGTAACACAGAATAACACGAGGTAATATGAAGATTTGTGCTCCAACAAAATCCCATTTTGGTTTATTCATCTTTACATCACCATTTCCACAACTTCATGTATCTTGACCAACGTAAAATAAACAAGACAAAGTGTCATTAGGCCTATACCAGATACCGAGTATAGGTCGAAATTGGTAATCGAAAATGGATTTCTAAGATAAAGAAAATACATAAAACAGCAAAAGTAGCAAATGTCTATTCTAAAATTGAAAAAAAAGATTTATTACGACGGAATGTGGTGGGGATATATAAAATTCCAGTATTAGAGAGTTAAGGACGCTGTGGGGCCCTGATGACTGTCGAGACCTCGATGAGAAAAAACTTCCAACTTTATCTCATTTCATCGTTACAATATAAAAACCATACCACCTTTAATTCCACCTTTATGCTTCTTGAGAGAACTAATCAATATATGAACCTTAATAGCTTTTGAATGATTATTATGTAATATATGTTAATGTAAATTATTTATATTTGTTATTGGGTTAATCATAAATACGCATTGAAGTTGTGTAAATTGTCGTGTCTACCCTTGTCCGTCAACATCATTTCTAAAAATGTCCCTGAAAATAATTAGAACCTTTCACAATCCAAGATTTGAATCTCTAACGTCCCTACGATTAGTCTATGTATGACCATACCAAGTTTGAGTTAAATCCGTACTCGGAAGTAGGGGAAATTTTTGGCTGGTCAGCAACTCCAAAGGTCTGATAAACCTAGCATGAAACCTAATGCATTAGAGTTTTAGCTTCTGCAGCTGAGTCGTCCTGATGATTTAAATTATGGTATACAATGACAAATTTGACAGATTGACGAAACTGGACAGTTTAAAGTAATTTATAATATCTTAAAGGGTTAGAATATCACGATTTTGTTAAACTGTTTTTATCAATTTTAAAAATAAATCTTTTGTTCGTTGTTTGAAAAAAAGTTTGTTTTCGTCCAAGTTTAATAAATAATTTTGTAAATTATTGTTTTAATTCTTGTGATCCTGTCTATGTTGGTTTGAGGAAATAGATGAAATTGTTAAAAAGGTTGGCGACAGTTCGTATAATAATCTATATTTATTCGCACCATCTGAAATGAACAACTAAAAAAAAAAACACGTAACACATTTACAATACAAATACCATCAAATAAAAATTATTTTAAACATATTTAGTTTTATGATCATTAATGTTATTTACAAATGGGATATTTAAGTGAAATGATATCTAGATTTTCATAAGAAGTTGAATCACTACCATAAAGTGCAAGCTTGGCACATAATTATTCTTGTGCAAATATTGTCACCCCTCTTAATAAAACAACAACAACAACAACAAAAATTCAGAAAGCGTTTATTAAGTTGAACATTAATTTTCCGATCAAGGGATAGCAAATGTATCAAATTATTATCAGTGTGGAATGACACTTTGAGAAGTTGTCGAATATACATTTTCCTCAGAAATAATTAAAGTATTTTATTAGTTTAAACAATATTTATTTCAGTAGAGTTATGCATAATATGTACATTTACAAATAACAAACTCTAGCCAATCCAGAAACAAGTGGGGCTCATATTAATCCGTCTCGGCTGAATTTTATATTATACAAACATTAAGCAAATTTACATGAAATAATACAGTAAATGTGTTAAATATGTTGAAATTTGTGTTTACTGGTAGATCATTATTTCCAAATAAGAGAGATGTTATGGATTTGTGTGCAGGAGGAAGAATGTCAATAGTTCGGTTTCTTATCAGAGTGTATACTTTTATTCTCATAAGAGAAAGACCCCACAGCTGGCTACCATACACAGGGACATAATTTTTTTTTAACAAACGATGTTTTGTTTTCGAGTGGGTATGTTTGAAACAAGAAATAGTTATAACAAATTTTGTAATAATCTCGTTAATACATGTTTTATTTCAATGGGTTTTCTATTGTGGCTAAATAATTCGAGTTTACTTTTATCAGCATTAAGATTTACTTGGTACTCTTTTATATCATATCTAAGACTGCAGTTTTCCCTTAATTCTAGTCCATTTCAAGACGACATAGAAACTGTATGTAAAACGGAAATCATTTGAACTTCCATAATTAGTTTGTTCGTAAAAAATCTGACTAATTAGTTAATTAATTAAGATCTTCATTAAATCGACATTGATGAAATAGATTGGCGATGATCTCAATTAAAACATCAACATATTAATGATTAAAGATTAAATAAAATACATATTTTATAACCGACAAAGTCAAATCGTTTCCTATGATATCACCGACAACTTACATATCAGCTAGCAAATATGTCAAAATTTTGATAGGTGACGGCGTTAATTAAGAAGGGACATGTCAATTAAAATATCAAAGAGATTAACGTTCTTGCTTAAGACTTTTTTAATTAAAAAAAAAAAAACAATTTCAACGCCTAGACAATTAAATTAAAAAGTTAATAAATTTAAAATTCGAACTTAATATTAAATAAATCAACTGTCCATTTTTATATGCCCAAATGAATATGTGGACGTACATTGTCGTCGCCCCTGACCGTCGGTCTGTCAGCCCGCCGGTCCGTCCGTCAACATTTGTTGTAGACACTATAGAAGCTACAATTTTCAATTGATTTATATAAAACTTAGTGTGAGCATTAGAATTGATAAGACGGCGGTCATGTTCGATTTTGGCAATTTTTCTATGAACGGTTTTTTAATTATTGCCCCTGCCTCAATATTTGTTGTAGACACAATAAAAGCTGCAATTTTCACTGGGTTTTAATGAAACTTGGTGTGAGCATTGGAATTGATAAGTCGGAGGTCAAGTTCGAATTTGAAGATTTTTCGATGAACAGTTTTTGAGTTATTGCCCTTGGCTTAGTTATATCACGTCAAAATTTATTGTTGATGCGATAGAAGCTACAATTTTCAATAGATTTGATGAAACTTGGTATGAGCATTAGAATTGATAAGGCGGTGGTCAGGTTTAGAATTTGACGTTTTTACGATGAATAGTTTATGAGTAATTGCCCTTGACTAAGTAAAATTGTGTAAAAATTCATTTGTTGTAGACACTATAGAAGCTTCAATTTTCTGTCGATTTTAATGAAACTTGGTATGAGCACAGTTTTTGAGTTAATGTCCCTGCCTCTATATTTGTTGTAGACACAATAGAAGCTACAATTTTCAATGGATTTTAATAAAACTTGGTGTCAGCATTGGAATTGATAAGACGGCGGTTAGGTTCGAATTTGAAGATTTTTCGATGAACGGTTTTTGAGTTATTGCCCTTCACTTATAAAAATTGCATCAAAAGTTTATTGTGGGTGCAATAGAGGCCACAATTTTCAATGGATTTTGATAAATCGGGAGTCATACAAATGAATTTTGAGTTTTTCCCCTTGACTAAGTAAAATTGCGTGGATGAAAAAGAAGCTACAATTTTTTTTATTAGATTTGATGAAACTTGGTATGAGTATTGAAATAGAAAAGATGGTGGTCAAGTTTGAATTTGACGATTTTCCATGAACAGTTTTTGAGTCTTTGCCCTTGACTTCAATATTCAGTGAATAATTTTTTAGTTTTGCTCAATTTATCATTCAAATTCAATGCTGCCAGTGGGCGTATGTTACCTTGCCTGGCAAGCTATATTTATATCCTGGCTTCATCTATGACCATTAGGCATTCCATGGCAGTTTCCTGAAGAAATTTAAGGATGACCAACATTTTGAAATTTTAATCTTGGTTAAAATGTATCTTTGTACTTACCGGGTGTCAGAAGTCCTTTATAACTTGTTAAATCCATTAAACTCAGCAACTTAGTAATTACTTATTTTGATGTTATTGTGTTATAATGCAATAAATTTATATTCTGTAGTCATCGCACCAGATGAATTCTTGGTATACTCATAGTGACAAATTTGGGACTTTCTTTTGATAATTTTGTGTCAATTCTAACATATGTTGTATTCCTATACGGTTTCTGTTTCTGCCGAATAATGGGTACAATAAACTAAATGATTATTCTACCATGACTTTCGTGCCAAATGTGACCCTTATTCCTCATTAATTAATAATTGCAGAAGCATACAAGTACCAGTATTTCATTTTCTTTTTCCTTAGTAAATTGTACTTAACTACTTAATTTGATATTTAACTGATAACATTGGCCATGAGATTGATTTTCTGAAACAAAAAATATATACTCGTATCCGCACATCTTTAAAAGAAGGAAATTGACAATTTGGGGTAATTAATTTAGATATAGATATGGTACGACATGATATGTAATATAATCAATCAATCTTTCTACGTAGTATAATTGAATTGTATATACCTGGATTATTTTGAAACGCCCCCTATTTTTACCTGTGTAATAATTACTATATTTAGTCATCAACGGTGTGTATTTATATCATATAACGGATATGGTGAGAGGTGCTCACTACTTGTAAAATGGGCAACGTTTTTTGGATTATTGCCCTGACTTTATTGGGTTTGAGTTTTGGACAGTTTATTAAAGATGTCAGCGAGGCCAATAATATATTCGACGCTTTGACAAAGACTCTAACTTGTGGACAGGTAAGTGGTTCAGGTGTAAATTGATTGACCCAATTTAAAAATCCAAGATGGCTGAGTTTCTATATCAGTTCAGTAACTTTGGTGAATGATTTGCAATTTGTGTGTATTTTTTTTTCCATTTCTGACACTCAATTCCATGGTATTTTTCTATTGGGAACTTAGGCAATATAGGCTATGTTGATCAGACTCGTATTATAAGCGTATTGAATTTCTGCAAAATAAAAGGCGCCCTAGCATTCTTGTTTTAAATTTGAAAAAAGGACATTTTTAAGTTTTGTTATTTAGATACAAAAAATATCAACACTCTTTAAGATATTTAATTTATATGTTTTTTTTTTTTTTTTTGTTTGTTATAAATTCTGAACTGAATGAAAATATATGACAAAACCTCTATTGAGTATGTTTATTGACACTCTATAAAGTTTGAGCTGTAGATCTGTCAAGTGTCAGCATTTCATTTATACATAATAATAATGTCAACTTGTAGTATTTGTTAAGTAATAACAATAGTCTTATATTTTAGTATAATAAGGTCAATTACTTGGCTGGTAAAATGGATTTCCCCTCAAATTATTCTTCAACCTATCAAAATAATAAAGTTCATGTCCAAGACTCATTGTTTGGATTTGATCTCTATGACAATTGTTTTGTTTGTAAAATAACTGATGTCACCCAGCATCAGACTTTGTCAAATTCAACACCCTCTCACAGGTGTGTGTGGATAGGATAGGCTATCTTTATATTAATATACATTAGCACTATTATCAGTAGATTTGCAAAAATCTCATATAATGTTGTTTTTGGGTAGCTTTGACATATTTTGCAAGTTGAAACAACTCAATCGACAAACATTAAACAACAGAACAACTGAATTATCTTATCTTTTGAGCCTTTGAACATTGCTTTGTAAAATCCATTTTGAGCTCTCAAATGGTATAAATAGATTTCAAAATTCCCTATAGTAATAACATGCTGTTATTCCAATTTTAATTCTCACTGGATGATATTGCATAAACATTCCATTTGATATTATTTCTGTGTCACTGGTTACAAAGGTGGAAATATAGAAGATTGAAAGGCAGCTGTTCTAAAGCAACTATACAACTACAAGTAATCCTTATCATGTGCAAGTGAAGGTTTGACTTGGTAGTTTATCTATTGTATGTAATATAAATTAGTCATGA
Source organism: Nipponacmea schrenckii (assembly GCA_030562195.1). NCBI lineage: Eukaryota > Metazoa > Mollusca > Gastropoda > Lottiidae > Nipponacmea > Nipponacmea schrenckii. Next base: position 7,830,299 of record JAUJPP010000007.1, on the reverse strand, counting down.
TCTAGTTAAGAATCTTCAAACTATTCTTGAGGTATTATTTATTCAACTCGTACCCTACAAGAGAATAATATATATTCTATTCTTAAATTAGAACTCATAGAGAATAATATACATTCTAGTCTTACATTAGAACTAATAGAGAATAATATATATTCTAGTCTTACATGAGAACTAATAGAGAATAATATATATTTTAGTCTTACATTAGAACTAATAGAGAATAATATATATTCTAGTCTTACATGAGAACTAATAGAGAATAATATACATTCTAGTCTTACACGAGAACTAATAGAGAATAATATATATTCTAGTCTTACATGAGAACTAATAGAGAATAATATATATTCTAGTCTTACATTAGAACTAATAGAGAATAATATATATTCTAGTCTTACATGAGAACTAATAGAGAATAATATACATTCTAGTCTTACACGAGAACTAATAGAGAATAATATATATTCTAGTCTTATATTAGAACTAATAGAGAATAATATATATTCTAGTCTTACATGAGAACTAATAGAGAATAATATATATTCTAATCCTACATTAGAACTAATAGAGAATAATATATATTCTAGTGTTACATGAGAACTAATAGAGAATAATATATATTCTAGTCTTACATGAGAACTAATAGAGAATAATATATATTCTAGTCTTACATTAGAACTAATAGAGAATAATATATATTCTAGTCTTACATGAGAACTAATAGAGAATAATATACATTCTAGTCTTACATTAGAACTAATAGAGAATAATATATATTCTAGTCTTACATGAGAACTAATAGAGAATAATATACATTCTAGTCTTACACGAGAACTAATAGAGAATAATATATATTCTAGTCTTATATTAGAACTAATAGAGAATAATATATATTCTAGTCTTACATGAGAACTAATAGAGAATAATATATATTCTAATCCTACATTAGAACTAATAGAGAATAATATATATTCTAGTCTTACATGAGAACTAATAGAGAATAATATATATTCTAGTCTTACATGAGAACTAGTAGAGAATAATATATATTCTAATCTTACATGAGAACTAATAGAGAATAATATACATTCTTGTCTTACACAAGAACTAATAGAGAATAATATATATTTTAGTCTTACATTAGAAATGAAATGAAATGAATGGAGTTTTACAAGTCTTACATTAGAACTAGTAGAGAATAATATACATTCTTGTCTTACACGAGAACTAATAGAGAATAATATATATTTTAGTCTTACATTAGAACTAATAGAGAATAATATACATTCTAGTCTTACATGAGAACTAATAGAGAATAATATATATTCTAATCTTACATAAGAACAAATAGAGAATAATATATATTTTAGTCTTACATTAGAACTAATAGAGAATAATATATATTTTAATCTTACATTAGAACTAATAGAGAATAATATATATTCTAATCTTACATGAGAACTAATAGAGAATAATATATATTCTAATCCTACATTGGAACTAATAGAGAATAATATATATTTTAGTGTTACATGAGAACTAATAGAGAATAATATATATTCTAGTCTTACATTAGAACTAATAGAGAATAATATACATTCTAGTCTTACATGAGAACTAATAGAGAATAATATACATTCTTGTCTTACATGAGAACTAATAGAGAATAATATATATTCTAGTCTTACATTAGAACTAATAGAGAATAATATATATTCTAGTCTTACATGAAAACTAATAGAGAATAATATATATTCTAATCTTACATGAGAACTAATAGAGAATAATATACATTCTTGTCTTACATGAGAACTAATAGAGAATAATATATATTCTTGTCTTACATGAGTACTAATAGAGAATAATATATATTCTAGTCTTACATGGGTACTAATAGAGAATAATATACATTCTTGTCTTACATGAGAACTAATAGAGAATAATATACATTCTTGTCTTACATGAGATCTAATAGAGAATAATATATAACAGTATTCTAATCTTACATGAGAACTAATAGAGAATAATATACATTCTTGTCTTACATGAGAACTAATAGAGAATAATATATATTCTAGTCTTACATTAGAACTAATAGAGAATAATATACATTCTAGTCTTACATGAGAACTAATAGAGAATAATATATATTCTTGTCTTACATGAGAACTAATAGAGAATAATATATATTCTAGTCTTACATTAGAACTAATAGAGAATAATATACATTCTAGTCTTACACGAGAACTAATAGAGAATAATATATATTCTAGTCTTACATGAGAACTAATAGAGAATAATATATATTCTAGTCTTACATTAGAACTAATAGAGAATAATATATATTCTAGTCTTACATGAGAACTAATAGAGAATAATATACATTCTAGTCTTACACGAGAACTAATAGAGAATAATATATATTCTAGTCTTATATTAGAACTAATAGAGAATAATATATATTCTAGTCTTACATGAGAACTAATAGAGAATAATATATATTCTAATCCTACATTAGAACTAATAGAGAATAATATATATTCTAGTGTTACATGAGAACTAATAGAGAATAATATATATTCTAGTCTTACATGAGAACTAGTAGAGAATAATATATATTCTAATCTTACATGAGAACTAATAGAGAATAATATACATTCTTGTCTTACATGAGAACTAGTAGAGAATAATATACATCCTTGTCTTACATTAGAACTAGTAGAGAATAATATACATTCTTGTCTTACACGAGAACTAATAGAGAATAATATATATTTTAGTCTTACATTAGAAATGAAATGAAATGAATGGAGTTTTACAAGTCTTACATTAGAACTAATAGAGAATAATATATATTTTAATCTTACATTAGAACTTATAGACAATAATATATATTTTAGTCTTACATTAGAACTAATAGAGAATAATATACATTCTAGTCTTACATGAGAACTAATAGAGAATAATATATATTCTAATCTTACATAAGAACTAATAGAGAATAATATATATTTTAGTCTTACATTAGAACTAATAGAGAATAATATATATTTTAATCTTACATTAGAACTAATAGAGAATAATATATATTCTAATCTTACATGAGAACTAATAGAGAATAAATAATTCTTCTACATTGGAACAAATAGAGAATAATATAATTTTGTTTACAAAGAACTAATAGAGAATAAATATATATTCTTGTCTACATGAGTACTAATAGAGAATAATATATATTCTAATCTTACATGAGAACTAATAGAGAATAATATACATTCTTGTCTTACATGAGAACTAGTAGAGAATAATATACATTCTTGTCTTACTGAGATCTAATAGAGAATAATATATACCAGTATTCTAATCTTACATGAGAACTAATAGAGAATAATATACATTCTTGTCTTACTGAGAACTAATAGAGAATAATATATATTCTAGTCTTACATTAGAACTAATAGAGAATAATATACATTCTAGTCTTACATGAGAACTAATAGAGAATAATATATATTCTTGTCTTACATGAGAACTAATAGAGAATAATATATATTCTAGTCTTACATTAGAACTAATAGAGAATAATATACATTCTAGTCTTACATGAGAACTAATAGAGAATAATATATATTCTAGTCTTACATGAGAACTAATAGAGAATAATATATATTCTAGTCTTACATTAGAACTAATAGAGAATAATATATATTCTAGTCTTACATGAGAACTAATAGAGAATAATATACATTCTAGTCTTACAAGAACTAATAGAGAATAATATATATTCTAGTCTTAATAGAACTAATAGAGAATAATATAATTCTAGTCTTACAGAGAACTAATAGAGAATAATATATATTCTATCTAATTAGAACTAATAGAGAATAATATATATTCTAGTTTACATGAGAACTAATAGAGAATAATATATATTCTATCTACATAGAACTATAGAGAATAATATATATTCTATCTTACATGAGAACTAATAGAGAATAATATAATTCTGTCTTACATGAGAACTAGTAGAGAATAATATAATCTTCTTACATAGAACTATAGAGAATAATATACATTCTTGTCTTACACAGAACTAATAGAGAATAATATATATTTTAGTCTTACATTAGAAATGAAATGAAATGAATGGAGTTTTACAAGTCTTACATTAGAACTATAGAGAATAATATAATTTTTCTTACAAGAACTATAGAAAAATATATATTTTAGTCTTACATTTTTTTTTTTTTTTTTTTTTTTTTTTTTTTTTTTTTTTTTTTTTTTTTTTTTTTTTTTTTTTTTTTTTTTTTTTTTTTTTTTTTTTTTTTTTTTTTTTTTTTTTTTTTTTTTTTTTTTTTTTTTTTTTTATATTTTTTTTAATTACAATAGAAATAATAAATTTATCTTCTAGTAATGAGAATAATAAATTTTTCTTCGGGTAATAGAAATAAATAATTTTTGTCTTACATAGACTAATAGAGAATAATATAAAATTTCAAATCTTACATGAAACTAATAGAGAATAATATAATTCTTTCTTACATGAGAACTAATAGAGAATAATATAATTCTGTCTTACTTTAGAACTAATAGAGAATAATATAATTCTGTCTTACATGAGAACTAATAGAGAATAATATATATTTTTGTCTTACATGAGAACTAATAGAGAATAATATATTTTTTTACTTTAGAACTAATAGAGAATAATATACATTCTGTCTTACAGAAAACTAATAGAGAATAATATATATTCTATCTTACATGAGAACTAATAGAGAATAATATAATTCTGTCTTACTTTAGAACTAATAGAGAATAATATATATTCTAGTCTTACATAGAACTAATAGAGAATAATATACATTCTAGTCTTACAGAGAACTAATAGAGAATAATATATATTCTGTTTTAAATTTTAGAACTAATAGAGAATAATATATATTCTAGTCTTACATAGAACTAATAGAGAATAATATAATTCAAACCCTACAAGAACTAATAGAGAATAATATATATTCTAGTTTACATGAGAACTAATAGAGAATAATATATATTCTAGTCTTACATAGAACTATAGAGAATAATATATATTCTAGTCTTACATGAGAACTAATAGAGAATAATATATATTCTAGTCTTACATGAGAACTAATAGAGAATAATATATATTCTAGTCTTACATTAGAACTAATATAGAATAATATATATTCTAGTCTTACATTAGAACTAATAGAGAATAATATACATTCTAGTCTTACACGAGAACTAATAGAGAATAATATACATTCTTGTCTTACATGAGAACTAATAGAGAATAATATATATTCTAGTCTTACATGAGAACTAATAGAGAATAATATACATTCTAGTCTTACACGAGAACTAATAGAGAATAATATATATTCTAGTCTTACATGAGAACTAATAGAGAATAATATACATTCTAGTCTTACACGAGAACTAATAGAGAATAATATACATTCTAGTCTTACACGAGAACTAATAGAGAATAATATATATAATAGTCTCTATACTCAACTACTGGACAAGGAAGTCATAATTTACTAAATATAGAATGTTAAAGGACCAGTTTTGCTGATCATTAAAATAAAAATACTAGGCCTACTGTCGCTTAAAAAGAAAATCATTAGCTAAACTTATCAGTGATGATGTTTACAGCTTATTGTCAAAATTTTAACCTTAAAATCCATGATGTTCCATTGGATTCAGTTTCTACAATTTTTCTCTGGGATTCTCTTTTTACTCATTATGTGTTCTTGACAAGGTTTAACATATATTTCATGGCCCCACAGCCCCTCCTTAACCATGAGCTTGGCTTTATTTTCAAGTTTAAGGTTAGAGAAACTGCCAACCTATTAATGTTTGGTATGTTCTTCTTAAAAGTTAATGTCTGCTCCGATGGGCAGTTACTTAAATTATCAGGGATTTTATTTCAGTTCAAAACAATAATCCAAGGTGCTGGACTCTCCACAGAAAACTTGTACAAATCTGAAATCCGACTGACATTGTTTGTACCAAATAATACAGCATTTCAACAAATACCATTAGATAAACAGAATGAAATCTTAAATATGCCCCCACTAGACAAAGAAGATTATGTCCGATTTTACACAGGTATTGACATTTTATATCCTTTTCATTTACATTGTTATTTTTGTACTTTTTACTGACCTGGAATTTTAAACTGGTGTGTTCTCCCTAAATGTTTAATCAACTTTTCTTGATATTATTTTGTTTGTAAATGTAGGATTCTCTCCCTTAAAAATTAATCTACAGATTTGACTGTGTGTTTGTGAATCTTCATATCTATTATGTATTAATTTTATGAAGAGGAGATGTGGAATATTTAAATGACAAAAATATTATATGTAATGTATAGTTTTGATGTATTTTTAAGTTAATGAAGAAATACAAACAATGAATATAATCAATAATATGAAAAAGAAAAGCATATCATCAGATAATAACAGATTATTTTTCAACAAACGAGAAAGACGAATTAACGTAAGTATACTAACATACATAAATTTCCCCATCAAACTTCACATGTAGACTGCTGAAGATGAGCTCACTAATTCACTTATTTAGAATATACATGTATTTGATGCTTCTATGCTTTATAGAACAATATGTTTTAATGAGGAGTCAGGAGTAGCAGACGAACAGTAACTCAAAAAGAGTTGACAAAGATGGAATCAAGCTTTTTAATAACTGAACACTAGCTTAGAAGTAATAAAATATCCTTTGAAATATTCAGTCCTATTAAAGTAAAGTTATGTTTCTATTTTGTATTAGCTTATATTTTTAGATAGCCACTTCAGTTAAGGTCTAAAGACAGGTCTTTTGAGAATTCCTTGGAATATAATTAACCGTACGAAATCCCAGCATTGTAGAGGACAAAAACTTGATTTGCTAGTTGTGTCATCAAAGATGACTTTAGATCCTTTTTGCAGTTGCTCAATTAAACTTACAAGTACATGTAAACAAAAAAACGAAAAGGTCATTTAATATTGATTAGACTGAAAGATTGAATAAAAAAAAAAAACATTCAAAATAATTGTCATGACAACATAAACATGAGAACCCAGTAAGTTGACACTATCCCTTATACTTTCAGGATATTGGAGGAAATGCTGGTGTTTCAGAATTCTATGTAAACGGAGCATTGTTAATAAGACCTAATGTTCGAGCTGGTAATGGTATAGTTCATGTAATTGACAGAGTACTAGAAAAAAGCTATAGATCAAATGCCTACGCTTTCATAAGAATTCCTGATGAATCAGACCGATACAAATCGTAAGCATTTACTTCTGATCAAAGCTATGAATATGTATAGAGATGTGTGTCAAATGCCCAATAGACATGTTTACGAGCAGACAATATTTTGAAGAAATAATGCATTTTCAGAATATGAAATTTTTCTGTCAAATAGCTGTGTACAAAATTCCTTTACAAAACTGAACTTTTTCCAAAAGTTAATAATGTTCCTCCTAACCGAAATTTAGAATTCCCAAAACTGTGTTTTTAAAAAAAAATAAGTCAAATTAAGCATTAATGGTATCTATAAGAGCTACATGTAATATGGAATTGCTCATTCAAAGTCTTAAAATGCTACCAAGTAGCCTAATACTACTATAATTATTCTTATTTCTTTACATGAAATACTTCTTCTTTTACAGAACTGAATTTTTCAAGAAATTTGTAAAGTATTTAAATGGAGAATATCTCAATAATGGTGTTGATTTTTTACAACAACTGGAATTTTTAACTTTTTTTTTACCTTCTGATGAGGCCATTAATAAAATACCAATTCAGAAATTAAATGAATTACAATCTGAACAACCAAGACTACAAAAGGTACGCGATTTCTCTCACTTTCCTTTTGCATGAATAAGGGCAGAAAGTTTAAAACTATGGAAAAATCTACTTCAAAAGTAATTTGATTATCATCAGGAAATAATACACTTCACTTGCGAAGTTGTATCTTGTCACAGGGCCTTGAGGCTTCTGAAGTTCTAGTCCCAGAATTAATTTTGCCATTGAAATTGTTCTATTCTGTGTATCAGTTTGCTGAATTACAATCCCATAGCCAGTTCTTGTGTAAATCAACTTTATTTTTAGAATTGTCAGTCTCAGTTTGATTTGATTGGTCAGGATGATTTTGTTAATTCAGTTATATCTCTACATCTTTTGGAGCTTTACTGCCTAACACTTGGCTTTTATATAATCGTAAGAGCAACAGACATCTAAATGAAAATTGGAATGGTGCAGATTTTTGCTCTCAGCGTTAGAGACCTATTTATAATCCCTTTAACTTTAATGGTATTCCAGGTTATTCAACAACACATTATAAAAGGTCAAGCAATTTACACATCATTTGTTTACCATAATGAAGGGTTTAATGCCGTTAATGGAAGAACTGTTTTTAGAAAAAACATAGGAGATAAAGGTGGGTACAAGATTTAGTCCAACCTGTATGTCTATTGATGAACCTGTTTAACAGACACGAAAGCATAATGCTTACTAGCTCAATTTAAGACAAATATCAAGTGTATATGCTGTCAGTTCAAGGATGCTATTCTCTGTGAAGTCATAACCATCTTAATTTCTTTTCAGTGTATGTAAGTGGAGGCAGAGTTACAGCTGAAATTACTCGGGGAAACATTACAGTGGAGAATGGTGCTGTCCATTATATTGATACTGTTTTAGGATTTGTGTATAACTCAGCAAGGGACCAAATACAAGAGGAACGCATGACCAGGTTGGCTTATGAATTAGTACATTTATAGCAGCACAAAAGATATTTGCTAAGATTCATTCCTTTCCAAACATATATGAAAGTAGTCCATTTTGTTTTGAGGTACAGTAGCTAGTAATTGGAACTGTACAAGTCAGGTCTATATTGTATTGATAACTCCTTAAACTACCTAAAATATAGTGATCACTTCCAATCTTAAACCTGGTTAATTTGGTGTAAACATTCCTTTAACCCCTTTTTTAAAATTTTGTGCAAGTTTCTTTTTTCTCTGGGTGTCTGACCCTGGTTTTCCATCTTTTATTTGTTCCTGATCAAATTTTTTTTTACTGCAGTGAATTTTTGGATTTAACAAATCGTGGCAGAAACGAACTTCAAGAGTTTTTAGTTCGGCCTTCAGGTGTTACTGTATTTTGTCCTACCAATGATGCTTTTAACGCTGTAAAAGACTTACAGAATGTTGATTTATATAGTAACGCTACGTTAATTGATGAGGTAGGTTGATAAATGATATAAAGTTTAATCTCCGAAATTTCTGCACTGAATTTTGTTTATGAAAACACAGTCTACTAATAGTCAGTCCCTGCATAACTGACAGGAAGAAACATGGTTAGAAAAATTGGGGAATAGGAAGTAAAATTTGCAATTTGGGAGTAAGTTCCTTGAATTTAGTTTGACTTGATGGAATTCTGATGCATCAACTCAACAGAGCTCAATCTCTTACATGAGACAGGCCTTTTCTTATTTGAGAAGAATAGTTATGTTGAGATAAATGTAGAAATATAAATCATAAGTCATTAAGGTTCTGTAGACAAAAAAGTCTAGCACCCTATTATAGAGTTATGAACAGGTTCTAGCAAATTCTTCCCTCAATGAAAGTGGGTCTATCATATTCAAACCTTCCAATCTATTTCCTACTTTGCCATTTTGAATTTTGTCTGTACCTACTATTTTGTTTTGGTACACACGGAAGACAACTTGATTTATTGAATCCTGATGGTCGGAACTGACAAATCAACTGACCCCAAGGTATCAAAGGGACACTTCATTTGATTAAAAGTTAATAGCAAAATGTCAATAACAGTTATTGAATATTATGATTTAAGGTCCTAAGAAGATCATTTCTAGAGCCAGGTGATGTTTTTGATTTGACCAGAGTAAATGGAAACTATGACTCAAGATTTGAATTGGGTTCACAGTATCGTGGAAAGAAAATCAAAGTATATAGTCAAGGAAATGGTAAGAGAAATTTTTAAAGATCTGAAATTTACAAGGAAAGTGCAGATGATTTTTAGGCTAATGATTTATGAACTAGTCTAATGTGTTTTAATAAATAAAGAGCTTGAGCTCTGAGGAAGACCTGTTTATGTGTAAACATTACTGGAACAGGAAGACATGTTTATGTGTAAAAATTACTGAATCAGGAAGACCTGTTTATGTGTAAAAATTATTGAAACAGGAAGACCTGTTTATGTGTAAAAATTATTGGAACAGGAAGACCTGTTTTTTAAATTGGAAAAGGAACCTTTTATGTGTAAAATTACTGGAACAGGAAGACATGTTTATGTGTAAAAATTACTGGAACAGGAAGACCTGTTATTGTGTAAAAAATACTGGTAGACCTAATTATATTGATGTAAATCATGATGTATTTACAATTATAATTTTGATATAATATTTGTATATATTTGTTTATTCTAGATACCTGGGTAGAAGGAGGCTATGTTAAAGCTAGAGTTGTAAGACCTGATATTGGAGTAACCAATGGTATAGTTCACTATATTGATGGTATATTTGGTGTTCCATCTCGAGATGTCCCATCAGTTATATATTGTGAAGATTGGTTAATGTAAGTTTTGATTTGTCAGATATTAGCAAGGATGAAAAGGTTTAAGGGCAATGATTCCTATGTATTTCTATTCTGTTTAGAACTGTAACTTTAGTTATGTCATCCATCTTAACATAAGAACAGGGCATCTTGTATAGTATGTAAAAAAATAAATGCTAGAAACATCAAGCAAGGAGTTTTCTTAGTGAGCTACCACTTAGCTATCCAGACGCTTTTCATTGAATTGAACTTAATTGTTAGTCGATAACCAAACTATGCGCATTTGGATGCAAATTTCAATACATGTAGTTCTATATAGGACCAGGCTTTGGATCATGATTGAGAACCAAAATTGGTTTAAGAATCTCCCTATGCACATATAAATCATTTGGGACGAAAGCACCAAGAGATGCCTAAATTGAAATCTAATGGAGGACACAGCTTTGTGAGCTTAGATATCCTCTTTTTTTTAACTAAAGTAATCTATTTCCTTATTTTTGTTTTTCAGAAAACCATACTATGTCTTAACCACAGTGAATTTAGACAAGTATTTAAAAGATGTTAGAATAAGAACACCTCAGAGAGCTTGTCCAGTTTCATTAGCACGAAGTCAGTTTGGTGCAGTCACTAATAACTATAATCAGAATAATAATAACAACAACAACAATGATTACAATAACAATAACAATTACAATAACAACAACAACAATGATTACAATAATAATAACAATTACAATAACAACAATTATGAGCAATTAAGAACTTCAGGTTGTGGTGAGAGTAATATATATTGTGAATTCACTATGTTTATACCAAATGGTACAGCTATTGATAATTTCCAGAAAACAGAGTTAGGTTTACGTATTATGGGAGACAAAAAACGATTACGCTATGTAAGTAAAGTATCTTGTTATTTTAAGCTCTTTTGATTTGATCATAGTTCATCCTTTAAAACACTTTTACCATTAGAACTAAAAAAACAGAATCAAGATCAATTGCTTTTATGTCGGGCTATGTATAATTTATTATTTTCTGTTGATTACAACTTTTACCATCAATGATCTGAGTATGATCTTCGTTTTATTGCATTCAGTCATATTTTGTTTGGAACACTTTGAATAAATAAGGTATTTGATTGGTTTAATACATGTATTTTGTTTAATGACTTTAGTGCTTTATGCAGTTATCAACTAACAACAGAAAACATCTAGAACTGTATTAAAACAGTGGATAGATAAAATATTAGAGACGTCATTTTTATTTTGTGAAAGCTTTGTTTGTTGAACTGCATTCTTTGAACTTCATCATGTATTTTCAGGTATTAGGTAGACATATATTACGAAGCAAAAAGTTATATTTAGATACATTAAGCCTTGGCAGTCATGAGGTTGTGGCTGATACTGGTGAAACTCTGAGAATCAGTAAACTCAGTGAAACATGTAAGTTTAACCCTCATCCTGTAGTTAATCTGTTAAACGATTTGTAACAAAAATCTTGCCAATCTGAATAAAAACTAAAAGTTTGTTGCAATAGATCTTGAAAGGTTGCTATAATTAACTATAGTTAATTAGATAACCATTTTGTTTATTTTTTTTAGTTTGTTGTGTTCATCATAATCAAACTTGTTTTTTCACCACTGAAAAATTTATTGTGGGATAGGAAAACCCAGTGAGGCTGTCTATTGCCCTACTTTTAATTTAGCTATCCTACATTATCAAGAAACAAGTTTATATTTAAAGGGCCCTGGCACTATATTTAAGTATGCAACAGAGTCTTGATAAAATGAACACGACTGTATAGAAAATGTGTTAAATAACCAGTGAAGACAGAAAATAACCAAATAAGAAATCATGGTGTATAAACACATCAATAATAAAACAAAGAATTGTTGAGAGTCTTGAGTCCAGGTTCTCAAGAACAATAAATTTTAGAACCAGGTTACTAAAAATGATTTTCTGTTACAGATACAGAAATATTATACAGAGGACAGCGTACTAAAGTGTTACATGGTGATATTGGTGCTACTAATGGTGTTATACATATAGTAGATCGGGTTTTACATTTTACTGATGACTTAACACGTGAGATTAATTCAGCACAAACTATTTATATGCCTTTAGCATTAATGTGCACCTTGGTTTTATCTTTGTTTTGTTCTGTGTTTGTATAAAGTGCTATATTTATTTTATTTTTTTTTAAATCAAATTGCGACCTGAATCATTAAGGAGTACTAAATAATTACAAATGTATATTAGTCCCTCAAGTTAATACTTTGTGACCTAGGCTTGACTTCAATAGGATTTCAATACTATCTTAAATGGTTTCATAGGTTTTGATAATATCTAAATTAGTGACTAGTTATAAAATATTTAATTTCCTGTCTGACTAAATTCAATTCTTGACTATTTAAGAATATAAGGCCTTGAACAGATAGGATTTAGATTTGAACGTTGTTGAAATCATTGGCCAGTTCAACTATCTCTTAATTATTGAACGGTTAAGTTATGAAAACTCCTTCAAAGTCTAATAGTATTAAAATAATTGATGGGTTTAATATTATTTGAATCCATTAAAGGTTTATCGTTGTTTAAATCTTGACAAGTCTGGTTAGGTTGAATGATGAAAAACCCTTGACAGATTAACCAAGGTATTTTAATCCTAGACAGTCTGTAACACTGTTGAACTCCTTGATAGTCTGTAACAGTGTTTAACTCCTGAACAGTGGGTAACAGTGTTGAACTCATGGACAGTCTGTAATAGTGTTGAACTTGTGAACATTCTGTAACAGTGTTGACTCATGGACAGTCTGTAACAGTGTTAAACACCTTTGACTGTCTGTAATGGTGTTTAACTCCTTGACAGTCTGTAACAGTGTTTAACTCCTTGGCAGTCTGTAACAGTGTTTTTTACTCATGGACAGTCTGTAATAGTGTTGAACACCTTTGACTGTCTATAACAGTGTTTAACTCCTTGACTGTCTGTAACAGTGTTGAACACCTTGACAGTCTGTTACAGTGTTTAACTCCTTGACATCATGTAACAGTGTTTAGCTCCTTGACTGTCTGTAACAGTGTTTAACTCCTTGACAGCCTGTAACAGCGTTTAAATTATTGATAGTCTGTAACTGTGTCGAACTCATGGACAGGTTGAATACCTTTGTCTGTCTGTAACATTGGTGTTGAATACCTTTGACAGTCTGTAACATTGTTGAATACCTTTGACAGTCTGTAACAGTGTTGAATACCTTTGACAGTCTGTAACAGTGTTGAACACCTTTGACTGCCTGTAACAGTGTTGAATACCTTTGACAGTCTGTAACAGTGTTGAATACCTTTGACTGTCTGAAACAGTGTTGAATACCTTTGACTGTATGTTACAGTGTTGAATACCTTTGACAGTCTGTAACAGTGTTGAATACCTTTGGCTGTCTGTAAAGGTATTTTACTCATGGACAGCCTGTAACAGTGTTGAATACCTTTGACTGTCTGTAACAGTATTTTACTCATTGACAGTCTGTAACAGTGTTGAACACCTTTGACTGTCTGTAACAGTATTTTACTCATTGACAGTCTGTAACAGTGTTGAATACCTTTGACTGTATGTTACAGTGTTGAATACCTTTGACAGTCTGTAACAGTGTTGAATACCTTTGGCTGTCTGTAACAGTATTTTACTCATTGGCAGTCTGTAACAGTGTTGAACACCTTTGAATGTCCGTAACAGTATTTTACTCATTGACAGGCTGTAACAGTATTTTACTCATTGACAGGCTGTAACAATATTTTACTTTTTGACAGTCTATAACAGTGTTTATCTCCTTTACAGAATGTGACAGTGTTGAACCCATTTGTCTAAATTGATACATTTATAAACATTTTAGGTAATTGTTTAAGTGTATGTATTCCATTTCATTTTAAATCTGTTTTATGATTTTATTGCTAATTTAATTTTTTTACTATCATTAATTGTATATATGCTTCATTTTATCATCATATTTTTCATGTATCATTTATAATTATCATGCTCAGATTTCATGCATTTCAGTTGTAAATTGTAATTGAATATTTTTAAGTATACTGCAGATGTAAATTTTTTAACAACACATTTTACCATAAGGATCAAAATCAGTTATACCAAATATAATTGTATAGCCTACTTCATGTACCAATTACCAACAGTGTACTAAAGTAGTAAAATTTCCATTGTTTTCTATTATTTGATATGATCTTTATGCATATTAAATTATTTCTAAGATGTTTGTGGTTGAATGTTAAGTTGTCAGTTAGGGATGTAATCTCTTAAAATATATACAAATTTGCTCCACAAAATATTTTCTTGAGATATAATTGTTTGCTTCTTGTATGCTGAGGAACCAGATGTAGGGCCTACTGTTAGTGCATATTTGAGTCAGATGTTGATGCCATAATGGACACCTTTTTGTCATTTAATGTATAGTTGACAATAAAATCTAGCATTTATTACTATATAGACACTCCGGGTGTATTTCCAGCATTAGACTAGTATATCAAGAACAAAAGTTGGGCCAAACCTGGGCTCTATTCAAATTATAAAAATAAGGAATCCATTTTAAATTTGGGTCGAGTAACTGGTATCTCAACATTACAGGTCAAACTAATATTCTGTTAAATTACTGGTATCTCAAAATTTAAAGTGGACTGTTTATGTTTTGAAAAGGAACTGAACGTTCCAAGATATATTTCATTGGCCGTCCTTAACTATTGCTACATTCCAAGACTGTCTTAATGTAAATTCTTCGGTCTGTTGTAAGCTCGAGAGCTTCTAGACCAGAGGATACATAAATGGTCGTACGGTAATTGTTTTGTATGATATGTAGTATAAAATGTATATAAATGAATTTTGATACTAATAAACAATGATAAAAGACTTAAAGAAAGTGTGTTTCAACTCGATATCACTTCAGCGAATTCACACAGCTAATAATATTCAATTAGTGTAGGCCTAATCCCACTTTCAAGGGGGCTTGGACGCTCCCATCCAGCTACGGAATTGGTGAGGCATTGGGATTACCTTTATCTTTATATTCGAAGATGGGAGATGGGGACCAACATGCTTCTTCTTTCATTTTATATTTCAAATATAAAGGGAAAATATTTGCAAATCGGCGGCGCAGATACATTGATAAAGTCACAAGGCCCGACCGACAAAGTGGTGTTCTTTACAGATATAGTCCACATGATGCAATCCACAAAGATACTCAGAAAGGAGGTTAAAAAGTCATTCCCCCAGAATTTTGTCCCCAGTCCAATACCACCGCCATATGAGCCCATAACGCACATATTCTCATTCACATGACCATGATGTTTAATTTTCCTGTGATAAAAATCTTTAATATATCTAATAGAGTCGGAGTGAACTAGATTTTATAAGCCCACATCAATTTCAGCACTTTTAAAGCATAATTGTAATGTAAAGTGGGTAGTCTTTGTTGATCACTTCTTGAAATCTGAGAGGGTTCTTACGGCCCTGAGAAGACCCAACATCATTCGTGGATTTTTACTCTAAGTTTGAAAATGCACCATTCACTTAACGAAATTGGTGGAACCTGTCCCTGTTTTCCCGCCATGATCTGAGCTCATTATTCTGATTCTCATCACCATGGTGTTTGGTGTGTTCTGTTTCCTATGACACTAATCTGTTCGACAAAATATTGCTTTTTGTTTACACATGTGTGTCTAGAATTATCCTCGATTAGTTTAAGTGTTACAATGACGGCTCCTCACTTCTTGAGATATCATACAGATACTAAAAAATAATTTTTGATCGGATAGTGTGATGTTTAGTACATTTAAACTACTTCGGAACACAATTTACTCATATATCAAACCCCAGATCATAGTCAATAGATTGACTTTGCCCATATCTTTCCCTTAATAGGACTAGTTGTCCATTTTTCAGAAAAAAAGTATTGTCCATATTCCAGAAACAATCCGTACTAATTTCTATACTTCCGCTGGTAAAGGCTTTATTTACATCTGGCAAGAAAATAGTGTAATAATTAATACCAAGTCATATTTCGATTGTCTTGCCTATTTTCTCTTTGAAAATGTCTTCAATGGGGTCTGACTATGATGCCGAGTCAGTTCCCGAGGTGGCGAATAATTGTCCTATTGAAGAAGACGATGAATTTACAAAACCAACAGAATTTACGGATCTGACTTTAGTTGTGGAAGGGAAACAACTGCACACTGCCAGATATCTACTTATTACTGCTTCACCAGTGTTTAAAGTTATGCTGACTACAACACATTTTAAAGAAAAAAATGCCGATAAAATTGATTTGCCTTGTGAAACATTTAGAGATGTACAATTACTATTGAAATATATCAGTCCAGATGCTGGGGTTTTAACAGGTAGGTTCTACTGAAATAAAACTTTCTTTAGGTCTAATTAAATATTTAGCAGGCCTGATAACCTTTTAGGGATTTTGACCAAATTATTGGGCTTTGTTGTAAGTGTCAATTGAGAATTATATTGACAAAGTTGAATTTAAAATTAACAAATTTGATCAATAGTTTTCCACTATTTACCAGTATTTTCTATATGAGGAGACTTATTACAGGGATACTGCGTCTTAGCATGAAAATAAAGTTTAAGCTCTCAAGAAGAATAGTCAATATGAGTATATATTCATCAGTGAACTTAGCTGGTGTCATTATATAACAGAAATCCCTTATAATCTAGAAGACTCACAAAACTAAGACATGTCTGAAAAATGCCTAATTAATTTATTAAGTGTTTTTAAATAATCAAATTCTTCTTTATGGATAATAACTTAGTTTTGTGGATATATATTTTTTTTTATGTTATTTATGGCGGAGAATATATTTACTGATGAATAGAGCTTATATTGGCTAATTTTCAAATTTTATGTTCATTGTAGAATTGGTTTGTTTGGTTTTGATTGCCATTTAATGCAAATATATTTAACATGTGGGATCTTCCACACAAATATCTTTAATTAATTGTATTAAAGGCCTAGAGTATGATAGCAATTGTGACAATGCATCTTTTTTTTTTCCAGCTGATGCCTCTGAGAGATTATTACCTATAGCTGATAAATATCAAATAGAGGGGTTAAAGAGCCGGTGTATTAATTGTTTATGTTTAGATTTAAAGGAAAACCCAGATGGTAGATTGATATCATTACTATCAATAACAGAACAGCTGGGTTTGGATGTGTTGAAGGAACAGTGCATTGAATTGTTATTAGACACTCACATTGATGAGCTTACTGATTATATTCATTACGATGCTCCTCAAAAATCTACTGTATCTTGGCACAGTGTTTGGAGAATCTTGAGGCGACATCTTGAAAAACTTTCCACTTTGACAAGCATGGTTAATTCCATGAAAGCTCTGGCATCAAAACATGCCTACCATTGCCGATGTGCTACATCTAACAAAAGATATTGCTGTAAACCAAAATGTTCTGCAACCACACACCAACATGATTTTGTTCCATGTAATTGGAATGAGGAATGTTTGAATAACTTTGCTCGTGATCTGTTAACAAAGGGTGAAATCAAGAACATATTGAAGAAATGAGAAAATATATATATCATGGCCTAAGATCAAAATAGTCTGATTGAAACAATGGAAACACATAGAGTTGTGTATTTTTCCATTAGCCTTTTTTTATTTGGTGACCTCTCTACAGACAAATTGATTTGAATTCATTTGTTTTTGATTTCTGTGCTTGAGGTCACCTGCTTAAAGCTCTTGAGTTCCACTATATTGAGTACTATTGTCTAAGTACTATTAGAAACACAAGGCAAAATTCAACTTTTCCTAAACATTAAATTCCATTCTTTGTGTAATCAAAAGAATATCAGGCCCTTGTTTTTATAAAGAACAAGGAGATATATACAGAATTCCAATGTCAGAATTGCATTCTTTAATACAATTAAAAAGAAGTAAAAATAAGAGCTTGAAAGAATTTCATGACTTTGTATTTATTGTATTTAATATTATGTGATATAGGTTTTATTTGTATGATATTTCTTGGAGGTTTGACTGTTTTTATTTGGTGAAAAGTTTGAGTGATTGTAATTGTTTAAACAAAAGTTTAAAAAAAGAAGCAAAGATGTTATTGTAATTGTTTCAATGATTATTGTAATGTACTTGTAATTTACCATATATAATGTTTAACTTGTTATGATTAATAACAGTTATGATTAAGGTAATTTTCTTTGTTTTGTCATCAAAATTATAACCTTTCTTTTAGACCACAAAATCTTTAAGTTCCCATAATGATTCTACAACTCATAAGAAAGTATGAGCCTATGGTTTAGTTTTTGAAACTAATATTTTCATCTGTATCCACTTTAGGATTATTACAGGTACTATCTTGACTAAAAATGCTTACTTTACAGTCCCTATTGACCACAAGCCTAAAACAATTTCTGATAGTAATTAATAATGCTGTCGCAATTTGGAGTAAAGATAAAGGAGAAAATATATTATATATCTGATCATTCAGTTACTTAGATTCTACTTTCTTGCAAATGTGATTGGCTTCTAACGTGTAAGATCTGCAAATCTTAAATCCTACCAGATGAACAAGTCTTGCTCTTTATTTTTATGCTGGTTTAATGAGGTCCAGTTAATTGGAATAATTGGAATTCAACTTGTAAATTTGTTAATTTTGATTATTTTAAGTTATTAAGAAAGTACATAATGTAATAAAATTGAAATAAATCTCGCATTGTTCTCAACCTACTCCTTAATGTAAATTTATGATCTAATTTACGTTTTCATTTTACACATTCAATAAGTTTTTTTCAATTCTGTGTCATTATCTCTTTATTAGGATTATGCATCAATATAGGGGATTTGATCATTAACTACCTGGAAATTACTTGCATTGGAATAGAATATTGGCCAACCCGTCACTAAAGGACAATTTTACAATTTATATACAATTTGTATTCAGAAATAGTGTTTGAACCACACCGCTCACCAAATTAATAATTGCCACAATAGTTCGTATACATTTTATTCAGTTAACAGCTACTTCAACTTCTTTAAATATTGTGATTTTACTATTAGCTTGACAGACGTAAATTTGATACAGATCATCAATAAATATCCCTTGTGGCTGATCAATACCGTCTTCAGCTGTCAAAAATGTTGTGATTTCTTCCCCATTCTCTTGTAGTATAATGATGCGGTTGTTTTTCTTGTCCGAAATGAACAGTTCTTCGTCTTCGCTGCAGAAAAATCCATGCGTACCTTCCAAATCGGTAGTTTGTCTAGGACCAGTTTTAAAAAGAAGTTTTCCACCTTGTGTGAAGTTGGTGATGTAAGGAACATCCTTGTCAGCCATCATTAATGTACCAGATGGCGTGGCTGTTAGATATTTAGGCTCAGAGAAAAGAAGATGCTCTTCCGGATCCGGAACAATGGAATGTAGAATCTGGCCTTCAAGATCTATGATGTCAATAGAGACCTCGGCTTCCAACGTGGTACTAACGGCCAAACGGTCGTCGGCCAGAGCTGTAATACAATTATAATGCTTACTGGTACGGATCCGATCTATCATGGTTAATGTTGGACTCACTTTTACTACTAAGATCTTCTTTATTCGCTTCATAGTAGCAACGACAGTATTGTTGCCCAGTTTAGCCACGTGGCACGGCTTAGAGTCCACAGATATTTTAGACTGCCGATCAATGTTCATGTTGGTATAAAATGATTTTAAAGCATAGTTGTTATGATCCGCCACTACGATAGTCAAAACTCCATTTACAAACAAAACTACAATACTTGTGGTCGAAGACTTCAAACTATCTCCAGGCACATCTGTATTTATAGTTTTATGCTTCTGGAGAACCCTAACTTTTTCTTGTTTTGGTTCTGTTAGCTTCTCACTTCTCGAAGACGATGCACCTTGATGGGAAGTATGTACCTCCGAACCAGAACCTCTCCGCTTTGACCGTTTCGATTTTTTAAATTTGACTTTCTGCTTAGAAGTTTTTCTTTCCTTTGCCTTGATTTTGATGCTCTTCAACTGATCGACTTCATCTCCTGCACCCTTTTCTCTTCTTGGATTTTCATTATCTACAGTACCAACTATTGTTTCACCCAGCTGAGAAGAATCCAGAACATCCAGTAACGAAGTGTTTGGCTCGAAATTTACCATTATTGGTACAATTTCAGTGGGTTCGATTACTTTTTGAAGTGATGTATCGTAAAGTCTCTTAGTCTTGCCCAGTTTACTTAGTAATTCCGTTTCAGAAGAAGAATTCAGAACATTTTCCATGCTCTGTTCACATCCCTCCAGTTCCACGATATGGTCCTGTAATTTAGATTTTGTTGCTTGTAGCCGATTTTCTTCAGCATTAAACGAATGGGATATGTTGGACAGCATGCTATCTCTATTTTCTGCAATTGTTTGTGTCAACTGATCAGAAAATCCTTTGATGGAGGCTTCTGTTCGTTCTCGACTGACCTGCAGTTCTTTGATCATTGTGTTACTATCAGAGAGCATGATTTGGCATTCCGTGGACCGCTTGCGAACCCTTTGGATTTTGTTTGACAATTCTCCTTTGGCAACATTGCTAGCACCACTAATGGTTGCTACCTTTTCACACTTCCTGTGATTCACAAATGCACATGATGGACAGATGAGCGTGTCACAAGCAGCGCAATAAAATTCAACTTTGCTATCTCTGTGTTGTGGACAGGTTTGAGAATCATTGCTTTTTCTATCACGTGGTGAAATGTAAGCTATTGGTACTTGGGCATGCGATCTAGTTGACGGGAAGTTCCTGTGTGAAGCCGAACATTCTGGACAATAAGAATCATTACATTGTTGACACCACAGCGTGGCCATCTTATGTAGCCCTGCTTCTCGACATGCTGCACATTTTAGATCTGAAAATGAAAGACAACAGTTTTCGAAAATATGTCAATCTAACTGATATTTTGCTCCTAAAACAGACCAGAAGAAAGATATGTACAGCGGTTACTTTCAACTTATTTAAAATGAAGATTTGTATTTCGGAATTCAACAGCTTAAATGTTATGATATAAAGATAAACATCTGTGCTTATTTGATCATTAAATCACAATTCAAGTTGATATTAGTTAGACGGGTATTCTAGTGTTGTGATATATGTTTATGCATATATGCTCTTAAAGTTAAAAGTAGAAGGAATCACACTCAGAGAAGAGATGTCAAGATTTACGTTTCGTTTACAAGGACTTACAAAGACTTGGTTATGGTTGCCATACAATAATATACAGGTGTCTTACCGTCATTCTGACTGGAAAGAAGGTCAGGTTTTCGATCAGAAAGGGAGACAGTTGGTAGATATTCAGACCATTGTTCCTTAGGTCGTGACCCGGCCATTATAGGCTTCTGTACAAACTCTTGACATACTGGACAACCGAAGCCTTTAAATTTATCTGCTTCTGGACAGTTTATGACGTATTGTTTGATGCATGATCTACAGAACTGGTGCTGACATGGTATCTTAACGGGATCTGATGGTTTATTATAACATATATTACACACTGGTTGGTTCTCCAGAACTAAAGCCGGTGTAGACATCCTGAAACAGTTAATGATTTACATCTTAGATTATATAATATGGAAATAAATTGTTCATTAAACAACTCCGTTTTTTCTTTTTGCATGTACCTATGGCGCCAAACTTAGAAACATTTCTATTTCTTGAATTAATCCATTTTTTTACCCTGAACATGTACTTGCACTTGGATTCCAATCATGGCGGATCTATTGCATTTCAATTAGGACTTTATCGTAATCAAATTATATCAAATAGAAAATTCCATGTAAAATTTCTCTTTCTCTTAAAATGGATTGAAACTGCCCCTTCAAATTCTGAGCTCTATTTTAGGAGCCATTTAGTATAATCTTAAAGGGGCAGTATAAATTATTTGTTAAAACCTTCAGGTTAAATAACAGTTGACGTTTATGTTGCTCAAAACACCATTTCAAATAGACTTCATCATGTTTACGTAAACTTTTAAAATTGTTTTATGAAACTTACAGAAAAGGTAGTTTTACCTAAAAATTTCCAAAGGTAAAAAACACATTTCTATTGATATTTTTCAATAGTCTTCGTCTTAACATTTCTAACCTACTAAAAATTCTATAATCTATAAAACTTACTTTCTAAAGATAACTATCAGTTTTATTCTCTTCAAATTTGATTATGCAAGTCTCAATATGTCACACAATTCATCTTGAGGAGTGTCAAACTTACTTTCTATTCTGAGACTAACTGTACTCTTCAGAGTAAATTCAGACTATTTTATTCCAATATCTTCATATCAAACTAAACAACGTTCCAAAAATGTGAATACTGGAAACAGTCAAAATATGTTATTGCCCACCTTCTGAGAAAAACAAGACTATTTAGTGTCAAAAACCAAGGCTATTTTTGCTTTATTCCAATATTTTTCCTTATGACTGAGCGTCTATAGATAGGTAGGGATTCATAATAGAAAATAATATGTATTTACAACACAATATACACGTATAGGAGGTTTTTGTATTCCTAAAGATTTGATTATAATTTTATGAATGGCGAGTGTCATTACTTCTGAGATATTCAAACAAACGACTATCAAAAAACTATTGAATCCTATGGCAATGGCGACATATTCGTCTATTCAGTGTAAAAATAAATTAGTCCCTCTATTATATCTTTGTATATTGTTAATCTGTATACATATCTATACGTTTACGTCACGGTTTTCAAATGTGATAGACTCTTTCTTTTCGTATTTCGTCAAATTCGACAAATCCTGATGAACTTTCTTCAAATGTACTCTGGACTGGATATCCAAGAAAAATTAACACAGAATGCTTAATGACACCAAATTCTTTGGGCCTTTTAATCTTTTTACTAAAGGGATATAAAAATCTTGTATGTGAGTTTCAGAATTGGTTTTAAAGGAGGAATTCCCGTAGGTTTGTTTGCTCATACTAAGATAACAAAAGTTTGATATCACTCTTATTCACCCTAGCTTGTCCTGTATTTCTAAAAGAAATGGTACATCCAACTAAAAGATAAACCAGTACACACAAACTTAACGGTGAGTTCTGAAAGGCTTCAAATTGGAACCTAGGATATCTTTTCTAGATTATGGAAGGAACAGATTTCAAGTTTAAGCTTTGGGAAGGTTAGGTATAGCCCGACAGCGACACTCGCCAAAATATAGCAGATCTTAAAGGGATAATAGCCGTTAGAAGCAACATAGAATTTTAATTTAGCCAAATTTGGCCAATAACAGTATGTTTCCATCAGTGGATTTACCTGGTGTCATAACTATACATCAAAATCCCTCTATTATCCGATAAATCCACAAAATCAAGTAGTTTATTATAAAACCCTTAATACATCCATAAACGATTTTCAAATTGTAATTATAAAGGGAAGTAGCTCTAACATGTGGGTTTTCACAGGCTGACATCAAGGCAATCCTGGACACCAACTAAATATTCGTCCAATTGGTATGTGATGAAATACTACATATTAAGATCTGAAAACCCTAACCCATGTGTTACACTTACTGTTAACAGAACTGTTTTCTAAAAACCCAATCGTTCGTGCCTTTAGAGGAGTTTATAACTATACAACTATTACTCTCGATTAACGGAACTTTTCATTCTTGAAAACAATATGAACACTGTAAAAATCATCGTATTACGTGAGTAGTCGATGTCCCATTTTTATGTTACAGAGATCTAAAAGAATTATTGTCATATTAATTGGTCTGAAAGTTCATAAACTAAATATAGATAAATAGATCATACCAATTCGCTTCGAGGTTTTATTATGATAATGTAATTAATACGAAACATACAAATTTCCATGTAAAACCATATGTAGCCTAGTGTTATATGAAATCACTAGATTCGATTCAATACCTAAAAAAAAATGGCCCTTTGCCTTTAAAAACTAAATTTACAAAAATCACATCAAATTACAAAGTCATTAAACAGCGATCAATCTTTATTAGCATTTGTATTTACGCATGCCTTTGTAATATTGTAACTTGGTGGGTATTCATAAATAACAGGTTTTAAACATACTATATTGAATACCAAGATAATGAGTCCATGCATGTAACGGGTTGCCTAAAGTACATAAATAATTTCACTTAAGAGAGTGTACCTTGTTATACATTTTCAATACGTCTCAAAAACACTTCAAACTGCGGATGAACCGGGGCCATAATTATCATAAAAGACAAAATTAATGTATGATGTTTACTTCATTGTTGGAATGTTATTCGCAGATTGATACTCATAATTGAAGTAATACTACAATTGAACTATTTAGTGCATCCTAAAAATTAACCCTTTAATGAAGGCCGACTTCTCGCCCACGAGAAAGCGAGGAAACACTACTACTCTTGCTTTTCGCCTTTTTCCTCTCTTTCTGGCCCCTTTTCAAACTCATACTCTGTTATCTTTCACTTGCTCTATACTAATTTATCGACTGAAACTTAAATCTTTCATTTTACTTCTGTAAATACTCGCTTTACAGCTGCCATTGATTGAAAACTATATGGGTACTGAATATTCCTAGAGTAGAATTTAAAATAAATTTCACGCTGGTCACACATTGAACTGAATCAATATCTCTGGAATAATCAAGCTTCTGTGATATAATTAATTTCGATTCACTTCAACATTCTACAATATGCCGAAGTTCTCTTTTGCTTTATGGAAGACATAACAAGGTAAGAAGCTTGTAGTTATTAAATTCGGACCTTTCTTCAATCAAGGAATAAAATGTTCTTTTATAATAAGAATGTTTAAAATATGCCATTGAAGTTATAAAATTGGCATTACGTATTAACCGATTTTAAAAAAATAGAATTTTTTTTCGATTTTGATTAAGATTTAAAGATGATATCTTAGTAGATTTTTTCAAAAAGATTTGAAATTGAGTAACTGCGCTTGAGAAGTTAATAAGTGAAAATTGGTTGTGATATCCAAATTAGACTGGATTTGATTTTGATGAATTATTGATGGTGCATATCTACGGCATATACATTCTTGAACTTGTAACATGTATATTCAACCCGACAATGGATAGGTTCCCAAAATGTCTAACCCCCCCCCCCCCCTCGATCTCCAGTCGCACAATTTTACAATGCACTATATACTTTTACTACACTTCTTAACCTATTGACTGACCGCATTTATTTTATATTAAATTTTAAACATTATAATCTGCTATTAACTGTTGTGAAATAGTCAATTGTGTGTCAATCACTACAAAAATATATAGACATATGTTTAGTATTTATTTTTTATGTTTGACACCTGATCAATATATATTATGTAAATATCCATTATTTACACACAGGTTATTATGTCCGTGAGTCATTGCCTATGTTCTTGAAAACAGTTATTAGCTCTTGGACACTCTTTTCTAATTTTGACCAAACTTGGTAAAACCTTTTCATTGTCATACAAAAGTGTTCGAAAGGTTGAATATACCTGCAATTTTTGATGTAGTCAAATGTTCTTATTTAAAATCAAAGCTGTCAGTGTGATTTTTTTTAAACTTGTCTTGATATACTTATGTTTGTATAGTTCATGTAATAATGAGACACGGTAACTAAACGATTTAGACGATTGCTTTCTTATCAGTTTTGCATGTAATGAAGTCGTGAAAATATTCTGACAAAGAATTAGTCTGGCTTTAGTACCTGTCACGAGAGTTAACTACACCCCAAATTTGGGTCTGGTATCCTAATTAAGTATGCTTTCTTTTATCTACAGGTCTTTTTACCATTTAATTTTAATGGACGTAAAGAACTCCCCATCTCATACACCAAGTTGTCATTGTATGGACATGGTGGATCTCTCGAAGACATTCCGAGTAATAGGCACATATCAAAAGAAAATAGATACATTACTTTAACAGACCACTGAATAAAAACAGAACGAGCTGAAATGAAATATTGAGCCGTGAGACAAAAAACTCAATGAAAGATTGAAACATTGAGCTATATATAGAAAACAATGAGCTAAATAAAATCGGGCTAAAAATGAAATAGTTAGCTGTAGAAAATAATGAGCTAAAACAAATGAGTTGTCACAATAAGAAATATGAATGACATCAGTGAGAAAATTTCTGTTTGAAAGCTGCTGTGAACTAATAAAATAAAGAATACTTAAACAATACTTAACAACGAGCTAATAAAATTAACAAGTGAGTTTTAAAAGAAAGGTGGCTCGAAATCAGACAGTGAGCTTAACGATATAGTGAGTTTGTGAAGTAAAAGTTAAAATGAGCTTAATGAAACAGTGAGCAAGTCATAATTACCAAGTAATAAAGAGTGAGTTTTGACTTTAAATAGCCAAAAATGACAAGGACGAAGAATCTGTTTATTGCAATTCTCGCAATTAATCTTATCTCAATTGTGCTTTATTTTTCAAGTCGGAAAGAGTGAGTATATGCTCGGTAGTTCATTTTTCTTTCCATTTAGTAAAACTTTGGACTATTGCTCAAAATTTGTTTAGAAATAAACATAATATGAAAAATATACATTTGATAGAAAGTTCTAGTCAGTACAATATCGGGTCTTTACAAACCTACTTGGATTTGGTAATGTATAATTCATGGCAATCTTTTTTGTAAAGCTTATAAACTCTGTTTCAGGTCTCTCGAGACTGACCATGTGTATTCGCTGGACAATGTGTACCATGCATTGCCAGTATCAGAACGCGAAGTGATGATGGACCCTCCATACACGGATCATCTGAAGTGTGCCAATGCCACGAATTCTATGGTATATATTTATGGAGACAAGAACAGTTTTGAACTCGGGGATTTAATAAAGGTTTTCATCACGTTAAAAGATGGTTACAAATCTACTAAAACTACTGGTGGTGATATGGTAAGAGTATGGATGATTGATAAAGCAAACGGGGCTAATGTTGCAGGTTATGTCATTGATCACCAGAATGGAAGTTACACTGGTATACTTAAAGCCTGTTGGGTCGGTTCAACCAATATCATTGTCAGCATTGCTGCTACTCGAGAGAACATCAAATTCTTTTATGACACCTTTCAAACTTATGGATCAAGCAGAAATATATCGGCCATCTTTCATATACCTTGGAGAAACCAATCGATCGAGGCTTTATGTTCCCCTGAACCAATGGTATTTGGTTATCAGAAATTATGTAATCTCTCAAATAGAAATCATGGTGTGAGTTGGTATTGTGGTCAACCAAATTTACCAGGCTTTGAATGTAATTATTATACTGGTGCAAAAAGCACACAGTTACATCCGTTGAGTGTTATAGATTCTTATATATTACAGAGGTAAAATTCATTTTTCTTCTTTCTTTTTGTGTTTTTGCGAATCCAATAAAATCATCAATAAGTGGTAAAATTGATTGACAAACTTATGGAAAATTTATTATTTAGGTAAAGGATTCTTCTCGTCATCAAATTTAAAGTGATACTATGTCTTAGAATGGACATAAAATTTTCTTTAAAAATGGCCAATATGAGATGGTATATCCATCAGTGAACTTATCTGGTGTCATAAATTAACAGAATCCATGTAAAATTTGGAAACTAAGTAATAATTCAAACGCTTACTCAATTTCATTTTTATGGATAATTACTTTTTAATTATTTTTTTTTATTTTCATTTTTTATTTTTTTATTTATTTATTATTATTTTTTTTTTTTTTTTTGCTTTATATCGGATTAAGGGTATACTGCTGATGAATATATGATCTTATTGTTAAATTTTAAAGGGATAATAGGTCTTAGGAACAAAAAGGTTTTAATTTCAGTCAGTATATATCCAAGTGGACTTGCCTGGTGTCATAACTATCATCAAAATCCTCTATAATCCGATAAACAAAAAAGTAGTTATAAAACATTCATAAAGCAATTTCAAATTGCAAGACTTGGAAATCCGTTATAGCTATAAAAGGAAGTAACTCTAACACGGGGTTTTCACGTGTCTTTAACCTCTTCTCTTAAATTGACCTCAAAATCGTCAGACAATGTACGATATATAAATTCACGGAAGATCAATAGAAAACATATTATATCATTTTGAATGAATACTCCAACACTTATACATATTCAAAGAATATTAATCGTCGGAAATATTTTTTTGTATACTCAGGAAAATGATTTCTCAAAGAGAGTTGCTTTTTCCTGTTTTAGCGTTGATTTTTCTCAAAATGAACGGATTCATCACTTGTTCATTTTTTTTAAAATTTCGAATATAGCCTTATTTTCGCTATTTGAAACTTTATTTTGTAACCAATAGTCAATATTAAACACAAATATTAGCCGTAGTTCGATTGTATTCTAAGGCCTATTATCCCTAAATTTTATGTTCATTCTTAAGCCTGGCGTACACCGACCTTACAACTGAAAGAAACCAGTCACAAGCGAGTAACTAGAGACTGAGAGCGTCTAGGGGTAAATGATCGGTTGCGAGTTTAGTCATGTGCGACCCCTTATCACTGGCCGAACACAAGTAATCGCTCAGTTGCTGTCAGTTGCACATGTTCTACTTTCTTGTGACTGGTTACACCCAGCTGCTCTTGTCTTCTTCGATGTGCGCGTCCTTGCAACTGGCAGTAAGCATTTCGTCATTTGATTTTCGTCATGTGACCCAATTTGTACACCGAAACACAACAAAATGGCTACCGGTTGGAGCGATTCCGCAGAAGATGTCTTGATTGAAATGTTGCGGGAGAGACAATGTCTGTTTGATACAAACAGGAAATCTTATTCCAATATGGAAATGAGAAGGTTGGCATTGGAGGAAATGTCATTTCGGCTTGAACGAACAGGTAGTCGTTGAGAAACATTGCGTTTAGGTCTAGCCTAGTAGAGTTTTCAGTGACGTCTTACCAACTGTCTTCCTACTGAGTTTCATGCGATCATCCCATTCACTTGATAACATATCATTCTTATATAGCTTGAAAAAGTGTAAAATTGTTGAAGATTTACATATAAATACGACTCACCATGGGCACAGCCATCTTGATGAGTCACGTGATTTCAAGCCCCTCCTAGCGTGTTATTCACTGATTACAATTCAGTCCATGTCGATGAGTGCGCAAATGTGACTGGAGGCGACTGGTAACGCTCCTCAGGTCTTCTCAGTCGCTTATATGTCGGTGTACGTGCGCCTTAAAACTGAGATGAGAGGAGTCTGCCAGTTGCCTTGTCGGTGTAAGCCAGGCTTAAGACGCAGTATTCTCCTCACATGTCTTTTTCTTGACGGTGTGTTGTTGACTTTCTGACAACATTGTGTACTTTCGTTTGGTTAAAAAAATCTCATATGTTGTTAAAAAAAAGGTAAATATTATGGCTGGTAATTAGCGTTCCTTTGTGTATACTTTCAGGGGCTATCTACATCCTAAGATACCTCACAACATAAGTATTACCATAATACCAAGTAAGTACACTTACTTCAGGTAAGAGAGCTTCAGGTTAATAGTTCATTGTCAGAAAACACAAGAGAAAGAAACCTCTGATGAGAAACATTTGTGCCAATTTCTAAGCCATGATTTTTTTTGTCTTAATTAATTTACAGCTGGACCGACTTGAATAATTATGATTTTAAATACACCTTTATCATTTAGAGCATGATAACCAAAAATTGAGACAGCAATGGGAATTTGATGAAATATGAAATATTAAATGCTTTGTTTCCATTTTCAGATAGAATCAAAATCACGTTGGCAAACGCTGATGTTCCTTGCAACAAAGTTCAACCTGAGATGACTTGGTCACACCCACAACCGTCTGGCTACTTTTACAAACAGAAATGGTATCCAACATACTGTAAAACAGATCCTAATAATACATTTAAACCTCACAAGTGTCTGTCAAACAGAAAAATGTGGTTATTTGGCGATTCAACAGCGAGAGAATGGCTCTACAGAATGAATACTTTATTCAAAATAGGGAAAGTATCACGCAGAAAAACATGGCATGCACCGCTTCAAGTTTCAAATCAAGCATGGAATTTCACTTTATTCTGGGGTCCACACGAACTGCCCTTTTTCTCAATTGACCTTTCTGAAGAGGAGAATCATATTCCAGCGCACATTTACATGAAACAAATTCGCAATTCATCCAGAGACATCATTGTTTTCGCCTTATATTCGCATCTTACCCATTATCATCCTAGAATATTTCAAGAGAGATTGGACCATATATATGGGGGAGTTGTGGATTTAATCAACAGGGCACCTAATGTGACCATAGTCTTTAGAGGTTTTCACACCTATACGGATGACGAAAACTTTGCTCGTTGGCATGATGACTATTTCGGTTTGATGTTTAGGGAAATAACCAGAAAAAGGTTTAGACCAATTAGGAACCGTGTTATATATTTGAATCATTGGGACATGACATTAGGTGCAGAGAATCCACAATTACATCCAACCAGATTTCTAGATGACATCATGATTACTAATTTATTTACTCATATATGTGAGTGATAAAAGTGACATTATGTTGATAATTATAAGGCTAACATAGCGTTTGTGTCAAAACTGTATCTTTGATTCTCAAAACTTATTTTAAAGCAAAGGATTACAAGCTTATGGTAAAGTTCAATAAATCTTTTATAATGGTGATTTCTAAGAGTCTGAAGTATTGTCAGATAGGGATTAGTATTAGCCAAGGGAAATAACCAATAACAGAATAAGTTGCTGGCTTATTGTATAAGTATCCAAAACTAAGATTTTATGATTTTGTCAATGAAAATAATCCAATAATGACTACAATACTAATAAGATTATTGTTAAATAGTGTTTTTACAAATTACCGTTATTATTACTTATAATATGTTTATTCGGTAATAAAGGCTTCCAGCACAGAGTATATAAATACATATGGTTTACAAAATAAAAATATAATTAAACAATCATATTTATAAAAACAAAATAAAGCTTTTCAAAATAATTTAGTTAATGACAGTATATCTATACAAGATATTGTTTACACGCATTTCCAAGATTGGGCTTTTAATGTATAATTTTTGATCGAACTTTGCATTTCTAGTACTTTTTTAAGATTATTTACATAATATATTCATGGCCTCAAAATCACTTGCAACCATATAATATTGGGTTGAAAAGTAAATAAACTGATAATTTCAATTTTCAAGTACTCATGTAAATATATTCAAAAGCATAGTATACCAGAGAAAGTATTCCGATTTAGTCAAGATAGATTGTGCACATGCCACTGTAAATCTAAAACAAAATGTGGTATTTTTTATGCATATATGTATAAAAATGTATATGTATGCAATAATAACTTGATGATTTTATTATGCTGGTGTAATCAAAGGGTAAACATATTTTATTTTGGCAACCCGCGATTGAACTAAATCCTGAATGATTAAAGGCCTTTCAATGGGAAAATACCAACTGTTAAAGTTGGGATAGGAAAAAAATGTTCTGTACAATAACATATTGGCTTTTGATATTATTGCACTCGTTTGCATGTTCTGCTGATTTTATACGAACTGTTGTGTTTATTAAAGTCAACACTGCTCTTGGTGAAGATGTGTTCCTAAGAGGAGGTTAGTGCATATCAATGAATATATTATTTTGTATTTTATTATTATTATATTAATAAAAATTTTATTTTATGGGTATCAGGTCCAATACGCAAAAGTGACATGGTCTTGTCTAACGTTCAGACCATGGGGGCAATACAAACCATGTCGAACAGTGGAAGGATGAGCATAATCTTCAACACTAGAAAATTATTCTATGTGAAATCAAAACGATTGAAAGTGCGTTTAGCTTGATCGTTTTTAATCAAAATTCTTTTATAACTCCAGGCAATTCAAAATGTTCGGGCCATGCATTTGATCCTTGTGGAATACCAATCAGATATAATACAGCATCAAAAATTGCAGTGGCATCATCAACGTGGTCTGTGGGTGATCGCTATCTAGATTGGCAAGGTGCAGAACAAAATCAAGCTCAATACAAAGGAATCCCTGCCTCGGGTTCTCCTATGACATGGACGACATCCAAGTACGTATATTTGCTTTCAGGTTGTTCATAATTCAAAATTCACATAGCCAGTAAATATTGCTTTTATTATTAAAAAAAAATTATTTGTCTTGATCAACCGGAAACCTTAATTGTTTTCAGTCATGTACTAGGCAATCCAACAGTTGAAAAGGATGGGTTTGGATATTCTCCTTTGAACACATTTGGATCTGGTTATTGGATGCTGGATGTAGAAATGGATTGCTCTCAAACTGATAATGGTTGGTTTCAGTTCAAGGTAAGACATTCAATTCCAAACATCAACAATGAATTGCATACTTGAGTGTACACACTTCCTTTTCTTTCAAATTTTAAATTTACATAGAACCAATTAAAAATATTGTCAACTTTTGTTCATGTTTCCAAATCATTAAAAATAATTTGAGATTCATCTAGTTTCTTTACTGTTTCAGACTTACATTACTCCAGCAGCTGGCTGGGAACCTGATATGGATCAGTCCCCATGTTGTGGTGGTGAAACTGGTGGTAGACGTCCATCTCAGACGAGCAACCATCAAGCAAAATGTGGTTTTTCAAATCTGTTTGTGTATGGCAGTTCTGGGTGTGTCATCGAGCCCATACAATTTAAACATCCTACACGTAAGAGTGTTTCAAAGTTTGTTTAATATTCAATAATGGAGGGATTTTATTCATGAATTTCACCATATCCACTTGCTCCACTTATACGGTTTTGGTTTCCATCCCATTATGTATAGATCTGACTTGATATGTCTGACATGGTATGTTTGAAGATACGAGCAGCATGTACTAATAGGTCCATTACCATGACAAGCTAACACTACATAATATACAATGTAATGATAAAAACTAAACGCATACTCTGTTAAATAAGATCTTCAGGAAAGTGCAAAACACATCCTCCAAGATCCAGTTTACTTGGTTAAGATAATTATTGTCTTATCTTTCAGAGGCCCTTTGTGGTGCCAAACACCTTAGATCAACCAGGGTGGTGAATGGTAAACCCTCTTCAGAAGGGAGTTGGCCTTGGATGAGTGAGATACTGTATAAAGGACATCATGGATGTGGTGCAGTTCTCATATCTCCCACGTGGGCAATAACTGCTGGCCATTGTGTGAGAACGTATGTATTGATCATTGTATGCCCGCTGTAAATCTTCTGATTTATTTCTTACCAAGATGTATGGCTATTCAACGAATACATACATATACTATCTGTTCTGAATCTGGAGTGCATATCCAGCGACTAACAAATGGTTTAGAAACATCAATGAGCTGATACTGTTTATTCCCCAGATGGTAATCTAGTCGTCTCAGCTAGAATATTCAAATATGATATAATTATGTATATGTATGAACTTTATAGAGCGAAAACCTACGGTCCTTGGACCACAATTTTAAGAACCGGTGAAACCAA
This sequence comes from Nipponacmea schrenckii, assembly GCA_030562195.1. Classification (NCBI taxonomy): domain Eukaryota; kingdom Metazoa; phylum Mollusca; class Gastropoda; family Lottiidae; genus Nipponacmea; species Nipponacmea schrenckii. The sequence continues at coordinate 7,796,195 of JAUJPP010000007.1, read as the reverse complement.
CAGACACACTATATCTGGTACAGAACGGGATTATTTTGTTAAAACCATCATCAAGGTAAACGATGAACAAAGTTTTAACTTTTTACTCTATGCCATCCACAGCGTCCAACTGGCGACATTCTATGGTTCCTATAAACTATGATTCCATCAAATGGTTCATAGCGTCATCATCACTAAGTCAAATAGCGTCCCCATCACTTAATCAAATGCTTAATTAATATACGTCTTTATATCCTAATCAAATGTTTCATAGCGTCTACATCATTCTTACATGCTGTCCTCATCACACAAGCAAAATCCTCCACTGTTTATGACTCATTCATTTCATTATCAACGTTTATACTATGTTTACCAAGGGCCTGGTTTTCGAAAGTATCATGTCTTATGGTGGTGTTTTAAGATGGTATTATGTAAAATTTTACTCATGATTATGTATACTATACTATGTATTATTTCTAGTATCTTAACGTATTTTCACGAGAATATAATTAAGCGATTAGTGGCGTCATCAGACACTTAGTTTAGTGGAATTGCAGCTTCCACAGACGTCTGACTGACTATATGAATGTTGCATATTGATGCTATCAGCGTCCCCAATAGATATAAATATTGTATACAATCCATTTTTCTTAGAAGCGCTTTAAAAGTATTCACAATTAAAACAGATCATGACATAAGTTAATATATGAACAGGTAGTTCGAGAATGTTTAATTATAAATAAACTAAATATAAACAAATGATCAACTAACCTTTTTTCATATAAAAATTCAATTTTAATTATGATTTTAAAAAAAGAAGTTATTTTCTATTCTTTATTTTTCAAATTTATATCTTCACTTATGGAAATTACAAGAGTTTCTCAGATATGACTATTGTAAGACAGCATTACATTCTATTACATATTGTATGATAGTGACATAAAATGTGTCTTAAGATAAAATCTGATGACTTATCTTATAATGCTTTTGAAAGCCTACCACTGTTAAAAACAAACAGACGAAAAAATAAATATTTCAGCAATCTGTATTACTTTTCATAATTCTTAAATACTGACAAAAATTATGCCAGATTTTCAATCTAAAAAATTCTACTCTACTATTTAGATTTCTGTCTTATAGCATCCGTTATTCGACAAACCAGGATCACCAGTTGGTAATGACCATGATATAGCCCTACTGGAACTAACAAACCCAGTAACAGTTGACCATTATGGTGTAACACCAGCATGTATTCCCGCCCAGTTTCATATTGACCAATTTACCAATAAGGAATGCTGGATCATTGGGTGGGGCAGTACTCGAGGTAAGGATATATGCATCCAGGATAAGAAACATTTGGAATCATCATTATGTTCTTGTAAACCGTAGTATGAACTTAGGTGTACAGGAATCTTACAATAAGTTGATCCTTGAAACAGAAAAAGATCCTTTTTCTAAATCTCAATATTGATCAGTTTGATCAATTAAAATGCTACATCGGAATACTATAAGCGTTCTAACAAAGTTTTTTTGTTTTCAGATACTGGAGATAATATGATACTACAACAACTACAAGTTAATGTATCTAGTGTATCAACATGTAGCTCATTATATGGATCGAGGGTTAGTGATCGTCAAGTCTGTGCTGGAAATGGTACGAAGCAAGCTTGTATGGTATGTTGCCCAAAATATTTTTAGAAACATTCAGTTGTAATACTACTTTCACATTATTCTAAAGATATTTCATATTACAATAATAGAAAGACGCATCTAGATCTGCAATCTGTATTGTTTGTAATCTTTATTTCAGGGAGATTCCGGAAGTCCACTATCGTGTAAAGTTAATGGTATATGGTATGTAGTTGGTGTGGTATCATGGGGTGATGATAATTGCGTAGGCAGACCATCAGTATTCACTCGTATTTCACAATTTATTCCATGGATAAAACAACATACTGGACTTCATTTTAATCCAAATTCGCATGTTATTGGATAGTACTAAAAAATAAATTGTTTTCTTGTATGTTTTCTTTTTTATCGAAAAGTTCTTTTTTAGACACATTATTCTGCACAATGTAATCTAGTGATTTAGGTACTATAATTCGGAACAATAGTCATTTCGGCGCACTTCTTTTTTGGCAATTACGCACATATCATCAATTGCTGGAAGGAATGGGATTAAGGATTTTGTGAAAGTCAATGATTACTCAAAAAGTTACATCTCGGATTAAAGTCACTCCATTGGATGGCAATTTCCTTTAAAATAATGGATGGTACCTGAAAGAACACAGAATAGATAATAACAACTTTCTGGTGTTCAGCTCTGGAAGGTGTACGGCGTTTCGGTGTGCGGTTTGTTTTAGAAGCGCGGGTGCATCTTCTTTTTCTTTTTTTTTCCGGCGAGCAGGTGCATGGCCGCGAGAACTATATATTATGTCCATTTTATATACAAATTGTAGGTTGAAAATCTGTCAATTTCATGCACATGTAGTTGTGTATTTTTTAAACAAATTGTACGTGAAGTATTGTATATTTATTTTGTAGTCATGTACTTGATCGCCGGAACATAGATCTGTCCACTTGATGCACATGTACATGTATTTTTAGACGAATTGTATATTGAAGTTTTGTGTATTTTCGCTTTTTTTCCCAAATGTATTGCCCCATGGGCTGAATGTGAGACCATGTCCTTGTGTATTGGGCCTAATTCTGACCCATGTAAAATAAAGAGTTTATTATCATTATAAACTATGCCGGGGAATGTTTCTTTACTTTACTTTCATTAAATGTTCCGTTCCATCTCTTAGCAAAAGCCTGTGCAAAACAAATAAAATACACCACAAATTGACAACCACAGCTTTAAAGTGACAATGTGCTATTTTATTGAAGACCAAATAGTTTAGAAATAGGTTTACATCGCAAGGACACGTCTGGAACGAAATGTGTATGAATACATTGTTGTCTCGACTGCTTGGCAAACAATGGCAGTTTGAGTTTTGTATCAATATCCCATCCGAATGTCTTGACGTTTTATCCATGCCATCCCACCCGACGTGCAGAGGAATGCAGGTTCAGAACTAATTTTATATATCATTAAAACACTTGAGTCCCTGCCAATGCAACATATTAAAAGAATATAAATTTCCAACAAGATACAGAACACCAATACCGTCATTTCGGATACCCTGTTTTCTTGCAACAGCAGTCCTTGCTTATAATGATGTTTTTTCGATCTCAGGAATTCGATCAGTATATCTGAGAGACTATAACGAAATGATAAGACAGACACCACTATATAAGGTATTTCTAAGCCAGGAGTATATTTTTCTCTTATACTTGTACCAAGTCCAGAAGATAAGGCTCGTTACCTATACATTATTGGGAAAATACCAGATGAAACAGAAAGAATCGTGATTACACTATATAAGGCTTTTAATCTGATAAGATTTTTTCTTCGATACAAAAAAGAGCCATGACGAGTATTTCGTCACACAACTACCACTATTTGCTGTGTCAACATCTTACATTTTAAGGTAAGAAAGAAAAATACAATTAACCGTATTACATATTTATAATATTAATACAATAAATGGATATCATACCTCTTTTTAAATGAATGCAAAGTGTCACTGGATAGACTTATCACGATTGAAGCGGACCATGGAGCTTCTAAACTGCGGGCAACTGGAATGTTACATATTTTGCTGATATAGTGAACATATAGATGAATCCTTTTCTGAATTCGTATTGTATATTTGTATTATTTCAATAAATCACATTCAAAAGTTTTGACAAAATCACTTGCCTTGCACAAAGAAGCTCTACGCCAAAGAACTTAGTAACAAACAGAGGTATAAAATATATTATGTTTGAAATTTGGATGTTCTAAGAATTAAATATTAAAGTAAATGAAGTTTATACATGTATACGGAAAAAAACCAGAATACTGTTACAACCTAAACAGAGGCATATTCAAACAGCTGAAGACCATAACGATGAATTCAAACTTTATGTTTTACATGCTCAAATTTCGGTAATATATCACTCACAAGAAATAGGGTTTTGATTGAATTTTTAACACAGAGCTGGCACATTGAAACAAAGATTGAATCTTTCCCTAAAATTCCACAGTTCGCCTATTAACTAAAAGCGGAAACCCGGGCTAGAGAGGGATTTTAAATTATAAAAAGTTAAAAAGCTATGGGGATAAATGTAATTTTTTCAATATCGAAAGTTCACACTGTTCGCGAACTGTCTAGTCTCTCTCTTTGATACACTACACATATAATCTTTTTCAAAATTAGAAAAGGATTCTCGTCTTTTAAATTAAAATAATATATGTTTCACAAACATTGTTTTTCCATTTCTTCGCTATGACCTTCAGTTTACACTCTGTCATTATTTCATAATGACATGTATTGAACTTAAAATTATGTCTTGTTTTAAATGAAAAGCTTTTGATTTGCAGATGAAGTGTGTGCTCATATTAGCGGCCTTGGTGTTGTTCTGCGCAGCAGACCAGCCAGCTCTGTTCCAACCAGCCTTAACTCATCATGAAATAATGAATATCATTAGACACCATTATGAAACAAGCACTGGTACAAGCTCAGTTTGTAAGTCTATTAGATATGAAATGGTTAAAAATAAAAACGCCTTTTCATTCGGTGTCACGTCATAATTCTATAGTTCTATAGACCTACTGCTATCGACCCTTAACAGTCATAACATCCTGTCTTATGTCTTTTAACTATATAAAAGAAACTTATTTAAAAGGATAATATCAGTTAGAAGTAATTTCTCTCAAACTTGACTAATAACAGTTTTTAACATCAGTGGACTTACCTGGTGTCATAACCTTACATCAAATCCCTCTATAATCCGATAAATCCACAAAATCAAGTAGTTAATTATAAAACGCTAAATACATACATTAAGCGATTTTCAAATTGTAATTTTATAGTGGAGTAACTCTATCGTGTGTTTTTTTCCGTGTCCTTAACCTCTACTCTTGAATTAACCGTACATAGTCAGACAATGTACGATATTTAAATTCACGGGAAACCGAGAAAAAGCAATTCATATGATTTTGAATGAATATTCCAACACTGACAAAATATTCAACAAAACTTAATCATAATAATATTTGTTTGTATACACTGAAGAATAATTGCCATAGCGCGCTTGCGCAAGGAAGTTTTAGCGTTTATTTCCCAGACGCTCTTATCCTCAAACTGAATGGAATCCTTGATTGCTCACTTTTTTGAAGAATTCCGAATATACATGTAGTTTTATTGTCTAACTAAGTAATACTAACCAATAGTCAAAATTTAACACAGATATTAGCCGTAGGACGAGTGTATTCTAACACCTATTATCCCTTTAATGTCAAAAAGCAATAGGAATAAGGCCTGGCTTATATGATCTTTAAGCTAACCCAAAATGTCTTGGAATTTATATTTCTAAAAATAAGTTTACGAGTGTTTCAATGGTCATTCTCTGTAGCTCAAACAAACACTGTAAAAGTCTTTATTTTCATTTTCAGTCGGAAAGCGGGAACTGAAAGCAAAGAGATTTTTGGGTGATTTGTCAAAAATTTTCCACAAAATCGAACACTGTAAGTAAGATGCATCTTTTGTATTATAATTAGCAATGATCTGTCATTTTGATTTTACATGAACAACTATCATTGGATTGTTTTACTTTTCCAGTTGCTACAGACCATCTTGGTGATCTCATAACTGTTGGTGAAAGTAAGTTTTTATCATTAACACATATTTTTATCGTGTATTACATTCTAACGATAATTTATTTTTTTTATCATAATCATAATATTTTGCTGTAATTTATAGTATATAATTTTATTTTCAGCTCTTGGACCAGCTTTATTAGGAAAGAGAGATATTGAAGCGTAAGCTTTATTTCTATATTGTTTAAGAATTATATCATTAACCAGCCAAAATGTGACATTATTGTTTAGGTGTAATTCATAATATTTTGAGGTTCTACGAAAATAATATACGTTAAAAAGTACTAAATATATATATAATGTACATGTTAATTTAATTTTGTATAATTTAGACAAAAGCAAAACAATATGAGCTATGTTATTTTGTATACTTTAGACAAAAGAGATTTATTGGTGGTATTTCAGACATTTTCAAAAAAATCGGACATTGTAAGTATCACATTTTATACTCTAGTCCTAATCTTCTGTCAGAAAGTAGCAGTTCCTACAAAATCGATCTTTATATGGCTAGGCTAAAATTTATAATCTAAATTCTTTAAAAAAAATATCTTTTAATATTTTAGTTGCTACTGACCATCTTGGTGAACTCATAACTGTCGGTGAAAGTAAGTTTTATAATTTACACAACGTATATTTTTATCATTTTTTGTATAACAATAATATCATGTTTTACTTTTAAACGATTTTATATTTTTTTTTACACAATCATAATATTTTGCTGTAATTTATAGTATATATTTTTATTTTCAGCTCTTGGACCAGCTTTATTAGGAAAGAGAGATATTGAAGCGTAAGCTTTATTTCTATATTGTTTAAGAATTATATCATTAACCAGCCAAAATGTGACATTATTGTTTAGGTGTAATTCATAATATTTTGAGGTTCTACGAAAATAATATACGTTAAAAAGTACTAAATATATATATAATGTACATGTTAATTTAATTTTGTATAATTTAGACAAAAGCAATAAATGTATATTATACTATGTAATTTTGTATATTTGTATATTTAGACAAAAGAGATTTATTGGTGGTATTTCAGACATTTTCAAAAAAATCGGACATTGTAAGTATCACATTTTATACTCTAGTCCTAATCTTCTCTAAGAAAATAGCAGTTCCTACAAAAGCGATCTTTATATGGATAGGCTATAATTTATAATCTTAATTCTTGAAAAAATATCTTTTAATATTTTAGTTGCTACAGACCATCTTGGTGAACTCATAACTGTCGGTGAAAGTAAGTTTTGTCATTTACACAATATATATTTTTATCATTTTTTGTATAACAATAATATCATGTTTTACTTTATAACTATTATATATTTTGTTTAACACAATCATAATATTTTGCTGTAATTTATAGTATAACATCATGTTTTATTTTATAACCATCATATATTTCAAATTTATACTCATTAATATACTATATTACAACCATGTTACATTATTTTATAACCGTCATTTCTTTTGTTTGGTTACAATATATTTTTTATTTCATAATCACAACATTTTCTGATAATAAATCTTATAGCCAATCGTATTTTTTTTTCATAAACAGTATTTTATTCACAAACGGAAATCGATTAGGCAACAGGCTAATAGCCTATATTAGCCATCTCGAGAAATCGAGATATAATCGTATTTATAATATGTTTGTTAGGAAGTTATTTGTTACACTTATTTAAATTATAATTTCATTTCAGCTCTTGGCCCAGCTTTATTAGGAAAGAGAGATATTGAAGCGTAAGCTTTGTAGTATACCTTATATCATTAACAAAATCAGTCAAAAAGTGACATATGACTGTTATCCAGAGGCTCCCCGAAAATAATATACCGTAAAAAGTTCTAAATATAGATGTACACTAATTTGTATATTTAACACAAAGCAATAAATGTATATAGGCAACTATGTAATTTTGTATATTTTAGACAAAAGAGATTTATTGGTGGTATTTCAGATATTTTCAAAAAAATCGGACATTGTAAGTATCACATTTTATACACAAGTCCTAATCTTCAGTCAGAAATGAGCAGTTCCTACAAAATCGAATTTTATATGGCTAGGCTATAATTTATAATCTAAATTTTTTTAAAATAAAATATATTTTAATATTTTAGTTGCTACAGACCATCTTGGTGATCTCATTACTGTCGGTGAAAGTAAGTTTATATCATTTACACAATATATTTTTATCATTTTTTGTATAACAATAATATAACAATCATGTTTTACTTCATAACGATAATTTATTTTTAATCACAATCATAATATTTTGCTGTAATTTATAGTATATATTTTTATTTTCAGCTCTTGGCCCAGCTTTATTAGGAAAGAGAGATATTGAAGCGTAAGCTTTATTTTATTTATTGTTAAAAATTATATCATTAATCAGCCAAAAAGTGACATTATTGTTTAGGTGCCATTCATAATATTTTGAGGTTCTACGAAAATAGTATTCTTTAAAAAGTAATAAATATATATATCGAGTACATGTTAATTCAATTTTGTATAATTTAGACAAATCAATGTATGTATGTAATTTTGTATATTTTAGACAAAAGAGATTAATGTATATACTATTTAATTTTGTATATTTTAGACAAAAGAGATTTATTGGTGGTATTTCAGATATTTTCAAAAAAATCGGACATTGTAAGTATCACATTTTATACTCCGGTCCTAATCTTCTGTCAGAAAATAGCAGTTCCTACAAAATCGATCTTTATATGGATAGGCTATAATTTATAATCTTAATTCTTTAAAAAATATCTTTTAATATTTTAGTTGCTACTGACCATCTTGGTGATCTCATAACTGTCGGTGAAAGTAAGTTTTATCATTTACACAATATATTTTTATCATTTTTTTGTATAACAATAATATCATGTTTTACTTCATAACGATAATTTATTTTTAATCACAATCACAAGATTTTGCTGTAATTTATAGTATATATTTTTATTTTCAGCTCTTGGACCAGCTTTATTAGGAAAGAGAGATATTGAAGCGTAAGCTTTATTTCTATATTGTTAAAAAATTATATCATTAACAAAATCAGACAAAAAGTGACATTATTGTTTAGGTGCCATTCATAATATTTTGAGGTTCTACGAAAATAATATACTTTAAATAGTACTAAATATATATATCATGTACATGTTAATTTAATTTTGTATAATTTAGACAAAAGCAATAAATATATATACCATGTAATTTTGTTTATTTTATACAAAAGAGATTATGTAATTTTGTATATTTTAGACAAAAGAAATTAATGTATATACTATGTAATTTTGTATATTTTAGACAAAAGAGATTTATTGGTGGTATTTCAGACATTTTCAAAAAAATCGGACATTGTAAGTATCACATTTATACTCCAGTCCTAATCTTCTGTCAGAAAGTAGCAGTTCCTACAAAATCGATCTTTATATGGATAGGCTATAATTTATAATCTTAATTCTTTAAAAAATATCTTTTAATATTTTAGTTGCTACTGACCATCTTGGTGATCTCATAACTGTCGGTGAAAGTAAGTTTATATCATTAACACAATATGTTTTTTACATTTTTTTGTACAACAATAATATAACAATCATGTTTTACTTTTAACGTTTATATTTTTTTTATCACAATCACAAGATTTTGCTGTTATTCATAGTATATATTTTTTTTTTCACAATCATAATATTTTGCTGTAATTTATAGTATATATTTTTATTTTCAGCTCTTGGCCCAGCTTTATTAGGAAAGAGAGATATTGAAGCGTAAGCATTATTTTATATATTTGTTAAAATTTATATCATTAACTAGACAAAATGTGACATGATTGTTTAGGTGCCATTCATAATATTTTGAGGTTCTACGAAAATAAGATACTTTCAAGGGTACTAAATATATATATCATGTACAAGTTAATTTAATTTTGTATAATTTAGACAAAAGCAATAAATGTATATATGTAATTTTGTATAATTTAGACAAAAGCAATAAATGTATACTATGTAATTTTGTATATTTTAGACAAAATAAATTAATGTACATACTATGTATATATACTATGTAATTTTGTATATTTTAGACAAAAGAGATTTATTGGTGGTATTTCAGACATTTTCAAAAAAATCGGACATTGTAAGTATCACATTTTATACTCCAGTCCTAATCTTCTGTCAGAAAATAGCAGTTCCTACAAAATCGATCTTTATATCTTTATAATTTATAATCTTAATTCTTTAAAAAATATATTTTAATATTTTAGTTGCTACAGACCATCTTGGTGATCTCATAACTGTCGGTGAAAGTAAGTTTTTATCATTAACATAGTATATTTTTTATTTATAACCATCATATATTTTAAAACATCATGTATTAATTTATACTCATCATATATAATATTTTATAACCATGTTACATTATTTATAACCGTCATTACTTTTGTAATGTTACACTATATTTTTCATTTCATGATCAAAACAGTTACTGATAATAAATATTATAATCGTATTTATAATATGTCTGTTAGGAAATTATTTGTAACTATAATTTATATTATAATTTCATTTCAGCTCTTGGCCCAGCTTTATTAGGAAAGAGAGATATTGAGGCGTAAGCTTTGTAGTATACCTTATATCATTAACAAAATCAGTCCAAAAAGTAACATATTACTTATCCCGAGGCTCCCCGAAAATAATATACTATTATATATACTATATAATACAAAGTGCTAAATATACATATTTTTTGTATTTTTTGTATATTTAAGACAAAGCAATAAATGTATATACTATGTATATATACTATGTAATTTTGTATATTTTAGACAAAAGAGATTTATTGGTGGTATTTCAGATATTTTCAAAAAAATCGGACATTGTAAGTATCACATTTTATACACCGGTTCTAATCTTCTGTCAGAAAATAGCAGTCCCTACAAAATCGATCTTTATATGGCTAGGCTAAAATTTATAATCTAAATTCTTTAAAAAAAATATCTTTTAATATTTTAGTTGCTACTGACCATCTTGGTGAACTCATAACTGTCGGTGAAAGTAAGTTTTATAATTTACACAACATATATTTTTATCATTTTTTGTATAACAATAATATCATGTTTTACTTTATAACGATTTTATAACGATTTTATATTTTTTTTACACAATCATAATATTTTGCTGTAATTTATAGTATATATTTTTATTTTCAGCTCTTGGACCAGCTTTATTAGGAAAGAGAGATATTGAAGCGTAAGCATCATTTTATATATTGTTAAAAATTATATCATTAACAAAATCAGCCAAAAAGTGACATTATTGTTTGGGTGCAATTCATAATATTTTGAGGTTCTACGAAAATAATATACTTTAAAAAGTACTAAATATATATATCATGCACATGATAATTTAATTTTGTATAATTTAGATAAAAGCAATAAATATATAATCTATGTAATTTTGTATATTTTAGACAAAAGAGATTTATTGGTGGTATTTCAGATATTTTCAAAAAAATCGGACATTGTAAGTATCACATTTTATACTCCGGTCCTAATCTTCTGTCAGAAAGTAGCAGTTCCTACAAAATCGATCTTTATATGGCTAGGCTAAAATTTATAATCTAAATTCTTTAAAAAAAAATATCTTTTAATATTTTAGTTGCTACTGACCATCTTGGTGAACTCATAACTGTCGGTGAAAGTAAGTTTTATAATTTACACAACATATATTTTTATCATTTTTTGTATAACAATAATATCATGTTTTACTTTATAACGATTTTATATTTTTTTTTACACAATCATAATATTTTGCTGTAATTTATAGTATAAATTTTTATTTTCAGCTCTTGGACCAGCTTTATTAGGAAAGAGAGATATTGAAGCGTAAGCATTATTTTATATATTGTTAAAAATTATATCATTAACAAAATCAGCCAAAAAGTGACAATATTATTTAGGTGCAATTCATAATGTTTTGAGGAAAATAATAGACTTTAAAAAGTACTAAATATATATATCATGCACATGTTAATTTAATTTTGTATAATTTAGACAAAAGCAATAAATATATAATCTATGTAATTTTGTATATTTTAGACAAAAGAGATTTATTGGTGGTATTTCAGACATTTTCAAAAAAATCGGACATTGTAAGTATCACATTTTATACTCCAGTCCTAATCTTCTCTAAGAAAATAGCAGTTCCTACAAACTCAATCTTTATATGGATAGGCTATAATTTAAAATCTTTATTCTGTAAAAAATATATTTTAATATTTTAGTTGCTACAGACCATCTCGGTGATCTCATAACTGTCGGTGAAAGTAAGTTTATATCAAACACAATATTTTTTTTACATTATTTTTAATTCATAACCGTCATATTATAAAACATAGATCATATATAACTATATAACAATCATAAATTTATACTCATCACATATTATATTATATCCATGTTACATTACTTTATAACCTTTTTATCTTTCATTATGTTACGGTATATTTTATTTTCATCATTACAAGATTTTCTGATATTATAATCGTATTATTTAAAAGGAAATTTCTTTATAATATGTTTGGTAGGAAACTATTTGTTACTGTAATTTATATTATTATTTCATTTCAGCTCTTGGCCCAGCTTTATTAGGAAAGAGAGATATTGAAGCGTAAGCTTTGTAGTATACCTTGTCGTAAATTATATGATTAACAAAATCAGTCAAAAAGTGACATATACTGTTCTTTATGACATACCGAGGCTCCATGAAATAATATACCGTAAAAAGTTCTAAATATATATTATGTACATTAATTTGTATATTTAAAACAAAAGCAATAGATATATATACTATGTAATTTTGTATATTTTAGACAAAAGAGATTTATTGGTGGTATTTCAGACATTTTCAAAAAAATCGGACATTGTAAGTATCACATTTTATACTCCGGTCCTAATCTTCTGTCAGAAAGTAGCAGTTCCTACAAAATCGATCTTTATATGGATAGGCTATAATTTATAATCTTAATTCTTTAAAAAAATACCTTTTAATATTTTAGTTGCTACAGACCATCTTGGTGAACTCATAACTGTCGGTGAAAGTAAGTTTATATCCTTAACACAATATGGTTTTTCTATTTTTCTATTTATAACCACCATATTATTAAATATAGATCATTTATTACTTTATAACCATCATATTATTAAATATAGATCATATATTACTTTATAACCATCATATATTTATTTACACTTTTATTTATCTCTCGAAATCATGCTTCTGGACTACAATATTTATATGAACTAATTGAAGTTTATAATATTATGATAAATAGATATTTAATTAACTTTATATTGCTAATAATATGTATGTATTATAACGTCTTTTGATGTGATTAACACCCAATTATAATTAATAAATTTATATTATAACGTCACTTCATTTCAGCTCTTGGTCCAGCTTTATTAGGAAAGAGAGAAACTGATTTGTAAGCATTAAACTATGTATTAAAAGAAATTATATTTCTTTGTTATATAAAGAAAAAGTATGCATATGCATGCATAATCTTTTTGTTTTTTGAATTCAAAATAATCATTGATGATCCTTTTGCTTCAATCTGTTGTGGTTAATCAAGGTAATTTTATCCCTAACTTATTTGGATATTTTGCTTATTGAAGCCATCAAAAGATAAAATATACCTGATCGAAAATCTTCTTAAAGCCAAATTTTTCAATCAATTCTAATTTCAGCGAAGCCTACCAACCAATTGTTCAAGAATTCAAACATCTGATCGACACACAAAAAAACTTAATCGAACACGGAAATTTCGAAAACAGTAAGTCATACTCTATCTGAAACTTATACACGGCCTAAAGAACCTTCGATGGAATGTTTTTAAGGCAGAAGCATTGATACGATCTAGATAAGGATCGATTACGATTTTACCAATAACCAATTTTGACAGTTGTTTTCTGTTTGCTCATACATGAGATTTTGCTTAATGGAATGATGTGTCTTTTAAGACGGTTCTTCGCTTAGTATGCTGTACATTGCTAATTACAAAGACATCGTCCTAAATAACAATCATGATAATCATTCGATGTTTTAATCATCAACACAAATTCATTTATTGTGATTCCAATCTGCTGTATGGACGAACCGCTGGAAGTAGCGATCTTTCAATGTAAATTTGATGCGTTTTCGTACATATTTGCTTTTAGCCTTCCATGGTTTCGTTGATAAGTTGAACTATTTGGATAGATTTACCCATACACACTCTCTTGAAAGAAGAAGTTTCTTCGATAACATTGCCAAGACCTTTAAAGACTTGGGTAGCTCAATCAAGAGTGGAGCAGAAAAGGTTGGACAATGTATGTATTCATTTCTTTTTTCCAATCTTAGGACATTTTTTGCCTGGGTGACAATATTATATTAACTTTCTGGAGCATTCTATTGATTTTATATTGACTAGTTTATTGGAAAATATCTGGACAGAACTTGTCCTAATCATTACATACAATAAGGCTTATAATATGGAAGATTTTCCATTCTCTAATCTACCTATATAAACAGAGCATTTTTGTGATATTTAATTGCGTTTTCTTTTCAGTTTTCTCAGCCCATATTGGTGAAATTGCTTCAGGTGCTCTTAAAGGTAAAATATTCTGCACGTTACACTAGTACTAAGATGACATAAAACATTAGCTACAAAAAAGTTTTGAAATCGTCAGATTTAGCGAAGTAGGAAATGTTTAGCTTTTACAAGTTGAATTGTAGTGAAATAAAACAAATTTGAATTTCTGAAGTGTTCCAGACAGGTCGACGTTAGTGAACTTGTTTTACATCTACAAGTATGAAATATTTAAACTTTATTGTGTTCCGTTTCAGTTTTACCATCAGTTATCCCAGCTGCCGTTTCCCTTCTTGGTAAACGTGAAGTTGCGTAAGTGTTAATATAGTTAAGATTCATACACTGTTATAATGTGGTCGTGGAATTATAATAAGTTATGCGCTAACGACTGATATACATGATTGTAAATGAAAACCTAGCATGTTTTTGTACTTTTCTCTGTTGACTTTCTACATAATTTAACACAGAAATATTAATATCGAATCTTCGAATTGAAGAATTAATTGGATTATAGGCTTATATTTTTTTTTTTCAGATTAATAAAAAAAAACTATAGCAATCTGTATTTTTGTTTCAGTGATCTGCCAGCTAAATTCGGAGAAATCGTCAAGAATGACGCCTTAGAAATCTTCCAGAAAATCCGAGATGCTTACGAAGGAGCTATGAACGTAAGTAGAATATTGTCCTCGTTCTTTGGTCAGTAAAATAAATTTATTGTAAATCAAAATTTCAAGTTCTATATAATAAGGATTAATAAAAAAGGAATCAGTCATAAGACTGTTTATTCTTTTGAGCTTTAAAAGCAATGTAATTTACCCTTCATTTCCCTGGAAGGATAATGAACTCAAATATTCTTAAAAAAAAAAGAGTGAACGTTTTTCTATATATACTTTTGCAGATGTCTCATAATCTAATCAAAGGCTTGAAAGAAAGTGCCCAAAAGGTTCTTGGTGGTGAAAACATCAAAGAAATTGCCCAGAATGTTCTTTCAGTTATCTCTGTTGATATTAAAAACATGCTCAGTAAGTTCAATATACTTATTGATTTTCCTAGTGATTGAAACCAAATTGACCAAATTCCTATCATTGCTTGTGACAAAAAAAATAACAGCAAAATACACTCAATCAATCCATCCAAGAAATAGATGATAGCTTCAACATTTAGCATCTTCATTTTTAATACATACATTTTATATAGGCAAATATGGGATTTCAAAATAGTTCTTTATCAATTTTTCTTCAAGCTTAATGTTTTTAATATTCAAATATGTTCTTTAACTTTCAGACAAAGGTGTCTTCCATCTTGATTTAGATAAATTATTGGGTGACCTTATTCCTAACGCCGTACAGAAGGTATCTTATTTTGTATTTTTTTTTAAATATTATTATTACTACAGTATTTTCTAATTATTAATGCCTGGAATTAATATTCAATTTTACGTTTTTAGTAAGTAGTTATCATAAAAATTCAAAATTTGATCCCAAAAATAAAAAAAAATATTGTCAATGAAAGATATATATTGCGTTTTACCCAACCATACTAAAATATTTGGTTGATTAAAACAATTATTGATCCTTTAATGAAAATACAAAATGATGCAATAAGGTTCCTTACAAATACTATGATATCTTTATTTTTTGTCAGTTATTCGGTTCTCACATCAACAAGAGATTCTTATTAGCTGATGCTGGAGCAATTCTAGGAGATTTGAAGGGTCTGGTTACCAATGGTATCACTGGATTGAAGGATGTCTTCTCTGGTCTTGTAAACACAGCTAAGACTGCAATTGCACCAACCATAGCAAATGTTAAGGCTTTAGCGGCAACTGTGAGTTGATGCTTCTGATATAATTTTTTCTGAGGTCTGGACTTGAAAGATAAATGTACAATGGTGAATTTGTGTTTAACGTTGGCAGAGAAGACTACAAGTTGAAGCAGCCGTGAATTGTTTTAATCAGAGTGTTGACGGCTAACGAGTATTTGTTAATTGTTAGTTGATAAATTGTGATTAGATATAAGCAATACTATTTTATTTTTCAGTTCTTGAGTAACGCCACACAATTAACCGCCAAAGCTGCAGGTGAAGCTGTCAAATTCTTCCAACCTTTCGCCGGTGTTTTAGGACCTATATTCACAAAGATCCAAAGTCTCGCCCAACCCTTATTAGGTTAATAAACTGGAAATTGATCTATTCGCTGTTGTTTATATTTTTGCACTTCAATATTGCACAGGCAATAGCTTACAGTGGGATGGCATATCTTAACACAGCCATCTTTCTGGAGACTGTGTGGCGTAAAATCCAATCGCCATATTTTCAAATTCCCATGATACAAGAATGATGGCTATTGCAGTCAAGGTAAAAGACGATGTTCCTTATAGCTTGATTGTATGCAGATAGAGCCTGTTGTAAATTGCTCCCAAAAAGTAATTAAGGCCGAAACTCCTTTTGTCCGCAACGCGTGTGCACAATCCTACATAGATCTTGACAAGTACCTAGTATACCAAATCCATATACATACGTACCATTAAGACACCATCCATGAGTGCGTCCGTGGTACTTGAAGACTTTTGCTTGTACGCAATACGGATTGTTGATAAATGGAAAAAGAAATAGAAAAAGCGATTTTTACACAACTGTGGACAATATAAGATTTCGGAAATCGTTAACAACCCATAGGCTATTTGGTCAAATTAAATGGTATTTTTGTTGACACGATTCCAAAAAGCCGCAAAGATGATCGTTCACGAGTATACAATTACTTCGGGCATTTTGACTTATATTTTCCCGCCATGATTCCCGACTGAATTCTATGGTGTTTTTCTCAAGAAAAGTTGTCCGTCAAAACGATTTATCCTCAAATTGTCACAAATGGTTTTGACGATTATGATACCTTAAATAAATATAAATAACCATATTATCCTTTCATTATAACCATTTTAAGTTTATATGACTAACCAACAGATGTTAGACAAATGATACTGATTATTTTAGGTCCATTAATTCTCAACAGTATGAATAAATTAGCAATTATAAATAAATCACTTTATAAGTGGAATATTTATTGAAATCATGCGCAAGCAATTAAGCTAATAATCTCTGTTCTGATAACGTTTACAGAAACGCTCTCAAATTTAGATCTGATTTGATGGCTTTGGACTATTGAAAATAAACTTAGGTAAGCAAATAGAAATAAGAAATTATATATGATACCATACCTTAAAGTTGTATTCTGCTTTTTTTTTTTGTAGCTCTATAAATTTATGAAGACTTTACGCAAAAATCAAACGAATTCGTAAACATTACGTTAACATTTTAAGTTTGTTATTGGTTTTGTCTGAAATACAAACTGTACGGACTGGAGAAAATAAGCGCGAAATTGAAGGAAATAATATTAATAATATCTAGCCAAAGCCCATCGCAAAAAAACAAGGTCTAACTGCTTAATCAACAATTAGTACATTCCATTTCAACAATTTGTACATTCCATATTTAAATAACTTATAAATAAGAATTCGGTTTGTTCACGTAGAACAAATTCAGGTAAAATTTGCTTTTAATTATGAATATTTTGCATACTGCCATTTTCTTTTTTCGTTATTTTGTTTTACTATGAGGATGTTCTTTATGGGGCTCAAAAAAAGTTTTAAGCTGCTTACTTCGAGCACTTCGTTTGGAATTAATCCCTTTAAAACGAATTCAGATTAGTCAAGTGGATATTTATAACATATTTTCATATAAGTATTTCCAGGTATAATAACAACGTGTTTGCTAATGAGAATTTTGCCTACTGCTCCTTTAAAGAATATTCAACCAGAATTTTGCGTTTTTAAAACTTTCTGGTGAACTAAATGACGGTTAGTTCATAATACTCATATAGGCTAAGTTCGACAAAACAGTGTTTTTTTTTTTTAATTAATAAACATAAGTAGAAATGCACGTATATTATATTTAAATACCTTTGTAACTATCAACAATACGTTTAACTCCAGAGGACCCTATCAAATAATTGAATCAATGGTCGTGTGCTAAATTGTCCATTTGTAGATACGATTTACACTTCTTTGCAAAAAAAACGTCTATGTCTGAGCATGATTTAGTTATACGATGAACATTGGTCAACTTGATTGGACCAAGTAGTGATGGTTTTACTTCTTGAGAATAATGGATTTTTGTAACGAACGGCAGTAGAATTCTTTATTATTTCGCGCCAAAGGTTTCATTTAGACTTCAAAATTTAAATCTCGCTGATTGAATGCTTAGCTGTCATGATGGTGCACCGTATTTTATTATTATCTATCTTGTGTTTTATCATGTACAGACCTGTAATTTGGTCAGCGAAAATCGGAGTATTAAAATTTAGTGTAATGCAGTTACATTTATGAACTCGTATTTATGTACAAATGTCAACGTTTTAGCCCTAGAATTTCTCCTTGTAGATGCTGATCTACATTAAGCTCTCAACCAAAGACACCTTTTGAGATGATGTTTCCGGTGAGTAGCGGTCAATTCAGACCATTTTGTATTTTACTCTGACCCCTTATGAAAAAGTTGACCTCGTTGTATCATACGTGAACCAGGGTGCTTATTGCAATTAAGTCTGATGTAGGAAAGAAACAGTTATTAATTTTGCATCAGTCAAATATGTACATTGCCGTATTTTTTTTTAAAATGGGAACCAATCGATGTATAGTTTGTTTGACTAAATCGCGATTACAGTCGACATCCACTTAAATCAACGTCAAATGATGTATTTGTTCATTTGGCAGAAACTATTCATTCCTTCTCACTAAATGCCCCTAATACCTGGTTTCCATTTACAAGTATACAGACACCTAAAACAAAATTGATGTCATTTTATTTTGATTTAGGAGAGTAGTCACGAAGATGACGAATTTGTAAAAAATCATCAACCACGAAGATATGGTACAACAGCAAGACCTCCGGTGAGTGAGGTTTAAGTGAAATCATAATAAGTACAAACTGACTGAAAATAAAATAAGAATGGTGCAAATCAGTGTCCAAACAGTTTAGAACACCTCTTCACAATCTCTTTAACTGATCATATCCTCAAGTGAACGATTTTATTATCTTTGCAGGGTATAGCACCCAGGGTAGCATATTTTCATCAACCACCTGAAGACAACATGATCACTGCTGTTGTTTCCAGTATCTTTTGTTTTTGTCCTTTGGGATGTTTTTCAGTTTACTATGCTACAAAAGTAAGTAAAAGTTTACTGGGTGTCAAGGTGACTTCATTTTATGGAAAAATAATTTGTACATATGAAAAGTCCACATTCATAAAAGGTCAGGCGCCTTTTAAACAATATATCCAGAAGGTGACTTTAAAGTTTTCAGCTCTATTCTACATATATCTTTTGAAAGATTTTTTGCCTCAGTAACATATTTGATAAGCGTCGTTTAATTTTTCAGGCTCGAGAACTGTACAAGAAGAGAGACCTGAATGGCTCTATTAAAGCCAACGACAATTCTAAGATGATGAGTCAAATGTCCATAGCTATTGGAATAATGATATATATTGCAGTGATCATAACCATCCTGGTTAAAATATCGGATGTTATATAGAAGTAAAATATCTTCAATCACGAAACAATTGGATCAATGTAATATGAAACTCAGGATTCTGTGGCCGAGATAATATGTTGGTAGATACTGTGCGACGACCTAGGTGTTGTGGTGGTATTAAGAACACAATAGACTATTGAATAGCGAATAAAACGCTTACAAACATCGCAGCCTTTGATATACTGCAAATATTTGAAAAGTGGCTTGTAAGGCCAAACCCCTTGATATTCTGAACATATATTGGGTAAGTGGGCGTATCTTGCTTTGCGACTTTGCTTATGTTGAGTAACCTCAACTCGTGCTACATTAGTTATCAGATACCCACCCATAAATCACTTATATTTCAACAAATCATGTTAATAAATATCTTACATATCTTATATATAGGAATAGAAAAACAACATTGAAAATATAGCTTTTTAATAAAGACAAGTGGGGAAGAGATCGTTGTAAACGTGTTTGGTGAAATTTGATTGTTGAACAAAAAAGTCTAACTAAATATTGACATACACAATGTACTTGCAAATGAAAAATCTTATTACTGTTAGGCATCGATAGAATATCGCGAAAAGAGAATTCGAACAAATTGATGCATTGATTTTAATAGTTCAATAGAATTGTCACGCAGGAATAAACACTTAATGCACATGAGGTATACTTCAATGGACTAATGACACCCTTATGTTTTTACATTATTTACCCTAACAATACTAATATAGCAATTTTAACTTAAACTCAGTTTTTTGATATATTTGATATAATTAAGCACACCTTTTATCTTCCCCGTATTCTGTGAAATATTTTAGCAAATGGTGATTCATATTGATGATCTTTTAATGAATATTCATGTCGGTATTCTTTACATGAAGGTCCCCAATCTGATGCCGGTCTTAGAGTTTGTTTCAATCTCTGCAAAAAATAAGATAGCTTGTTATACAAGGTAATATGTCCCCACTGACAGCTTTGAATTAAATAAAAACATTTTGCAGTGCATTCAGGATTACCAGCAGTATGAAATATTCAATGATCAGTCATTTGGACAATTTTTTGGGGTGATAAGAAACAACATTTTTAGAGTGTTTACGAGCTAAAAATAGTAATAAAGTTCAAATGTGAAGTAAAAAATATTTTGATAAAAAAAAAGATCACCACGGAAATCGATAGGCATCATCTTTATCATGACATTGACCCACAAAATAAAGTATAAGCAAAACCCAACTTAACATCAAAGGATCAACCACACCTATGGCGATAATCTATGTTACCCTAGACAGAAATGAACTGTACAAACCTGTAAAAGTGAACCTTTTGCTTTATAAAGTTCATAGACCATAAAAACAGGTATTGGTATTATTGGAATAATAGACAAAATAAAACCTATTATTTTAGCTGAATTTGGATAAACATAACCATCATAGGTTGGCATTTTATAGTTATAAATAGTTGAACCTAAACAAACCTGAAATATACATGTTGGCACTTTATAGTTTTAAAAATGTTTGGACCTAAACAAACCTGAATTATACATTTTATTGGCATTTAATAGTTTCCAAAATGTTTGGACCTAAACAAACCCGAAATTACATTTATATGACACTTTATAGTTATAAATAGTTGAACCTTATAAAATTTGAAACTTACATGTGTTGGCATTTTATACATTGGTCATTCATGAAAACGAATATGTCATCAACTTTCTAGAAAGTAATACATAACAATTGATTTGTTTCAATCGTTCATTTTTGTCGGATGTCACTAGTAATTTACCATCTATACTAAATACTTACAAATAACAAAGCAGGAGTTATAAAACACCAACATATTTTAATTACGATACCAGGTTTTCTACCCATCATTAGTTCTATATCTTTACTAAATCTTTCCACACCTGTAAAGAATTGTGAATTTGATCAAGAAAGCCTATGGAGGAAGACATCAATACATAAATAGAATACCAAAAGTTTAAAGATGAAACAATATTATCAATCTGTTCAACCAGCTCTTGTGATAACACAGGAAGTTTATTCGGCTCATGACGATTTGTCATGTAACCTGCAAGATTAACTAAATGTTCAACAGTCATATAATATACTCTCATCTTTTACCATCTTTCAATGGATTTAATTTTTATTTTCTCAGAATACTTAATAGTTCAGACACCAATAAACAATAAGGCAATAATTTAACTTACCATATATCCATCCGATAACCAAACATTCTATAAAGGATATAATAAGCACACAAAATGCTGCTACAAACCAATCCATTAGTTGAAACACATAAATACCACCCTACAATAGAAAATCCATCGGTAACAGTGTCCAGTCGTATATAATATTTGAAGGTGAATCACTATAATAACATACAATGTGTAAGCTGTTCAATGGAAACCACAAAGAGGCCTTTGTGCATTGTTTTAGGTGTTAAATTCATAGTGTCCCATAAGTTCAGTTAATTCAGATTGATATAGTATATCCGTTGCTGAACATTATTAAATGATTACTCGTAAAAAAGTCTCCTTTTTATGAATCACAAAATGATATCGAAATAGCATTAAATAATCTTTTTGTGTTAGTATTTGTAATGACAAAAGTATGCTCCATCAGCATGTTGACACATTTCAACAAACAAATAACTTACATTTGATGCAATTGGTAAACCTAGTAAATAACATATAGAGGCTAAACCAGCAGTGACCCACATTCGTCGTTTTGATAACTGTTTTGGGAAGGCATCAATCACTCCACTTACTAAACTTTCAAACATACCAAACTATAAATACACAGATACGTAAATGTACCGGTTTTCATCCAATTCTTCTTTTACGGTAAAACGCTCATACAGACATTTTCAAGAGGCGTAATAAGAAAAATACCAATTCCGGTACCGGAATTAAACGCGAGACAGTGATCTGGAAAGCATAGAAGGTCTCAGAAAGAGATGATTATATGCAGAATATTTGGAAATCTATTGAATTATTCATGTCAGTAAAGTGGAATCTGTCAGCTGTTTGGGGGTCCATATATAAAGTGCCGATTGTATTAAAGAATTAGGTACCTGTAATTATGGATGTGAGCGAACTAGAGGTGTTTTGGTGACCATACATTTTAAGAATCAAAACTTCCGAAAACGTCAAAGGTCATGTTAGTTTCCTCTATAAGTCTAAGTTTATAAGTGATACGCTATTATCATGCTATGTAGAGAAGAGAATTGTGTATACCTGACTATCTAATCCAAGTGTTAACAGCATTAAAAAGAAGAGAACAGCCCAGAATTGAGGTAATGGTAATTTAGTTATAGCTGCTGGGTAAGCTACTAAAGCTAGTCCAGGACCTAGAAATTTATAGTAGGAAAAAAGTAGTTTAGCAATTAATAAGTAATATTTTCCGTCACACCGAAACAAGGTCCTTACTGAACCGCGACGGCGACAAATATTACCCCAGTTCATCACAAGTCTGGTATAAACGTGAAAGAAACTTCGGATACCGTTAGTGTTGGGTATCGCTATCAATCTACGATAAGATACGCATCGCGATATGGGAAAATAAAATGTAAAACTGAACAATTCCAGTCAGTTCAGTGAGAAAAGCTTCATTCACCGACGAAAGGTATCGTCAAGTATAGATACACGACCAAGCAAACGATACGCGATATATGGTGCCTTAACTAGATACCATACGCTGGGCCCCATTATCTTCAATCATCGTTGTTAACATCGACACGATATAGAGAATGTTTTCAGGGAACCATGTCCATTTAATGCACAAAAAACATGGATTTTATTCGAAAATAGCGACTGTTTGTAATATTAAGAGTTTTTTTTCTCGAGTTTGGACCAGTGCATTTAAGTTGCAATAAGATCTCCAATAACCTTATAGTAGTCCGGTGTGACGGTTTCTAAAGAGAAGTGGGAATTGTTAAAACTATAAAATATCAATATGCCCATTTGTAAAGAAAGAGATATGAGAGTCAACATGCCTTAGGGTATTGGATACACCAATTCTTTAGGAAGAGAATAAAAGAGAAAGACTTCTGTTTGGCTGAAAATTGTAACGGTGCAAATTGATGCAATCAATGCCCCCGATACACACAAATTTAGAAAACCTCCATATAATGCCTTTAAATTCCTATGTACTACTGAAGACAATTTACATTTATTCATATCCCATATCAACCCTAAAAATGACGAAAGTGGGCTTGTTTGAAGAATCGTCTTGTTTTCCAATAAAGTACTTTTGAAATGGTATGTATTGTGCAGTTTCAGCATACCTTCAGTAGCCACCTTAGAAACATCAACACCAGCTTCTTTAGCCATGAAACCTAATACAGCAAATATAACAAATCCTCCGTAAAAACTGGTTAAACCATCTGCTAACGTTGCTATCACTGCATCCCTAGAAATTGAGAAGAAGACTGTCGCAGTCGCAATCATTGTTTTGTCAATGTCGCAATCATTGTTTTGTCAATGTAAACTTGTAGCTGCTATCTTCGTATGGTAAGTAATATATCGATTAATTGCCAATATTGAGCTTATGACCAAATAAGTTAACTATTCTGATTCTAACTATCAGAACGTTTATCTCAAATTGCTGAGGAAAATAACAGTTATAGAGGAACGCCGGATGGGATACTAGTATGGTAAAAATTCTGGTTTGTGGTCGTATATTTGTCATATGTTTTTTTCACTCATAAAACATTCAGGGAACCATTGGTGGTGATGTGGAATATGTTGTTAACATCAGAGTTTTATTATTAGAAAATGGTGCTATGGAAAAGAATATTTAAATTATGCAATATCAATCTATGCACAATAAAATAAATTACCTGAAACAATTATGATTAAATTTATTGAAACTTGACATAGTTATTAAACCACCCCAGGCTGGTCCGAGTGAGAAAAATACCTGAAGACATGCCTCAGTCCATACCTGTAATATTAGATAAGTTATTATTACATAATTTTTAATTCAATATCCAAGCCTTTTATGGAGCTTATACCTTGTGATAAATTAAAAAAAAGTAATGACTTTTATGGTTATCCACATCCTTGTTCCGAAAATCTCAGTGAACTTTAAAAAATTTTCCTTGGAATGGATCACTATTTCATGGTTTTATGGTATGTGTTTTAATACTTCCTCTGTAAGGAGCCAGCCCCTGATAGGCGATACAGAAAGATACGTGAGCAAACCTTTTAAACCTTCAATGCATTAAAAACTAAGATATATGGATGTACTACTCCTTACTTCATTACACTACGTAACACATACAGGTAACATTACCAAGTAAAATGATTTAACAAAACTATTACTACTACTAGGTATCGATGGTGTGCGCTCCTGGTACACAAAACAATTACAAATTCATAACTTCTCCAATATTTTCTTTTGACTTGATGCCGTGCCCATCTACTGTACTTCTTATGATGTCAGTTGCTTTGTATGGCGAAGATCCATGTGGGCTTCGTCTGTCTTCTTCTGTTATTCTTCTTGATAGTCTATCGGGGACAAAGTTTCGCTGCTAGTATCTCTGTTGTCCCATATTATGGGTCTAGAGATTGCAGTCGCAATTTATCTTATAAATTACTCCTTTTGGGTCTGGTGCGGGCTTCACATTTTGGCACGCGTTAACACTGCTGAAGATAATATCTGCTCCGAGCTGTTTAGAGAGTATCCTTTTGATTTCGTGAGTCGTTGGGTCACGGTATGATGACTTTAATAGGTGCTATGAGTACTATTTGTAGGTAGTTGATTTCTTTTTCCGCAAATTCTTCATCGCATAAGAGTCTGATTATGTGATTTGCAATTTGGCCGAATGATAGGAACTGATATGGATGTACTGGTAGGTTTGTGGTATGTATGTGTTTGTTATTACTCTTCTCAATTTTGCTTGGTTATTGTTATTTCTCTTCTTGGGTCTGGTGCGGGCTTCACATTTTGGCACGCGTTAACACTGCTGAAGATAATATCTGCTCCGAGCTGTTTAGAGAGTATCCTTTTGATTTCGTGAGTCGTTGGGTCACGGTATGATGACTTTAATAGGTGCTATGAGTACTATTTGTAGGTAGTTGATTTCTTTTTCCGCAAATTCTTCATCGCATAAGAGTCTGATTATGTGATTTGCAATTTGGCCGAATGATAGGAACTGATATGGATGTACTGGTAGGTTTGTGGTATGTATGTGTTTGTTATTACTCTTCTCAATTTTGCTTGGTTATTGTTATTTCTCCAACCCCCCCCCCCCCACTTTGAACTTTGGAATGGCTTCCAAGTTTTTCCTATATCGTGAATTTTATTTTTTTTTTCCTGTGTTAATAATCTCATTTGATAACCTTACCAGTATTAGAAACGCAATATTTAATAAAGTAAAAAGTAGTTCATCCATATATCTAAGTGTTTATCTAACTATACTTTTCTACGTGTTTTATTAAAATCTACCATGCATGTCCGACTGGCTAACAAGATTGGTCGACTCCCTACATCAGTAAATGAACTAACTTTAGTCCTTCGGTATGTTGACCTGTGCGTGACAAATATAGTCTATCACATTCTGTGACACCAGAAACGTATGTCCTTATATAACAATTATGCATTCTCAGAAGTCCAAGGGAATCTCTAAGTGGCACAAATAACCCCAGATCGAGAATCTATATAACCTATACTTACACTAAAATTTTTCAATTTGGCGAAATCGGGTGTGACATAGAATTTAATACCCTCTAAAGCACCAGGTAACATACAACCACGTATTAAAAATAATGTTAATAGAAAATATGGCAATAAAGCTGTAACATAAACAACCTGAAATAAAAAAATTAACGGATAATTATCCTAGTTGCTACTATTCTATTTTTCAATGACAATCCTCGGGTCTGCAGCTATAAGGATATATTTTATTCTGGAACATTTATACGAATCCGATCGATTTTCGTGAAATATGAGCAACATCTGACTATAATCTGCTGTAGGCCTACTATGTTGAGTATTCGGCTATGAGAGTTGCAATAAATGGTATCTTGTGAATTATGCTGTAATGTAGTATTAAACGAGTACGTATACTTACATATCCGAGAGATTTGACTCCTCTTATTAAACAGAGAAAAACAAGAACCCAAGCGGCTAACAGACATAAGGCAGTATGTGTTTGTATAGATCCCAAATTTTCTAAACCATCTGATTTTCTTAAAACGTTATATCTAAATTAAGAAAATATCAAAGATAACGAAAGCGCTACTTTGCGTATCATTCGATATACTCAAAATGAACTGAATTATTTTGAATCAATTCCATATTCTGTTGACGAACTGTTTCAGTATCAAGGGCAAGAATTGTTACAACTCTGATATAAGCCTACACACTAAATGTGATATTAATCGGATAAAAACAGTTGCTTTTCCCCGTTCACAAGCTGTGAATGCATGGACAGGGGTCTTCATTAGAATAAGGGCGTATAAAAACATAATTTGCTTATGTCAAGAGTATTTAAGAAGGCACTGCTAACCATAAGATTGCGAAAATATATCTCTTATATTATATATATGTCCTGGAAAACACAGTTACGTCAATATTCCTTAATCCGAGGTGACAATAACGTATGATAAAGAACGTTCAACAGAATTTTCCCCAAATCTTCTAAGACGAATTTTTTTACTTACTGCCAGAATTCTTCAGAAGCTGTTTTACCAGTTTGGTTTAGAAAGAGATTAGGTATTGTGTTATTGAAGTAAAAATGTGTGGAATTTCCGTAAATATCGGAATAATTGCCATACAAACTGGAGTTTTCACTGAGAGCAAAATTATCACGACAGGTGGCAGTGTTCCACCAATGTCCACATCGTTGCCATGGTAACTCTTCATCGAATGAATTTATTAAATAATATATGACCCAGGTTAGGACACCATTATAATATATTGTAGCCATACCCGACACTATGACCATTCCATATCCTATTCCTGGAAAATGATACATTATTGAAGGTCACTGAACAAAGAATATAGATTATTAAACTTAGCAGTAAATAACAGACCTAGTTTGTTACTTTTACCTTTAGAAAAAAGATATAGTTTGTAACACTTACCTTTGAATAAAGGACACATTGTAACACTTACCTTTAAACAAAGGACATAGTTTGAAGACAAAGAGAGAACTTATTCCAGAGAACTGTCCCAAACAAACTTCTAAGTAAAACAGTGGTATACCACATAAAAATAGGAAGAAAAAGAATGGAATGAGAAAGGCACCTGAAATAGAATTACAAATACAATCTAATAAGAAGCCAAATTGGAAATCGTTTCTAAAAAGGATAGATGATTATTTTTTTCGTAGGTCGACATTTATTTTTGCTGAAGTTTATGATAACTATAAATAAAAATATATATTGAAGAGGTAGTATGATCAATTTTCATTATCAGAAATTTTATTAAATAGGTTAATTAAATACTGCAGAATCTATTGTGTTGATTCAATTGTGGATTGATGAACCGACCAACCAAGGAGCGACGGCAACAATCACATATATATTTTATATGGGAGTACAAAAAAAAATCATTTTTATGCAACTTCGTATGTAGGCCTATAAAGATGTATTCTCTGACATTTAAAAAGGTATCAAAAAGAACGTTCGTTTTAGTGACTCGTTAACATTAGGACGTTTCGTTATATATTGGTTACGGAAGAAAAAGGCTCACTATGTTTTTTATCGGCTAATCTTAATATGAATATTTCCATTGTTTGGTGGAAAGTCGTGTTGATTTTGGCTTCTTCCTTTTGTTTATATTGTTAACGGTGAAGTAAAATGATGTAAGAGATACATGGTTGGTAACTTTCGTGTTTACGCAGAACTATGAGTTATAACGTAATAATTACTATCAGTAATAATAATTATAATAATGTTCAAAATTCCAACTAAAGTTGCTATTTTGTTACATTTTAGTCCGAATAATATATAATCCTATAGGCCTACAACGTCAATTAGAGAAAAACGCTTTGAAAGAGAATTATTTTGAGGTTCCGTTTGAAACTTATGACATAAGTACTTGATTTTAGTTCTATTGGAATTTCAGATGAGTTATACAACTCTGCCACATTTCAGTGAAATATTTATCCTTTTTCAACCCGAATTCCCCTCATCAGTGGCACCATAACAGATCGGTAGACACGGGAAAAACTATAGTTCTCTCTATATCGAGGTCTGAAAGCCAAAACAGACCCAAAATGACAAAGTGAGAAAATCGATATCAAAGTTTTTATTTAACGCTAAAAATCAGGAAATGTAAACTTATTTTAGTTTTGCTGCAAGTAATATAAACATTTACATACTTTTTAAGTGTCATATATTTGCTAATTGGGAACAAAATAATAGCGTGATAACTAATTATATATTCTAATTGGGAAAAACAAAATGACAAATAACTCGTGTTTAATCTTTTTCGAATATTTCTATTTTGGATAGTTAACTTCTGTTGGTGATAAAACACGTTTCGTCAAAATCAGTCAAGAATCATGCCTTCTGGAGTGTTTACGAGCATATTATATAAACAGACGGAAGGACGGACATGGGTGACGCCACATTTCGTTTTGGTGTGTAAAAGTGACTCTCCAATTAGTAATTGTAAAAAAAAATGTTCTCGCAATATTAACAAAACGCTTTAAGAAATAGAACAATAGAAATTATCGAAAGTAACCTACATTTAGTACTAAAACCTAGAATTACACAATTTATACCAGATGTAAAAATAAACTATGCCAAGGTTTAACTATACGGCCTAATAATTTAACGAAAGATGAAAACAAGTACACAACAAATATAATAATATATAGTAACTATAGAATTGCTGACAATATTATGAACGTATTTCGACAACATCAGAATATTATGGAGCTCAAATTTGCAATAATATCTAGTCAATATATTGAATTTCATAAGACCAAGTTTTCAAAGTGATAAACTAATTGGGTCACACCTTCCGTAACTGTTAAAGATGGCGACAAATACGAAAAATTGTCAATTTGTGCTATGTTTAAGTACAAATATCTTTGTGAATTTTTAAAGTAGGACAAATTGAAAAATACCTGCGTGTAGACAATATAATGCACATTATTTGACCTAATTTTCAAGGTCATAGATAAGTGGGTCAACCCTTCCTTAGGCGTTAAAGCGACTTAGTTTTGAAAAAATTTCAATTTCGAATATTTAAAAAACACTTTTCATAGAAATGATCAAATGTAAGACATCATGGTGCATGAAAATATGGGTCCTGTGAAATTATGAAAAGTGGTTGCCTAGCAAGATACGCCCACTTTAAAGTATATTTTTTTTAGGTTGAAACTCTAACGATATTTGGGCCTGATCCAAGATCACATTAATATACCTAATCACGTCAAATTTCATTCAAATCAGACGAAAACTTTAGTCTCTATCGCATTCACAAGCTAATCTTGATCCATTTTGATTAAGTCAAGGGCAATAACTAAAAACAAACAACACTTCACTGACAAATCGTCAATATATCATCAATAAAAATGATTACACCAATTTTTTTTTTAAATCAGATGCAAACTGTTGTCTCTATTGCGTTCCAAATCCAATTTCGACGTATTTTGTTTAAGTCAAGGGCAATAAATCAAACACAGTTCATAGACAGATCGTCAATATCAAACTAGTCAAGAATCTCATCAATATAAATGATCACACCGAATTTTATATAAATCCAATGAAAACTGTAGTCTCTGTGGCGTTCACAAGCAAATTGTGGGCGGTCGAATCGTAGGACCGATGGACGGACAGGGGTGACGAAAATTTAAATACGGTACGAGCACATTATAATGTGAGCGTATAAAAACGGTACATCACCGGGCTTTAAAAATACTCAAATCGTATAAAGAATTCGAAGACGAAATACGTAAAAACAAGAAAACCGGTATTAAGAAAGATTTTCACCGAGATATGAATTGCGTAAAAAAATGGATAAAAGATTAAAATTACCTCCACCATTACGAAGACATAAATAAGGAAATCGCCATAAGTTGCCAACACCAACTGCGTAACCAATTAAGGAGAGAACAAAATCCAATTTTCTCATCCATTGATCTCGTTTAGGTTCTCCATCATCATCAGCTTCATCAACTATGTTAACAGGTTCACCAGGCCCATTCTTTATAAATGTTTGTAGTTCTGTCTCATCTCTCTCCATCTAAATTAGAGTTTATTGGACATAAAGCGATCCTAAGGTAGCAATCGTACTTAAAGGGATAATAGGCGTTAGAACGAACATAAAAATGTAAGTTCACTCAAATTTGGACAATAACAGTATATATCCATCAGTGGACTTACCTTGTGTCATACCTATACATCAAAATCCCTCTAAAATCCGACAAATCCCAAAAATAAAGTAGTTAATCATAAAACGCTTGAGCCATCCATCAAGCGATTTTCAAATTGTAAAATATAAAGGAAAGTAACTCTAACATGTGGGTTTTCACGCGTCCTTGACCCCTACTGTTGAATTGCACAATGATGTTTTAGCGTTGATTTACCAGACGCTTTTATTCTCAAACTGAATGGAATCGTCGCTGGCTCACTTTTTTTTTAAAATGCCGAATATATTTTTATTGTGGCTTTTTAAAATTTGGTAAAGTGTGGGATGCATACTTATTTAACTAATAGTCAATATTAAACACAAATATAAGCCGTAGGGCGAGTGTATTCTATCGCCTATTATCCCTTTAAATTAAAGGAACAGATTCTATATTTTCGGGGGTTGATTTGGGTCTTCAAATATGTCTTAAGAAATACTAGAAATGCACGAAAATCGTTCAAACTAAGAATATTATTTTCTATTTCTATTTATGTGTTTTCAATTTATCGTAACTGATGAAATAACAGAAATTTTACCAATTTACGTTCTTTTGTATACCAGTTCATTCTAACAATGTTTAATGTTTTATTGTGATACTGTGTCTTAGAATGTACAAACATTTCAGTTCTCGAGAATAATCAATATGCCTATACCTGGTGTCAGAAAGTAACAGAATCCCTGCAAAATTCACAAAACTGAGTAATTATTGAAAAACGCTTAATTAATTTATTAAACGTTCTTCAATAAAAAAAATTGCATTTTTATAAATAATTACTTATCTTTTTTTTAAACTTAAAATACTTTTGCAACAATTGTATTGCTGACATGCTAAAAACTTAAATATATTACCGATGAAGATAAAGTTTCTATATGGTTACAATCCGCCATGATAGCTGAAGCTATAAGTTGTGAATGGCACCAGCCTGATTTCTAAGGAATTTTTTCGTGTCTATCTGTCTATCTCTATTATAACATTTGGCCTCTATATATGTAATTTGCGCAGAAGAGTAAATGCTTTGCTATGTAATGAATATGGACGAAGTGAGGCTAAAATCTCAACAATATCATACTTCTATGAACGTAAAGCATTGGGCCATTTACATCCTAACGCACCTATGCCCACAGGTCAGGGTGTGTAGGATAATGTCGCCATTGAAATAGCATGAGAAGTCATTTACGATGTTAAATTTTAGCAGACGACTCTACTGCTCTAATTTTGCACTTACTGTTCTACATTATACCTGCACCAATAATTCCTTTTCCAGAAATTCAATTTGAATACTAATTTTGGCAGAACAATAGCCATCACCTTCAGTCATTTACTTTTTTGAAATTTGAAGTTGAATTAAACAATATTAACTAGTTTTGTCAACGTCGTCAAGAATTGTGCCTTCTAGATTTTTTATGGGCTAATAAAATTGAATGTGAGAGTATTTTTAACTTTTATAATAAACTAAGTCAAAGTGCCTATTCAAAAATTAGTAAGCTCCATTATATCACCCCCCTAAATTTTACAATATTTTGTATTCTGCCTCTCAGGCGCTATCTAGAACATGCCTGTAGAGGGACGGAAGGATGCTCATCGTAGAATTGCTCTCTGGAGAAATGCTCAACGGGAATTATCATCTGGTACTTATTCATATATAACAATCTATGTGGTGTAGGGTAAGTACAGTTTTTGAATTGGTGTGAAATCAATGTGATTAACATTATTACATATGACATATTTAAAACAATAATCTCTTAAATACTGTTGTTGGCCAACATATCAAGTTACAATGCAATGGGATTACTTTGGTGTTTGAAGGTATACTACCTCTTCGAATAACCAATAATTAATTTTGAATCACGCTTAGAAGCGTTCTTCAATAAATTTACTTAGTTTAATGGATATATCGTGACATATAGAGATTCTCTTCTTAAGTCATGGAACCAAGTCCAAGCAATATATCTAGGAAGTAAGGTGTGTGCACTAGAAAATAGCCTACATCATCGTATTTAAATCTTTTAATATCGATGTGTTTGCTGTAGTACAGGGGTGTAAACGAAAAGACACGTGGCTTTTCGGAATAAATTTTGAAGGCGCTGAAATCAAGTACCTCGACCGAATTATTTCAGAACAGTAATTGGGAGTCAAAGTTATTGCTGATATTGCAGAATTGTGTTAAGAAGGCTTTTTGTCGAAAGAAACTTATAAAAACGTCACAGAACATTCGATTGAATCGAGTTTCTTAAATCACGAGCTTTAGGATATTTCTGCACATTATCAGAATCCTGTTTAACCTTTATAGCGCCCCAACATTAGTATGAACTAGATCAATATAGAGCCAGAGAAACGAGGGATAATAAATATAAAATAACATATATAGCCCTGCATTGTTCGAAATCAACCACGCAGAGTTTGCACTGTTGTTTCTATATGTCATAATTGTCCTACATTCATAAAATAAACCCTCATTCACATGGATAGGCCAAGTCAAAGGTAAACACGTGGATGAGGGTTCAAAGTCCAGTTTTTCTTATATACAATTCAAACATACGTGTTCATATGAGATTCTTCATTAAATGGCCACTCTTCCCTACGCAAACCTGTATAGGCAATAAATTGCTAAATACTTTCTCTCAAATACTTCAGAATCAAAATCAGCTTGATTTGCGAACGATAGTCGGATTGATTTGTCCTTATTATCAATCGCTTCCGTCATTGTCATTACGATGGAAACGGTTTACCGTGGCCGTGGCCATGGGCACAATGATAGCCTATTCCATACAACAATTTATTGCTAAGAATAAACAGAATTCTACTTACTGTTTTTGATTATCCTCAGATATAACGTATTTGGTTCAATTCATATCTAAAGTCATTAGAGATCAGATTAGTAAGAGGTATTACCCGACCCAACGTGGTCTTGTTGTGAACTTTTGATGACCTTTGTGGGGGCCTATTATATATTCATGTGGTGAATTCAATCATACTAAGGATTGCAGCCGAAGGCCAATTCTATATAACTTATTTTAATTAAAATCTATAATCCATCATTAGTCAGTATGTTTTTAATTCATCAATATAAGCATACTACTTTGTTCATTATTGGATGGATTTATTAAAAGAAATTCAATTGTTTATTTCCTACACAATGTATAGTTAGCTCCCTTAGATTGTTAATAAGAGGCCGCGTTAGGGCTAATTATACCTGCTGAAAAAAAGCCTTATGTGATTCATGTTTCTAAAGGGCAGTTTTCAAAATTTTTCGGTATGCCTATTAAAAATTAAACGTTATACAAATTATACATAATATGTTATTTATTCCTATTTAGGCTATCTACTTGATTAAACGAATTTGTTTTAAAAGAGTTAATTAAACGGAGTGTACTACTGTAAGGCTAGAAATTAATGCGTCAACAAATTAATGCGACATGGGGTATAGAGACTAAAATGCGAGTACAAATTAATGCGATCCGCGATAGGTGTCGCATTTTTTAATATCATCCAAATTCTAAAGTGCTTAATGAATGAAGACATGAACAATGATCAAGATTTTATCTTTAAATAGTCAAGTGTGAAAATCTCTTGTTTTTTTAACGCCATTGATTACTAATCAGCTTCAAATTTAGAGATAATTACCTAATTACTTAATCCTGTACGGTCTCAATTTAAATACTACATATCGATGTTCACTAATATCAGCCATATTTGAACTCCATAAACTTCACTTGGGAATATGTATTTAAAAATGCGGATACAAATTAATGCGATCGCGAATAGGTCGCATTTAACGAATTAATTTCTATCTCGCAATAATTTGTAGCCTTACAGTAATTGTTTTCATTGTTGTTATTAGCTTTAATGGGCGGATATTTTTAGTTAGATATTTTTAAATACGTAAGAGACAAATTCCTTTACAACTTGGCATTTATTTCTATTAACGATCCAGAGCGAAATAACTCAGAGAAGTACGGGCTAGTTGAGCAGATGTTCGGAATATCACTTCTCCTAACTACAACCACACACACCATAGCTCACACCACAACGTGACCAACAACACCACTATAGTTCTTCATTAGTTAGTAAAACAGTGGTGTAATGAAAACATGCAATACACCAGCACATTTCGAAATCAGACGTGCCAAATTTAAGCGCATATATTTGATAGTAGTTATTGTAGTTAAGTCTACAAACATAACTTTCACGAACTAGAGACATTCTAACCATTGAAAACAGCCAATCAAATTCCAAATCATCACCATTAACTAAAATTTATTTCTTTTTTCTGAAGAGTAAAAAAGAAATTCTGAACAATGTATGACTGTAAGGTTCATCTTGAGACTTGCAGTGTTACCCAGGATTAATTTTAACTTAACTTGAATAGTCTGGAAAAGAATGCTTTTCAGATAAAAATTCGAAGAAAAACCTCGTAAAATGAGCAATACTAAAATAATATGATGTATCAGGGACAATGGGTATCACAGGGATACAAATGTTGAAAATAGAATTGTCAAGGGAAGTAATTCAATTTAGTAAATAGTAAATATTTTGTTTCGTGATACACTTCGTTTCATGTTCATGTTTAAAATGCATGCATGTTTTTTGTAACCCCTTGGTTACCGATTGTTGTATATTCGCCATTGTTGTATCTGAAGTCATCGTGTGAACATCTGAAATAAATTTGAAACCACATTGTCGTCTTGAATTTGTGAATAGTTTATCGTCTCTGCTGGTCTGCATGGGAACAACAACAATAACTATCACATTATACTCTCTTCAAAGCTTCCTGGTCCCCGCCCCCTTTGGAATATGACATTTTCTTTGACCCTGTTGGAGAAAGTGAATTGTTTGTTTATACCGATGTAAATGTTAATGTTTGTTCAAAAGATGTGACTCTTGGAGTTTGATAGAAAGTTGATAATTTTGGATCGGCTCCCAGCCAAATTTTGATCTTAAAGGGGCCCAGGCTTGATTTGTTTTGGACAATCATCCGACAGCCTCAAACACATGAAAAGTTTTGCTTAGCTAATCAGAAATAGTCTACAGAGCTTACCTTTGAAATTTGAGCCTTCAAATCCATGTGTATCCATAATTATCCATGTTTGAAAAAGCATAACGTCTAAAGATATTACGAACGTCCCGCCATATTGGAAAACGGTTCGTCTTGATAATCAAAGAGTTATCCTTCCTGTCGTGCAATAGCGGTCATCTATATAAATAGACTACAACGCATTTTCAATTGTAGACTTTGTCAACAGGACACACAATTTTTAGACTGACTGGAGACCAGCCGCGTACAGCACGGAAAAAAATGAAAAGTGAAATTTTTTTGTTTGAGGTATATTTCAAGGTATTTTGCGATTTTCGTAG
This sequence comes from Nipponacmea schrenckii, assembly GCA_030562195.1. Classification (NCBI taxonomy): domain Eukaryota; kingdom Metazoa; phylum Mollusca; class Gastropoda; family Lottiidae; genus Nipponacmea; species Nipponacmea schrenckii. Next base: position 7,759,546 of record JAUJPP010000007.1, on the reverse strand, counting down.
AGCTTGAGCATTTCTGAGGACTGTTTAAATGTAACAAAGGCCCAAAGCAACCCCTAAAAATGAAGCCTGGGCCCCTTTAACCAAACCTGTGCACCATCATATTTTCAATTTGTCGATGAGTATAATACATGTATTTTGAATGATCATCGATCTGATAAATAATATTCGTTTTTTTGGTGTAAACAGTACACGAAACAAACTGACGAACAAACTCCAATTTGTGGTTCTTGTCGAGATATGAACCTTTGAAGATATGAAGCTTTGACCGCGGGCCGAGATAAAGCGGATATATTATATATAGGTTCAATATGGAGTGAAGAATAATACGAAGAAGACAGAGGCAGAGATTTCCATTTCTTAACACTGAACTCCTTAAAAGTATCTCGGAAAAAGATCAGTTAGGCAAAGTTTGGTAACTCTTTAGGACCACATGACACCACTCTTCACTCTGATCACTCGTCTCAAACTTGTGATAATGATCAAATTTCGAATTCAATATTAGTCCAATCTATGAATAATCTGAAGGGTAGAAGATGAGATAGGGACATGTATCAGGTTGTAATCTGACAGAGAAGTGGTATAAATACGATCCAGGTTTATCAGAATTCAGAATAAATTCACTCTAAGTCTACTACAACAACTATCAGTCTACCACTACTACTTTATTCCACCATGATGATGAAACTTGCTCTTGTTGCCTTGGTAAGTAGAATTTATTGTAAAAAATTTAAAGGGATACTGTGTCTTGGCATGAACATAAAATTTGGTTTACTCCCATAAGATATAATTTCAAAAGACATAATCTTTTTAAGGTAATTAGTTATGGCTGACTGACTGCTTTATCCCTCGCTATACCCCTCTATAACTAATGGTATATCCCATAGACTATACTAATTAATGAGACAGTGGTACATTCTTTATTTTCGATCCATATATAAATATTTAACAATAACAATTTTATAGACGTGAATTTAAATTTGATATACTTTATGATAACTTTAAACAATGCCCAATAGCATCCAAATATTCCATTGTTGTTTTCGAACCATTCTCCAACTGGGTTTTCAGCCTCAATAGACGGTTATCTAGTTCTCGATAAACACGCTTTCTGCATCGAACTGCTGCCCCATTCTCAATCTGGCGCAACTTAGCTTCCTCAGATCTTTCCATCTTTTTGATAACATTTATAAATGTATATATTGTTGGATGTGGGGAATTGAATTTTTTGTTAAGTTTGCTGTGAAATCCTTCTAAATTGTTGTTAGTGCGGGGGCCTTCAGTGTCAAAATGGTTCCACAGGGGGATCTTGAATCTAGCATCATCATCAACCCATGTTGATGTGATATAGTCATTGAAGGTCTGTTGTTGTTGGACGACTGGAGATGGAAGAATCTCCAGTCGTTTATTTCGATCTATGTATCCTGGACAAAAAATGCCATTTTAATCTCCCTTGATGTTCAAAGCATGTACACTCGGATAGATAATGTTTCTGGTCTCCGCGCTGTAAGAAAGGCTTTTGACAGTTATCCTGACATCAGCCGCCCTGACACCGCGATATTAGACTTATTGGAAATATGTCTAAGCAGAAATGACTTCACCTTTAATGAAAAAGTATACCTTCAGATCTCTGGTACTGCCATGGGCAAACGATTTGCCCCTTCATACGCCAACATATTCATGGCAGAATGGGAAAGAGAAGTATCTCTTCTTTGTCCATTACTCCCAGATTTTTACGTCCGTTTCCTTGACGATATTTTCATAGTTTGGACACATACCATAGAAGAATTCTGGGAATATTTCGATATTCTCAATAATTACCACCCTTCAGTAAAACTAACAGCCAAAATTAGCGAAAACCGTATAGATTTCCTTGATACGACAGTATTCAAGGACAATGATTTTACTACTTCTGGGAAATTAGATATCAAGGTTTTCTTTAAGGAAACTGACACCCACCAACTTTTGTTCAAATCATCTTTTCATCCTAAACACACCTTTTCAGGGGTAATCAAATCCCAAATATTACGGTTCCACCGAATTTGTACGCGGGAAAAGGACTTTGAGGAGGCATGTGCAATTGTTTTCAAACAATTGCAGCAGCGGGGTTATGCGAAGCGGTTTTTACGCAAAATAAAAAATTCAACCCTTTGCGAACTTAAGGCTAAAAACAATGCCCAGAATGTTGAAATCCTCGGTGTTCGTTCAAAACCCTGTCTGAAATCTTCTTGTCTAACTTGTCCCTTTTTCAACTCAACTCCCTTCTTTTTCAATACCTCTAATAATGCCAAATTTGCCATAGAAGAAAATCTAACTTGTGACAGCAGCAATATCATCTACCTCATATCATGTACAGCTTGTCAAAAACAATATATTGGAGAAACAAAAAATAAATTGAGAACTCGATTCAATGGCCATAGATTTGATATAAATCATAATTTGGATAAAACTGTGGCTAAACATTTCAACCAATCAGACCATCAAATAAATAATGCAAGAATCACCCCTATTGAACAAATTTATGAACAGACTGATATTCCAACTAGAACTTTTCGACTGCTTAGAGAAAACTACTGGATAAATAAACTTAATACGATGAAACCCAATGGTTTAAATGTTCAAGTTGACTATCAGATAATTCCTTTTGTTATACTTTTCAGTAGTACATCCTGCCAAGCCATACCCCTTATCAAAGAAATGTATAAACGCCTCCAACACATTTTCCCTGATATTTTCCACAAAAAATTAATTATTGCTTTTAAGCGTAATAGAAATTTAAGTGATATTTTAGTCCAGGGCAGACTAAAACCCATAATAGTATAATCATTATTTTCCTCTTATTTTAGATTTGAATATAAGCAGATGCTGGTTACAGTTTTCCATAAATTGCAATGTATCAATCAGTTTCAGAAATTTTTTTTTTTTTTTTTTTTTTTTTTTTTCCCTCTAACTCACTATTTTTTTGCACATAACTGTTATTGGTGGTACTGAATCTTCTCCTCGGCCTGTGCTTTCGTAATTTCAATTATATATTGTTTTTACAACCACTTTCACCTGGACTTGGTTAGGTGGTAGCAGGGCCATCCCAGCAGCTCTCCTGATCCATCGATTAACCTCTGGATCTTCCTTGTACTGTGTTGAAAGTCCTAGTTCTTGCGTTTTCCTCCAGATAGCTTGAGTATAATGGAAAAAACAACCCTTTGTTATAGTATGGGGGAACTCCCTTTCAATCGCACGTATGGCAGCCGATTCAAAATCTGTTTGGATTATTGTAGGGGAAAGAGGTCTATTCATTGCCTCAGCAACAAAATGTTTTGTCAAACTAAATAGGCGGCAGTATTAGTGGTTTTCCTTTCTGTGACATCACATATTCTACTTCTTGAAGACCAGCCATAATTCAAATTCAATGTTTGAATGCTGTAACTCATTTTGCATTCTACATGTATATATATTATTATCAAAAGAAGCCATAGTTAAGCCCAGCATTTACTTCAAAGAATACAGGCTATGCATAAGCTGACTTATTTTCATACGGAATAGATCAGATAGGAAAACCCTTCAATTAACTTAATCTTTGATAATCTCAATTGGACCAGTCCAGTTATCAATGGGTGATATGTGATCACCTTTATCCCAAACTAATTTTTTTTATATATTTTATCCATTATGTCTTTTGAAATTATATCTTTTGGGAAGACACCTAAAATTTTAGTGCTCAAGGATAGTCAATATGAGTATATACTCATCAGTAAACTTACCTGGTATCATAAAGTTACAGCTAGAATTCCATAAATAAAACTATTATTTTTTTTTAAACGCTTAATCAATTTATTAAGCGTTTTTCAATAATCAAATCGGTCTTTACGGATAATTACTGTGAATATTCATTTTTTATGGTATTTAGGCAGCAGTTATATTTACTAATGAATAGAGCTATTTTTGTCCATGTTTAAAATTTTCAAATTTTATGTTCATACCTAGACCTATTATTCCTTTAGTAATCAGTCACCTCACATATGCTATTTAATTTCCCAACAATGGTGTCATTAAGAAGGATGACATGAGAAATGCTTTCATGCATTCGATGAACAATATCCTATAAAGTACCTATTTTGTACTTTAGAATGTGTAAGTTTATTCGACAGATGTAAGTCAAAACATCTAATGCCACCATTGATTAATTTCCCTCATTTATCATTTCATGGTGTTTAATTTATCATTAATTCGGTCCGCAGCAGAATAAAATGACACACAACTCAATATTTCAATTCTTTTAATAGGTTGTCGTTTCTGTCTATGCTCAGGAGAAACAGTCGATGGTCGGCATGCAGATGTGTGGAGTAAGTGTCCTGTTTCTTAAATTCTATTGAAACTTGATGTTACCCTGCCAAAGAAATTTATCTTTAAGTATGGGTTTATTTAAAATTGAAAATTTCAGTGAACATAACAGAAATGTATTATTGTCAAATTGTTACTACATCGATACAAGTGGGCTGTGGAATTTTTTATGCTCTGTTTCTTAAAGCAAGTTAATTGTTTGACCCGTACACTTTGAAGTGACAGAAAGTTCTAATCGTATATATATATATTCAAAGCTGGCTATGCTTAGATAGGAAATATTTGAGCTTTTCCAATTTTAGACTACTTACTGTCAAGCTGGTCAGATGTGTTCTTATCAAGGAGGTTATCCACGATGTATTATGTGTAAGTAAATTAAAAAATTATCTACTCGATTTTGCCATCGTCATTTTTGCCTTATTGTTATAAAAGGTATATTAAAAGAACACACCTAGCGGCGTTTTTAATCATTTTGTAGTTTAAATAATACTATATAGTGTTATATAGAGATTATATTCTTTAGTCATGGCACCATATAAGTACAAATGAGAAATCATATAATATATTCTTATTGTCCAAGTTTGACGATTGATATTGCATGTCAATTCTAAGATATAGTATGCTTGGACTTCTAGAAAAGTTAAATTGTCTTGCAGAGCAATCTTAATATACAACCATCCAGTTAATTAAGATTCTGTGAAACAATTCAACCTGAGACATTTAAACGCAAACGTTTTTTTTTTATCATTTCAGCCGGTATGGGGGGCATGTATCCAGGTATGAACAACGGTATGTACCCTGGTATGAGTAACGGTATGTACCCTGGTATGAATAATGGTATGTACCCTGGCATGAACAACGGCATGTATCCTGGTATGAACAACGGTATGTATGGCGGTATGGCCATGACTGAAGAGGATAAGCCAGCTACTGCCCCTAAAGTAGGAGCTGAGGAAGAAGAAGTTGTTGCTGACATCACCACATCTTTGTAAATATGTGATGAGTTTGGGAAGTTTAAGCAGATCGAATCATTCTGTGTATTCAGACAGCCTATAAAAAAATTTACACATAAACATTTCGAAACTAATAACATTCATACTTCATATTCACTAATTGATATTAATGAGTAGTATTGAAAACAAAACACAACGTTGTTAATTCCAAATAGAATTTGTTTGTATCTATAAGAATAATATTTTTAAAATTACTTAAATAAAATCCTTCAACCTAGTATTCGTACTCCATGTATACTATTGTCTATGTTCTACTGCGTTGTTAATCCCGGACCGCACATCGAACATGAAACCGTACGTCGTCTTATCCCACGCAGTATCCGGAGCAAAAAACTAAGCATGATGGATTCAAATGTCTTTTCGGGATTTTTGAAAGTTTTCAAAACGTACACTCTCATATCCCTATGTATTAAATTCTGCTGTACTCGTATTATTATCCTGTATATATCTAATGATGGTTCAAAGAAAAAACAAGTATTCACCATTGCCTTATCATTTCCTTTTCTATATATCATATCATCGCGGTAGTAAGCAAATAGATATATTCTTAACAGAAGCCGTGACAGACAAGCTTATGCATATTGGAGATCGTCAAGACGTGTAATGGGAATTGCACGACTGTTGTTAACATTCTTCGCAATCAGTCTGAACAAGTATGAGGTTTAAGTTAGGCCCAGACGACGGACTTTGTCGATTCGAAAAACAAAAACAGTTTCAAGCTTTCATTGCCGTACAATTGATATTACAATTGATATAAGAGAACGATTTGTCACATGACTTCAACAAATTAAACAAATAAGAGACATTCAACTGAAATGTTAGTTAACTGTATGTTTGATCTCTGGATCTTCAGGATGAACCAGCTCCGTCGTACATTTACAATGTAGACAAAGACAGCTTTCCTGTTTATCGATAATCGTCGATAGCAAACTAAACATAACCGGTACTATACTTCTCTAATTTTAGACCAGAACAGAAGAAAATCATCCAACAGATCCACACTCTTTATCCCAATTTCTCAATAAAATATTTGTTCCACTCAAGGCCTGTACATCAGAGAGAATCAACACCCCCATTCCCCGAAATCGAATGTCCACGTGAGTTCTGCCCTCCGCACCTGATGAAATGGCAGAGGTTGAAACAAGAAACGCACACGACGGACTTTTGTCATATGGCAATATTGCGTGGATACAAATCTGGCTTTAATATGCAGTGAGCGTATAGAGTGTTGATGAGTCTAACTATTGCGATGATTGCCCTATTGGTGGGCATACTTTATAAGTTCCAGCTCACAAGACTCGAGACTAACAGCAATAGTATGCAGATTGTTTTTGTTACAATCCAATGCTCTACTCTAATCTACAGTATCAATCGCACAAATATAATTTCTATGTAATAAGCCCGCATTTTTTACCGGCTCATGATAATAATTCTGATGTTCCAAAATTTACGTTTTTTTTTTGTTTCATTTATTATAACTTTACGCAAGTCCTATCAGGATCCAGCTGGTAGCTCACTTATTGCACGAGTTGTATACTGATTATATCGTGCATGCATAGAAATTTGCCACTCTTTGTTTTCATACTCAAATTTGAAATTTGCCACTCTTTGTTTTCATTAGACTTTTCGGGAAGCTCCCTAGCCCAACTCGAAAATGGTATAGAAATTTGGTTTGAAAAATACGATAAGATACGTACTGGAATAGAAAATGAATATAAAAAACTAAAATTTTTACGCGTCAGTAGTTAGTAATTGCAAAACAATAATATGCATAATTGCATAACTTTGTTGCTAACTATCCGATCGCTTTGGAAATTACAGAATATAGAGAAGTCGCCTATAGAAATAAAACCGCATCATAACAAAATTTCTACCACTTCCGGTTATTGCGTGAGAACTTCCGGTTTTTTAGAACCGCGTTGGGTCACCCAGCTTCCTGTGTATGTAATAAATCAGTACAAAAGCTATACATATATACTTTCAGGCATAATTAGAACCCTTTTAGAATAAAAAATCCAAACCGCAAATGATACTCTATGTGTCATCACAGAACGGTAACATTCAGCAAAATTTTAATAAGTCCGCTAATTTTTATCCGATTTGTCCGAAGTTGGTGTTTTTCGAAACCTTGTTACTTTATCTAAAACTTGTTGGGAACAGAATTTTGATTTTCAAATTTAAATTTTTTTAATGCCCGATTGAATTTTTTTGAAAATTCAAAAGGCCAAATCAAATGACCTTGACCTTCAATGACCCTGAATTTTTTAAGTAGAATGTTCTTGACCTAAGCTATCCACACATATGCCTATTATGATCGACAACAATTTTTTTGGTACCCGTTTTAGTTTTTTGAAAATTCAAAAGTCATATCAAATGACCTTGACCTTCAATGACCATGAATTTTAAAACCGCATCATAAAAATTTTTCTACCACTTCCGGTTTTTGCGTGAGAGCTTCCGGTTTTTTAGAACCCTGCTGGGATCTGCACAGATATCAATAGTAGCTTCCTGTTGAGCCCCAGTCGGTGACGTCATAAAAGACGTTAGATTTAGTGGAATTGCAAGCTACAACATCTATCCATGTTTGATATAGTAGATAAATTTCAACCTCTTGTTTTATTCACAAAAATAAATATTATTGACGATTCTGACCTTAAATATTTTTATGATGGAACCTTAAAAACTTTCTCATTAATGCAATTAACTTTAAACTGTGGTGTAACAATATTACATAATACAACTTCGCGTATATTTTTTGAACCGATACAGGTTGTTTGCCACTCTCGGAACTGTTCACAGTTCTAGTTTATTATTTTATCTGTTACAAAATATCAATTCTTTTTTGCTGTAGAGCGTGTTTCAACAAAGAGAAACAAGGTAGGTTAATTTGAATATACACTCAACCTTAACTGCCTAAGACCTATCATTAACCGTGCCACCGTGAAGGTCTAACGCTCTAACCCTGAAACACTATAATTTTGTTTGTAATGTAATTAACTCAATTTGTAGCGAGTTGGATTGTTGTCTCAAGGTAAGACCCAATTCTGATTCCAGTGCCAGTACTACCAGGAGTTGGACCATTATATAAATATTAAAAATGTTACAAATTATTAAAAAAATCAGCATGCTACGGTAGCTGACATCATTCACTTTATATTTTGAATTAGATATTTTAATTAACATAACACGATGAAATGATGGTAGTAATAGTTATTAAACAAAGTCAACTTCTAAACAATGTAGGTACTTCGGAATTGTTTACGCCTGGTACAAGCAGAGGATAGCCTGAACCTTCGCTCAATGCTATTTGCGAGGGAATTGTCTTAGTTTAGTGTGTTTGGAGTTGTTTGTGGAGCTTGTGCATATTTCATCACTCTTTGCCTTCAGTTGGGCCTATGTCCGAACCCTCGTCTGCTCACTTGAGTCATTCATTTCAACTTCCCAAGCCACCACCAGACCCGTATCTATGGAGGGGTTGGGGGTTCAAGGGCCAAAAAAGTTGATTGCACCCCCCCCCCCCCAATAAACGTCTGACACATAACTCATATCATTACTGCACGCTATAACTAAAAATCCCACGTCGAAATCATCGAGCGCACGACTGTGAGTGTAGAGTAGGGGTCTAGCCTGAGGTTTGTATCCATCTTTATTGAGATTATGCAGCAAAAAGATCATAAAACAATATATTTTTCATCGTGCTCACAAAAGAGACTGACCTAGCAAACATAATAATTTAGTTGGTATTAAAACAATAGCCATAGTTTCGTGTTTAGGGGTAATAAGGCCAATAAACCAAGTTATAAGGTTAGAATAAAGTTAATAGGCTACTAATAAAATAGAAGTGAGACCAAACGAAACGATTTTGGGGCCTATATTATATAGACCCAAAAAACAACATATTTGTTTTCAAAGCAATCAAATGACTAGTTTGAAGGTTTATAGACTCACAGTTCCAAAAAGCCTTGGGATAGGGTTACGTGACACACTCAAAAGATCTACAGTTCCAGTGAATATTTTACTTTCACTTTCCTTGTCTAAGATATATCAAGCATTTTATCTCAACAATTATTATTTTTGAAGAATAAAACGGATGGGAGCTCTTGTCCTTATGATAATTTTGTTTGGTAAAATTCTTTCATACCGGAGTATGAATGAGGCGGTTTACTGTAATTTAGGCACACATTTTTAAGCACAAAGCATTTAGACACAGCCTGTAGCACACGTTGCCTCGGTTTATTGTTCGATCCGTACGACTAGACGCTTTTCCAAGTCAGTTCCTCAGACCATCACTTACAATGAGAAACCGGACTGAAAAATCCGATATGCCTAATTGAATATGTGCTTAAAGGCGGAGTGCCTAAATCACTGTGTCTAAATGACGCTGTGCCTAATTGAATGTGTGCCTAAATCGCTGGACCTACATAACACTGTGCCTAAAAAACACGTGCTTATCTGACCGTGAGCCTAAATGAAGTGTATCTACTGTGTCTAAATGAGGTGTGCTTAAAAAAGTGTGCCTAATTTAATGACTGCTAACCGAATGGGGCAATTTAATAATGTTTAATTCTTTCGATCGGTGTTTTGCAAGCCAGTTTAGCTTTACAGAATGTAATGTGTATAATGCTAAATAGTTTACATATATGGGTGATTTGAATTCTATTTGTATTGAAGTTATTAATTTTTCCCCCCTCCGAATATATCACTTGCCACGGGCCTGGCAATCACTACACAGCTCGGTAGTCAGAAATAGATACTAAGCCTAATCCATTTGTACAACTACATTTTCTAACGAAAATAATCAAGCTACATGATATATATCACGTCGACAAATAGCCAAATTTCCGACAAATAGCCAAATTTCTTCTTCGGCCAAACTGTTCCGACCAATATTAAAGAATTCCCCCCTTGACAATTCCTACTTGCACAAAGCTAATTATTCCTCGAAACACCACTGATACCGATGTACATTTAGAATCTAACCAAGCCAGGAGTAATATATGTAAGGGAACAGGTTTGCTATACCTTTAATCAATTTTACTTGGAATTTTCTTTACCTTAGCTAATCGGTAAAAGTGTTAACACTTCACTGTTAAATATAGGCTGTTTTTATCAGATGAAGTTAATATATTATTTTAAAGTCAGTTTATTCATTTTAATTTATATATTATTATTTATTTATTATTTTATATATTCTTACTACTGTATTAGGTTCATAAATTTCCTCGGGGAAAATTTTCTAAATTAATGCTGCAAGTAATAAAAAAAAGTGAGTGGAGTTTTACGTCCTGCTTTCCTATAATGGGTTAATGAAGACGGACAACCCCATGCAGTGTGCACTGAGAGAAATACTGTCAGGACAGGGGCATTAGCCTACTATTTTTTTTATTTTCAACTGTCGAAGGATCTTTAACGTTCACAACCTATAGTTTTATATTATTCACATCACAGGGGGAAATCGGGTTGACAAATCTTTGCCGAGATTGAACTCGCATCTAATACACCGAGTACCTAAAGGCTTATAAATGATAAAGTTGACAAAAAAGAAGATTTGATGTGCTCTAAAAGTACTGCTGTTGTTTTAATTTGTCTAAAATCCATAAATTTGTCAAGGAAACAATGTGAAGATGTTTTCATCAAAAGATAACCTAAGATTCTTATGGAAATATTTGATTTATTTCATTGCAAACAATTTAGATGAAAAGAGATGAGACAGAATTACAAACATTTATAAAGAATGGGCCTGGTGAACCTGTTAACATTGTTGATGAAGCTGATGATGATGGAGAACCTAAACGAGATCAATGGATGAGAAAATTGGATTTTGTTCTCTCTTTAATTGGTTATTCTGTTGGTGTTGGTAATTTATGGCGGTTCCCGTATATATGCCTCCGAAACGGTGGAGGTAGGTCTTGTCTTCCTTAATACACGAATAGTAGAATTGATTATTCGAATTCCCATTCTGTATAAAATTGGTTTCAGTGACCATTTAGAATGTAATATAGATAGTGTGAGCCCAACTTCGCTTGATCATGTACCAATGAAGGCTGAAGTCTATAATAATAATTTGTATTCTTCCAGGTGCCTTTCTCATTCCATTCTTTTTCTTCCTGTTTTTATGTGGTATACCACTGTTTTACTTAGAAGTTTGTTTGGGACAGTTCTCTGGTACCAGCCCCCTCTTCGTCTTCAAACTATGTCCTTTATTCAAAGGTAAGCTATGTTCTTTATTTAAATTTATTACAAATAGTGTCCTTTATTAAAGGTAAGTGTTACAAACTATTTGACTTAATTTTGAGTAATCGTAATAAACTGTGTTTTATATTCAAAAGTAAGTGTAGCAAACTTTGTCCTTGATTCCAAGTAAATTAATGCTGAGTAAGTTTGTCATTTAAGGGTGAGTAACACTATAAAACTATGTTCTTTATTTAGAGGTTATTGCAACAACTTACATTTTTCAAAATAAAACTGTCCTTTAACCACAGTGGCAGATAATATTATCTATTGAAAGTAAGTGTAATAAAGAGATTAATTTGATAAGTGCTTTAAATGATGTATAGACGGTTATATTGGTGAGATGAAAATATGGTTTATTCTCCATTCAGGAATAGGATATGGGATGGTTATAGTTTCCGGTATGGTTACAGTATATTTTAATTGTATTATGACCTGGGTTTTATATTATTTGATAAATTCATTCGATGAAGAGTTACCATGGCAAGGATGTGATCATTGGTGGAACACTGCCACCTGTCGTAATAATTTTGTACTCGGTGATAACTCTAGTTTCTATGGAAATGAAACTTTCTACAGCAATAAATCTTATATTTACGGAAACTTCACAGATTTGTACTTCAAAAACACAACACATAATAGCTTTCTGAACCAAACTGGTAAAACAGCTTCTGAAGAATTCTGGCAGTAAGTTATTTTTAACAGCCTTTGTAAATTTCTCATGAGTGCCCAAATACCACATAAGTCCTCAAAACCAGATTCTTTGGTATATTATAAATGTGTGATTAATTGGTTGATTTTTTTCTTGTATAGAAGACTCGAGGGGGTCTGATATGTTAAGAAAATAATTATTAATATAATGGGTTTATGGGTTTTTATGTGAGACGCGGGGTCGAATAAATTGAATAACTGTATAAATCAGTTACATGTATTTTGAAACGCGTTACATTCAAAATTTGTAATCAACGATTCACAAAGCATGAATAGATATAAAATTACTGTCTACACAATGAAGTAGGTCAAGAGACTCTAATGAACTGGCAATAATTCCTCCACAGGTTTTTTCAATTCCATTCGTGTGGATTCCTATCTAGAATTCTTGAGATAATGACTGCTGATTGCATTCTTTTCAGATATAACGTATTAAGAAGATCAGAAGGTTTAGAAAATTTAGGATCTATACAAACACATAATGCATTATGTCTGTTAGCCGCTTGGGTTCTTGTTTTTCTCTGTTTAATAAGAGGAGTCAAATCTCTCGGATATGTAAGTAAACGTACTCGTTTAATGCTGCAGTACAGAATAATGAAAAAGATACCATTAACATGTCGGGACTCTCCTGGACGAATACTCAACAAAAGTAGACCTACAGGAGATTATAATCAAATGTTGCTCACATTTCAAGAAGTCGATAGGATTCGAATAATTTCGAAACGTTTCGAGTAACAGTTATCCAATTGGTTGCAGACCAGAGGATTGTTGTTGGAAGATAAGACAGGTACAACTTGGATAATTATCCGTTTATTTTTTTCATTTCAGGTTGTTTATGTTACAGCTTTATTGCCATATTTTCTATTAACATTATTTTTAATACGTGGTTGTATGTTACCTGGTGCTTTAGATGGAATCAAATTCTATATCACACCCGATTTCTCCAAACTAAAGAGTATCAGTGTAAGTCAAATAGCAAAATGTTTAAAAATTTTGAAACACATAGCATTAAACTCTGAGTTGCAACAAGTTAGTACTAGAAGGTCAGATGTCTACAGATTGCTAGTGCGAAACCCTGAGTTCGCCCAATGATAAATAATATTATATATAATATTCAGATCAAATGAAACGTATATACATAATTCTAATACAATATACAATTGCATATAATAGTACTACTAAAAGATAAATCATTGTTAAATGCCGGAAGTGAATGGGCTCGATGGTTCAGTCGACTGACTGTTAAAATTTATAAAAAAGTTATTGTTATCCATGTTATTGTGTCCATTTATTTATCAGATGCTTTTATTAGGTTTGATAACCTCATTTATACCTCGCATTTAAAACAGCAAGATTCTGGATTATTTTCAAAAATGCTGAAATGTACGCGTGATGTTATGTTATTGTAATCAATCTAATATTACAGGTATGGACTGAGGCATGTCTTCAGGTATTTTTCTCACTCGGACCAGCCTGGGGTGGTTTAATAACTATGTCAAGTTTCAATAAATTTAATCATAATTGTTTCAGGTAATTACTTTTATTTAATGAATAAAATGTGGATTTTGTTATTGTTATGCACGGGAAGACAACCCTTATTTAAGATGTACTTGTATATGGATGACGCATGGAATATTCAGGAAAAATCATTTCTTACTACCACTTGCATGTCAACATCGAGCCCCCTTAAGGACACAACTGACTTAGTTAATAATTTCTTATCATTTCAATCTTGACGACCATTCACTTGACGATCTCACCCTAACCCCAATTGAGCGCATAGAAATCGACTTGCCTGAAGATGAAACTACCGAATTCTGACCATCTAGAGAAGCCCATTAGATTGAGACATTAAATATATATATAGGACTTAATAGTCACCATAATGCAGGCATAGCACCCTTTGTCGTTCTCTTCGATACAACCAGTAGGCTAATAAATCACGCAAGATAAATTAACTTAAATGACAAAGTAAAAACAATATGTATATAATAGGTACTATACTTCTCACCCATTGGGCGAGTTATTATTTGTTTCTAGTTTCAGATCGGAACAGAAGAAAACCATCAATCAGATCCATACCCTTTATCCCAATTTCTCAATAAAATATTTGTTCAACCTTAAGCCTGTACATCTGGAAGAATCAATCCCTCCCTTCCCCGAAAATTTAAGTTTTTATTTGGTACGAAAGAATATTTACTCCGAGACTACCCTTACTGACTGTAAACAAACATGACGGCCCCATAAGACACCATCTTGTTAATTTAAGCGAGTGATAGAAGAAATGTGAATTACCATATTTACGTGATGGCCCAGCGAATTACAGAGTTTATGCAAACATTTTAATAACAAATGATGTTATGTAAACTATTAAAATAGACATGGCGTTTTTTAGTCATTTATTTGAGTACAAAAAGATGTCTACCTACAACACAATGTCTGTTTTACTCTTGACGGTTGGCGAATTTAAACTGATGACCCACTCTAGAGCGTTGCCCATTTTGTAAAATCAGCTGCCGTAAAATTTCCATATCGTTTAATTTACTCGTTTAATTACATGTAGGGATGCAGTGATAGCAACTTTAGCAGATGGTTTCACATGTTTCTACGGAGGATTTATTATTTTTGCTGTACTAGGTTTTATGGCTAGAGAAGCTGGTGTTGGGGTTGCTGATGTAGCTACCCAAGGTATGCAAGTACTTTCACAATAAAAAAAAACTACTATTGTACCAAACAAGAGTCCATGTTGCCCCCAAACAAACACTTTCTAGTGTGTTCAACAAATGGAATGAAAAATATGGTGAATGGCATAATGGCATAATTATCCTTGTAAGGTCGATATTTTTCTGTGTCCAATACACTTGTGCATAGTATGCTCTGATCTCTAAACATGGGCAATGATGTGTATAGTTGCATAGGTCTCTCATCGTACTTATAAAACTATATAAAGAGTTGCTATAAATTTCTAGGTCCTGGACTAGCTCTAGTAGCTTACCCAGCAGCTATAACTAAATTACCAATACCTCAATTATGGGCCGTTCTCTTCTTTGTAATGTTGATAACTCTTGGATTAGATACTCAGGTATGATTTAGTTTTTAGTTTATATTCAATTAACCGTATAATAAGGAGTACAATTCCACTTTAGTACTGGAGTATTGCATGTGGTCGCTAGATGTGATTTTAGTGATATTCCATCACAATTTGCTACAGCCAAAATAACTCTTTGCGATCTTTCATAATTATAATCAGCAAAAAAAAATCGTAATCTAGTAATATAAGGCAATAATTAATCTTAACCGACTATTTTAAAAATTTGAATCAAATTTTATCATTAAAAGTCAATAAACTTTTTAATATATATTTTCATATGACCATATGCGAGTGTATATTGTCGTCACCCTGTGAATTTTTTCGATGAAAGATTATTGCTCCTGGCAATGTGAGTGCAACGGAAGCTCAAATTTTCTATAGATATTGATGAAACTTTGTGTAAGCATTAGAATTTATAAGACGGTGGTTAAGTTTGAGTGTGACGATTTTTCAATGAACGGTTTTTGAGTTATTGCCCTTTGACTTAGTGAAATCACGTCAAAATTTTATTGTGGATGCAATAGAAGCTATAATTTTCAATGGATTTTGATGAAACTTGGTGTGAGCATTGTATTGATAAGACGGTGGTCAAGTTTAAATTTGACGATACTTTTATTATTGATTATACTTTGAGTTATTGCCCTTAACTTACTAAAATTGTATTGTGGGTGCAATAGAAGCTGCAACTTTCAATTGATTTTGATGAAACTTTGTTTGAGCTTTGGAACTGATAAGGCGGTGGTCAAGTTCGAATTTGACAATTTCCATGAACCGTTTTTGAGTTATTGCCCTTGACTTTGTAAAATAACGTCAAAATTTTATTTTGGGTGCAATAGAAGCTATCATTTTCAATGGATTTTGTTGTGAGCATTGGATTTGACAAGATGGTGGTCAAGTTCGAATTTGACGATTTAGATATATGGCTTGTTTGTATGGATAGATGCTATAATTCATTAGACAAAACTAAAATTTTGGGTATCTAATTGCAATCAAATATTGGTCCACTGTAAAAGGGCGTATATTAGCATTCCTTTTTATTAATAGTTTGGTATGTTTGAAAGTTTAGTAAGTGGAGTGATTGATGCCTTCCCAAAACAGTTATCAAAGCGACGAATGTGGGTCACTGCTGGTTTAGCCTCTATATGTTATTTACTAGGTTTACCAATTACATCAAATGTAAGTTATTCGCTTGTCTAAACTTAAACTAGACTACGTACGAATTAAGTTTTCTAAATTACTTTGTTTACAAGATCTTACTGCAGGAGTAAATCAGTTTATGAAAAGGATGATATAAATATTCGTAAAACCGGTATTGATTATAAAGAAAGAATTCAAAATTCAAAAACCTGACTCTTAACATTAGAAGACCATTTTATATTTTCAAGCATAATTTGACCGTGATCATTTAGGGGTTTTATTTTGCAGGGTGGAATTTATATCTTTCAACTTATGGATTGGTTTATAGCAGCATTTTGCCTCCTAATTATCTGTTTCATAGAATGTTTGATTATAGGCTGGATTTATGGTAAGTTCAGTACTAGAGGAAATTATCTCCTAGCTTGCAGCTTGAACTAAATTATCGTTTGACAATATAACGGACTTCTAACATCTACCTATTATTTTCCTTATGAATATTAAGGTTTTAAAATACTTTGTTCTTTGCGGTGAAGTATTTCTGAAATAACCAGAACCAAAGACATTTGAAGAAAAATTGGTAATCTTGCAATACACCCCGCTACACCCGCCACAACAACTTTAATTAGGGCGGTCATAATGGAAATGGTACTTACTTTTGATAACATAAATCTATTTTACAGGTGTGGAAAGATTTAGTAAAGATATAGAACTAATGATGGGTAGAAAACCTGGTATCGTCATTAAAATATGTTGGTGTTTTATAACTCCTGCTTTGTTATTTGTAAGTAGCGATTTTATGATAGAAGGATAATAGATTATAATCTAAAATATAATGATAATAATGTGACATGTGCTATGTAGAATCATAGTCAATAGAAAGAATCTATTGACTATGGTAGAATGCAATGTGTGTTATCTTCCTTATTTATTGTGTAAGTATAGAAGCAGCACCAACAAATACAAATAAAAACGCCAATACATTTATATTACAGGTTTGTTTAGGTTCAGCTATTCATAACTATAAATGCCAAGTTTGTTAAGGTTCAATTGTTTATAACTATAAATGCCAAGTTTGTTAAGGTTCAGTTGTTTATAACTATAAATGCCAAGTTTGTTAAGGTTCAATTGTTTATAACTATAAATGCCAAGTTTGTTAAGGTTCAATTGTTTATAACTATAAATGCCAAGTTTGTTTAGGTTCAATTGTTTATAACCAAAAATGCCAAGTTTGTTAAGATTCAATTGTTTATAACTATAAATGCCAAGTTTGTTTAGGTTCAGTTGTTTATAACTATAAATGCCAAGTTTGTTAAGGTTCAGGTGTTTATAACTATAAATGCCAAGTTTGTTAAGGTTCAATTGTTTATAACTATAAATGCCAAGTTTGTTAAGGTTCAGGTGTTTATAACTATAAATGCCAAGTTTGCTTAGGTTCAGTTGTTTATAACTATAAATGCCAAGTTTGTTAAGGTTCAGGTGTTTATAACTATAAATGCCAAGTTTGTTAAGATTCAATTGTTTATAACTATAAATGCCAAGTTTGTTTAGGTTCAACTATTTATAACTATAAAATGTCATCGTCTGTATATTTCAGGTTTGTTTAGGTTCAACTATTTATAACTATAAAATGCCAACCTATGATGGTTATGTTTATCCACATTCAGCTAAAATAATAGGTTTTATTTTGTCTATTATTCCAATAATACCAATACCTGTTTTTATGGTTTATGAACTTTATAAAGCAAAAGGTTCACTTTTACAGGTTTGTACAGTTTTAGATGGACTTAATTCCCATTCATTTCTGTAATTTCTCTATTATACAGTTAATTTTAGTTATGCATTCTGTTTTAATTTTGAATATAAAAGGATTTTGTTGGGTCAGTTCATTTTCGCCTAGGAATTAATAGCATCCGATTATTCCATTGATGTTATCAAAAGTAGCGCACCGCGGCGTGAATAATCACAGTTTTTTTTTACTTCAGTTATCATTAATTTCTCATGTTCTAATTCCCAGCAAAAATTGGATCCGTTGGTCACATTTGTTTAATGCTCTTCAATTACCCGTCTTTATTAGCACTTTTGGTGCACAAGAGTTGGACGTAAACACCCATTTAATTTTGCTTGTTGTCGAGCTAAGTAGTCTACAAAGGTTTTGATGAGATGCTTTGAATAAATAACCAGTGTACCTGATTCTTTATCCTCTAGTTTTCTTTCGCATTTTATTTTTCAGAGATTGAAACAAACTCTAAGACCGGCGTCAGATTGGGGACCTTCATGTAAAGAATACCGACATGAATATTCATTAAAAGATCATCAATATGAATCACCATTTGCTAAAATATTTCACAGAATACGTTAGTTAAGAAGTTGATAATAATTATAATAAACTCTTTATTTTACATGGTTCAGAATTAGGTCCAATACACAAGGGGATGCTCTTGTTTAACATTCAGCCCTTTGGGACAATATAATGAATGGTATGAAAAAAGAAAAAAAGATATTAAAATTTCGATGTACAATTTGTTTAAAAATACACAAGCACGTGTGTGGACAGATCTATGTTGCTATGGTCATGATCATGCCAAGGGTTGTGCCTAAGTTTGTGCGTGGCTGTGCAAGAATGCTTCCCATAATGATGTTTTCACAACAGTTTGATTTAGTAATGTTGTTTTGCCTTATATAATGACTGTCTTTTGTTGAAATCTTCATAATAAGTAGGAGGCAGACTACAAATTGACGTTTAAAGCTGAAATGCGTACATAAGTAAAAATTCTCCTCGCAGTACCATACTCTCGGTGCTCATACCCCTTTCCTTGCAATTAATGATCCTCCGACAATATAGATTGGCGACATAGATTGGTCTACACATTTATCATGAAGGCAGCTGTTTGCTTCCAAGGGAGGAAACTCAATTCAATTTTAATTGACCATTGTGACTCCTTATGAATTTATTTCAAAATCAAGTTTCGTTTTACGGATTGTATACATAAAATCGGTATGAAATGTAGAAGACGGTGACTGTGGCGGCGGCCTCCCATGATAAGTCTTCGAAGTACTGTAATTCGAAGCACTGCACGGAGGTACATATAAGTACCTCGCAATATAAAAGAACACCCCGTTGGCCCTTCTCTACTGCGAATATTTCTACACCTGTATTGTTATTTTTTTCTTATAAATGATTTCAAAACCTATTCGATTGTTTCTATAACATTCTATCTAAACACCAGGCTCTCTATTAATGCCTTTTCTTTCTAAATATCATTTTCACATCCTATATGTCTCGACTTTCTGTTTAATCTTGTTATTTTCTATACTGATTTAACTTCCCTGACCTTTTTCTCTTCTGTTTGCTTCTTTCGTCTTTTCACCGCCAACTATCTGCTATTATTATCTCTACTTTCTATTGTATTCTCTCCCTTTGTATTGCTTTCCCTAATAAATCTTTCTTCGTCTGTTCTTCCTTCCTATTGAGCTAAATGGAGTATGTTTGTTTGCTTTCCCTAATAAATCTTTCTTCGTCTGTTCTTCCTTCCTATTGAGCTAAATGGAGTATGTTTGTTTCGCTTTCCCTAATAAAACTTTCTTCGTCTGTTCTTCCTTCCTATTGATCTGAATGGAGTACGTTTGTTTGCTTTCCCTAATAAATCTTTCTTCGTCTGTTCTTCCTCCCTATTGATCTGAATGGAGTTCTTTTGTTTTGCTTTCCCTAATAAATCTTTCTTCGTCTGTTCTTCCTTCCTATTGATCTGAATGGAGTACGTTTGTTTGCTTTCCCTAATAAATCTTTCTTCGTCTGTTCTTCCTCCCTATTGATCTGAATGGAGTTCTTTTGTTTTGCTTTCCCTAATAAATCTTTCTTCGTCTGTTCTTCCTTCCTAATGATCTGAATGAAGTACTTTTGTTTTGCTTCCACTAATAAATCTTTCTTCGTCTGTTCTTCCTTCCTATTGATCTGAATGGAGTATGTTTGTTTTGCTTTCCCTAATAAATCTTTCTTCGTCTGTTCTTCTTCCTATTGATCTGAATGGAGTATGTTTGTTTTGCTTTCCCTAATAAATCTTTCTTCGTCTGTTCTTCCTTCCTATTGATCTGAAAGTAGTTTGTTTTGCTTCCACTAATAAATCTTTCTTCGTCTGTTCTTCCTTCCTATTGATCTGAATGGAGTACTTTTTGTTTTGCTTCCACTAATAAATCTTTCTTCGTCTGTTCTTCCTTACTATTAATCTTAACGGAGTATGTTTTATTGCCACTGAGGTGTCGTACAATGTAACTGATAAGTTATGTTAAAAAAAAATCCATTTTCTAAGACTAATGTACAACTGGTCAAACGGATGGCAAGCCTGTCCCTTTCCGAATTTTCAGAGGAACTTTGGAAAGGGAGAAGATTGGAATAAAAGGGCAATAAATCCAGTGATCGGGGTCGAAATTTTACTAATGTGCACATTTAAGAAAATAATCTGTCTTGAGCTTTTTCACTATATTTCTTATGAATTTATTTTAAAATCAAGTTTAATATCAAGAGCTTATTATAAGAAATAGGTGTGAGATGTAGAAAAGACAACTTCAATTAATAAGTCTTCGAAGTACTGTAATTCGAAGCATTGCACAGAGGTACAGTGAGTACATTTCAATACAAAGGAACACTCCGTTGGCCCTTCAACTCGCACACCGTGTCTGTGGTTCTCCCTAATACTGACATTTAAATGAATCTTTAAATCTGTTCTTCAGCACTTGTCCGTTTGCTCACTAAAAACAGCTCACTCCCTAAACCTTCACAACTGTTCCAAAACCTACTATCATTTTATTTGCTGTTTGTTTCTTTTTTCCTCTTTTATCCCTTTCCCTCTTTGTCTCTACTATTCGCTCCTTCACACCCTGCATGTCACTACTTCCCGTTTTTCGGGCTACTTCTAACTAGTTTATGTAAAATGTTTGAAAATACTGTCTTCATAGCATTTACCTAAACTATGAAACATTTTAGCAGATTACGCATCAGTCTGTGTGGAACGTATTTGTTTATATTAAAGAAATGATATGATTTGGTCTGATATACACATTAAGATATTCATTACCGGTAAAGGAATAGTGGAGAATATTTTGGTTAATGGGGTTGCCTTTCCTTTGGACCAAGCAAATAAAACAGAGCTTTTGTGTTGACTATCGAAGCCTTTAATCTAATCTCTAGTAGGAAATATGTTCCTTCGTGTCAATTAAAAAGAATCTGTACATATATATCAGCAAGGTCACGTATCTTCAATACATTTGATCTTAAAACCGGATATTAGCAGTTTCATATATAATTCAAAAACACAGAAAGAATCTTATTTATACTCGCTCGACAAGTTCTTTTTTAAAGAATCTACTTTACGGTATCGGTTTAAAAATAAAGAGATATAAGATGCTGTCGATACTTAAAGTCCATACGAGTACCGTGCAATGTACGATCATAACACATAGATAAAATAATAAGTCACAGTATGTTTGTACGTTTTTATTTCAAGAAAACACAAATTTCCTGATGCCATTGGAACTACAGACACAGACAGGATATTTGATAAAATGTCTATTTGCAAACTAAGCATTATTAAGAACAAAATTAAATTGATCGAACAATTTACTACTATCTGTTGAAAACTGCACATACTTTCAGTTTGCATCAATCAAGAAAATGTTGATAATACAAGGTGTCTAGTATATGTATAATAGAATGCAAATAGACAGGTTATCATTAGACATAAGGCAGATAGAGAACATCTATACAATTATATTAGATACACATTACCTCGAAATATTCATTATATTATAACATTATTTATTTGTTTACACTAAATACATTAATCTATATACAATTCAACAAAAATAAACAAACATCACAAATGGCTTTGCTTCAATTGAGAACAGACAAAGGCAATGGCTCTGTTTTACAGGAAATGTATTCATTTTTAAATACTGTACTTAAAGGAGTTGTCATTATCAAATCCTTTCAGTCATAGTCTATATCCTGCAAAGACAAAACCCAATTTCAGTCTGTATTCCTTTATTTGTTGTGTAAAATCCAAATATCTCTTAATATTGGTCTAATGTACTACAATCTTGATTCGATTTTCCATTGTCGAAAATTAACCACAGGAATGAATAAGCAGAAGCAAAAATATGAAACAAAGCCTTTTATGAATAAACCACCTGAAAATGGCAAAAGAGCTTAAATTCCCATAATTTATAGAAAGACAACTTAATAATAATATTGATTATAATGATACTAATGAATTTCTACTATAACCTTTGACCTATTACAAATTAGAGATTGATATTAAATTGATTCATAATAAAAATCTATAAAAAATGAAAGCTGTGAAAACTTGAAGCATGGCAGTAGCTTGATGATGAACATTGAAATGAAAATTGACACTCATCTATATACAAAAGTAAAAATTCTTTGACTAGGTTTCATGATGTCATTGTATTTTTTATAGTTTATCTTTTTATGAAATTAAGAAGAAGATATTTTTAAATGTCCTGATTTCTATTAAATTGAAATTAACTGTACAAAATTCAAATTGGTACATGTAATTTCAAAAAAACCCACAAATTAAGAAGGAATTGTATAAGAATAAGAAATTAAAACTTGATTTGAAATGAGCATGTGTTTAGAATGTACTAAACTCTTTAATAAGTAACAATAAAACTAATAAATGTTATACAGCACTAACTAATATCACTAATAAATATAACCTACAATACTATTCAATATAACATATTGTCATTTAACTCTAGATATGTTAATGTGATATTACTATGTATTTAGGTCTCTAAGATTTTCACCTTTGCAATGTGTATAATAAAACAAAACAAATTTTGAGCAAAGGAATTTTTAACTGAGCTAAAATGAAAATAGAAACTGCTATTATAAACTAAAATAAATTAAACAAAGCCAAAGGGATGTAAAAAAAAATAAAGTAGGTGTTTCACTGTTAGTGAAGTTATTTTTAATTCAGATATTTTGTCTTTTTATTTTATCTTGAATTGTGCAAACATTCAAAGCTTAACTAGTGTTTCAAACTATATTATTTTGTTAAACCATAAAGAGCTAAATCAGTTTTTCAAACTGTTTTTTTTTAGACCTCAACCAGCATTTCAAACTGCACATATATTTCTTGAACTTTGAAACCATTTAGAGCTAATCCAGCGATTAAAACTATATTTCTTGAACTGTGAAACCATTTAGAGCTAAACCAGAATTTCAAACTGTTTCTTTAACTGTGAAACCATATAGAGCAAAACCAGAATTTCGAACTGTTTCTTTAACTGTGAAACCATATAAGGCTAAACCAGAATTTCAAACCGTTTCTTTAACTGTGAAACCATATAGAGCTAAACTAGGATTTCAAAGTATATTTCTTGAACTGTGTGTCTTGAATGGTGAGACCATTCTGAGCTTAGGTTTCAAACTGTATGAATATATTGTGAATTGTGAAACAATGCTAGCCTGTATGTCACTGAAGCTCTAGTTTGCCTAAATAAAATGAATTCAGAAATAAAACTGCAGGTATTTACCTAGAAAGATCACTACAACCTACAACCAAAATGCCAGATTATATATTTCTGTTCATTTGCTAATAGGGGAATTTCTACATAGAGTACATGTACTTTTTACTATTGGTAAGCTAGTCAGTGATATATGATATAATTTCTCATAATGAAGTTAAATATAGTGAGTATTTTTTTATACAAATGCAGCATCTTGAACCTAAGACAATTTTGAATTAAAAAGCTCTAGATGGGTTCATAATTTCAAAGGAATTAACTCATAATATAAGAGTACATAAAGTTACATCACATTCATTACAAGCAAAACTGAAGCATACACAAGTACTATAGAACTTCACCTACTCAAACATAATCTTTCAATTATTATCAACACAGCAAAATCACAGAGATATAAGAACAAGGCAGAATATGTAATATTTATATACAACTTATACAGTTTGAAACATGGTGTAACAATCAAATAGATAGCAACCACATCCAGCAGGAGTTATCTGTATCAATATTTGTAAGAAAAATTGAATGAATTGAGTGAACCCAGTATAACTACATTAGTTCGTGATCCATTAAGGTTGCACATTAAATCCATGTAACATGCTAACTGTGACATTATGTGTCTGTTCTATCAATCAAAATCAATCAAGCATCTGACTGAATAATCAATTTATAATGGTTTTTAAATTTGGAAAATTTATGGTAGCAAGAAATCAACTATACTTTATTAAATGTTAACATTAAGAAGTAGGATATGAAAATATATATAATTTTGCATACAGTTCTGCATATAGCATATATATATAGCAATATTGTGCTTTTACAACATAAAACTGACATTACTACATCAATTAACCATAGCCCCAATGGCATTGAAAAATCTTGTTTGAGTAAGGATTTTATCAGTATAATTAAATGAGACCAAAAATTGTTCAACCTTTTATTAGCTATTATTTTTAATTTAGTCAAGTTTTGTGTTTTGCTCAGAAGCATTAGACAATGTATACACCTATTTAAGTGGCTAATCTAAAAATAAAAGCCAATAAAAGTTGGAACAAAGTTTGGTCTCATATATTAAGACTGGTATTTAATCAGAGAATTTTGGAGACTTCCAGTAAGTCTTCAGATTTTTTTGTGATCATCTAGCAAACACATTGCTTCAACGAAAATAAATATTTTGATGATCAAAAAATAATGTGTAGGTATTTCAACAACTTTTGGAAAGAAAATACTACTTATAAAGTAGAACCACATAACACATTAGTTTAAATAAGCACATAACTTAATAATAAGCAATAATATTAGCTAAGTTATTAAACCGATCCACAGGTTCTCACTGTGTGCTTTTATCCAATCAAGAGATTTCAAATATATACAATTCTATGCCTTCACTTGACTATGAACACTTATTTTTGTGTATGAACAAAATTGTAATGACAATTGAAAGCATGCTTGAACTTACATTACCATTCATTGCTTAAGTATTAAAGAATTCGAAAAATCTTTGAAGTCTTCGAAATTAAGTTTTTTAACACTAAATTTGTGTGAATCAAGCTTTTAATTTCCAATCAATAAATATCGAAAATTCTACCACCAAATAGATAAACAAGATTATTGCGAAAGATCCCAGACCACATAAATCTCCAAAAAGTTCCTTTAAAGAACTATTCTCTTCAACTAGCAGGCTAAACTAATCTAAAAAGCACTTTCAGTATATATTATCACAAACAATTTAAATATGGTTGTTGCACTCAACAATTTGACTCAGTTCAATTACATTTCGACTATCTATCGCAGTTCCCAGCTCAGAAATTGAGTCGAAATGTAAAAAAAACCTAAGGAAACCCTACCCCAGAAAGAAGTACTGTGTAGGAATTGGAATATATACAGTATGAAAGTCATTTCATTAATGCAATATACAAATCATTAGGATAAACTATGCAAATATTTTCATTATGAACAAATAATAAATTAATTTCTTGTTCGCATTCCGTAGAGGCAACTGTGTTGTTATTTTATCCTTTTTTGTTCTTTTATGGGCAACTAACAACATAACTAGAGCTTTCCAGTCACTCCTTTCAAAAAGCTTGCATCAAACTTGCAGGCAACAAATTTCAATCTAGACTATTCAAATTTAATTTCAACTAGATAGAAGCATATCACTGCTTAGGAGGAAAGCTTGTGATCTCATTCCCAAAGCCTTGAATTGCACATGACTTGCTTTAGGGAATGTTCACAGCAGAAGCTTTTTACATTGGACTAGATTGGTTAAAATACAATTTCCCAGAGAAAAGGAGATTCTGGCTGAATTCTTCATCAAATTTGTTAAACTCCTGATAATAATTTAAAAGTGCAATAATATTTCCTCAGTAAATGATGGTACATACACAGCAGTTATAAATTGAAATATCAAAGCGAAATTATAAGGTAAATAATCATAAATTAACAACGAAACATGGTACAGTTTGCCTCACTAGAATTTTAACATGAATACCGGCCTAGCTGAAGTTATCAGGAACTTGAAGCACTGGCATCATTATTCATAGTCACCTCTGGTGTACTTGTAGCCTGTTTCTTGC
The DNA here is from genome assembly GCA_030562195.1 of Nipponacmea schrenckii. Taxonomy (NCBI): domain Eukaryota; kingdom Metazoa; phylum Mollusca; class Gastropoda; family Lottiidae; genus Nipponacmea; species Nipponacmea schrenckii. Next base: position 7,732,910 of record JAUJPP010000007.1, on the reverse strand, counting down.
CCCGTGTCATGCGTTCCAACTCCGCCGCTGCATCTCGTGCTACTGATGCCTTGTCTGAAATTATAAAGGATTAAATTGACTTCCAAATTTATTCTACTGAACCTTTTATTGAGTAAATATCTTAACTTTACATTAAATCTATTTTTTGAATTCTGATTCCAGTAATAGAAGAATCTTACTTCAATATATTAATAAGGCAATATGAAACAAAAAGATCTTTTGAAACTATTTAAATGTAGTAAAAAATTTAAAATCTCCATTGATATCATTCAGTTTGATATATAACATGGAAAACAAAACAACAAAAAACCAGGAAAGTTATTAACAGTAACTGGGAATAACAAAAAACCAACAATACTATTAATGTACCGTTTCATGTGGAGAACTGAAAAAGGAAGAAAGGTGATGGATAGGCCTTTTCCTTGACACAACACCAAAACACACAATAACATACTGTAAAGGTGACACCACAGGGATTCCCAAAAGCTCAAATTAATTGCTGGTAAGCATAGAAAATTATTAATTTTACACCAAATTTAGCTTTGCAATATAGATTTGTTAGTTAAAAGCTAATCCAGGTATTACCAACACTTTGTGATTCAGTACTAGGCATGTCAAGGGTGCCCAATAAAAATAGAAATGTGTTATAGCCTGAACAAATACTCCAGATAATAAAATTTAATCAGTAATTTGAGCAAGGGAGACTACTCTAAAACTACATCTACCTTTACCGGCTGCAGCAGCTCCTGTCTTCTTGCTGAGTAAACTGTTAAAGAAATTGGCCAACATTCCTTCACTGTTACCAGGTGGTGCTCCTTTACCATCTTGAGACTAGAAAAAAACAAAGGAATATCATAAGTCATTTGAAATCTGGATTCAATCCATCAAATACTTCTGATGTTTTTAAAGGTTGAAGAAAATTTAATGTTGATGAACCATAGTTTGTTGAGCAATGAGATTTCTGCTTTGTTAAGAATTTTTTATTTTGCCTCATAAGGGCTTTTTAGCAGATTTGACTTTTGTTGTGATATAAACATGTCCAGTCCAAATACAACCATCAAGTCAATGACTGATTTTTTCCACAAAACAATTATGATAATTTTAACAGGATTTCTCACCAATAAGCTTAAAAATCTCTTAAATGATAAATTTTGGACATACCTTGCCACGTAATGGGGTATTAGGTGTTCCACCAGGTCTTTCAGGAGTTCTCTGGGCTTGTGGTCGCTGTGTTCTGATAGGGGTACTTTCCTGCAAGAAAAAAGATTATGTTGAACTACCCACAAAATATAACAACTTATCTCTTTGTCAAAATTTTTATTTTACATCTTTTGAAACAATTAAAAGCCCCTTATAAAAAAAATCATAGAGTTAAAGTTACTTTCAACAAGTTTATACATAAAACTTACCGCTACTGGTCCCGGTACAGGTTGTTTACTAAGCTGTGATTGTTGTCTCATTAAGAAAACTTGTTCATCTTCTGCTATAACTTCAGCATCTCTTTGGATTGGCTGGAAAAGCAAATTTAGTTAAGAAAAAAATAATTTGTTTACTTTGTCTGCTGTAATAACATATTATTGGGTACGTCAGATAATTGTTAAAAAATTTCAGAAGGGATGCAATTTCCTACCTGTATGAATGTAGGAAGCAGGCCAAAGAGGAGCTTCATAAACAGAAGACTTTACGAAAGAGACTTGTAAAGTAGTCTTGATCATGCCCACAATATAATCAACAGAGACAATTATAAACCAATTAGACTATTGCAGCTGAATATAGTTCGTAATTATGGCAAGCCTACCTTTCTAGTAAGGGGTTTAACTATAACATCTTCAAAGGAATCTTCTGGTTTGACTGTATTCATAGTTTCATATAATATACTAATCTTTTTTTCATTGTCCCATCCACATGGACTGAAAACAAAATGTCAACATCAGTACAAAGCCCACTAATTAAAAGGAATTTTATCAGATTTTCTTATTCCCATTCTGATATCTAATTAACAAATATAACATGTCTACCATCAAGGGCTTCTGGTCTATATAATACATAAAACTAGAGCTACTGTTCTTTATAATATATAAAGTTATATATATTGGTAAAAATATAAGTCATTATAACCCTGCTGCAATGGAAATCTTGTTAGATTATTATGGAGACGAAAATATCAACAAAAATATAGAAAGAAATTGATATTTTAATTAGTTGAAAAAACAAACTTACACAAAGACAGCATCTCTTTCTACAACATAGGGTGGTTTAGTGAAGGGAAAACCATAAATTCTATGTGTTAAATATTTATATAATAATTCACAATTCCTATCTTCTTTCACTGATGTATATATTAATGCAGCACCATCTATATATTGGTTAAGGTATAAATATATATGTAGACTACATCTAACTCCATAATATTCAATCTTCAAGGGTGAGTTGTGAAATATATAACACATCTATGACAGCCTATATCAAAACTTATCAGTAGCTATTGAGTTACTTTCAGAGAATATTTCCATAGGGTACATTAACTATCTAATCGAGGCTGCAAACCAATAAGTCTGTTACCGAAGTAACACAGAAAATTTGACAGAAAGTTGAAATTATTTGTACTAATTCATACACTATACATAGAAAATGTATTCTGGCAAATTCCAAATCTATATAAATTGTTTTTAAATAGCTTTGAAATACGACAATATAAATTATATTATATATATAACAATGTGGGTGTATAAAAATGTTGCTGATAAAACTAACTTAAGACTTTTGTGACTACTCTCACAAAAAAATTGTCAAAAAGAAAAATGTTTGTTTCTTGCAACATTTTGAGAAAATGTGGTCAAACGAAATGTGCAATAAGGAAAACATGTCAGAACCAGTGCTGTTGATTAAATTGTATTTACCGTTTATGTCTGATTTGAGTTTCAAAATGACTTATTTTGATATTTAGGACATTTCTTATAGAAATCTGCTATATGTTCTGTGTTTTTCATGGATTCTTGATGGAAATAAATAAAAGGTAAATATTATCATGTGTTAAAATGTCAGGTTTTAAATCAACAGCCCTAGCCGGAATATAAGCCTGCTGGTTTTAAATTCCTTACAAGAGTATCTCAGTCTGCAGTAACAACCATACGATAAGATATTTTATCCACACTTCAGACCTGAACAGAAACAAAATGCGGGTACACACGTACTATTCAACACTCCAATAAATACAAAATGGAGCAATAACTGTAATTTTTAAGGATACAATTTATACAAAACTTTCTAATATATTGTTGAATAAAATCAAAATGTTCATCTTTATAGTCATGTTCTTTTTCTAATGTTGAGATTGCGTCACTCTGGAAAAACAATGGAAATAATATTCAGTTTTAACTCTTTTTTTCAACTTGAATAAAGATTATATTTCAAAATATTACAAGTCAATCAATGTAAGCTTTTACTATAAGGAAATATTCTTGAGGGGTTTCGAAATATTGGCCAAATTAATCATCAGAATAAGGTGACACCGTATACAAATTTCTTTTAACATTCACAGTTTAGTAAGTTTTTGCATTAGATTTAAAATTGGATCTCAATTTGAAAATATGTGCCCTATAGGTTGCAAAAACTGATTAAATCATATACAATTCATTTCAAATTTAAACTAAGTATGTAATTTTTATATGGCAATAAATAAATAATTTATGCCATATAATTATTGATTTAATGTCAGTCACATTTGATTCCTATTCAAGTGTATAATGAAGTTTTATTATGTTAATAATCAATATTAAAATACTACTGTAGTTTATTTAACATATAAAGTTAGAACATAAATATAGGCAACAAAGTAACCAAACCAATAACCAAACTTTCAACCAAATGACCAATAACAATAAGATTTTTTGAGTGAGGTTTAGATTCAGCATAAAAATGTCTGTTAAATAACCTTGATTATTGGTTTGAAAACATTGCAAATGTGCATTGAAGTATTTGTAAGCTTGTCAACAGTCTCACATGGAAACCATCTATGCAGAACTAAGTCACTGACAAGAGAAAATCAGCTATGAGAAGTTCTGTTCTCTAACAGATAATCCTGCAAATACCTTTAGGGAAGCATATATTTATTTTCATATTATTATTTAATTCTTACCTTTGTTAAAACTAGTACTACTGGAATTCCTAAATTCTGTGATAAGGTTTTTTCTCCTAATGGTAATAAAACTTTGTCTCCTTCCCCTTCCGTCGTTGGTGCAGTAGGGTGGAGGGGATTTGAATCTCCTCGAGGGGGGGCATGGTTGGAGGACTGACCTTCCTCAGGCTCAGTATATTCCTGGAAGAACCTTATTACTGAAATAAACATAGTGACAATAACATAGACTGAATAAAAATATTTTCATAATATAGGTACGGTAATAGATTTGATGAACTTTTTCATTAATATGGGACAATTTTTCACTGTTTTGTGAATATCAATAATAATAATGACTTCATCTATTTCATTTAAGGGTGAAATGTTTCAATTACGGTATATCAATAAACTTTTTATCTAAATGAGTCAGAATAAGGTCCATTACACAAAGAGAGGGTCCTGTCTAGCCCATGAGGAAATACCATGAATGATATGACAAAAATAAAGAACAGACTGTCAAGAACTCTCAAAAAAATATAACAAATAGTTAAAATAAAAGAACTGAGGTTTAGTTCTTAAGAGTATGTAAAGTCTGATAAAGTCAACACTTTTTTTACGCTGAGTATTAAAGGATTATGATGTCAAGTTTTACTATTTATTACACCAAGTTCAGTATACATCAAATGATTCACTGTACTACTAGTGGTTTACAACATGTACTTTCATTTTACAATTACCACATTATAATGTGGTGTATAGAAAGGTTTTATATTTGATACTATTATGTTATTAAGGAGGACAGTGAAATTTAAATTGAAATTATATAACAGTAGAGAATATAAAATGTGTTATTTGTTATACACCTGTTACCAGTATTTATGATATAACAAAGTTATTTCTAATCTTACTCATTCTTTACTCCACCTTATTTCAATCAATATTAAAGGGAGGCAATCAATCATTTTGGAACTTCTTGGCAGGCTCATTATATTATATGTAAATATGATTGCATCTAAATTTAGATTGTGACAACTATAGACATCCTACTTCTTTCTGTTTTTTTACTACAGATTTATCAATATTTTCATGGTCATCTTATGATAAGTAATGACCAGTTGATATAAAGGAAAATTTTTGACAAAATTTTAGAAGCTAGATGAACTTTATGTAAATCTATTAGATACACTACATGTTAAACTATTAGATAACTTTATGTAAATCTATTAGATACACTACATGTTAAACTATTAGATAACTACATGTTAAACTATTAGATGAACTTTAAGTGAAGCTATAAGATTAACTACATGTTAAACTATTAGATAACTACATGTTAAACTATTAGATTACTACATGTACATGTTAAACTATTAGATGAACTTTAAGTGAAGCTATAAGATTAGCTACATGTTAAACTATTAGATAACTACATTTTAAACTATTAGATAACTTCATGTACATGTTAAACTATTAGAAGCACAACAAGTTAAACTATTAGATAACGACATGTACATGTTAAACTATTAGATGCACTACAAGTTAAACTATTAGATGAACTTTAAGTGAAGCTATAAGATTAACTACATGTTAAACTATTAGATAACTACATGTTAAACTATTAGATAACTACATGTACATGTTAAACTATTAGATACACAACAATTAAATATTAGATGAACTACATGTTAACTATTAATACTTTTTTTTTTTAATACAATACTTTATTCAGTTATCTATACAATGTTACAAATTTAAGAGTGGGAGTCTGAAAACAAGCTATGCTTATTTTAATTCATTTCCCTATTAATACTTAAAAGCCTAAACTATTTGAAAAGTTTGCATAAACCCTTTATTGGTTTTTTTAATGGTGTAAGGAAACTATTGTACAGATTTAGCAAAATAAATACATTCTTGTAGAGTAACAGGCCTCGAAATTTGCTTCCCCAGCGTAAACGAAAAATCGTTGACGGTAATTTTCATCACGTAACCGATAGTTCAGTTCGGACTCAAATGTTCGCGAAACCGATCGGTTACGTGAATCGGTTACATCGTTTGTGGTGTATGGTAGGTAGGTAAATGCGGAGTTAACGTTCGCTTCCAGCAATTGCTGAAATCGCAAACTAGGTAAATGTCCGTTTTGCCCAATCATGCAGTCCATCTGATTTAATATGGCGCAAGATATTTCCTTTGTGAACACAACTTACACCATCGGCATAATTCTGTATTCCGGACATGACTGCCCCCTTGATCCCACGTCTGTTGGCTTCCTTTCTGATATCTGAGAGGTGTGTCGAACAAAATTTACATTCCAGTTTTTCAATATTTCCATCATCGCCGATTTCAACAATTTTAAAATCTTTATTGAATGACCACTTATTGAAAGTCTTAACAGTGACGCTTTCTGGTTTACGATTTGGCTGTGCCATTTTCTTACAGGTGACTGAACTGGCCGATTCACTGGCAACAGTACAAGATCGACTCTAGGCAAATAGTTAATAAATGTTTAGTAACGCTGGAAAATCACAACTAGCTGATATGTAACTTTTTTTTTTATTAATAATATTTTATTGACAGGTAAAATTTATTTAGTAGCTATTGTTTGTTGAATTTAATAAGTGAGAGTAAAACCAAAACGTCACTGAAACAATAAAATCAATTAAATCTATAGAAAACGATCAAATAGAGATGAAAGTTACATTACATAGGCCCTACTACAATAACAAAGAAACAATATTAATCATATGCATGGCCTAACATTGGCCCGGGAATGAGGATAATAAATTTTTCTTCCTAAGATTGATTCACGCAATGATACTACTGCCATAAAACAATGTGGAATTTTTATTAGTAGCGTATTGAAAATGAAATAGTTTAACATTCTGTCACCTTCACGATGAGTTTTACCGATTGAAAACTGATTTGAGACAGTTTCACTGTTATCGTTATACGGCAAAAGTTCAGGTAACCGATTATTCGTTCTGCCCATTTAGACTTCGCGTAACCGACACGCGAACGATCGTTTCATTCGCGTCAAAATTCGAGGCCTGGAGTAATGTTTCATTTTTTTATAAACCCTTTTAAAACAAATTTAGTTTGATCAAGTAAAAACATTGATATAAATAGCTTATTGAAGGGATATTTTCCAGTATAATTTTTGATAAGGGCAATTATTGCACACGGTCCCTTTAAAGGATTAGATAAATTAATATTATTAGACCTATTATTTGTTAAAATATTGAATCTAAGTATTACGATAGAATATAAATTATGTAGAGATTGATATTTAATATGAATGTTCATTCAATAGATTAGTCATTGTATATTGATTTTTGTCAGCTTGATTCAACATTAGCCAATATACAACTAATAATACAGACTTCTTCCTGATTACAAACAGTGTTTAAATTAGTAACTGAAATTCAAATCTCAATGACTGATTTAACATATTACTTAGCAGTAGTATTTTCATTTGAAAGATTTTTTTTTATGTTTTGGCTGTTGGCATCTTGAACCTCATCTTGTACAGACCACACTCCAATTCTTCATACTTTCTCAAGGTCATGGCTCTGCGAGTGTGGACACTTATAAATTTAGAGCTATTTTATTATGTCTATATACCATCAATTGTTATTTTTATTATTTCATTTGTTGTTGGATTTAATCCAGTTTTTTAAGATTCAAACTAAGAATTTGTAAAAAATAAGACTTACAACTTTGTTCATACTCCTGCATTGTTTCAGGAGGAATTTTTAATCTGTCTATATGTTCACGTAATATACCAGCCCACTTATTTAAGGATTCCATGATAGACCAAGGTTGACTCATAGAAGCTACTAGTAACACTAAAGTATCAGCAAAACTTTCTTGAGTCAAAGCAAACCGTAAGAGGCCGGTATGTTCAGGGTCACCATCTAATACCCACACATTTAGTCTGGCTTGTTCTGAAAAATTATACCAGAAGATCAATCAAAGACGCACTATTCTCAATACTTTTACCATTCTGCATCAAAGAAGTCAAGATTGAGGGACAAAACAGTCGCCAATGTTGCAACTGCTTTTGTTCACAGTGCAACAAGCTTTGTTGCAAACGCCAACTTTAAACACTAATTACTCATGTCTAAAACACTAATTACTCATGTCTCAAACACTAATTACTCATGTCTAAAACACTAATTACTCATGTCTCAAACACTAATTACTCATGTCTCAAACACTAATTACTCATGTCTCAAACACTTATTTGTTTCACGAACACAAATTTGCTCAACAAATACTCAAGATGCAAACATTATCAATAACACTACTTTCACCCAATACAATTCTCTGACTTTATGTAACAATAGAAAATCTTGGTACCAGTATATCAATATATGACAAGAAGATGGTCTGCAAATATTGAAGTAAATAGTTCACCAAGAGTCAGATATCATATATAATAACTGAATAAACCAATTTTCAGAAATGAATTTTGTGTACATACCATCTCTATATTCATCTTTAACATCTATATAATAATATTCTAACCCGGAACCTTTCTTCGGTTCTTCTATACCCTGTAGTTTAGCTATTAATGTTGTTTTACCAGAATCATTATCACCTACGGTAATAATTTTAAAAATATGTAAATTAGTACAATGGACAAATTGGCAGAGTTGCAAATTTACCTGCTCATAGTGTATTTGCAACATAAAAGACTTTTCAATAGAAAAGCAGGATGTAAAACTCCATCCATCTTATCTTTAAGGCACAGATAAAGTACCTGAACTACTGAATAAGTCCTACCAGTGAGCTTACTAAATGAGCTCATCAGATTAAGATTGCTAAGCAGATTGAAGACTTTCACTGTGAGACAAAGATGAAGTGTACTATATGTACAAAAAAATCGGTTTGCAATCAGCTTGAGGCCGAGTTGTTACTTCCATAATGTAATACCAGTAGTCTAATAATCAATTCTTTAGTTTCAAGATCTAACTTACCCAAAACTAATACTGTCCTTGAATTGGATAATTTTGATGCAGAACTTGACTGTACTTCACTTAGAATACTTGCCCTGAAAAATTTAACAGCATAAATTGTAAATTATCCTTGACTGCACTTTTGAATATGAATCAACTACAGTACCAAAGATAAATGATACTGTGTTATAACTATAAAATGCATCTGTAGCATCCAGAGGAGCGCAGGAAGATAAGATGGCTAAATGATTCTGTCAATAATAAACCTACAGAGATATATAAAATGTATAAACTAAGGGGACTATAGTCAATAGTTTAATAGCATATTTAGTTTAGACAAGGATCCTGTGTCAGGCGATACATTCAATGCATTTTGCCTTTTATTACAGAGATATATAAAATGCATAAACTAAGGGGACTATAGTCAATAGTTTAATAGCATATTTAGTTTAGACAAGGATCCATTCAATGCATTTTCCCTTTTATTCAAAACTATTATTGAGACTGATATTGAATATAGATCTAGTTAGCTTATAGGATAGGTACAATTAAGAAAGGAGCCTGAACTCCTGAGATTACTGTCAAACTCCCAATGTCAATTAAAATTTAAAGTGTGTCAAGGGAGGGGCGGACCTGTAGAAAAAGCATTCCATTTCCGGGTTCACTCTCATAATGACACATGGAAATCTTGATCTGATGATCTTTAAAATGAGTTTAGATTTCCCTTTCAGTCTTACTGCATAATCATCACAGAGAAAAATTCCTGCAGACATTCCAATGAAAATTTACACAATATTGAAACTCAGCAAGGTTCGAGGGCTTAACTAGCTATGCTACAATTTAAATACGCTTGTCGAGAAGGAGATGGCTATTTACCATAAATTTTGAGTCTCTTCAGAGCCTTTATCATCTACATTTAGTGAGCCCATCCTGTCATTCCCTTCACCGATGGGCGCCATATTGCTCCTAATGGTTGAAGCCAGTCACGCATGCGCGTTTGCCAGGTGTCTATGGCCGAACTGGATTTTACAACGAAAACCTCAATGACTTGAATTACCAGACATTATTTATTATAAAACTATGTGCTGTAATTTTTGTCTGGTTTAATCGCGAACAAATGTAGCCGAGACGAGAAATAACAATCAAATACGTCCTAATTCATGCGAGAATGATTCATCCATGTGATGTCACATGTAAATATGCAGTGAAAATGGATATTGTAACAGAAATATTTACAGAAATAAGTCACAGAGAAAAAAAATAGATAAAAGAAATAGATATGAAACAAAATTGGGTAGAGTGTCAGTGGATTTTGCTTTCAAGAAAAACGTTAAACTCATCGATTCTCTTGTACTAAAAATGAGTTATGTACCTTTATATATGCTCTGTCATCTAACCATAGAGATAATAATAAAGACTATTCTCTAAATTCTATTAATAACTCTATTTTATGGACCAGGGGTCCAATAAGCCTATGGAAAAAGTGAAGGGATGGCTGGAAGTTTTTATTACCAAAGGTCACAGTCCAAATTTCATTGGTGATTGTTTTTTGATTGATTGATAATTTAAATCAATCTTTATTTTATTTAGGGGAAAGAGAAATAACAGAAGTTGACATAAGTAAACTAAAATGACTTATATATTAAGAAAACTGGAATATAGCTTAGGCTACAATAGATCCAACAGGACATACTACTTATTAGATTATTAAATATTATGTTCACCAGACTAAATTGTTATGGGGGCAAGAAAACTTCTTCTTGTTATAGCCTACATTTAAAGTGACTGTTTTTAAGAGACTCTACATTAGCATATATTATAGCAATAGGAAGAAAAAGATAGAAAAGATATACCTGCATGTGTCGCATATATTCAGCACCCATCTTCCGAATATGTGGCATATGCCCTTTAAACGATTCGTGCCGTCGTCTAGCAAGCCATAGCTCTGTGTGAGTATATGGAAGGGTATAAGTGTCTAAAGTCTATGCTAGGCAGAAATGTGTAAATCACAAATATTATGTAAATCATACAGATATTTTATGTTTTAAGTTCAAAGTACCAGTAACGCTTAAGACGTATGTAAAAATTAATATAGTTGATGTTTAAAGTAAAAAGATGTAACATAAATATCCTAAGATTGTCGGTCATAACAGCACGTAAAGAAGTGAAAACAGTAAAAAAAGGTTTTTGCTTCATTATCGGGACGGTTGGTAATTATCAAAATAGATGGAAGAGGTTTTTGGGTTTTATTCTAAACTAGGCCTATAACACTTTAAAGGCAAAAAATAGGCAAAAAATAGATCTTCGTTGTCTAGGGGTCTAGGTCACTGACGGAACTACATTGTAGACCTTTTATTATTTATTCTAGTGGGTTTTGCAAACTGATACCAATCAAAAAAAATATCTATTACTAGAAATATGTCTTCTTAAGGGCTTTCTCAATTGTCTGTGTGTACCGCTGACACTGACAGAATTTTGATTTATGCCTGGTTGATTGAGACTATAAGCATTTATAATTCATTGGCACTAAAGTGTTGACATTCCAGAACATCTGAAATTGTTTGCGACCTCTTTCCATCTGAACAGCAAGACCCATCATTTCCATCAGAAAAAAAATCATTCTTTATAAGCCATTAAGATTTCAACACCGAAATCCTAATTAGTTTGCACAAAGTTATTGATTTCTTCCCATAGTTATTTACGAGTACTTCCGATCAAACTGTAGTATCTGTTTGAGATTGTGTTGCATCATTATGTATCAGTATCAATGAGGTTGAATTATGCCTCAGGTATAATATGAATTGATATTGATTGGACAATGAAAATGTCATCCAATAGATTTACTTTGTGGACATTCTGGTGTTGGTTAGAAATACAATAATATTTATAGCTGGAAACTTGAAATCCTTAGACAGTTAGTGGCTGCATAGCGTGGACAAAAGCAGTAGGCACTTTTTATTATAGGAGATCTGCGTATATCTGTACCTCCAACCTACCAACATTTTTGATTAAATGTACATTTGTATTCTATTCTGAAAATATTGTAAAACCATAGTGTTATATTTGATATTTCCAAGAAGGCCTTACTCTTCCAAACAAGGATGATTAAAAACAGTCCTAAACGTGTTTCTTGTAATTTATTAAATCCGTTTATAGATAAACGACGCGTGATAAGGTATATGCTTATCAAATAACTAAACCTCTTTTTTTATTTCATCACATACATACATGCATATAATTTTACGGATGTTCAATCAAGAGTCAAATTATGGTTTGAGTGTTTACATAAAGTATCCATTAGGATCCGGGTATAACGTTGCCTATACTTAGAATTAACGTCATTACATCGGTGAAAATTCTACCTTATTAAGGGTGCCCTTTAAGTAGCTTAAATATTTGCTTTCAAATGATACGAATAAATTTCAGCTGTGTTTCTGTTATTTTGGGAAAACGTCGAGTGAAGAGATCAATGTCGTGATTATTAAAGATATACTGTACGATGATCAAAAATATATATTCTAAAACTTAGCCAAAATAAAGTAATATTCATTAAGAACTAAGTAATTTTGAAACATGCTTAGAAACGCTTTCAACAATAACTTAGTTTAATATCGTATTATATCTAAATATATTATTTAATAATGACATCAGGTAAGCACAAATGATGAATATTTACTGTTATTGACCAAGTTTGAGAATTTAATTTCTGTTCTAAGAGGTAGGCCTATAAAGTAGTATTTTTATGGGACACGTTCGACATCCGTTTGACCAATCGTACCTTAGTCTTGTAAATGTTTTTTTTTTTTTTTAAAATAATATAGTTGAAATTTAAGACTTCACAGTTCACAATATATGTGTGTCCGAAGTCAGCGTTTAATAAAAATTATAAATAACAACTCTTCTTTTTCTTCAGATAACGTCACAAATATTGACAAATATAGCAAAGAAAGTGAATGTTTTTGTTCGAAGTAAAATGGAAGATTTATGCTTATTCCGTGCAGTTCTAGTAAAACTCTATTGCAAACCCTAATCTATCCATTTTCTTTCCTCATTTTTAGCTACTAACTTGGTAGTATTTCCATAAATACGACATGTCAGTATACGGGTTGGTTATACCTTTTTTTTATTTTTTGGAATATTAAAAGTTATAATCCTTAAATGACATTTAGAAGTACACTATTATGGATATACTTCTCCTTGCTTTTATTTTTAATACGTTTCAATTCACAATCAGGAATCTTTATCAAACAAAAAATAATAATGATATTAAAAAATTTTCTCGATAAATAGAAATTTTGCCCAGCAGTGTGTGGGAAAAAACTTATGCCACGTATTTAAAAGGCTGTACATAGCTACCGCTAATAAAATTTCAATTGAAACCTTGAGAGCCAATTAAAATCTCTTATTAAACTCCCCAGCGGCGGGTTTGTCACCCAAGGGTGGGCCAATATACACACGATTATGCAAATTAACTTAATATACCGTTATTTTCCCACTGCGCAGACTCAACGAACTATTTATTAAGTGTCAACTATAGCAGTATAACTGATATTCCTCTATCGTGAACATTAAGAGATACAATGCTTTAAGAAGACAGAATTCAAACCAGTTTTAACTCTATTTAAGCCATAATTTCGCTTTTCTTGCTTGATTTTATTTTCGTATTTTTAGTCACTGTGATGTTTAGAATTCATTAATTGTAATTATGGAAGCCAAAAAAATAGTTTTCATTCATCATTTGAATTGGATTTTACTCGCTTTGTTTTGTTTTGTCAATTGTCAGACAGTGGAATCAGCTGAGAGTGGCAGCAAACAAAAGGAAGGTAACCACACTGAACGTTATCAACTTGCTGTTTGGGATTTCCATCATGTAGAGATTCCGTATGTGGTCTGTTTGTGGATTTTATTAGCCAGTGTCACAAAATTAGGTAAGTTTATTTTAAGGAATCTCTTGAAATGGCATAAATGTGTTTCAATGTCTTCTTTTGTATGTCAACAGTATTTCCACATATTTCAACCATTCAAAAAGTCTGTGTTCAACGAAAAAGTCCAGTAGGCTGTAGAGACAGTTTATGAAACAATTATTATGCAACATGAAGTAATTTGGAATTCCTCTTTCTGATAAAGTCACCAAACTCTAAAATGACATTTTCGTGAGTTTATGTAGCAAAATTTAATTTTGGCATTTGTATTATTCATTTAAATTTAATAAGCTGAGCCAAGGTTGTAGATAAAAGTTCACAATGGTTGTCTAGAGGCTGCACAGATTTTTGTGTATCCCTTACACAAACCGTAACAATAAAACATAGCATGTATAAAATTTACATACACATTATACACACAAAAAGTGAAGTTTTCGGTTTCCAAACCATTACAGTTCGGCAATTTAACAAGTGGAACAGAAAAGCTAGCTTAAAACCAAAGAGAAACACAGTTATAGTTTATATGCATTGTGTTACATGCATCACTTAAGACTACTGATTCATAACTTTTGATTCTATCATGTCATTTTTAACATAATTGCATACTAAATAAGATATAGGGCAAATGTTTCATTAAAGAAAAGAAACAGCTTCAACGATCTGAAAAATAACATACACAAAAGACAGCCGATTTTACTTATTATTAGTCTATAGAACTTTAATACTTTAAAATGAATTTTTGACTGTGAAATAGTGTGAGATTTATCACTGTAACATTATATGAGATTTACTACTGTAAAATAGTGTGAGATTTATCACTGTAACATTATATGAGATTTACTACTGTAAAATAGTGTGAGATTTACCACTGTAACATTATATGAGATTTACTACTGTAAAATAGTGTGAGATTTACCACTGTAAAATAGTGTGAGATTTACCACTGTAAAATAGTGTGAGATTTACCACTGTGAAATAGTTTGAGATTTATCACTGTAACATTATATGAGATTTACTACTGTAAAATAGTGTGAGATTTATCACTGTAACATTATATGAGATTTACTACTGTAAAATAGTGTGAGATTTACCACTGTAAAATAGTGTGAGATTTACCACTGTAAAATAGTGTGAGATTTACCACTGTGAAATAGTTTGAGATTTATCACTGTAACATTATATGAGATTTAATACTGTAAAATAGTGTGAGATTTACCACTGTAAAATAGTGTGAGATTTACCACTGTAAAATAGTGTGAGATTTACCACTGTAAAATAGTTTGAGATTTACCACTATAAAAGAGTGTGAGATTTGCCATTGTAAAAAAGTGTGAGATTTACCACTGTAAAATAGTGTGAGATTTACCACTGTAAAATAGTGTGAGATTAACCACTGTAAAATAGTGTGAGATTTATGTCAAATCAATCATGTGAAATAGTGTAAGATTAACCAACATTAACTTGAAGTTTTTGCCCAATATTACAAGTATGTTATTTGCTCAATAAGAGGTGAACTATGCATGCATGATACACACTTTACATATCTCTTTTATTGAAGTATAATTTAATAAATAATGATATTATATAATGATAATAAACTCTTTATATTGCATGGGTCAGAATTAGGCCCAATACACAAGGACATTCACCCATACATAAATATTATGTAGGTAGGTGCAAGCATTAACTTGTCTTTGATATTGAATTTTTGATCATTGACTTTTAGAAAAATATTTTGGTAATATTATCATACTTATCTGTAAAACAAACTTTATTAATTTTTTGTGTGTGTGATAATCTAAAACTATGTTAGATTTGGAATTATTTTATGTTGATTTATCATGCAGGGCAATTAAACATCACATTTCATTCAGTTTTAAGATGCACAGAAATTGATTAGGAATAGTGTAAGTGGACAATTATATTCCAGTATGTGATATGATATCATTTTGAAAGATAGACAAAGAGTTTAACATTAATATTTTAGATAACATATCTTTAATCAGTTAATTTTATTAGCAAAACAAAACATTATCAAATATTAACCCATTTAATTCAGTAAATCAATAAATACCTTTTCAAAAAATTTAAATTCCTCATAGTAGACTGAATAGTGTTGCTTATCTTCGTTGGCCTTCTTTAATTCATACAAATAATTTGAACTTAATTGACTTCAAATCATCATTTAAAACACTCCCTAGATAGTTGATTAGTTTCGGTAGGACCAGACAGTAACTAGACATGATTCATTATCAATCAGTGTTTTCAATAAACTCAGACCTGCTTCTTCTCTATTTGATGTTTAACTTGTTTTATAGGTACTTTCAAAATTTTGAGATGAAGACATCTGAAAGATTAAATGAATTTGTGTTGAAACATTACTTATACACAACAAAGATATACAATGCTATTCCTGTTCTTGGCTATTCCACTGCCCAAATTCTAGATAATAAAAAGTTCTCATTTTATTTAGTTTTACAGTATTTATCAGTTATTAAAAGATGTATGTCCAAAGTTGAAAATAGTATGTTTGGTGAATGAATTAATTCTGAGAATGAACTCTAGAGATTTAGATAATCTTGCCAGTCAACCAAACAGACATGTTTTATAGACTGTTATTATCTTTCGGCCATATTGGATTGGATTCTCTTGTGACCAAACAGAACTTCTATTTTAGTCTTATCACAGTTGGTTTAAAAGCATTTAGTCTGTAATCTAAATATATTGTATAAATGTTTAACAAGTTATATCCATATGTGCTTTGAGTTAATCAAATTATTTTCTCAGTTCACAGCCAAAATTCAAGCCCAGATCTGTTGAAGAAAATGAAATAACCAACTCTGTGTGTGCTGAGATGTAAAAATCCATTATAAGCAATCTTCTGTATTTAATGTATTTTCGAATCCAGCTCAGTAATAGAAGGAGTCTATTCTTTGGCACTCTTCTTTACCTCTGCTATTTAACAACTATTGAATTATGAATATAGGTGACTTGTAATTTTTGTAGTCCTAAACAACCACACAATCTGGACATTGTACTGGTACACAATGGGTGCTATTAACTTCCGTGATCTATTGCTAAGAACAAGCAGAAGTTTATTAGTAGAATGTTGAATGAAAATCGACGTATAAAATTTCATAAAGTCAAAAAATGACTGGTTATGGTGGAAATACAACATTCCAGCATTAGCTTCATGCTAGTTTAATTTCATCATAAAACTTTTAAGTATGAAAATATAAAAAAGAAATTCTATGTATGTGGGGTTATTAAAACTTTATGGTTGTGGTTGTTGCCTGTAGCTTCATAAATATATTTAATTTGAACACAAAACTGCATTTAAAACCTTTATTGCTTTAAAATGATTACCATTTATTGCACATTAAAACATGAAGGTGTGAAATCTGACCTTATAAAAAATATACCTTATAGGTATTATGAGTAATTATATGCCTGAACTGAATTAAAGTTTCACTCTCTTAGTGTTAACTTTACCTTGAGGCTACCTATCAATTACTACTAAGTATGGCTTAAGTGAGTGGCAATTGCTATCAATAATAACTAAAAGGCGTTAAAGATCCAAACATCCTTAGGGAGCACTCATCCACTAATTAATCTCTGATTTAATTACTGGATATTAATTAAATTACAGAACTGATAAGAACTGATTGATGGGTTTGTTAATGATGTCATACATAAGGTGTTGAAATCACCCATATCTTTTTAACTTACATTGTTATAAACTATATAGGTGATTATTTATTACAATAATTCTTGACTGGAAAGTACTTATTCCAAGTGGGCATTTCAATAAGATTGATCAAAATTTGAAAAAATATCATATCCATTGTGTCTGAGATTTCCTATTTCAACTTAAAAACAATAATAATCTTAATATGTTCAATAACACTCAATACTTAATACCTCCAATCACACTGTTAAAATGTGTATTGTATTCTTATAGAAATTATCTTAATAATATCTTATCAACACAAGTTATGGATATCTAATTCACTTTCGGACAACTGGTTTGAGATACAGTGTAGGCACATTTTTTAGAATTCGCTATCTTCTGTGATTGTTTTATAATACAAACATATTACGAGAAAGAAATTAAAATAAACCTGGTTTTGGTCTTTAATGATATATCTTATGACTATTGGTTTAGAAAACAACAGCATGGTTTTACCCTGCTAATGATTCAAATTGAACAAGTTGACACGGAAAGTGCGTAAATGGAACCATAAATAAAGACTGTGTGTATTTTTAAAATACTAAGCTAATAATGAGATCGTTAGTCAATAAACATTGAAGATGCATTAAAGGTGTTTGATTCAATATTGACTTTATCCACATTAAATTTTTAATGTTAATATTTACTTTGAAGAACATTTTTGAATTGAATTTAAAGAGGGGTTTGTATTCCAGGTTAATAGTAAACTTTGTGAGAAGCCTATTCCCAGTGTTGTTCAGTACATGGGTTTTTGATTATTATGAGGGAAATTTTTAAGTCAGTAGTAGGACTTATCATACTTTTTTTGGTAACATAGTCTGATTTTCGTAGCTAAACGCTATAAGCTTTTTTCCCATCGTTTCAACTATATACACAATGTCAATATTAACATGAAAAGTGCCATATATCTGCAAAATTGCAGATTAAAAATGACCTCAAATGTGTATATTTTTAAACTACATGTATGCTATATTTGATAATGTATTTTATATAGACCAGTCTCTATTATTGTCCTCTGTAAGTTAATCAAGATTAGGCTAGTCTCTAAAGATCAGTGGACATTCCTTAGTTTCTATACTATTATCCTATTATCATACTTATATTAAATCATAAAGTTGTTAATATTCCTATCATTTGTCACCTGATAATTGGAATTTCAAGGTTGTCTGGTTAAGTTGAGTTGATGATTATAATATGGTGATCTTCAGATGGTAGACACTCTTTACTATTGTCTCATTGGCGATTGTAATAATGTGTTGCTGAATGTCTCATAATATCATGTGTTTGATTCTCTTGTCATGTTGGTTGATTATAATGGTAATGTCCTCTTGGTGATTGTCTATTCATGTTATTTTGGAGGACGAGAAAGGTGACTGTCTTGTAATGTATTGTGGGTTATTCTCTTAAAATGTCCTCTGGGTTATTGTCTATTAATGTTATTTTGGAGGACGAGAAAGGTGACTGTCTTGTAATGTACTGTGGGTTATTCACTTAAAATGTCCTCTGGTTGATTGTCTATTCATGTAATTTTGGAGGTCGAGAAAGGTGACTGTCTTGTAATATATTGTGGGTTATTCTCTTAAAATGTCCTCTGGGTGATTGTCTATTCATGTAATTTTGGAGGTCGAGAAAGGTGACTGTCTTGTAATGACATCTTGCAAAGTCTTGTGGGTTATTCTCTTAAAATGTCATGTGGGTGATTGTCACATAATGTCTTATGGTGACTGTCTAGTCATGTCCTATGGGTGATTGTTGTCTTTATGGTGCATGTTTACCATTACAGTGAATGAAGTTTGCCTATAGGTCATTAAACTATTATTATAGGAATTATGGAATCTTTGAGACAACTCTCCATAACCTAACCTGTGATATTTGTTATTTATATTTCAACTTTTGTATCCTTAACAATCTTGTGAGAAATAAATATTACCAATTCTATTGAAAGCTCCTACTGATTGACTGTTTCCTATCAGTTATTTTTTCTACCACACTGCATTTGCTGGGGAAATTAGCTTTTTGACCTTTTGACATGCCCCATGTAATAATTGTGATTGAAAAAGATTTCTAGATTAGTATTGGTGTTTGGTATCGGTATTGGAGCAGAAAATAGCTGGCACTATTTCTATGAATTAATTCCTGTTATTATATGAGAGATATCAGATTTCTGCTGGAACAATATCAGACTTAATAAATTCAAATCATATTCATACATGTAACATTTGAGTTATGTTTAGGATACAGAATGCAGTCATTCAGGAAAACAATGTCTTCTCAAGGTAATTTATATATAATTTGGATTATATTTTCACAAAATATTGTAGTATTTGGTAATGATGGCATAGACAAGTAACTTTATGACATCACCCAACTGGAATTTTGGGTGACGTCTCAGTAGGTCACTCTTTCGGAGAGGTAAACTGTAATAGCCTTAAAAGAATGATTCCACCTTATTATATTTATTCGTGTAATAATGTACTTTTTGGAAATACAAAGAATAATTCTTTTGGGCAAGGTTTCTAAACCACACCGCCATTCGTCATTTTTCCTCTTGACTGTGGTATAAGTTAGGCAATATTGACTAATCAAAATTGAGGCTAGAAATTTTCTAGGAATGCAGCCAATTAAATCACTCGTTAAAGACGCTTTGTTGTCATTTCTACGTTCAAAACGAAATGCAGTGGGCTAATAAGTTTAATACAGGATGATAACAAACTTCAGGATTCGGCAGGGCAAGGTAAGGTTTGGTGGTTATTTACAGCAATGTGGTTCCCAAATAAACAAAAGTTTATTACAAATCTTAAATCTTGCAAATAGTGTGTAGAATTATGCATACAGTATTGAATTGAAACTTACAATAGAACACTCAAGGTATAGGTCAGAAACAATTCAAACACGTTCAATTCCTCCAGGTTTCTACTGTACCGGTATCTATAATTTAGATCAGTACACCACAAATTGTACTCTGTCTTACAGTATTTCAATCTACCATTACTGTTACCTTTAATCTGTTAAGATTAATGAAGGAATGAAATCATTGAATACTAATGTGTTATTTCAACAACAGAGTACTCAGTACTCTCTGACTTGTACTCTTGATCTGATTATTGATTGAGGTTTAAGCATGTTTTAATGATTAGGATTTTAAATCCTTCAACTATATTGGTGATCATAACCATATAAGATTGACATAATACAACTTAAAGGTCATGATTCACCATTTTCAGAGGTCGATTTCAGCCATGTTTGAAAGCTAAATTGACAATTTTTTCTTTTTTAAGTCTTCACAATGTTTTAGAACTCTTAAGAACTGGATAACAAAAAATTAGTTTCAGTTGTTTCTGTTCAAGTGAAGCAATGTATTTTTTTTGGTCACAGAGCCACAATAACAAAGTGTGTTATTCAGTTAATGGTTGTTTAGTTATATAGGACACGCGGTGGCTCTGTGGATTCGATCCCAGCAAAGGTTGAGATGATTTTTCAACCTGGTTTCCCCAGATCCGTGGAAAGAGCCTCTAGTCGTTCTGATGGGACAAGAAATTGAGGCCCTGTGTGCTACAGGATGTCATATCCCATGACAAATGGAAATAGCAAAAAGTGTAGGCTATTGCTGCTGTCCTGGCAAAATTTCCGCAATGCTATGTGCACTGGATTGACCGTATTCATTTCAGTGCAGAAGAGGACATAAAACTATTTATTCATTTATTTATAACAAATAATAACCAATAAACAACCAGATATTATTCTCAAAATATAGTTATTTAAGTAGAATGATTTTTAAAAAAAAATGAAAACCATTTTGTCTTTGAATTTATTCAATTACACCTTGTCAAAATCATTTAACCAGCTATTCTAGCCAATCAAAATCAATCAGAGTTGTCCCCTCTTGCCCATTTCCTTGACAAGAAGTCTGCTAAGATTGCCGAGGTCAATGTTCAACTAACAGACACTGGTGAAATTTGTGCCAAATGTGTATTTCCTATTACCATGTGATAGGCCTGATTAACAAGACATACAATTTTAAGGGATTCAAATAACATCATTTTCATGAGTGTATCAGGAACTCTAATAGCTACTCCTGAAATTCTAGATAAATCTGATTATATTATAATTGCACTCTTTTACCCATTCAAACCAAATAATATTTGCTATAGTGACATTCCTAGCAGCTTATTCAGTAGAAATAGTACAGTGTGGTTGTTATAAATGCACTAATTACCTACAATGTACACAATGACTCTTTTCAGTAAACAAAGTGCAATGCAAGATGATGTGATCAATATTTGTTTATTTTTTGAATATATTACTGATTTCCTTTCAAACCCTTGACATAATCCTTTATAGGTCAACTTGGTTCATCGTAACAAATGTTTAATTGATTGATAGATTTCATACAGATTCAAATGGAAGGAATGAAACACATCATCTGGGTTTGTCAGTTCTGTTTCATTTTAGAGAGTTCATTGATTCAGTTGCATTAAATGGTCACAGAAATTTTTCATTAGTAATTGGTCACAGAAATTAATCATCAGTAATAAGTGACAGAAATTTTTCATCAGTAATTGGTCACAGAAATTTATCATCAGTACTTGATCAGAAATTAGTCACAGAAATATATCATTAGTAATTTTTCACAGAAATATATAATCAGTAACTGGTCACAGAAATTTATCATCAGCAATTGGTCACAGAAAATTTATCATCAGTAATTGGTCACGGTCATCCATGTGCAAAATGTCCTGTAACCAAGTAACCTAGTTTGGTGCTACTTTTTATCACTTTAAGATAACATCTTATCTTGGTGTAGCATCAGAAATGTATCTATTTAGATTGACATGATACCTGATGAGTTTGTATAACAATTCTTGTATAAACATTGTATATAATATGACTTACTTTATGTTAGTTATTGGCATGTTAAGATATAATATTATTAGAGTGATGTTTATGAAAGACATGATGTTTTATATTGTGTATGATACAGATGGAACCTGTCTTTTGGTACTACAGATTCTGTGTAATTCCATTCCTAGCATTCAATTCTATACTTTTTTTGTGTGTGAAAGCAATGAAATTTGAAATTTCAATTAAATATTAAATTTACTATTTAATCTTCTATTTCAATGAAACTATGGACTTACTGGTACAGTTTGAATGATGTAAACTCAAGTGGTTTTAAATTTTTAATTAAAATTTTGCAGTTTAATGAGCTGAGTATCTCAAAATATATACAAAGTAAATCTTTGAGTGGTGATTATGGTATTATGATTCAGGTGATCAAGGTGATCAACTGTTAATTGATGGTGTCTCATTGCTATTTCAGCCTTTTAAGGACAAAACTCAGTTAAAATGTACTTTAAAATCAGCTGATTACCCAAGACACGATGAAGGAAAATTTTCTACTGACCCAGTAAACGTCTCAATAGCTGGTGAATTCTGCTGTCCATACAAATTGAATGAGATGACGTCTGAAGTCAGTTAAAGGGTTACGTTTAATTACACAGGACTTAAACCAATTTCAAACAAAACCTTTCAAGATATTTACTAATAGATTACTACATGTAAAATGTCAATACCAAGTGTGGTAAATGCCGTCTAGCTGAGACGTTCCCGATCCCGACCTCAAACCAAACAGACGGCATAAAAAAACTATGTCAGTAAAACAATCAATGTTCTAGTAACCTAAACATTCTGACACAAAAATCATCAAATGACCTACTGCTTGTTAAAACTCAAAGTTATTCACTTTTCTTTAAGTACACATTATCAGCAACTTTGGAATTTTGAAGTTGTTTCTTACACAGAAAAATTTGAATTTTCAGTATTAGCAGTATAATGATTTCTCAAATTAAGTCTTAAAATTCAATTTTGTACTGTGGTTCCTGGAACAGAATGGAAATTAATATTAATCAGTCTGAGCTCAGAGTCATTACAATGAAAATAATGTTGACTGGTAAGCTATCTGTTTTTATGCTAATATGAGTCAGAGATCTTAAAGATCAGAAAATTCTTTTTCTTTATCAGTCAACTGGTTTTTGAACAAAATTTTTTTTGATGGCTAAGGTGACTTGCACGCTTGCTCGCTAACTTGAGATTCCATGGTTCAATCCTGGTAAGGTTGAGATGAACTTTCAGATATTTTCAATCCGATTTCCCAATGACAATAATGCAGGTCAGATAGACTGACATGGGGAAAGTGTCCAGTTGTTCTTATAGGAAAAGAAACAGTGGCTCTGTGTGCTACAGGCTGTTAACTCAAAAGCACCATTAAATAAAATTATGGACGAATTGCTTTTTTTTGCCTTTTATTCACCATTGCATGTTGTTTTTTTTTAAGTAAAGGATTAAATAATTTCAATTGAATTAAATTGTTTCAATGAAATAAACAATACATTTCATGTCTTTATTGAAAACTCTTCACACTAATGATAACTGACTTTTGGCCTTTGTCAAGATCAGTATGAAATTATAGACTGGACTTGATCCCAGCTCATGAGCCAATGGATATTTTTCCCTGTCTGTGATCAAAGCTGGAGGGGCTGACATGAATGAAGTGTCCCTCCATTTTGACAAACAATATATGTTGGCCCTTTTTCCCATAAAGATTTCATTCACCCACTATACCACCACTATTACCATCATCTCAATCATCTCCATCATCTCCACCACCACCATCAAATCACCATCACCATTACCACCACCATCACATCTCCATCACTATCATCATCATCACCACCATCACATCTCCATCACCACCACCACCACATCACCATTTCATCTCCATCACAATAATCATCATCACCACCATCACAATCACCTCATCATCACCATCATCAGAGAAGTAATTGGTTTAAGGGTTTTACTTTTTCCCTATGCGAGTTGTATTTTCATTGTCTTCTAGCCCTATGGGAGTTAAGTGCTTGTGATAGTGTTGTATTGCTGTGAATTGTGGTGTTCACAAATACATTACAAGTTTAATAGCCTAGAACTGGTAATGATAACAGTCAGTAATCGACTTACAGTTGATATTTTAAGAGAAACTCTAGGATATTGCTAAATTCTGAATAAGGAACCTATTGATTTTCAACTCATAAATTTTGACATTGACATTGACATGAAGTACAAATAATGAAAATGTCTGATCATTTTTACTCCCAATTCCTTTGATATTCGGCATGGCATGGAAGGATGAAAGAAATATTTTTCACCCAGAATCTTTGTATTTTTATTATGAACAAATTGTTATAGAAGTCTTTAAAAATAGATTAAGTTTGATATTAAGGCTAGTCACAATAGAGTTTATTAGTGTGAGTTTTATAGTTAGAGGAATTATAATATTAGTGATAAGGTGGGGGAGGGAATCAGAATTTTGAAGTACTAATTTCTACTTTGAAATTTTAGATATTTTTATAAGAAATTACATCCAAATATGAAGCCTTTTAGAATGGTCTATGTACTATATCTTAAAGCATTTAATTATATTAGAAACGACCAACCATTGGATGCGATGTGTTCCTGAAGATTTGATATTTTGCAGTTCTATTATAATTACAGTGTTAAGGTTGATATTACTATATATAATGTTTTAAACAATCCACAATGATAATGGGAGGAAATATTTATAAAGTATTTTGTGGTAGAAGCCACACATCATTAAAAACAATAAAATTAACCCCTCAGAACATGAACTGAATGAGAGTTTTTACAATGAGGTAAATAAAGTTGTTAGGTTTTATTTAGTCTACAATGACGTTTGAAATTTTTGAATACTCACAAACGTGATTGATCATATTCATGACAGAAATTTGTGAAAAAAATTACTTTGATTTCCTGGGTATATTTGTTCCCTCTTTTGGTTGGAATTTTGATTTAGTTACACTGATATTAAAGTCAAGGACATCAGTTTTATAATGTAACTGGCTAAAAAGTAAATATCATCATTTTTATATTGTGATTTCTTGCTGAAAACGGATGAAGACTCTATGGTATAAACTGTTGCCTGTGTATGTTGGCACCTTACACTGATTTTAAGTAGCGAAAATTTCTCATTTTCATATCCAATGTTAGGTATGGTTTATTTAAGAAATTTGTGAAATTTTTTTTCCTTCTTACAGCCAATATTACCACAAGAATTTTATATCTTGTTGTGAAAAGTATACACTAGAAGTGCTCATATGAAGGTCAAGGACATCAATAACCCTTACTTGAATACAGGATGTAATGATTTCAGTCTTTTGTCCACCATCTCCGGGTTAATTTGATAGGGACTGAATAAACTGAGGAGTGGTTTTAAATAATATTTCGTTTTGAGTCAGAAGAAAAAAGTAAATATTATACGTTAAAGAATATTTCAGAATATTCAAATTGACTGTCCTCATATAATTTTAAGTCTCAACATTGATAAAAATGAATAAGTAGATTTTCGATGAAGAGCGGACCAAGGCCAATATTTTAGATGTATTTAATACAAGTAACTATGAAACATTTGAATATATTTTAGTCATATTTGAATTACTAGGCTTAGGTTAAACATGGCTAATATTTTGAGTTTCATATATATTCAATTTAAGAGATTCTCATATATCTCTAAGTGTTTCAGTTAAATTTGAGTTCAGATGCTTTGTAGAAGATTGTTCTTTTGCTTAAATTGTCATCTTATGCCAGATTTAAATTACCTCAAGTTACCACCAATATTCAAAACATACTTTATGTATTTGATGAACCAAATATTACTTTGATAGATATGTTTCTAGACTAAAGGCTCAAAGTAGAAGACAAATTTTTGGAACCCAATTAATTCATGTTGATCAATATCTAATAATATCAAAATAAATTATGAAATTGGAACTAAAATTGTTATTTTCTTAATCTCTGTTCAATTTCCAAATGGTGGTTGTATTTAACCTTCAGATAAAACATAAAGAATAATGATTCTCCAAACAACACCCATTGAAAGTGTTGAAAGTTTCTCAGTGGACTTAATATTCAGAATAAAATTGACAGTTCAACTTGAAATTGCCAATAATTTGAGAGGCGTAATGAAAGGTTTGAAGTTGTTTATTGGAATGGTTTAGCCGAGAATTTTGCTCACTCCTGGTAGAAATTATTTTCTTATGATAATGGAGTGATGTGAAAATGTTCCTACAACTTTAGATTATACTTTAAAAACCATTTAATATTGATTTTCAAACCTTTTCTTTTACAATTACAATATATAAAAGTGATATAGTCCTTTAATACTTTCTGTTCCAAATAATATCCTTCAATATCAATCACCTGTATTATTTTACAAGAGTGAAATATGACTTCCTATCCCCTTATATTGAATGAAAAACTTTGAAAGTATGTTAATGACCATTTTCAAGGGCAGCCATGCCATACTTTTTGCTCTATCTTCACATGGAAACCATGTAGGATTTCAAGTCTGAAAAGTGATTTACAAGTATAGCACAGATTGACATTGATCAATGGCTAAATCTGAAAATTTGGAAGACTATGTCCCTTTAAAAAATCTTGAGAGTCTTTTGTAAATTACATCATAGCATGTCATGCAGTTAAACAAAGATTTTATTCTGAATAATGGTCGATAATCGTAGATATAATTTAATGAACACAATTCCCACTTCAGCATCAGTTTGCAAGGTTTAAAATGTCAAAGGGTTTTAAATCTTTCGGGATTAAGCTCAAAACTTGTAACCAAATTGAAGGTATTAAAATCAAACATATTTTCAATAATACATTGCTCCCTTGGTGCAAAGCCTATTTGAACCATTTTCTCACTAAGTTGAAATGACATATCTAAATATCAAATACCCACTGAACTCTTAGTTCAATTATTTAAGTAAGCGTTATGTTTTGTCACTTGGTAACTCCTACTCAAGAGCATCTCATAATTTTGTATCATTGAACACAGGATCCTTTTAGAACTTAGGCATGAGCCTTTCAGAACTAAGACAGGATCCTTTGAAATCTAACACAGGATCCTTTTAGAACTTAGGCATGAGCCTTTCAGAACTAAGACAGGATCCTTTGAGAACTAACACAGGATCCTTTGAGACAGGATTCTTTAAAAACTAACACAGGATCCTTTGAGAACTAACACAGGATCCTTTGAGAACTAACACAGGATCCTTTGAGACAGGATCCTTTAAAAACTAACACAGGATCCTTTGAGACAGGATCCTTTAAAAACTAACACAGGATCCTTTGAGAACTAACACAGGATCCTTTGAGACAGGATCCTTTAAAAACTTACACAGGATCCTTTGAGAACTAACACAGGATCCTTTGAGAACTAACACAGGATCCTTTGAGAACTAACACAAGATCCTTTGAGAACTAACACAGGATCCTTTGAGAACTAACACAGGATCCTTTAAAACTAACACAGGATCCTTTAAAACTAACACAGGATCCTTTGTTATTGTTCTTATAAACTAAAGATGTTTCTCTTGACTGCATCAATTTTTACAAATTTGTCATAAAAGAAATCAATTATTGAAATAGACTTAAGATTCAATGTGCCCTTTTGAATTCTCTGTATCTTTTTTTGTAATTATCCTTTAGATGAATTAAATTAATCTGCTATCATCTTTGTAAATGGGCAATATAGAAAGGTGTTGATAAAGTGATGTAAGATAAATAAGACAGGCTATTGAAGTGGTTTATCCCTTAAAGTCAATAGACATAGCTAACATTGTATAATGGATAGAAAGTTAATATTCCCTTTAATAAAAATATAGAGACTATAGAGACTATTTACAAAATTTATGCCTCCTGATCTATTTTAAATTATTTTTTCTATCTTACTTTTGGTCAAATTCTTTAATAAAAGTACTTTAAGCTATTTTTACAATAATTAAATTGATAAATATACCATTTAAAGATGAAATATTTTTGTCTACCCTATTAAAGCTTATTTTAACTTGGAAGATCCTTTTTAAGATTATAAATATTATTTGTTTTAAGGTATTCAAATGAGTTTTTTTAAGCTAAATGTTCAGCTTGGATTAGCTTGGTAATTTTTCTGTTATAGTAGAAAAGTTTATGACACGATTGTCACAAATGGTATTTGTTGGATTTAGTGTATTGTTGCCACTGAAACTGATGTCTAAAAGACCTTGATTTGTAAAATTATATTTTAAATCTAAAAATCCTAAGATCTAATGTGTGAAAGTGTTAACTTGTAAAATTATATTTTAAATCTAAAAATTCTAAGATCTAATGTGTGAAAGTGTTTACTTGTAAAGTTATATTTAAAATCTAAAAATAATGAAGATCAGATGTTTAAAAATGTTTACTTGTAAAGTTATATTTTAAATCTAAAAAGTTTTTAGATCTGATGTCTGAAAGTCTTTACCTGTAAAGTTATATTTTAAATCTTATAATTTTTTTAGATCTGATGTCTGGATAATTTAAAGAAAGTTAGTGAGTACTAGTTACTTAAAGTTAGTACCACTTTAACAGTGCCTATAAAAAGTCTGAGAATTGTGTCAGGTTGTTACTATAAATGAAATAATGTTAGTAGTATCAGGAATATTTTTAGAAACAATGTCAGAAACTCTTTAAGTAACTTATTCTCACCTGTCTGGGTTGCCTCTATTTTTATTTAATGGAAAAATAATCCTCATTTCTTGAGAGGTTATATATCTACTGTAGATAATTCAATTCATTTAAAATTTCAACTCCTTAAGTTATATTTAAACTTGGGAATTTGATAGTTTTTAATTATGTTGCTGTATTTTCTACTGTTGACTGAATGTTCATCATGAATGAATTTCAAAAGATTTTATTCATGTGCATAAAGCAACTCTTGATTATTTTCAAACATGAGGACGTTACAAGTTATTTTCAGTTGATTTTTTTAATATTAAAATTAGCTTTCAAGTCTGGATCAGTTGAATCCCATGTTCAATTTGAAAACTTTCAATTTGTGCAGTCACACACTGATTCGAGCCCAGATGAAAAAAATTGTTTAAATTGAAGATGTATTTACAGACCTTTAACCTAGTCTAATTGTTAGATTACTGTTTTCTATTAGTATTTATCTACTGTGTTAACTTCAAATAAAGACTACTGTAGATAGTGATAACTGTTTTATTTGGTACTTACCTACTAACTCAGTAACCTTAGTCAATTGAGGTACTAAAACTTAAAGATTCTTCTTGTAGATTTCCATAAGTACTATTTGATTAAATCTACCAAAATATTTGAAGCAGACGTAATCAAAGGTTTTATCTTATAAAGTCAAAAATTGGCATTTTCATTGGTTCATTTGGTCCTAGAATATAATTATTTAAGTAGAAATAGGACTGTACAAAAACACTTGTGTATTTTGATGTCTGTTCATCTCATACCTATGGAAGCCATAGCGGCCATTTGTTAACCGCGACTTGTCGAGTTGGCAACTTTGAAATCCGGCGAATTGGTGACTTGGCGATTTTGAAATTCAACTCGCCCACTCGCCAGATTTCAAAATCGCCAAGTCGACAAGTCGCCGGATTTCAAGGTCGCCAAGTCGCCAAGTCGCCATTTCGAATTTCCGGCGAGTTGGCAACTTGACGAGTTGGCGACTTTGAGACATTGAAAAAAAAGGATGGCCGCTATCAGCTTCCATACATACCAATGTGCTTGTGTAGAACTAATATTGAAAAAATATTAATTAATTCTCGAATGAAAGAAAGTGCTCTGATTTTTGTACAAATTTCACATAAATTTCCATTCTGTTGAAACTCAGCAAATAAAATGTAGAATTTTTAGATAAAAAAATGCAACCATCTTGTATGGAGAGATAATATTATTATGAAATTGTAGTCTGAGGCCAGGTACCAATTTGCTTGCAGGGGGACTATATTATATCTGGTCAACTCTTTCTCTAATCCCAGAACCACAGGCGTTGGGGGGTAAAATTAAAATGTCCCGAATGAAAGATATATAGTGATATACATACAAAGGCTAGAAATCGTCTTTAAAATCCCTATGAATACAAAGGCCTTTTCATTGAGAGCTTTTCTGAATAATCGCTGATCTAACAGGACGTAATATGAAATATTTTTAAATCCTGTTTTTTTTTCTTCAACTATACCACTAGTGCAAATCAATTTTATGTTAATCTATTTAAAGGCAATTGTTGGCTCTGAATATAACAGGATTTGGCATATACCAGTAAATCTTAATGCACCGTAAAATACATAAATAATATTTAAACCAGGGGCAAATAGTATTATTAGGGGATTTATGAATATTCATGAACAGGTTAATATGAGTATATTAAATTGGCCAGTGATGTCTGATAAATCTTGAAAATGTTTGAATTCATACTTTCAATAAGATTCTAGTCGAATTTGAGCCACTCTTTTGGACATTTTACCTATTGCAAATTATTTCTGGCCATCATATCTCTGATTTAGATTTATGATACATCTAAATATGCAGATTATTCAAAAACTTCTGTGACATATTTGTATTCAGTTTTGTGACATATCTTTATTCAGATTTGTGACATATCTTTATTCAGATTTGTGACATATCTTTATTCAGATTTGTGACATATCTCTATTCAGATTTGTGACATATCTTTATTCAGATTTGTGACATATCTTTATTCAGATTTGTGACATATCTTTATTCAGATTTGTGACATATCTCTATTCAGATTTGTGACATATCTCTATTCAGATTTGTGACATATCTCTATTCAGATTTGTGACATATCTCTATTCAGATTTGTGACATATCTCTATTCAGATTTGTGACATATCTCTATTCAGATTTGTGACAGATATGCAACAGGTCTTATTTTTTTTCTCAGACCTTTTGTAACAGGTCTGTATTAAGATGTTTCAAGTGAGATTTAAAGAACATCGTCATTCAGATTTACACACTTTTGAAGTCTCTCTTGATTTGTTGCACATCTCAATTTAGATCTGTTGCACATTTCACAGTTTACATATGCGGCAATATGCATTCAAATTCAACAAAACTTGCCTCACAATAGTCGCCTATTTGGGTGAAAAAGGATTTATGTGAGCTGGATCTTATAATGATTAATACATTTAAGTTTATTCATGCATGACATTATACAAGGCCAAACAATATTTTATAATACTTCCTGTTATATCTACTAGTCAATGTCCTATTGGTGTATATTAAGTGCAAGCTATGGGATTTTATAACCCTTTTACCTAAGTTATAAGTTTTACTTTCAGAAATGTTTATGCATTCATTTAACAGTAAAAAAAAAAAAAAAAATAGTTCATCATAACATTGCTGACATTTATTTTATTTTATATCTTAGACCACCGCGATTGCGATTCAGATCACATTCAGATCACATTCTGTAATGACAGGTTAGGTTGACTTAACAGGATTTCGGATTTAGTTGAAATATTTTATTGAGATGAAAACTAACTGTCTTAAGTTGTTTAACTGAAACACTGAATCTGAGGATAATCTCAATTACATAATAGTTTCCAGTCCTTGCACTGTAAAATATTGGAATTTTCAGCTCTCCTCTCCTGTGTAGTTCTTTAGCACAGCGGTTAGAGCGTTGGTTCTTAACGTCATGACGTCATTTGCTTGGATACGTTGAAAATGTCGGACGTGAGTTCTAATCGCGATCGGTGTGTGACAGTTTGATAATTTTGAATCTGTTATCTGAAACTCATAATTCAAGTTCACCCAGCTGTAAAAGGGTACGGATAATCTGGGAAAGATCAATGCCAAGAGGTTTGGCCAAAAACCAGCTGGTAGAAAGGATCCCTGTCACAGTGGACTTGTGAACCTAAGTTGTTATCCTTGTAAAATATAGTTGTTTGTTCAGTGTTGTATAATAATACAAACTATCATAGACCAAAACTTGCTAGAGCATAATCCTACCAGTATTATTTTGTATTATCTAACAAGGATATGGTTAAATGGCCTTCTGGCAAGACAAGAACAATTGAGACCAATTTACTATGTTCTAGTTTCATCTAATCCAATCTTTTCTGCTTCTGTTTCATGCTAAATTGACTCAAACAAATTGTTACTTTTGTCAGTGACTAATAATACTGAAAAGGAAAGATGGTTTTTGACTGGTATTGGTTTATAGCAATTTGGCTAAAACAGCCTGCTTTTCATGTTGCAGGTTTTGCTGAAGGTGATGCCAAGGATGATCTCTTGAAATCAATTAAATGCCATGTTTGATATTGAAAAGTAGGACAATCAGTTGACAGAGTTGGAATCTAGTGAGAATTCAAACATATCAATTTTTGTAAACAGTTGGCTTCAAATGTTATGTTTTATTAATGACAATCTATAATAGGGAATAAATTTCTTTTATTTACCAGTACATCATACAGCAGTCCCTTACAGATAATTAAAAACAGACAAAATTTTACGATATAAATAGTTTTGAATAAGGATAAACCATTGCTCATTATTACATTACTCATTGATCATGTCTACATGTCTAACTAGTCGATCAAGACTTTATGTCGAAATTGTATTTAACATGATTAATTTCTACAAGTCAACTTGAAGGTTTTTTGTACCACAAGTCTGTTACTTTAGAATTAATTATTAAGCTGGACTGAAAATTGATTTTATTCCAAGTAATTTGATTATGTGATTTATTTAAAGCCTAGTCTAGATCTATATGAGCAACTTCTATCTGTTATCATTGATCTATTTGACACACTTTGTATAACCTGTAGGAGGACTGAAGTGAGAATGAATTTCAACTGAAGGGAAGGCCGAACATCTAAACACCTAGCAACCTCTGCAGGAATCTAAACAATTGCTATGTGGATAGGCCACAATATGACAATATATTGACTTACTTTAACCATTGGGTTATCAAGGTATATACCCCATATTGAATCAGTCTTGGTGTGTCTTTTGATGCCCTTATATGGATGGGTAAAACACATACAGAGCTTGATCATATGATGGCCCAATTGATTTTGTTGGAATATTTTCTATATGCTTCTGTATTTGCAAATATGTATTAATTTTCTTTGATTAGGTTCTCTGTACTGAAATTTCTCAACCCCTTGAACACAGTGTAGAAAAAAAAAGTCATATGCCCTGAACTTCAAGTAAATATGGCCATAAGTACATATATTGTGTTAATATTGTTTGATGTTTAGGTGACCAGTTGTTTGACCAGAGGTAACTGGTAAGAGGCCAGTTGAGTATAAAATAATTTGATGGTGACTTTGGATGTACTTTTATTATATAGACATTAAGAATGATGTTCTGTGAAATGTATTTTATATCATTGTTGTCTACCACTTCTCTCCATCTATAATTTATACTATAAAGGAAAAACTCCTAGGTGAAAGAAGAAACTGATATAGTATTCTAGGTTGTCGTTGATAGTTGTGTGTGGATCAATGGATGGATTGGTACCTTTAGTTTTGGTAGTAGAGTTAACTCTGGTACAGTAAAAGGCTCAATACTGTATAATTTGATAGGTTTATATCACTTTGGGAGTAGATTGTAGCCCACTCTGTCAGTATGTTGGAATCTTGAGCTCAAATACCACTAGTAGTATATAAACATCCTAAAGATCAACCATTTCACAAACCTACAATCCAACAAATAACTGTATTTCATCAAACAGGGATTTTATCACAGTTTATTTTTGTAAAACAAAAACACAAAAATCTTTAGTAGTACAATAATCTATGCTATGAAATAATTTTCCCAAAGGTTTATGTATATCACTCATACTTATCTTGAAATATGGCTTGTTGTTATTTTTAATTGATAAGTTCTGTGAGTGCAGACTATTCCACCAGTCAATGACTCTCTAAAACTACCTGAATATGTTGTTGATCATATCTCATTATATAACTAAGTCTGGTTTGTGGTAACCTGGGAAAGCATGAATAGATAGGCCTACACTAGATATGTTAGCACAACTCAAAGGATTTTGTTTTTTATGTAAAACGAGGTGATCTTTAGAATAAATAGATATTAAAAAAGAAAAACCAGTCATAACAAAGGAGTGTGGGCTTTATTAAAAGAATTCTGTTAAATTTTCTCCCTTTTTTAAAAGACTTATCCATTTTTGTTATATGTTAAAAGTGGTTCTATTGTTTTATGCACTTAATTTACTTAGAACATTCTGATTTTTTGAATTGAAATGAGAATGTTTTGTCTTCACACACTTTAAAAACCAAAACAATAACAGCCTGTTTATTTGAGTTCCATGAAATATATATGGCATACTGTATGGGTGTTGTCTTGGAGACTTACTATCCTGTCTTATATTTTTCTGTGCTTAAAGAAATTTTGTATAGTAATTATTATTTATCAAAGTTTTCAAATAAATTTGTGAAAAAGGGATGACAATACTATTAAGATTTGATTACTAAATAATCAGAACCACCTACTTGTTATCAAGTTAAAGTGCAGCCAAACATGTTTTCCAGTAAAATTAAAAGTATTTCAATTGATATCTTCATGCATATCTACTTCAAACAGTACAATTTGATTTAACGTCTGCTCAGATAACTTCATTAAATCATTAAAAAAATCAAGTACAGATATATATACATTATTAATGAGAATCTGCCTCTTATCATCAAATTTTCTGTAAGAAATGGTCAGACCTATATCTAGTAATTACATGTACTTTGTTTATGTGTTTCATCTCTTTGAGAACATGCTTGAAAGTATAAAAGGTTGAATCAAGCTAGTTATACTTGTTTCCAAATCTGATTTTGGAATCTGTTTATCAACACAAATAATAACCATAAATATCCTGAAGATTTTAATTAAGCCAAGCTGTTTGGTGCTACAATGGTTGAGACAGGTGTCTGTAATTGTATTAACAATTTCTTTTGGTATCAAAGTGGTTAAGCTCTGTTGATAAAGCATTGCTTGTCAAGTCAGAGTCTGCTCCGAACCATTTCACTGAAATAGATATGAAATTCTGAATTTGGGAAAAAAATCACCAGTATAATTTATTTTGTTTTTTTATCTTTTCAGCATTCCATTTATTCCAGACATTATCAGCCAATGTTCCAGAGAGTTGTCTTCTGATAGCATTAGGAGTGTGTACTGGTGCCGTCCTCCATTATAGTAAAGCTGCTTCAACTGACCAATATGTTCTTGATGCCAATACCTTCTTCCTCTTTCTCTTGCCACCAATTATATTTGATGCTGGGTACCACATGCCCAATAGAGCCTTCTTCAATAACTTAGGAACCATTCTGCTATTGGCTGTAGTGAACACGTTATTTAATACCATAGCTATTGGATTAGGACTATGGGTAATGACACTATGTGGAGCCATCACCAGAAGTGTCAGCTTACTCCATTGCCTACTCTTTAGTGCTCTTATATCTGCTGTTGATCCAGTAGCTGTATTGGCTATATTTGAAGAAATCCATGTCAATGAGATGTTATATATTATTGTGTTTGGAGAATCTTTGTTGAATGATGGTGTCACAGTGGTAAGTAAACTATTGAAAATGGAATTTTCTTGTGCACTAAACACAAAGTAAGTAGGCTATGTCATAAATAAACTTATGTGTACTTTCCTAGTCCCTATCCAGCCCCTTATTTTCTTGGCATAGCTGTGATGATGGCTTGGAAATGTTGCTTAAAATATTTGTAATTGACAGTGGCTATTGAATCTGTTTGTAAATCCTTATCTGTTTGGGTAGTAGGCAACAGAAATTAAAAGTAATACAGTGATTACTGTACATGTTGGAGGAATTGAGTAATTGATAAATTTAAGCACTAAAGATTCAAAATGAAATTTAAAAATAAACCCACAAAACTTGTTTTGGTGTAGACAAATCTCTTTAGATTCGTTGATAGAAAAATGTAGTTATCTATTTAGAAGTTGAAAAAATCTGAAAAGAACTTGAAAGGTGTTACACAATAGTCAACAGTTAAGCCCCAGACTATATCCGCATTGTGAAAGTCTGAGTGTCAGAAACTAGTGTTTTCCTGAAAAATGAGAGATAAAATCAACTGGTGTATCATTATACTCATTAACTTTTAAGACAAGTTGGATGTAAAACTTCATTTCATTTCATCTCTATGAAGAAAATTACTAAATAAATGTTCAGCTTGTCACGGTAACTGTTCTATAGTGATGAAGAATTTTGAGAAGCAACATTGTTATTAAAGAAAGGTTTTCAATATTGGAGGTAAATTATTCAGAGTAGAGATACATTGCGTTTCCAGACAATTTATCAGACAATCCTTTCAATCGTAACTTTATTTCATTTCCTTATATGTTGATTTGAAAAAACTTATTAGGTCTAAAAAAAAAATCAATGAAAATCCAATTAAATAATTATCAAACACCATTTTATGATATCTGTAGACTTTTCTTATTAATTTGTCTTTCACTTTTCAAAAGAGGAATTTAGCCATTACTTTGTACCAGACAATTGTGATAATGGTTTAGATGATTTGTCTTGATTGTTCTTCTACCACGACTTATCATCTGGGATTAACCTAAAGCAGTGTTTCCCAACCTTCTTCACCCATCACACCAATCAAAGCAATCCTATGATATTCTCACTGTAGTATATTTATAGTCAATTATCATATTTCCTTATAGAATTTATTATTCCAATAATAGAAATATATGCGGTTCTAAATGTAGAGCCACACATCTGGCATCCATAGACTGACTGACTCCCTAGATTGGGAACTATCCAAAGTTTAGAAAAATTTTAGAGAATTTTATTTTCTGATTCAAACCTGATGATTTCGTAAATAGTTTTGTGATGTGATTTTGAAACTTGAAAATGTGACAAAAACTTAGTTTTCAGTGTAATTTATCACTGTACATCATGACAGAAAAAAATGACATTATCTCCCTTGGGTCATAAATTGAAAGATGAGAAACTAATTGGAAAAATTTTGTAGGTTGTCATTAAATTACTCCTGTTTTTGCAAGTTCATTGCAATATCTTAAAATGTATTGGAATATCAGCATCAAATTACATTATAAGAAGAGAATTAAGTGTTGATATAAATGTAATTTAAACATGTGATATCCCAATTAAACAGAAGCTTGTCCTCTGTTAAAACCAATTTTTATGAGATTATATCTATTCATGCTTTTCTTCGTATCAACACAGAGACATTCTTACATGGAAGGCGATTGTCCAATGTATAAATACATGTATATAATCTGTAAAATTTGTTTTATCAACATTTTTGCAAAGGCAGTATAGATTAGTTGATTTAAGATAATTTTGGACTAATAGTAATGCCCTGATTATCACTGACAATCGATTCCCAGTCGTTGAAAGTCCAACTAATCGATTCCCAATTGAAAGTCAGTTACATCGTCGAATATGACAAAAAAATGTTATGTGCACTGAGAAACTCCAAACTGTCTTATTTACAAACTTAAATATTCAGTGAAACGAAACTCTATTGACTAGGAAATCATACCAGAAGTGGTGGTAAGCCTACATTTTGTGCTGTTAGATATATGTCGTAAAGGTGATAAGATTTTATATGAAAAATAATCAAGTAACTTTTAAAATTTATTTGAAACTATTTGAAAGAATCAGATCCTCTAAAATTACGCAGTTTAGAATAACATTAATACCGTAAAGAAGAAAACCCTGAAATTTGAATTGTCATAAATTGTATTCTTATTCCTGCATTCACAGAACTGGTGTGAGGAATCTATTAATTCCCAAATTAGAAGATTACTGTCAAACACTAAAACTAAATATAATTTAGCGGTTCATATTAACTGTGATTGATTTTGATATTGTATAAGATCTTGTCTTATCATTGAATCTATATGGCGTGTTGAAAATCCAATAAAATGAGAAAGGAAAAGTATAATGTTACTGATTGTGTCATTAATTTGAATTGGAAATCCACTTGGTTTCAAATATCTTTGTTAATACATGATCTATTATTAAATTGGTTCAAAATGAAATAGAATGATCATTAAAAAAAGGTTCTATGTGTCTTTTAATTAGGATATTTAATTAATCATCACCAGAGCGAAATGATTCTTGAGAACCTCTGTAGTGTTCCTGGCATCCTGGCATCCTCTCAATAGCCATTTTATTCTAAAATAAACGGTTTTGATATAATCTTATTAACCCATATTAAAGTAAACCCACTTATTTAGCGTGAAATGAGAACAAAACATCTATATCAATTGATTTGATTTGATTGCCTTAGATTTCAGTTCTTGAAATAGCTATCTTCAATAAATTATTTACACTATCTCAAATTGTGAAAAATGTCAAATTATCTTTGAAAACTGTAATTGAAGCACACAAAATTCACTGACTAATACCAAATTAATGGTTGTTAAAGGGCAAGAAGAGGTGTGCATAAATGCTTGCAAACTCTATTTGCTTTTATAAATTAGATAATGCAGATTTTTTTTTGCTCTAAAGGATCCCTCTTTGTAATAAGTATTTGTATTAGTAGTTATTAGTATATCTGAAGCTTGTAGGGTATACAGACTTAAATGTGGGTGGTACATTTCTGCTTTTCTAATTGTTGTTTTTACTACAACATTTTATCCTTGTTTACCAGTTTTTGTTAAGCCAATGCCAACATCATTCATTGAAATCGTCAGCAGGGTTTCTAAAATAGAAAGGAGATGCTAAATTTGTATATAATGATACAATAAATATATAAACAAGCGGCAGTAAATCATATAAATTGACACATAAAGTTTGAAACAGTTGGAGATCATTTGTATACTTTGATGTGTTTTCATTATCATTTTGTCAGAATCGGATACTAATAGAGTTCTTTAAATAAAATTCTAGATGCTCTTGACAGAAGTAATCGTTTTAGAATTAAGTTGCAAAAGTATGTGTTGGTGACACTCATGTACAAAGTTGCTTGTTGATGTAACTATAATAATGCATTGATTCTGAAATCCCAACAACCTTCCCTATTGAAATTACAATGAAAAGGGAGAAGTTTGGTTGATCTCATGAAATTTAAGTGTGAAATGTAATTAAGTTCAAAACAACATGACAGTATAAAACAAGTTATACTGTATCATGTAAGCAGATTGTGGCTTTGAATTTCATTTTGTCTTTTCTAAATGATGTTATCAACTAAGCTCTAAAACTAAACTTGCCCATTCTGTTACCAACTTGAGGAATTTTTAGAATTTTTTCAACTGAATTTTTCAGTATTATATTTTCTTGTTGCTTTATTTATGGCTGTTCCTCATCAATCTGATTTTCCCTCAAATTGAATCATACATTAAGAAAACCTATTTACAATCCCTTCAAAATTTGATGATAATCATTGTCAGAAAGGCATTGAAAAGCACTTACAAATCATTTATATTGCCATTTCAGGTGCTGTATCATATGTTAGAATCTTATTCTGAAATTGGTGAAATGAACATTCTACCTATCGACATAGCAACTGGTTTCTTCTCTTTCTTTATTATTGCTCTTGGTGGTACCTTAATTGGTATAATATATGGTTTAATTGGTGGATTTATTACTAAATATACCGAGTCTATTAAAGTTATTGAACCATTGTTTGTATTTGTGTTGGGATATTTAGCCTATCTTACTGCTGAAATGGTGCACATGTCAAGTATATTAGCGTAAGTACATGTATAATGTCAATAACTTCATTGTTTTACTTGGATCAGAATAAGTTCAGGTCAACCAACCAGGGGTCCCCACAACTACCAATTTTGCGATATCAGCATCCGCTGCAAGAAAACGTTACCTTATTATCAACTAACCAACCATACAGGGGTCTTATACTTAACAAACTTTATGATATTAGTATTCAAAAATCTATATTTTAGTTATAATTTAAATATCTCAACAAATATTGTAATATTGGAATATTAATCTCAATTTCTAGACAAGCTATACTGATGTTCAATCAACATGAAATTATGTATTCAGCTTAAATATGCTTTTTTATTGTTGTCACCCCTGTCCGTCCGTCGGATTTGAATGAAACTTACTGGGATCATTTAAATTGATGAGATCTCAGACAAGTTTGAATTTGGCGATTTTTCGAAGAATGGTTTTTGAGGTATTACACTTGACTAAGTCAAAAGGCGTCAAAATTGAACGCGATAGAGACTACAGTTTTTAATGGATTTGGATGAAACTTGCTGTGTTCATTTATATTGATGAGATCTCGGACAAGTTCGAAATTGGCGATGAACGGTTTATGAGCTATTGCCCTTGTCTTAGTTAAAACTCGTCGAAACAGATAAACAAGTTCAATATTTGACTATTTTTGGATGAACTATACTTGAGTTATTGCCTTTGACTTAGTCCAAACTCCTGAAAATTAGCTAGTAAATACAATACAGACTACGTTTCATCTGATTTGAATCAAATTTAGTATGAACATTTATATTGATGAGAACTTTGATTGGATTAGACCTAAATAATATTAGAGTTTCTGCCTGTGTTAAAACAGAAAATATATTTTAAAGTATCTAGCATATCTTGCTAGGCAACCACTTGTTCAAAAATGTACTGATAATAAGTGCAACGTCATGTTCAGGTCTCTGGCATAAGTCAATTGAATTTCTTTCACCTGAAACACATTGGTCAACATGTCATGGTCTTGTGTTGTTCTAATTTCAGGTTAACATTTGGTGGTATAACAATGAGACATTATGTGGAATTAAATATGTCTAAGACGTCTGTAACTACATGTCGATATTTTATGAAGTTATTAGCTAATATCAGTGAAACTGTTATCTTTATGTTCCTGGGATTATCTACTATTATTGAAACGCATGATTGGCAGCTAGATTTTGTTTTCTTCACTCTACTGTTCTGTATAGTCTTCAGAGTTATAGGTATGAACTTTTTTTTTACTCTTTTTAGTCTTCAAAATTGTTGATGATGGTTGCCCATATCTAACAAAAAGCCTATTTGAAGCTTTGCAAGATGGCTGAGCTTCCCAATCTGACAGTATTTCTGCTTATTTGGACATCAGATTCACTTTTCACTGAAAGATAAGACATTGCAGCAGTCCTTGAAAATCCCATCGACCTTAGTTTCTATCAGACACAAGGATGACAAGGTCATTTTGAATCTTGGCTTTACTCAATTACAAGAATCTGGCCATTAGAAAATGGACTTCCTTTGTTTATGTTTGCTGCTCTGGAGGAAATTTATATCCCCCCACTTAATATAGTTCAAATAGGCATGACACAAGTTTTAATCAGACTTCAGACCTAATTTGTAGTCATGAATTGTCAAGAAACACATTATAAGGAGATCAAATGTCTGAAGTTTAAAATATTTCATTTTCAATTTTCCTTTAAAGTTGGGTTCTCTTATTTTCATTTATACATATATATATTTGATAGCTAATACTTATAGGCCTAT
This sequence comes from Nipponacmea schrenckii, assembly GCA_030562195.1. Lineage (NCBI taxonomy): Eukaryota > Metazoa > Mollusca > Gastropoda > Lottiidae > Nipponacmea > Nipponacmea schrenckii. The sequence continues at coordinate 7,690,851 of JAUJPP010000007.1, read as the reverse complement.
TAATTGAAGAATATATTTCTAATGATGCCGGAAAAAACCAGTTTGTCTTACAAGTCCCTAATTAACTTGTAATAAGCCTAATTACTAAGAAAATTTTACTTGCTTAGCCCAATCAAGAAACATTATTAAGTCTCTTTCTTCGATAACCCAGAACATGCTCATCTAGACCAAATAAATTCTTATTCAGCTTCACTTCATATGATGTCATTTGGTCACATGATCAAAGATTTAGCGTTTCAAAGCAGATTAGGGTTAAAGTGATTCCCAGCACCTTTATATGTCCACATATGGTTTAATAACTTAAGAATACATGGATGATTCATTAGAAATAGTGATTTATCAATTAGTTAGCTTGATTTGACTGTAAAAGAAAAATGCAACTTTAAACTTTGATAAATTCTCCAAGGAGTTTTCTTTATCACATTTCTGGAAGTAAAGTGTGTCTCTGACATTTAAAATTGTCACTGTATACGGACAAAATAATAATACAAACTTGCAGACTTCAAATACTTCGTAATTGTACATTATTTCAATGTTGTTATGGCATCACAGAAACATAAGTAGGCCTATGCTGTTGCTGGTTATATTTCCTTGCTTAAGTCTTTTAAGGATAAACTTGGGTAGAAATTCATGTGGATTCTTCTCCAAAATTCAAGTCATCCTAATATTTGACTAGTCTAACTATTGAGAGATTTCTGCACCTTCAGCACTTCTTCCCCTTTATCAGACTTGATAAAAACACATCCTGAGATTATTATGGTAAATATTACCACAGTGCAAGAGAAATAAATCTTCTCAAACCATCCTGTGATAAAATTCTATAAATCTTATAGTCAGGTTTCTAGAATGACTGATTAATTAGAAAGATAATTAAATTATGTGAAAAACATTCCATAATGAGTGTGTGATTCCTTTTATTTAAAGTAAACAATGGATATAAAATAAGAAAGTCTATCAAGAAATAGAATCTGTCTAGAAATATACAAAATTTTTCTAGAAATAAACAAAATATGCCTAGAAATAAACAAAATCTGCCTAGAAATAAACAAAATCTGTCTAGATATAAACAAAATCTGCCTAGAAATAAACAAAATCTGAAAAGATATAAACAAAATCCCTCTAGAAATAAACAAAATCTGCCTAGAAATAAACAAATTCCCTCTAGGAATAAACAAAATCTGCCTAGAAATAAACATAATCTGCCTAGAAATAAACAGTTTACAAGGAAATACTAATTTATGCTGAATAATAATAATAATGATAATGAAAATGGTATTTTTAAGAATATTTCATAATAATAATGATGAACAATAATAATTCATAATAGTGATTATCAGTATTTATGATGATTAACAAATGATAACGATTAATATTAACAATTTATACTGATATTTTTTAAAAATTACTATATAATAATTAGAATTGCTTACAATTATGAACGTATTTCGAGAGCCTTAAAATATTATATAGGCTAAAGTTGCAATTACCTACATCTAGACAATATATTGAATATCATTTGACCTAGTTTTCAAAGTCATAAAATAATTAGGTCACACCTTCCGTAACGGTTAATGATGGCGAAAATATGAAAATTATCAATTTTTGCTGTATTTAAATACACTTATCTCTATGAATTTTTTAAGTTAGCCAAATTAAAAAATATCTACTCGTAGACAATATATTGAATATTATTTGACCTAATTTTCAAGGTCATAGATTAAGTGGGTCACACCTTCCGTAGCCGTTAAAGTGACCTAATTTTGAAAAAATCGAAATTTAAATAATTCGAAAGAAAATACGAAATTTGAAAATCGGTCTCCAAGAAAAGGTAGATAATGTTCCATTGTATCTATGTGCTAAATTTCATCAAAATCGGTCTATCAGTAGTGTCTGAATTTCGGATTTAAGAATTGTAACGAAAATTCAAAATGGCGGCCGATATGGCAGCTTGACCTAATTATTTAGGCCAAATCAATTACTATTGACAAGTTATTTATAAAACAGTTTTCACTTTTCACCTAGCAGTTATAGACCGGAAGTTACGTAATTACGTCATTTGAGGCTAAACCGGAAGTGGAATTTTTTTTTTCACATTTTTTCAAAAATTATAAACATATCGCCTATCAACTGTTTAAGTTTCAAAATTTTACCATTTATATTAAAGGAGAAATCACGGTCTGAAATTTTTGCCGATGACCCTTGAATATTGAATTGCAAATCGTGGGTAAAATATTTAACCTAATTGCATAAAACCTATAATTGTTAGTTGACAAATACATTGAAGTTTTCAAATCTGAAAATCCGGTCAAAATCGAACTGAAAATAAACTTGCTAAAGCAAAAAAACCTGAACTTCCGGTTCTCACTTCCTGTCAGAGATAGAACTTCCGGTTTTGTTTTATTTGATAATAGAAATCATTCTAAGATCAACTGTAGATTTAGAATTTCTGCACCTTTTACCAGTTTGTCTGCAAACTCATCCAAGAATTACAAAAAAAAAAAAAAAAAAAAAATAAAACTAGAATTGCTTACAATTATGAACGTATTTCGAGAGCCTTAAAATATTATGTAGGCTAAATTTGCAATTACCTACATCTAGACAATATATTGAATATCATTTGACCTAGTTTTCAAAGTCATAAAATAATTAGGTCACACCTTCCGTAACGGTTAATGATGGCGAAAATATGAAAATTATCAATTTTTGCTGTATTTAAGTACACTTTTCTCTATGAATTTTTTAAGTAAGCCAAAATAAAAAAATATCTACTCGTAGACAATATATTGAATATTATTTGACCTAATTTTCAAGGTCATAGATTAAGTGGGTCACACCTTCCGTACCCGTTAAAGTGACCTAATTTTGAAAAAATCGAAATTTAAATAATTCGAAAGAAAATACGAAATTTGAAAATCGGTCTCCAAGAAAAGGTAGATAATGATCCAGTGTATCTATGTGCTAAATTTCATCAAAATCGGTCTATCAGTAGTGTCTGAATTTCGGATTTAAGAATTGTATCGAAAATTCAAAATGGCGGCCGATATGGCAGCTTGACCTAATTATTTAGGTCAAATCAATTACTATTGACAAGTTATTTATAAAACAGTTTTCACTTTTCACCTAGCAGTTATAGACCGGAAGTTACGTAATTACGTCATTTGAGGCTAAACCGGAAGTTGAATTTTTATTTTCACATTTTTTCAAAAATTATAAACATATCGCCTATCAACTGGTAAAGTTTCAAAATTTTACCATTTATATTAAAGGAGAAATCACAGTCTGAAATTTTTGCCGATGACCCTTGAATATTGAATTGCAAATCGTGGGTAAAATATTTAACCTAATTGCATAAAACCTATAATTGTTAGTTGACAAATACATTGAAGTTTTCAAATCTGAAAATCCGGTCAAAATCGAACTGAAAATAAACTTGCTAAAGCAAAAAAACCTGAACTTCCGGTTCTCACTTACTGTCAGAGATAGAACTTCCGGTTTTGTTTTATTTGATAATAGAAATCATTCTAAGATCAACTGTAGATTTAGAATTTCTGCACCTTTTACCAGTTTGTCTGCAAACTCATCCAAGAATTACAAAAAAAAAAAAAAAAATAAAATAATCCGAACAATTACAATACGTTTTCGCCAAAGTCGAAATACGTAATTATTATGATTTTTAACTATTGATAATAACTATTAACCGTAAATCATATGATGATGATCATTAATTGATGATTGATGACCATTCATAAGGAATAGTAACAATTCAAACTGATTGATAATATCATTCAATATAGGCTGATAGTAACAGATAACACTAATATTTCTTAGTACAGACCAAGTAAATTGTGATTTGCTGCTAATTTTGTGTTTTCATCTTAAACAAAACTAGTTCTATATTCAATAACATTTAGTGGATAATTTTCACTTTATTTTCTTTCCATCCTAGTTTTTGTTGTGAAATATTGATTCTGTTGCAGAGATATTCCAATATCCTGATGAAATGTTACGAAATCTCTCATCATTTTTAAACATTTAATTGGATTTTAAAGAAATTTTCTTTTATATAGTTAGCTCAATTCCCACAGTACTTGAAATGTAAGGCATAACTATGTTATTTTACATTAGTTGGTAAGGTGTGCTTCTCATTTAATTAACTCTTTGAACACTGAATGTTACATACATACATCATATCTCCAGAATTCTAAGTTATGTCATTTCATATCATATTTGGTGATTGTTTCGAAATTTGACTAATAATTAAGGTTATATATTGCCTCTTCAAAACAACACTATTACTCATTTCTACTGTGCAGGCCAATCAATTATTGGGTGTTTCCCTTAAGCAAGCAAATCAAGTATTGGGGCCAATATGCTAACTAACAAATTAACTTTAATTGAAATTGTCCTGCACACATTTTGAATATTTTGTTTTTAAGAATAAATGATGATATGTTTTTGTATTTACGTAAATCTATATTTAATATCTATTTACTGTACTAAATAACTCTCAATAACATGCAATACAATGATTTGTGTGTTTCAATACTCTTACACAATAAATGTAATTGCTGAAGAAGACAAGTTATTAAATTGTAAATTAGATTCCATCACATTGTAATATGATATTAATTTTATTTTTTAAAAAGCCAGGTTATTTTATTGTGTAGATTTGACTCCAAAATTTTCAGTAAATAATTTGGTCTTGAAGATACATTTTTCATGAACTTAAAAATATTGATTACTTATCTTTACTGACTGATTACTTATCGTTACTGACTGATTACTTATTGTTACTGACTGGTGTATTATTACTGACTGATTACTTATTGTTACTGATTGATTTCTTATTGTTACTGACTGGTTTATTGTTACTGACTGATAACTTAACGTTACTGACTGGTGTATTGTTACAGACTGATTTATTGTTTCTGACTGATTTATTGTTACTGACTGATTTATTGTTACTGACTGGTTTATTGTTACTGACTGATTACTTAATGTTACTGACATGTGTATTGACTGATTACTCTCTATTATTTCAGTGTCATAAGTATAAACTGTTTGTAAAAAATGTTGAACATTAAGCTGCAATTGAAAAATTACAAATTGGGGTTATTTCAATATAAACTTCTGACCTTCATGTCTATAGTTAATTTGTTATGACTAGAATTATAACATTTAAAAAGTACATAAGCCACCTGCCCATAGTTAAGCTGAGAAAGGGAATATTTCAAATTTTACATTTGCCTTGTCTGAAATATAATGATTTCATGATCAAGGTACAGAGATATCTTTATATTTTTTTGTGGACTTTCTGAGAGTGATGCCAAGTTGTCAGGAACTCATCAGTAATTGATAGGTTTAACAGTCTTTGTTTTAGGTATATTTATAGCTCTATCATATAGTATATCTAACAACTTTTTTGATAATTATTTTTATATCTGGCATTTCTATTCCACACAATGAATCCTTGACCCTTGAAACAATCAGCTGAAACAATTGTGAGTTTAGAAAAGTGTAAATGTAACCATTACACTCTATGGACCTGTCTTTAGATTCCTTTTCCTTGAATAATCAAGCTTTATGTACATTCACAGTAAAACAGAATGAAAGGGAAATCCATTCCAAATCATCATTTAGCCTTGGAGATATATCAGTCAGCATAATCTGCTAGAAGACTTGGATTATTAAATATTACCCAAAACTAGCCTTACATTCTGAAAATAGATATAATCTCAATTGATTAATTTGTCATTTTCAGGTATTGTCGCTATAGCATTTATAGTTAATAGAACTCGATTGATTCAATTATCTAAATTTGACCAATTTATAATGTCGTATGGTGGATTACGAGGAGGAATAGCCTTCTGCTTGGCTCTGTTGTTAAATGAAGATTTTGTACCTGAGAAACGAATGTTTGTATCTACGACTATTGTGGTTGTTTTCTTCACAGTATTTTTACAGGTAATTATTTTAATTTATTTCTAGATAGAAATTTAATTTCACACTCTGATCTGCTCAAGGTAAAGGGTTTTCTAATGTGATGCAACTCAAAACTTTTTTTTAAAACTGTATTATAAAAGCATTGAATTGCAAAACTGAATTTCATAAATAGAAAACTGGGAATCAATGATAATTTCCTTAAAAACATTTGCTTTTAAGCATTTTCAGAACCAAAATTCAATTTCCCTTCCAAAAAATATTAGTCTGATGCACCATACCCAAAATTACCAAAAATTAGGCTAAAATAAAAGTTGACCTTCATTGCTCAAATGTCATTTACTGAATAACAAAACAATATATTATCTTATAAGCAGTACTTATTTTCTATCAAATTAGCACTTTTCAAGGCTGTATCACAAATATTAGATAACCTTCATGTCATAACTTTTATTGCCATTTCTTACATGGAATATATCAGGTTACAACCTGTGCCCTCCAGTATTGTGTTCTTTAAGGACTCAAAGTAATAGATTCAATTAACTTTAACACTATTCCTGAAGGCTGAATTTATCTGAATTAGCAGAAAGAAGGAAGTACCATTAAGTTATATGTAAAATGATTGAACGCTAAAAAACATTTCAATTTATAAGTTAATAAAGTTGACAAAAGAGAAGCAGTTTTCAAATGAGCCCTTTTACATGAAATGTTTTAGGTTCAGTTATGGAAACTTAACTCCCATTTTCAAAACAATCCTTCCTGATAGTGCATTAAAAACACATGATGGAAATCGAGATTTAATCCTCAAGATGGGTTTTGTGTATCTAAAAATGATGAGCTCAGAATTTTATAAATCCAATTATCAGTAAAAGTCAATCTAAAACTCTGGATAAACCCTAATGAAAATCCAACTAATCGAAAATATTTTTTATGAGTTATTGCACTTGTTTTTGAAAACATGTTTCATTTATTGTGGACACAATAGACAGCTGGTTTATAGATTTTGATGAAACTTGGTGCAAGTGTACCTAATCACCTAAGGATTAACTTTAACTCTTGACTCCAGACAAATTGGCTGCCATTTTAAGTGTGGGCGTATTACGATGGCCATCACTATTTTAGACAATTTACATGATCCTCTTCTACAATGGAATAAAATAAATTATATATTTTTCCTGATCAGACCAACTTTATTAAGACTTAGGAATCTGTTTTTGAATGTTTTCTGATAAGCTTTCCAGACATATTATAAAACTAATGTTCATGATTGTTATTGTAATAAAATGTCAAGTATTGAATAACAACTTTAAATAAGTATCATTAGTCAAAAGATAGCAATATCATTGTTTTTTTTTAAATATCACAATCTATATTGTGCAATAAGAACTGGTTTTTTTATGAATAATTGAGCAAAAAATTGATATTTGCTTTATTGCTAAAATTCATTTGATTATTTAGAGAGGATCTTATTATCATCTTATTAAAAACAGGAATTATCACAACATTTTATCAGTTTTGTGAATGTATTATGAAATACATATATCTGTCAAGGGATTTTTAATCAGGTTTTCATTTTTTAAACTTGGCTGAAAGGAGCGTATAATTCATCAGCAGATTAAACTGCTGCCATAAAATGCGCAACAGAATCTTTATATGATCAAATAAATCCAAAAAACTTAGTAAATATCCATGAAAATTCAATACATTGTTGAAAAACACTTAATTAATTGATGAAGCGTTTTTCAATAATTACTTTTTTTGGTGAGATTTCCTGATTTTACAAAGAATCTGTTACTTTATGACCCCATGTGAGTTCAATAATGAATATGAATATATACTCATAATTTTGAACTTAATATCAGATATAAACTGTACCGTTGGAAATAATAAAGAGTTAATAGGCTATACTGCTTTACACAAATGGCCTTTATTATACTCAGTATGATTTCATAAGCTCATTGGCTGTTTCCTCTTTCAGGGTATAACTATCAAACCAGTTGTAAATGCTTTAAAGGTAGAAAAAGCTTCTGCAGATGAAAATCCTACCATGAATGAAAGATTTCACAGAAGGGTAAGTTTCAAATTCTAATTACAAGTCGCAAAACTTAAGACTTTTTTTTACCTAAGTTGTTAATTTGCCCTTGAATATCTCATCTGAGGTGCTGTGGAAAGTTTGTCAACACACTAGAGCGCTTGTTTTCTTGATGTAACCTTATTAACAGTTTGATGTTTGGTTTACCTTAGTGTAGTCTGGTCTTTCTTATATAAAGTAAAATGAGATGGATCACAGTTTTAATATGATCACTGCTGTTTATCAAAATTAAAATTTATCATGACAATCTGTGAATCAAATTGTATTTGATATGATTGTATAAGATAAGAATCAACTTTTGTTTGATAAGAAGCTTATTCATTTTTCAATCTTGAATTTTTGACATACTTGAAATGATATTCTTGACCTTGATGCTTAAAAAGTCAATTTTAAACAAAAACCAGAGAAACTCACCAACAGGCTTCTGAGGTTGTCAATTAAACCCAATGATGCTTGTTTTCATCAAGTCATTTCCGGCACTGATACAACTAAGTTATAACCTATAAAGTTTGAACTATCACTTAACTGTAGTACTGCATACTCTTGTTTATATATTATGATGTTGACATGACTCTATTACATACTAAACCTTAATAGAGATAATATCATCAAAGTTGATAGTGATAACTGCTGTACAAGACATTGTTAATAACACCTGAAAAAGTGACAGTGCTCATTTCAGTCTTTTTGTTCCTCTTGAAGCTTCTATTGAAGCTTAGTGCCTAAAATAGATTTCAAAAAAATTTTAAATGTGAAATCTCATATGGACTGTATCCCTTATAGAATAATTGTGATTCAGATATAGAGGATCTTAAACTTATGAAATTTATGAAATGAGTTGACATTTAATATTACCCGAGTTTTGGCGATGGAAATATTTTATCTGGCAACGAATTTTCGTAAATTTCATATAACATAAGCACGAGTTTAAGATTCTTTGTATCACACAACTATCGATGCGCATATTTTGTTTACTTTCCATGTCCTGTTTCAAAGAAACAATGGTTTTCATTTTTGACATTAAATATCATTGCTCGTAAAAAATAAGATCTAGATAATAAACAATAATTTTTTATTTCACATGGATATCACGTTCATGGCCTTCTAAATTCTTTTGGCACAATTTTGGTGACAATGGCATGCCCTAATTGTCAATTTTAACTGAGTTGTTTCCAGAAAGTGAGGCATGAATACATTATTCACATTTTACCTAATTTGCATAGTTATGAACCTGTGCTACTGTGTCACATCGTTTTTCCGAACTTGCGTTCTGTGTGATAAAGAGGTTTATTTATTTCTTTGAACCGATTTCTAGTAGAAGTCATCTTGGTTAAAAATAGATGAGTCTATAAATAGTAGGCTATATGAAATGTGAGAGTTATACAGTTGAAAGTGTTTCAACTTAGCGGTAATGAATGAATGTTATAATTTGGATGTGTATCATGAACACTTTTGAATTTTATCTGCACCATTCCGATTTCTAGTCAGCCGTCTGTGGTTTCTGTGATTCTATTCTATGATTAAACCAATTCTGGAATTAAACTTTCAAAAACCAAAAGGCATCAGACTGGATGTGTTGCATAAAAAAGCCAAAGAAACCCTGATATACATGAAAAGACAAGAAATCCATTTGATAAATAATTTCTGTGTTATTTTAGTTTATTGATCATCTGATGGCTGGTATAGAAGACATTGTAGGCAGATCTGGACATAATTCTTTAAGAGACAAGTAAGTTTATTTTTTTTCTCAGTTCACTTTGCTATTTACATTAACAATAAAAACTTTTGCTTTCTGGCAACCAATGTGTTTTTATGCTTAAATGGAAAAACTTTTTGCGTATGGGCAGTCTCTAGTATTTTTATCGTGCCATTATAAAAAAATTAATAATTGTTTGACTAGATACTCTGATCTTATGGTTTTTTGTTGTGTTTTTATTTGGTTTTAATCAGTATGTCCATTTAATATTGTTTTAAAATCTTATGGTTTGTGATATATGAGGCCTCAAAGACATGAAAAGTATTATCACTTCTCATAATTTTTCACATCCTTTCACAATCTGGTCAAGCTTGAAGCACTAGTGTCACTACAATAGGATCTCTGTTATTTTCATTCTTAGATCCTGGATTAGTCACTTGTAATTAATTAAAACTGTTGCTAGGCAACATTTGCAATTAACAGTTTTTCACTTTTGAGAAAATGATGAATATTCGTATGACTACATATATGAGTGGGCAAAGAGTAAATGTATAATCGGATTTTTACAACAAGACTGTCAATTGAAATAACAGATATCATGCTATTGTTATAGAACTATCAACAACATAAATTGTGGATTTTCTTTTAAAAAGTTTTACCGGTATGTAAAAAATTTAAACATGGATACAGGATCTTTTCTACACTGTTAACATTTTAGATTAAGTGTTTAGGAAAATTACAGTGATTTTAATTTTTTTTTTTTAATTTTTTTTTTCAGATTTGAACATTACAATACGAAATATATCAAACCATTTTTATTGAGAGAGAAGCCCATGACAAGAGAAACTAAAATATTCAAAGTGTTTACAGAAATAAATATGCAGGATGCTTTAGACCATATTGCTCAGCACGGCCATTTTAAAAAATCACCTTCTGTATCTAGAGAACCATCATTGGCTCAAGTTATACGATCTTATTCAACAACATCACTTTGTCCGTAAGTTACTGATTTACATATTTTTATTCAAAAGTTGAAATTTGCAGAAGTGTATTCGATCTTAAAAATTGTTTATTTTGCTTTACTTTTTACTAGCAGTATTCATTAGAATTTTCTGAATTTCAGAAACCATTCATTAAGCATTTAACCATATGGCCATATAACCATCGTCATTGAAACCAAAAACAGCATCAATCAGTGTTGTTTCATTTTGTATTTTTTCTATGGTTCTGTTTCCTTGCGATTTATTATCTGATGTCAATTGTTATGCAACACATTTTCTAGGTTACTCAAATATTCAACCTATAATATTCAATAAAACATCCAGCAATTATTCATTCTTAACAATATGTATCATTGATATTTCGACATAATTCTTAATGAACACGATATAATGATGAATTGCTTCAGATCATGGATGGTCAGTGTAGTAACCCAGTTGAAAAATGAATACAAAATGAAAAATTCATATGGCCATTTTTTTTTAAACTTGAAAAATAATTCTTTTATTATGTAAATGTTAAAATTACTTTCAAACAAAACAAGAGGATTAGAAATTGACTTTGCTTTTTCCTTGAAAGTTAATCTGCATTAAGCTTAATGTCAGGCAGAAGACCCAGTTTATGTTTCACTAATTCTATTGTCATGTGTTCATTGTATGATTTAAAGGAGAACTGTTTGAAAACTATCAGGATACCAAAAACAAATATCAAACTAGACCTCGGAATTTGATTCGATCACAGATTTCTACTAGATCATCTGATTTAGATAACTGATTAAATCATCTGAAGATTGATCTCTTGATCTTGACCACTGATTCAATCATATAAATTTAATCTCTGATTTAAACCACTGATTTTAACCTAGAACCTTGATAACTATTTATGACGTAAATGACATTTTTTTATTTTCTTGTTGGTTATTAATAGGAAAAAGGCACTTAAAAAACTTGATAGTATTTGAAAATGTAAATGCATTATATTCTTATGTAATAGGCTTATGGTTTGAAATGCCAATTTGTCACCTATTTAACTTGTACAATTCTAGAGTTTTATTTAAAACCCAAATTATGTTAAGTTAGGAATCGTTATTCTTTTGTGTCTAGTGAATTTTTATTGCTCTTGTCATCCATCATTCATGAAAATACATTGATTGTGATTCTGTAATTTTTTTTGGGAAATCTGTAATAAGGAAATAATGAATTAATTAGAACATGTATATGATAATAACTAGGAAGTAAGTACTAATATCACTTGGTACTCACTTGTGAACCTGACAACCTTATTAGTCTAAGTGGCAGTCAATATGTACTTATTGATGAGAATATGAGAATATTGATAAAAACCAACAATTTCACAGACCCCAGGCCACAGTTGTGTATGGTAAAGTTCCCATGTTATTATGATCAATAAGAGTGGATAATAATATTAATAGAAATATATAGTATAACAAATGAAAGATTCCTATAAACAGTTCAATTACCAGATTACATGACAACTCATTATAATATCCTCAAGATTCATGTATAAACTTGGTAGTTAAGAAATGAGGAAATGTTTGTTGAATATAATATAGCCCCAAACACACATTCATGTATAAAAGAGTTAACCAAACCAAAAATTCATGTATAAGAGTCAACCTAACCACGAATTCATGTATAAGCGTCAACCAAACCACAAATTCATGTATTAAGAGTCAACCAAACCACAAATTCATGTTCCCTAAAAAAATAATTATCTTTAAAAAAATATGAAGTTTTATGAATATTTAAGTTTTTTTTACCATGAGGACAAATCAATGAAATTTAGTGCCAATGATAATTAGGATTCCTAATTCTATATTTAATAATTTATCTACCTATCTAAATCACAATCCTTACTCATGGTCTAACAGTCAACACAATGAATGATTTAATATATAAAATAGTCCAGTGTGTGCCTCTTTTTCTAATCATTCCCTTTCTCTGTATTACATACACAAATATGTTGATTAGAATTTATCTTATATATCAATTGATAAAATATCCATTAATACCTGATGTTCCCCCCTACAGTTTGGTGCAGCATTTAGTGATTAGGGTGATTGAAAGTAACTAGTTACTGTTCAATAAAAGGCACTGGCACAGGGTTAAAGTTTTGTTTACAGTTATCGTGATGTTAATACTAAGTAAAATAAAGTAGTTTTTGTAAGGTAGTTCTGTAAAATAGATACTATGATTAAATTATATATTCTTTTAATTGATATAAAGTAATTATGAAAAAGTAGTCCTGAAAAAATACTATTACTACAGTACATATTCTTCTTATATCTATCACTGTAAAAGATAAAGGTAGTAATTATAAATGTTTTTTATCATATGGACAGAGGTGATATATCGCTTTTGGAAAGAGAATATTGAATAAATAAATAATAAAGTAATAATTAGTTCTAAAACGTTTTTGATCATTCATCATCAATGGGATCTAGTCTACCCCGAACGAGTATATCCTGCAGGTTTTTATTTTTGGAATATGCTACTACTAGTTTTTTGTAAAATACAGTTGGTAATTTGTCTTGTAACTCAGAGTAGTATCGTTTAATGATACGGGAAGATATGTTGTTAAATGGGGCTACAAATGGTATAATTTGTGAATCAAACTGAATATTAAGTCCCGAGGGTGAGATGGTCTTTAGTTGGTTCATCCAGAAGCTTTCTCTGTATAGTCTTGACGTCTTTGGGTTGGTATCTTCTTCATTCATCACTTTTTCAATTGGAGTCACTTTCATATCTGTCAAGGAATGGTTGAGCGAGTTGAAATGGTTCCCAATTGGTTTATCTAGATGGTGGGAGATTTCGAAACGATGGCCGTTTATTCTTTCTCTCAGAGAATTTTTGGTTTCACCTACGTATTGTAAAGGGCACTCATCGCATGAAATTAGGTAAATAATATTTATGCTGGTACAGGAAAGCTCACCATTAATAGGGTATTGTTTACCATTATGTTTATTAGAGAAGGAGTTGGTTGTCAAAATATGCTCGCAGGTTCTACATCTAGTAGACCCGCACGGCCTAGAACCGAAAGATTGATTAATATGATCCGGAACAGGGATTCTGTTCCGGTCTTCAATTTCAGAAAGTGTTTTGCTTTTAATGCTGCGGAGATATCGCTTAGAATATCCCCGCTCTCGCAACTTCTTGAAGACTAACTGGCACGTATCATCAAAATCTTTGGTCTGGGTACAAATTCTACAAAACCGTAAAACTTGTGATTTTATTATGCCTGAAAAAGTATGCTTAGGATGAAATGAGCTTTTTAACAAAAGTTGGTGGGTATCGGTAGGTTTGAAAAATACTTTGATATCAGCTTTCTTAGTTTCCGTGAAAACCGGTCCTTTGAATACTGTTGTGTCGAGAAAGTCCATGCTTTGTTCACTGATATTTGCTGTTAATTTAATTGATGGGTGGTGGTTGTTTAGAATTTCAAAATATTGCCAGAATTCCTGAATGGTGTATTGCCAAATTAAAAAAATGTCATCAAGGAATATTCCATAAAATAAAGGTTTAAAAGGAGAAATAAGATCAATTTTGCGTTCCCACTCTGCCATGAATATATTAGCATAACTTGGTGCAAATCTCTTACCCATTGCGGTACCGGAAGTCTGAAGATAAATTTTACCGTTTAAAAAAAAATCCTTCCTTTTTAAACAAATTTTTTGTAATTTAAGGATTTCTGAATCGGGCCGTTTTGGATCTGGAGTTCTCTCAAAACACTTTTTTACTGCATTTAGACCAGCTTCGTTGTCAATATTAGTATACATACTGTTAACATTTAGTATTCAAACAAGACTGGATAATTACAATAAGTGAGATCAATAAGTATCCTTTTGCATTTCACAACTTATATTACATACACAAATATGTTGATTAGAATTTATCTTATATATCTATTGATAAAATATCCATTAATACCTGATGTTCCCCCCTACAGTTTGGTGCAGCATTTAGTATTCAAACAAGACTGGATAATTACAATAAGTGAGATCAATAAGTATCCTTTTGCATTTGACACCCTATATTTACCCTATCAAATAAGTTGATTAAGGGATTTTATTAATTAAATACCAATTGATAAAATATCCATTAATACCTGATGTTCCCACCTACAGTTTTGGGGCATATTTTAGTTATTCAAACAAGACTGGAAAATTACAATAAGTGAGATCAATAAGTATCCTTTTGCATTTGACACCCTATATTACATACACAAATATGTTGATTAGAATTTATCTTATATATCAATTGATGAAATATCCATTAATACCTGATGTTCCCCCCTACAGTTTGGTGTAGCATTTAGTATTACAATAAGTGAGATCTCTTAGTATTTTTTGTTTATGATATCCTTTATTCCATAGTTAAATAAGTTGATTAAGGTATTTTATTAAATGTAAATACCAACAAGTAGAATATCCATTAATACCTGATGTTCCCACCTACAGTTAGTGTTGTACTTAATATTGATTCTTAGATACAGTGGATTATAGGAGTGGGCTGAACTACGTAAGTACTATAACTGACTTAACTATGACACATGTGTGACTTCAGTATTATTCACTGGAAATAATATTCAAAACAGTTTTTCCTGACTATTAGACAAGTTAAACCAACTGATGATGACATTCTAACTAGTAGAGATTTTACTTAATAAGTTGACTACATCTGTTTTAATTTGAAATACTTTCTGATGATTCCAAAGTAAGTTTATTTAATTTTTGAACATTTTTGATATTTTGGGTTTAATCTGTTTCAATTCATCTTTAATTTCTGATAGTTTATTTGTGAACCACTGATTAGTTGATCATCTGACTTTTATCTAAATTTCAATCATCTGAATTGTGATCATTGATTTGTGAACCACTGAGTTTGAGTTGATCATCTGACTTTTATCTAGGGTTTTAATCATCTTTAATAGTGATCATTGATTTGTGAACCCCCTGATTTTGATCATCTGACTTTTATATAGGGTTTTAATCAGCTGAATAGTGATCATTGATTTGTGACCCACTGATTTTATCATCTGACTTAATCTACAGTTTTAATCATCGGAATAGTAATCATAGATTTGTGAACCACTGAGATGATCATCTGAATTGATCAACGGTTTTAATCATCTGAAAAGTGATCATTTATTTGTGAACCACTGACTTTATCATCTGACTTGATTGTCTTTATTGAGTTCCTGATTTGATCATCTGATAATTTCTTGGTTTGAACCAAACTATAATTTGAAATCTCTGATTTTTCTTCATGAAAAATTTAATTTTGGGCTTAATTTATGATTTGAAAATCTTCAATTTAGAGTACAAGTAATGTTTCATTCAGAAATGTCTAAAAAGAATGATGTACATGTTCATAATATGGTAAAACAAACTTTACTATCATTAAGTTGTTCATGAAATTCAAAAGCAGGATTGTTGATGTGGTGACATGAGCCAGTCATGTCTTCATTGTGTAAGATTTGTTTAATCAAACATAATGGATGTAGTTGTATCTTAAATATCTTGACCTGGATGTTTGTCGAGTGCAAGGTTCATTAATATACAGTAATTGCTCTTGATTATTTTAAAATATAGACAAGAATTTTAGTAAATGAAGCTCTTTTGCTTTATATTAACCCCTAATTCAAGTCTTCTAATTACTTAAATACACTGAGAGATGTTTCCCTGGGTTTAATACAGTTTTTTAATTATTTCAAATTTAACTACCATATTTTTCCATAAATCAATTATTATCATTGACAGTCATCATATGTTTAATATCAGAGTAGTTTGGGCAATAAATGTGCCATTAGGCCATCTTGAAAATTAATGATTTTACAGTAACATAAAAAGATCCCGGTTGCAGAATGCTGATTAGAAAACTAATTTGATTGTCTTCAAATGTCACAATTTTAATCAACATCTCTGATTTTTTATGGCTTAATTTCAGATCTTCTCAAGGTGATGCAGGAACTATTGTTGATCATAAAACAGTGTTAGATATGCAGGCTGTAGATGTGTATTATAGTAAAAAGATGGCAGATGATAGTCGAATACATCATATTCTAGAAGATGCTATGTTTAAACCTAGAAGAACTGTAAGTTACATTCTGATGCTATTTTTATTCATTTTAGCCATCAAGGACACAAGTTCCTGCTCTTCCAAGAAAAACTTTGAAATGACTTTACTGTTGTATTTTTATTTAGCTTTGGGTGGTAGGTGTTTATGTTAACAAGTAGAGAAGTTCATAATTACATTTTTTGTTAAACAAGCTTAGAACATGGAATTGCTTTTGTTTGTAATCATGAAAATCTGATGACTCAAATGGATACTTAAAGGATTAAATCAAATTTAGCTATTAAGAAGATTATCTTCTTTATGAGTAGTTTCGTTAAATGTACTAATCTAAGAATATAATTCTTCCTTTTCTAAGTTTTTTAGACGTCATCTATCACCAGATTAAGAATATTTTATTTAAGTTCTCTAAAAACTAAAAAGAATTTAAGATTTTCAGCGATAGTGTTTTCTGATTTATTGATGAAGCTTATTTTAGTGTTAAACTAATCACATGACTGAAATTAGCTGAAGTTATGGTTTCAAGAAATTTTACTTTTTATTACTTAATTTTTAAACTTAAATATGTTTGTTGTTGTCTTGTAAAATTACCAAGATATTTTTGTTGTTGTCTTATAAGACTACTAAGATATTTTTGTTGTTATCTGATAAAACTACTAAGATATTTTTGTTGTTGTCTTGTAAAATTACCAAGATATTTTTGTTGTTGTCTTATAAGACTACTAAGATATTTTTGTTGTTGTCTTGTAAAATTACCAAGATATTTTTGTTGTAGTCTTATAAAACTACTAAGATATTTTTGTTGTTATCTGATAAAACTACTAAGATATTTTTGTTGTTGTCTTATAAAAAGACTAAGATAGTTTTGTTGTTGTTTTATAAGACTACTAAGATTATTTTTGTTTGTAGTTTGTAAGAGAAAGTCAGTACCAAGTATCAGAAGTAAACAATCACCCACCATTTAAACATAAAGAGAGACTACAACTTCGCAGGCTCATCAGTCAATCTTGCAGAACCAAAACAAATCAAAATGGTGTCATAGTTCACAATGCATATGATGATACAAAGCCTACAAAAGCTGTCAGTTTTAATAAATTGCCCATTGGAGAACCTATCAAAGGTAAGGGAGGAAAAAATAAGAATACAGGTCAGAAGTTGCATTTTGATGGAGGTAACATGTTTGCTTGCATGAGTTATCTCCCATTAGTCTTCAAAATGTTAGTAAATTAATATTTTGATGATTTTAAATGCCTTGATTTCAAAATATAATTGATTTTTGCAACTAGTGTAATGATGGATAAGAAATGATTGATTCTGTTTAGTGCAAAGAAACAATATATATTCATATTTTACTTTAAAATAGTCTTCAGAACACTTGAAGCTACAAAAAGAGTAGTTCCCCTTGTTCTGTCAAACTCTTCTATGTTTATGAATGAGTGGAGGTAGGAAATTGATTTTCCTTGTAGTTGAACTGTTTCACAATGAAGATCATTCCTAATTTAGAAAAAGAAGGAAATATTGTTAAAAGTGAGGGTATGTTTGTTTCAGAAACCGACGAAGAAGGTGTTAATTCTCCCCCAAATTCACCAGACAGTGAGAATCCACCAGTCAAATTTACTTTGGGGCCAACTGAATTAAAATCAACTGAAAAACTTCAAAGTGAGTATCTTGTACTTTTATCACTTAGTTTATTGACCTTATTTATTGACTGAACCAGTTTTGTATTAGGATTGGCTGTATTGTCAAACAAAATTTTTATGAATTAACTGAGTGGTCACTGTTATTTATAATGGAATGCAGTTCTATTCAGGGCCAAAAAATGTGTGGAAGGGGGGGCACACCCATTTTTTAAAACAACAAAAATTATTCCATAAAATATGTAGGCCTACCAATAGTAATGGCAATTATAGGCCTAGGTTTTAAAATGTAATTCAAAGACAAAGGTATTATTCATTTACAAAATTTTAGTCCTATTAAAAGCTCTAGTATAATAGCCTATAGGCCAACTAGAGCTTGATTTAGTTCAGTCTACCAAAGTGTTTATAATTTATTGATCAGCCTTATACTGTACACTAAGAGAATCTCTTGATTTGATAAGAACTAATAAAAATGTCACTACAGACCCTGTATAATGTAGATCTCTCTGCAACTGTTATATTGTGGTAATCTTCAAGGTTGAATTGGATAATTTTTAAAACTAATTTCTAATCAGTTCTTAAATGGCCACAGTCTGTAGCACAGAGGGCCTTGGTATATTGTCCTACCGGTATTTGAAAGACTAGATGTTCTTTCCATGTTAGCCCCATGTCTGCATCACTGTCATACTGAAAATTGGTTTGTAATTCTAGAAATCCTATTGATGCCAGAAAATGTTTAGTGTTTTAGTAAAAATAAAAGAACCACAGACTTCTGACTTAATTTTTGTATGGTGTAATTTGATGCTATCAATTTCTCCATTACAACAAATTTAGAAAACCTCTTTACAATCTCTTCAAGATTTTAATGGCCTAAATTAGATATTTAATAGTTAATCATACAAACAATTTTGGTTTCAATAAAGCCACACTAGTTGTGGTTTCTAGAAGTCCATTACACATGGTATAAGTAACAAAGTCAATAAGTAATAAGTTATGACTTTTTCATTGGTAGAAACAAGATTTGGCTCAAACAAGAATTTTTATCTTAGACAAAAAAGAAATATTTCTCTTTAATTTATTCGAAAGTTTTAAAAAAAAATCATATAGTTAAAGCTGGTTTCCCTAATTTTCATATATATACATCTATATATAACAAAATTGGACCGGTAATACTTATATCAATAGAGTAGAGGTGTTCTAATGCCTGGGAAAAATACCAGATGGTCCCACAAGTCCTTAATTAAATCGTAATTAGGCTATTTATGATTTCCCTCGGTAGGGTACTTCCATAATATATGTACGTCAAGTCTCAAATGTTGTTGCTCTTTTTTTTTGATCATCCAGTCTGTTTATTCAGTACATAACCCCAAAACTATTTCTATTTATTTGTACTAAATATTCACACCATAATAGTTGTAAACAATACTTTAACCGTGTGCTAGTGCCTTTTATTGATTAGTACCTTGTTACTTTAAATCACCAAACTAATCTATAAACTTGTTATGAATTCATTATGATATTTGATAGGTGTTAGACATCTACAGATTACAGGAAAATAAACTCTAAATTGTAGAGAAATATGTCTCATATATATTCTAAAGGTTTCAGATATTGAGACCAACATTAAAACTAGTTTAGGCTGCTATCTGTTTATAGTTAATCATTTAACACAGATTCCTTTCATCAAGTAGATACTTCTTTTAGAAATATTTTCAGGCATAACTAATAATCTTCTTTATAATGGAAATAATTAATGTAAATAGTGTAATCTACATACTTTAATGACAAAAAATTTTAACAGACTGACTTGTTTTTTTTACATCCATTTTGACAAATGAATAACATAAAAAAGGACAATTTATTGTTGTTGTGTGTCATGAAATAGACAGACATTATCATATTTTACTGCCTTATATGATATAATATGATATCGTTAGAGAAATGTGAACACAATTGCATAATTAACAATTGGATATAAGACACTGTACAGGATGATGCTTGGTAATGTTCTCTTTTACTCTTTTAATGTGATACTTACAGTTTTTAATTGCTTGGAATTGAGTTGGATTTATTAATTGAATGCCAATTGTTGTACCTTGGCATAAATATGCAAAAATAGTGCTAGACAGACAAACAAGTGAAAAGGTGAAAATGAACAAGGAAATGAGAGCTGACTTTGATATTTTCATATTTGTGAATGTTTTAAGTGTTGAACCCATCTCTTTGATGCTAGTAAGATTCATTATAAGTCACTGTTTAGGAATAAATTCAGTTTAGTGATAGGAATGTGAGACAAAGTAAGCTCAACTAGAATTCAGATATTTACAGCCAATTACTGGTTGGACCCCCTTACTTCAGGTCCCTGAAAAATAAAGATAAAATAAATCAATAAATTTAAGCCTGTAAAATCTAGCCTCCTCAGTGTTCCAATGCTTTGGAGTCATTATAAATATTTTTTCTAGTGAAGGAGGGTGTTTGTGTAAATATTTTACTTTCTGATCAGTTTTTTTTTTTACTTTCTATTAACACTGTAAAATCTTCCATTTTTGTCATGGAGGGCGTCTGTTTCAATACTATAACAATATTGCAATGTCAATAAGGTGATATAAATAAACCAAGTACTAACAATCGCAACAGCAAAACGAAACCCCAAATGCACAACAACGTATTCGTGAATCAATGGAAGCAGCTTATAAGGCTGAATTCATAGCATTTGAACTTGATCAATTCAAATTCATTAATCAACAAATTCTTTATCTTATTGTTATTTTGTATTCAATCGGTGTTTATACTTTACACAATATTACATGACATATTTTCTTCTCTCTTCAGGTAAATCACCCTCAACAACTCCCACACATGTTAAAATCCAACCACCTTTACCACCTCCTAGTGAAGAAACAGAAGTTGAAAGGTCATTACCATGGAAACGACAAGTATCTAATGAGCCTTTACCATCAGCTGTGTCTTTATACATGCCTGATGATGACAGACCATTATCATCACCTTATCCTTCATGGGCTAGTAATCCATCTTATCACCATCTTAAAGATTCAGGGTCACCATACGTTTCTCCGGAAACCACCATTATAGCTACACCACCACCAACTAACCACTCTTCAGTTTTTGATGTATTTCAGTCCTCCATTAGTGATAATCAAGAGAAGGCAAACGACACATTGCCTCCCCCTCCATGGAAACAAAATAACGACGAAAATGAACCAATCACAGCCCATGTTTCAAATGCAATGTCAGATAAAGCTAATAATGATTTGCAATCATGTCATCATGACAACAAATGTATTCCGTCAACTCATTCTGTGATCATTCCAAGTGAATATGGTGATGAACTTCCCAAAAGTTCAGGACTTCCAGGAAGTGCTTCTGATTCTGTTTTACCTAAACACTGGCAACCAATAGAAATGCAGACTCTGCCTAAGAAGCGTTCTATGGTGGATGCTGAAGCATTAATGGATGAAATAGCATTTCAACACGAGGTGTCATCACGGGTCCAGAAGTGGCTAGAAAATAGCAACAGTGATGTTGATCCTGGAGATCAGAAAATGGAGGATGTAGAACCATGTGATAATGATAATAACCATGATGAGCAATATGATTCAGATATCGAAACTAGCCATCTATAATCAAGTCCTATAGAAATAGGAAGTACCGATAATATATTAAAATGATTCGAAAAGAATTTATATTTGTTACATTAAGGATATAAAATGATAACAAATATGCTATATATTATAGCCAAGTTTTAGCTAAATGCATGGAATTTTTTTAAGATGCTTCAGTGTTGAACTTGATCTCAAACTCTAAAAGCTAGTATCATTTTAAGATTTTATTTACCTGGAGTTTAAGTCATAAATGAACAAATGAAGGTGACCTTTTATATGACTTATTTTGCAAGCTTTTTTGCTACAGTTAGCTTTGTGATTTTAAACTTGTGTAAAATTTATGAAAAATATATCTGTTTCGATAGTTAAAATCAATATTAATCATTGTTCATTATATGAGAGAGAAAAGTCAATCAACTTTGAAAGGTCAAGGTTCAATCAAGTCAATGTTTATTCAATATGATCATCAAAATATTCATATCACATTTTTCAAGTGTCTGATAGAAATGTTTACATTTCAGCATACGAATCAGACATTCAAGTTTATCAAAAAATGTCTGAAAATTCATTTTAGTAGCTATGTCTGTTTCAAGTAGTATTTTGCAACTATAGCCTATATATTTATATCTTGATATTTTCATGCATTATGCAATAGTTTTGCCTTGATCAAAATGATACAAATATGTCGACGAGACTGGAATGCAATCTGTGCATATATGGTATTAGTATTAATGTTATTGATGCATAATTTGAATGTGCAGTTAATATATAGTTTTTACAACGAATTCTGATTGATATAAGCTTTCAAAAAAACAGGGTTGTTAAATATGGCCCTATTGCCAGGCATGTTTACCAGTAGCTGGTCTCTGAAAAAATTAGAACAAGTTTCTATAGTCAGGCCTAAAATCTAAAAAAAAAGGGACAGCATATTTTACATAAGATTTTTGTAAATAAATATTTTAAAAGGTAACATCATGTCATAATGTATAGCTTCTATGCATAGTGTGTGACAAAAGATGGCCTGGACACATTGCATAAAATCTTTGTAATTGTCCTCAACAGCTATTGAATCTGATTGTTAATTCACATGTATTTGATGCATGGCAATATCAATTAAAACTGGAGTTCCCTTGTGTTAATTAATTCAGTAATTCTGACCAATAACTTGATGAACAATAAATTTGGTAATTCAAACATTGACTGAAAAAATTTGTGGAAGTTGACATGATATTGAAGTGCCTTATTCACAGTATTTAAAGAGATTGATATTGCATGTTTTACTACAATTATCATTTTCTTCACTAAACGGCAAAATGATTTGTGAACAATGTAATATCACTTAGTGCTAAATGTTAATATGAAAGCTGAATATATTATGCTATACAAGGTTAAAAGTTACAGGGTTTTTGATCAGTTGTCCTCACCAATCTTGTCTTGCTTGAGATACAAAATTGTTTGTTTTTGATTGATGGTCCAAAGTCAATATTTGTTATTATCTCTAATCATGACTAATTTATATAAATTTTATTATACTGTGGTTGTGATCTATTTTATGTTAATGATTTATAGAATCAGGGTCATGAAGACATATTACCTTTTAATTTAGCAAATTATTTAAACATGAAATCATGCATACTTCACTAAAATAAAAATCGTGACATTACAAATCTTTCTATTTATTATCATTGATTTTTATGGTCATGAAAGTGCTTGTAAATTTATTTGCAATGTAATGAAATGTCATGCCTTTTTAGTAGTTTTTAGTGTGAAATGGATCATAAATCTATAAGTATTCACCAAGATTTTTGTATATATTATGTTCAGAATGTTTTTATACACCCACATTATAATATTGATGGTTTTTGAGTAATTGCCCTTGACTTAGTAAGAATTTGTTTCAAAACTGAACAGTGACTGTTGTTTTCATCTGATTTAAATTAAATTTGGTATAATTATGTGATTGATCAGATCTTGGACTAGGCCCAAATTGTGGTTTTTCTACAAATAATGTTGGAGTCTCAACCTATGTTAAAAGTATAATATATGTTATATTATATATAAAGAAAATATACTTTAACGTATGGGCATATCTTGCTAGGCATCCGCTTGTCTTTTGATGATGTCATTTATCTTATTCAATCATTATTTATAATTTATAAAGCATAAGATACATGTAGTTGTTATTTATAATTTATATATATATATTATATATCAAATGCATAAATAGTTCAATGAGTTAATAATACTATGTAATAAGATATGTTATTAGTATAATTATGTGATATCTTTAGATTATATTTTAAACTATATCAAAAAGCATTTTACAAACAGAACTTTTCATGCAATCAGTAAGTGTTAGAATTCAACTAATGGTTTGGTAAATTACCTTATGGCTTCAAGCTAGATTTTAGGAAAAAAATACAAATACACAAATTTAGCTCTTCTTTTCAGTATGGCACAATCATCAATTCTATTTGATTATTTTATTCAGTGACATTATTCATCAGTAGTTTTATCACAATAAACTGATAAACTTTATATTTTGTTTATTCTGCCTCTAATTCTGATTTGACTGCATCATCTTGATTAGTGTTCACTAAATTAGCGTTACTTGTGAAATACTGAATTATATTTATAACACAGAGAAAGTTTATCAATGGTAATATTGTACATATTGAATATTAATCACCAAATTCAAAATATCAATTTTCTAAACTATCAATGTAATTATCCATGTATATGTATTATCACAATAGTATTCTTCCAATTTTATGCATTGCTTTAGTTTTTACCAAAGACTTCTGTTACAATGAATTGTAAAAGGTATACCACTGCCATACAATCTGGCTTTTTATATGTATTTGGTACATTAGATAGTTTCTATTGCTAATTGCACATCTGTGTTTCCAGTAAAATTTCACTTGATAATAACATTAATATCGCAAATACAATATGTCTTAAAGGTCTTTGATATTGATTTCATATTTCAATTTAAAAGGTTTCCTGCAAATAGTACATTAAGTATTTGATTTATTGATTGAATGTCCTTCAGCAAATTCGGTATGTTAGAATAAATACTGAACTTATTGTCATTTTATCACATTTTTAATTTTATAGGTCATGCCTGCTTTATTTTTGCAACCATTTCAGTGAATGCCTAATTTTAAAGCATCATTTTATCAAAATGCCTATAGTGATTCTTAAAATTTGATTGTGATCAATTTTATTTTTTACTGTTTTTTTTTTTTTTGTATATATTGTATGTAAAATATTTATAATAAAATGTATTCATATGGAAAAAATATATTTGTTCAAAATTTATTTTCATATTATGTTAGTTATTCAAGCTAAAATAGCTTTAGAGCAGTCTGTACAAATAAACAACAAAGTGGGCCAAACTCATTTTTCCCCTTCAGATGATTTAATATAGATTTGAACTTTTTGTTTTAAGTTTCTTTTATCTGTTCTTAGTCATTAAAATATTGAACTTATCAAAAACTATGTTCAATAGAAGATTTAAGAAGTGGAAATTGTATGTTATTCAAGTTCTATTTGATCATCATAACAAAACAATTAATTCCCAAAAGGCACCCCATTAATTTAGCCACAAAAATAAAATCAAAATACCACAAAGCTGAATTATTTATTCTATAAGATAACTAATAAATAGATACATGTATATCTAATAATATATATTTCTAAAAATATCACAGCATATAGACCAATTACATAATTAAAGCTGACACACCTTTACAAAAATGTGGGTAACTGTAAAATTGGCTGCTACAAGAATTGATAGTACCGATGGTATCCACGTTATGTGAATAAAATGCATAATTTTAAAAATTGACAGTACATCATCAACATGGGAATACATTTTTATAATTTCATACCAGCTTTAACTGAATTTATTTCACAACATTGTAGCACTTTATGCCAGGAAGATCACATACTCTTAGGTTAGTATTTCATTGTTGATAATTATTACAATAAACATCTATAAAGGTACAAATTTCACATAAAAGTATACACACAAATCAACTTGATACAAGCCTACATAATTACTGACTAAATAATTTTCATGAGACATTTAAATGATGGATTAATTTCTAGATAAGCAATTACTTTTTTATGAGAAAATCAAAATATTAATTAGTTTTTTGACAGATTGACAAACATATCTTATTTGTCATGAGACATTAAAAAATTTAACTAATTTCTTAACAGATTGACAAAGATATCTTATTTGTCATGAGAAAATCAGAATATTAACTAATTTCTTGACAGATTGACAACGATATCTTATTTGTCATTAGACATTCAAAATATTGACCAATTTCTTGACAGATTGACAAACATATCTTATTTGTCATGAGACCTTAAAAAATTTAACTAATCTCTTGACAGATTGACAAACATATCTCATTTGTCATGAGAAAATCATAATATTAACTAATTTCTTGACAGATTGACAAAGACATCTTATCTGTCATGAGAAAATAAAAATATTAACTAATTTCTTGACAGATTAACAAAGATATCTTTTTTGTCATGAGACATTCAAAATATTGACCAATTTCTTGACAGATTGACAAAGATATCTTACTTGTCATGAGACATTAAAAAATTTAAACCAATTTCTTGACAGATTGATAAAGATATCTTATTTGTCATGAGAAAATAAATATTTCTTCTAATTTCTTGACAGGTTGACAGATATTAACTAATTTCTTGACAGATTGACAAACATATGTTATTTGTCATGAGACATTCAAAATATTTACTAATTTCTTGACAAGATAGAGACAGATATCCTATTCTTAATGAGATAGCTTCAATTATTCTGAATGAATTGTTACCCTTATTTACAATAAAATATTAAAATAAATATTATTAATGCTGATACAACATGGACAAGGTTTTGGTCATTCCTGATATTTGGCAAAATATTCTTGAATATCACTATTAAAATCCTGCAGATAACATTCTTTTCAAACATGCATGAGCATGACTTTCCCTAAGAATATAAGTTTAACTGTAATTTTGAACATAAGCAGATCGTTCTAGATTGTAATAGCCGGTTGGGGCAGGTGAACCACCACTCATATGTAATGGGGGTGCACCAGTGGGGTAGCTACTTGAATTATTATTTATGTTAGCTGGGTAACCAGGGTTACCAGGGTAACCCCGTTCTTCTTGGTATGTTTTATCTTGGATATATGGCATAGGTGGATGACTTGTGGCATAAGTTGAATTCATGTAGTCTGACTTAGCTCTGGCAGGAATCAGTCCTTTACTTTTATCCTGTAGAAGAATTTTGACACACATTACATTTTACAATTAAAGTTAAACCCAATTTTACTTTCAAATAATTGTTTCCAGACTAAGGTGGCTTTCTAATCATGTAATGAAATTGGCAATTAAATTGTTTTCTACTCTTAATTCTGAAAAAGATCTGGATTAAGAAGGTTCCAATAAAACAACCACAGTAATCTCCCCTTATACCAAACATCTGACAATATGATTACATTGTTTATACAAAACACCCTATTATCCAGTAAGTTAATGTCATTCAATAAAGGCCCTAGTAATATAAAGAGGAATAAAGGGTAGACCTATATTACATTTTATTTTCTGACACTCAGTGTTCAAAGGGTTAAATGCATCAAGCTTATGAAAATTCACTTCTAAGCTCTAATGTTCACATACCTCCATCATCCTAGCTTGAATTTCAATAGGACCATATAGATGTGGATGTAATGGTCTAGCTTGAGTAAATAAACCACCAAGAGCAGCGTAACCTTGGTGACCACCAGCTGCTAGTTTGACAGATCTATCAGTTCGGACCTGGAAAATAATAGTAATAGTGCATCTTATTTCAATTTATAATGAACTTATTATACAGAAGCTATGGATAGGTTGTTATTTAGAAAAGAAACAAAAACACATAAAAACAAGATAACTAAATATGAGACATATTCTGACATATTCAGAAAACAAAACTAAGCGATGACATATGAAAACAATACAAAACAAAGCGATGGCATATGAATACATAATGCAGATGACATATTATGAAAACATAATAAACAGATGACATATATTATGAATACATAATAAACAGATGACATATTTTATGAATACATAATAAACAGATGACATATTATGAAAACACAATAAATAGATGACATATTAAGAATACGGTACATTATAAACAGATGACATATCATGGATACATAAATATTACATGACCGATTATGAAAAGATAACCAACAGATAACATGTTAAATAACATACCGGTAATGAAAAGATGACATTTTTATGAAGACCTAAATAACTGAATAATGCCATGTTTATTATAAAAACAAAACCACAATATGACAGCATCATACTTACAGTGTTCAAGACGTTTAGAGCTTGATTTTTATCATGTTCATAAAGGAAAGCACTTAAAATATATTCTTCACCTAATTTAGTTTCATTGTCAGTCAAAACTCTGAAAAATACAAAAAAAATTCAAATTCTGTACTTTTCTAATGTGATCATTGGTTAAAAATTATTGGAAGGTTATAGTTGGGCAACAAACCCAAATCTCAAATTACATTAAATTTCCTGAAGCCTCTCATTGGTATACCAGTAGTTTTAAGTTGGTATTCCAGGATGTTTTTTATGTGATATACTAGTAGAAATATTAATAGTAGGCCTACTAATGAAATTCTTACTAAATTTTCAAAATTTATCCTAAATTTGCATGAAGAGTTCCAACTGTATATGAGTCTCTGCAGAGAAGGCCTACTTTAATAATTGATTAAACATTAACAATTGTCCTACTAGTGGCAACATTAATACCAATATCTACCTTTTGATACATTCCAAAATATCAATCTTATCTTTATGGATACTGACTGCACCAATAACTTCTTTAGCTTCTTTACATGTCATAGGCTCTAGTCTCTACAAATATAAACATTAGAAAACTGAATCTTACAATGCTCTGAACCATTTGTTTAAATGTAGATGTTTCATGTTTTGTTTTCTTTCCTATGAGTGTTTAAAATTGCCTTCCATGATCTTAAAATATCATTATCCAATCAATGTTCTAGATCATTAAAAAAATTTAACTAATCAATGGGCTTTTTTCAACCTTTGAAGACAAAAAATGGCTCAATGTGGGTATCAAATATGAAATAATCACAATACTTACAAACTCTAAAATTTTTATAGCTTGAATCTTATGTGGAGCACACCCTATACATTTCAATATTTCCGCTGCCTACAACAGATGAATTTAAAATTTTCATAATCATTTGCAATTCAATTAGTAAAACTATTCTATTACTAAATCCCATATTCATGCCATTTTGAAACAAGCAATTAAAAGTGACGTATATCAAATAGGATTTGCTGCCATTAAAAGTAACTTGGATACTATAGATGCAAATTATGAGAATAATTTCTTAGCGTGACTGTACCTTTAGTTCAATTTTCCCACCTATTAAACCACATAGTGATGTCAAATTGTGGAATTCATATGGAAGAGTAAAATGGTTTTTACCTGTGCAGCACAAACTGTACCATTTGAATCAAATAAAATTTCTAACTTTCTTCTTGAAGAATCAGTTTCCTACAAAAAAATCAAAATATACAAAATACACTTTATCAGTAGCCTACTGGTAAGCCTAATCATAAAAAAGGACTTATTTCCTGGTATATAAGCTTAAGCTTAAGTATAAGTTTTTAGTGTAAAGCACTAGCGCGAAAATGATTTTTGAAATTGCAATTCAATATACTAAACAATAACAGTAACTTGGTCACAGGAAAAATGGTCACAGTAATAAAGGTTATATGTAGCCTATTACAAGCACAGTTTTTTGGTCACAGTAATACAACACAAGGTATTTATGTCACATAATATGGACACAATATATTGGTCACAGTAATATGGGCACAAGGTATATTGGTCACAGTAATACAGCACAAGGTATTTTGGTCACAGTAGGCCTAATATGGCACAAGGTATTTTGGTTAAAGTAATATGGGCACAAGGTATTTTGGTCAGAGTAATACAGTACAAGGTATTTTGGTCACAGTAATATGGCACAATGTATTTTGGTCACAGAAATATGGGCACAAGGTATTTTGGTCACAGAAATATGGGCACAAGGTATTTTGGTCACAGTAGGCCTAGGCCTAATATGGACACAAGGTATTTTGCCTTTGGTCACTTA
Source organism: Nipponacmea schrenckii (assembly GCA_030562195.1). Lineage (NCBI taxonomy): Eukaryota > Metazoa > Mollusca > Gastropoda > Lottiidae > Nipponacmea > Nipponacmea schrenckii. The sequence continues at coordinate 7,660,544 of JAUJPP010000007.1, read as the reverse complement.
ATTAGAAAAGGACAGAGTAGGAATTTTTAAAATCATAACCTTTTTGTCAAAGTCAGAATGATGTGAAGATTAGTTCTAAAATATCATAGTCAGAGGCAAATATAGGACAATTGGGCCTTTTGTAGACATGGATTTTGTGAAAATATCATTTTAAAGTTGTGACTTAGCCTAGTAAAACAAAAGTAGAATATGTTTACCTTGGATACGTACGAAATAAGTTACCAAACTTACCTGATTCAACATGCTTATCAGTCGACAAAATTCATTATCAGACATAGGTTGAACAGCCATGTTTCAATGGAATTTTGAACGTATTATAAAACGTCCGACGGCACAAAATAGTTTGGAAAGAACAATGGGCACCTTCGCAACAGCAGACAGGTTTGTTTACAGTTTGACGCGCATGTCCGGGATTTCAAAGTTTGAAGGCTTTTCACTACCGAAGATAATCCGAGATGTTAGCTTCTTCGATTTACGAAAATTGTTTGCTCCCTAGTGTGGTTCGTCAAATATCCAATGAAAGATTATCCAAAGGCAAGTTTGAAGAAAGATTCCCTTTCTCAAATTTGAATAAAGAAACACTTAGCCCATTGAAGTAACAAATGCATATACCAATACTAATAAACTTTAAACACTTTTGAGCCCAAAAAAACTATGAATGCAAAAATATCAGCCTTGATCCTAGGATTTCAAAATTAATTCATAAGAACAATTTCGTCAGTTCAAAAATTTAAAAAAAAAAAACAAATTTAAATTCAAACAGCCGTAATTCGGAGGTAAAACTTTATCTAAATTTCATCAAATCCAAGTTATCAGGACGAAGGGTTCCTTCTGTCGAATTTCAATAAAAGAATGCTGATATAAGGGGATATGGTCAAAATGATCCCAAACCAAAATGGCACATGGTCAAAATGGCCCCACAGGTCAAAATGGCCCCTAAAAAATAGTCAAAATGGCCCCAAAAATTACTCTTTGGTTTCAACCAAATTTTAGGTCAAAATGGCCCCTGGAAAAAAGTCAAAATGGCCCCAGGAGAAAAGTCAAAATGGCCCTATGAATATTATAACATGATAATAAGCTTATATGCTGATCAAAGAACGCATTGCCTTACTAACTATAAATTTTGGTCACGGGCCATTTGACTATAACCCGATATAAGACCATTCTCATCAGCCTCAGCTTACAACTAAAATAATGATATTTTTCAGTTCCCGCAAATATCCCTCAGTTTCAGCTTGTTTTTCTTTCTGACAATACTTTAAATTTACCATCAACCTGAGCGGTCTGGATCAGCAACAATACAACTGATTTAAGTTACTTGTCGTCAGTCATTTTGTAGGCCTACACATCTTGCATCTTCGCGACTTTGTAGTTCAACAACAAATCTAATATAAAGCCAATTGATAATTACAGTAAAAGTTTAGTTAGATATCGCTTATCATTTAGTTTGGTCCTGTTTAATAGTATATCAATGATCATAATAATATAGGGGTCAAATTTGATAAAACATTAATATACTGTATTTAACAGCGATGAAAGTGTTTGGACGAAACAGTACCTTTCAATAATTAATTATATGTACAAAACACTAACATGTGAGGCTATGAACATGGGTGACTATTGTTTCATTGCAGCTCAGAGTAGCTCTTGAGAGGTAAGTCCATTTTTCACACATTTAAAGACTTGCGTTCAATGTGTATAGCAATTTCGGTTTAACCACGATATATGATATAGGGATCTCAACGTCTGGGTCAACCCATTTTAACCGAAGGTCATCGTTGGTCGGGTTCGGTCTTGAATATTATACGTAAATATTCTCCAGATTCTCTAGAACTGCTCACAGATCGCATAATCCCTTAATAGCTTAGCTCAAAAATGACGATGAGATCGCCAAACTCGTCCTTTTAACCCTTTCAGAACAACAATCCAAATAAGCAACCAACAAGATTGTATAGCCAACTTGTATTTATATATGACTTCGTGACAGTGACGGATCCTTTATCTTAATTCAGCTTTAAAGCCTTTACTGTCTGTCTATTTTCATTTTGTCAATTTAACAGTAAAAAAATATCTTTCAATAATTTACAGAATTGAATACCGTACTGTTTAGGTTATGAATATGGAGAACTATATTATGTATATAGGATACGGAACATCCACAACTGCTGTAGTCAGCAGTTTCAAGACTATGACAGGATAACATTGAGTCGCCATTATAGATTAAGTATTCTGTAGTTTTTTATCAGTTGGTCATTTTACTTGTCAACAACTCTAACACCTAGATTTCGTTTCATTTAAAGCCTGTAAGGAATTATGGGTATTTAATAATTGCTATCCTATTGGATATTGTATGTAGATTCTGAAAATGAAAACCCGACGAAAATCGGGCTAAAATTGTGCCTTCTAGAGCCGAAAAACTGTTTTTTGCAAATGTAGCACTTCCGGTTTTGCAAAAATGTTCCGATTTATATTCATTAACGACGTTGCCACTATAGAAGGTTTAGGAAAGTTGAATAGTTGCTGCAACTACTGTAGTCTAAGAGCACGAAGGTGTGGAAAAATCGAAAAAAAAACAAAAAAACTAGAGCCACACGTGGCACAGAGTGGGACTTTGCAAACGTCGCAAAATTGCAACAGACAGGTCGAAACATCTGATTTTCTAGGAGCATATGGCCAAAGCAACGAGGTATCTGTGTGTGAAGAATTTTTTGGAAAAACGTTATTTCCTACTGACGTAATTCGCTGACCAATGTAAATATTAGATTTAAAGTTTACCCGGATGTGCCACGCCCATCTCATTTGTTTTTGCGTAAATCTAATAACATTCAAAATATATATTCACGGTACAAATTTGAAGTTTGTACATCTAATAGGTCACGAGATATGCACAAATACATTTCAAAAAAGCAAAATGTACTTTAATTTTAAAAGTGCAAAAATTTAATTTTTATTTTAAAAACTTTTGTTATACATTGCTGGAAAGTGGACAAAAAGCGCCTTAAGAATCTGAAAAAAATAACCCTCTAAATTAATTAGGTCACGCTCTAGAGCAGTCCAAAATTTAAGATTAATATAGTTTGTAATACTTTAAAGGTATCTCTTAGGATGAGACTTTTTTTATCAGTAGGCTTACTTGGTGTAAAAAAAACTATGGGACAGAACCCTTCTTTAGTCCAATAAATCCACAAAACTAAGTTATAATCCGAACAACAAAGTCATAAAACTGCAAAAACACGTTTAGAAGTTTATTTAATTACTAGGTACATAACAGAGATTCTATTCATTAGTCCTGGCATCTGGTAAGGATGAATATTATATACTATTATTGACCAAGTTCATGCATAATTTAAGCGGTTTCATTTTAAAATTTAAAAGAATTCGCCCGACGTACGGAATTATTTGGCCATATACCATCGCTAAAACCATTTTGCTTGGATGGTAGTCCTATAATTGCGACAGTTATTTCACAATCTTGAACAAGACCACTTTTATGGATAATATACTACCCGTTTCTTTAATTTCTGTGACACTAAAAATAGATAAAGATAACATGCCAGGCACTAGTGGATAATGAAGCACTACAAAATAATTAATAAGCATTTAAATTACAGCTATGTCGTCATTCTTTGTTATATCTATCCGTTATCTAGTAGAATGGATTCGTCTTGTTAGAAATGACCTCCGACATCAAACTTACTGTCCTGAATGTTGGTAGGCCCCTCTTACAATCCACAGATAAGATTTAGCCCTAAAATACTGGTAAAAATGACACACCTTGAGATTAATCTCTTTCCTACCTCGAGATCACGAGGCATGCGAAAAACCAAACATAAGCTTCCGACAGGCAGTTCGTCTATCCGTTCAGAAATATGGGCTAGATAGCATGTCCACAGCATTTACTCTTCCACAAGTTACTCCTTGAACAATTTCGCCCGCCAGTTACTTCTATCGCATCGACATCGCAGAGGAAATGGCACGATCCATGCATCGCTCACATGATCGTCTTAACTCATGTTGATTTATATATCCCCTCGAGCAGTACAAAAATTATCAAGCGATTTACAAAATCTGCTCAGCGAACACGTCAGAGATGCTTGCTTTCCTTTAATTGGGCAATATTCCAACCGAGCCAGCTACATTCCGCTCCATCACCGATCTACCTACAACACGACATACTCATCCATGGATAACCATCGACCAACATGAGAAAAGACCACCAGCCCACCTATGCCAACCATTAACCATTAAGGTCTTCTTCCATTATTTGCAGTGTGTCCATGATTTTGCTCTCATTATTCTCAGCAGCAAGGTCAACCAGCGGTCAGCGTTGGAAGTTTCGTCCACTAATGAAAACATCAGCTGTCGACTCGAATATTAGATCCCTCAATGGGACAATCATCCGTACCAAGTCCCCACCTACCACCGACCGCATAATTTCCCATGCCCCGTCCTTGGCCCGTCGTTCCTATGGGAAACGTCTTACTCAATCTGTAATCACCAAACGAAACCAAGCCAGAGTAACCATATCACTGCCAACGAAATGAATATTGATCAACAAAGACCTGCACCGACAATAGTCATCATCTTATCGAACCAAACTTCGAAAGGAGCCCAGCAGATGTGGGTGCATGTTCAGGTAGAGAGGGCACCACCTTCTCTTCACCCTTTCAAATACTTGTTCCCCACCTTTCGAATAATCTTTACCTGACCCAGGTTCTGCCGATCTTTCTTCCTTCTGTGCATTTTTGGACCACCAAACCACCCTGAATTCTTCAACCACGTCAAGTCGCGAGAAAAAGAAATCACAACTACCCTTGAACCAGATCGCAGTCCGTACCTAATGCTACACTGCTCTCAACAACGAAACCAGTCGACAACCATGTCCGCTACCAAATCCTTTTATTACCAGGCCAAAGGACAAATCATCATGGAATTTACCTGTTTTACTGAAATCTACTTGGGTTTTAATTATTGATCTAAACCAAATTACAAAAAATACTCCAGACACCGAAATACACTCGTACCCTGGTGCCCAAGTCAATACCAAACCCATTTATTTGTTTTGCTTCAAGCAACGAGTAAGTCTAGAAACTAATTATATAATATATAATAATACAATGATTTATACTTATACACTTTGCTTAAGATCCATAAGAATCCTACCAAGGACTGGTTTATGCCCAATAGAATCCTTACAGGCCGTCCGATTATCTCTGTCTGTGGTAGTGAGACATATGCAGTGTCGGAATACATTGATCAATTCTTACTCTTACCACTTGCATGTCAACATCGGAGCCTTTAAGGACACAACTGACATCGATAACACTACTGGCCCAATAGCAGTTCGTAAAGTTTAAAAAAAAAAAACAGATCCAAACAAACCCGACGAAGCAATTCTACAGCTTTTAGAAATTTTATCTCAGTCGCAACGACTTACCATTTAATGGTAAAACATATCTACAAACTTCAGGTTCAGCCATGGGCATGCGATTCGCCCCTTCGTACATAAACCTTTTCATGGCAGAGTGGGAACAAGGGATTTTACCCCTTTGCCCATTTGAACCACTTTTCATGGTTTGAACAGTTTTGACAATTCTTTGAGCTTCTCATTGAGTGTGCCTCGTGTTGGCATACAAAGGAACGAAATAGCAGATGAACTGGGAAAACAAGGACTAAGGCTATCGGAAATCCATATATAGAATTTATTTGGGGCGTATATTGTAATCGCCCCGGTTGCCCGACGGTCCGTTCGCTCTCCAGACTACAATATTATTCTTTATGGATTCTTTTGATATGTTTTTTGTGGTACAGTGTCATGTTTCGTGATGATCCGATAATTTTTCACCGATATATTGTGTCTGACTTAGCGTATTTTACTCCATATGGTGCAACTGCAACTCGTGCTCACTCTACAGTTATGAATTCTGTTGATTATTAATTTTTCAGGTTATTGTCATTATATAGATTATCTCTAATGATGTTCGTAATGATCTGATAATTTTTTTTACCGAAATATTATGTCCTTACTTATGTTCGTGTTTTCATTTATATCCAGATCATAGTTTGTCTAGTCGGGTTTTGAAGGAGTTAAGGGGAGGATAAAATAAACAAATTTTTATGGAATACTATTACTAGCGTTCTCTGGACTTTATCGAGCAACGAATAATAATAGATAGGTAACACGTATAAATATATATAAGTAAAGACAAAACAACTTAACAATACGAAGGATTCAAACTGGTAGCAGGTATATTTTCTGATGAATGGAGCTCTTACAGACCAATTTTAATAGTTTCAAATTTTATGTCCATTCTAAGACCTATTATCCCTTTAACTGGTGTTCTTTAATTCTTTGTAGCAATGGTCTTTCCGTTTTCCAATAAAGCATTTCACACAAGAACAAAACACTTGGTAAACACATCATTTTGGGATCAGATTTATTTGTTGGGTAGTTTCCCATTGGCATGTGTCATATCCTTTAATGTTTTTTGGTCGGTGAAAACGGTTTCAATACCAGCTTTCTTCAAGAGTCTTTTGATTTTATACAATGCGTTTCCATTAAATGGTATGCTGATTCTAATGGTAGGGTGGGGTCGTTGGTTTGGCTGTCAGGTTGGCTGTTTGAGGTTTCATGGCTTTACTAATTGTTTGGTTTCACTAGTTGTTCAGGGTAATGGTTAAAGTTTGTAAATATATGTTTGATTCTGTAGATTTTGATTACTGCAAACATTTATGGAACGTTTGGTGAGGGTAGTGATGATGCCTTTTTTCTTTGGAGCGGATCTTCAGATATATAGTGAAGTAGTTTGGGGGAAGGAGTTTGTTGCGTTACTATTTCTGTCGGTCATAAATAACTTGCGCAGGAATTAGTGTTTACGTTTTTACGAATACTGCACATTTTATAATAAGAACAGGACCAAAAACTTATCGTGAATTTGATGAAGATCTACTAGTATGCAAATTTATTGTTTTTTTCTACATTAAAATCCGATCGAAATCGAAGGGACAATAAAGATGCAGGAGCAAAAAAAAAAAAACTCAATTTCCGGCTCTCACTTCCGGTAGAAGATAGAACTTCCGGTTTTGTTTTATTTGATAATAGTAATTATTCTAAGGTCACCTATGAAATCAAAATGTTTGTACCTATTACCAGTTTGTCTGCAAACTCGTCCGAGACTCGCAAAAAAAATAAAAAAAATAAAATAATCCGAACAATTATAAAACGTTAACGACTGAATCGTCGAAATACGTAATAAATCTCTGAAACAAGCGTACTATCCGACTATAATATTTACGGAATCGTATAATTATATGATAGAAATTATCTTGTCTGCTCAAACCAAATAATTATATATCAATATTTCAATTTTTTGTGACTTACATTAGCTCACTTACAATTAGTGTCAAATCAAACATGAGGGCAGTATGCTCATTTATGGGTGACTCTAGGACTCCAGTGATAAGATTTTTGACAAATTCAAATTTTCCATCGAACACCAAAATTATTTTAGAAGAGAACGTGTAAAACAAACTAGATCAATATTGTTCATGTTTATTTCGGAGAATGAAATTGGATTTTGAAAGTGCATGTCGATGTGATCGTATTTGTCCACTATTGTCTTAGTCAATTTGTTGGTAAATGGAATTTCGCCATAATCGAATTTGCCATGTTATTTACTTGAATTTAAATATAAGCTTCAAAACAGTAGACCTGCTGATAAAATATAAGCGCGAACACACATTATCCCTTTCGGAATTGAAACCGGGCGCTAGAACCAGAAGATAGACAATGTGTATTATGCAACACGGGCGCAGTTGAAGACGAAAACCACTTTTTACTCCATTGTAACCTATACACCAACGAAAGACAAAATATGATGGCTAAATTGAAGTGATAATGAGATGTTATTAAAACTCTTATCAAATCCTAGAATTTGTGCTAACTATATAACATAAGCATTTGCAATAAGGCGAAAAACATTATTTAAATAATTCACGCATGTATGTATATTGATCTCCCATTTGTTTATCTATATTAATCTATGAACATTGATTGATAACTTTATTATTATATTTAACACGTTGTATTATCCCATATAAAATCAAACTATCATGAAATTTACGTACAAAGCTTTAAGTGACTTATAGGTCCACGAGTCCGGGTGTTTGTATTATATTATTTATTTTGTTTTATATGTTACTATAATAAATATATTCTTTATCTATCTATTCTATCTATCACGATAAAATTTGTTAAAACAGAAAAGTCAAAAGTTTTTTTAATATTTACTTAGATTTGTGAGTTTTACGTATTTTACAGGGATTCCGTAACTTTATATGACGCAGTATAACTTTAAGATGGACACAATTTGATATATGCCATCAAAACATATTTGATCCAGTTTTTTGATTATCAATAGCCCAAAATTCAAAAATCTTTATTGAGTGACCTTGACCTATAATGACCTCAGCTATATATCTATAGGCATGCCAGTTTTGTTTGACAAATTTTAAGTGCCGGTTTTATAGGCATCACCTCTTTTCAACAATATATGTATTTCCCCTAAAACTCGTATACTATTGTTTAAGCTGTCAAATTGTGAAATTTGTCGCGAGTTGCCAAGGTATAACTATTAAATTAACAGCGCGGCTTTACATCTGAATGCGTGTGTTTTAAAGAGTCGTGTCCCTTTAGACCACTATTCCATTCAACTCAAAAGGAAAGAAAGAAACAACTGCAGTTTATTATGATTACTTAGTAGATAAAATTCTCCATATTATAATATATATATAATAACTTTTCATTTTAACCGTTTAAACTTAACTATAAGTTCGGATCTCTGAAACTCATATCTTGTAGATTGCCCAAACAGAACGCACATCAAACAGATCGTTTTATGGGAAAAATTGCAATTTTCAAGTGGCCGTAAAACCCTGAAGTATATATCTTAAAATCAGCGAACCGATTATATGAGAGCGCAGCTCTTTATTATGGTAACATGTTAACATGAATATGCATCAGAAGAACTTTGCACCACTGGTAGTTAAAAAAAAAAAGAAAGAAAAAGATGGCCGCCATGGGGGCTGCCATGTTTGTTTACAGCTAGGTCGCAGTCAATCAAGGTAGTCTCGAAGTGAATATTCTGGAATTCTTAAAATAAATTACATTTCTTTCACAAACACTAAAATAGATGTTTCGTACCCTATTTAAACACCTTACGTTCAATCTTTTTCCTGAATGTTCTATGCGGGATTTCCATGAACAAGTTTATCTTTATAAGAGTTGTCTGACTTCGAAATTATGTTGACAGGGCGTTTTCTGACGTCACATGATAGCCTATTTATGACGTCGAAATTTTCAATGAATGACTTTATTTTGCGTATTCATTGTCATTATTATCAATAGCCCTAGTCTGCGCTCTCATTCAAGGCCATGCCTTATTCATATTATACGACTTATACTTTGTAAAGTAAAGATACCGTTCTACCGATACTTTGTGGGGCAGTTTTAAAACGTACATCAAAACTGTTACGCACTGCGTCGGAACCTTGCGAAGCATGTGGATTATAACATATAAATTTTTCGCTATCTTAATTGAACTATGCTAGTGTTTCAATAGGAGTAACTCTATACAAATGTTAGCAGGCGATACACCTATTTAGCTACTTATTATTATAAGGATCCTTCCCGCAACCAGCTCTATGTACCAAGGGGGGTGACCGCAAGGGGACGGTCACATTACTTTTAGGAAAGGGGAGGGGGGGTCAGTAAAGGTGCAGTTATAACGATAATAATTACACGATACTTAAAATAACATTCATTTCTGATTTAACTCAGCGATTGTGAAAAAGAAAATTAATTGAGGGTAGAGGGGTGAATAAACAACTGTTGTTAATATCAGAGTGTTTTATTAATAGAGAAAACATTTTTTAAAAATAGCTTTTCATAGGGTAGTTGAAGTGTTTGAACAAACCAAATATGAATAAATAATTACAGTTTAAAAAGTTTATCATATGCATGTGAAAATCTAACACCTTCGTCTGACTGGTTACTTCTGATGTTGATAGCTTCATGAAGTCTCCTGGTTTGATCAATATGCTTATTGATCGTCAGTATGTTGGTATTTTCAAAGCACAAACTTAGTGATTGTTGTCCCATAAAGGTGTGTCTATGTATTGTACTCACAATTGCTAAATGCCATTTAAAGTTCTTAAAAATTCTCAATTGAAGACAAAATTTATCTTTTTGAGCTTTATAAAGCAGATTGTGTCTGTTTTCTTTTTGAATTTTTCTCTCATTTAATTAGTCATTAGAAGTCGCACAATAGTCGACAATTTCAATTATGCATATTTCGGAAAGTTTAATGTGGACAACTTAAATAAAAGCATAGTTAGAAATCTGATTTCAAGCAATTTACAATAAAATTAAACTAGATGATGTATGTGATATAAAATACTTAAAAATTCAAGCAAACAACAAAAGATTGAAAAATTTCACAGTTTGCCATTTTACTAAAAGCGACTGAGAAAACACTGGGTGAAAGGTATGTAAGTACTATGGGGCAAAATATCATTGGGTATATCTATTATATAATATAATATATCTTTACAGTTCTGAATTAATAAATTGAATTGTATTAAGTCAATACATTTTAAGTTTATACCAACATAAGTGTATTTTTTGACAAAATTTTGGTTTTTGCTTGTTTAAATATATACTCTTTTAAAATTTGAATTCTAGACATACATGAATATACTACTTCTTTTTTCATAATTGTAAAATTATCCTCAAATGATGTGCAAATAAAGTATTTGTAATGCTATTTAAAAACCATTTATTGATTTCAAATACACGCATGTCCAGAATTATTGAAGGCTGAACAAGATTTATCCTTTCCTTTCAGCATCAATTGCAATACTTAAATGTGACTTAATGTACATATCTAATCAATAGCAATAGAGCAGGATGTTTACTGATGATTTAATTAAAACATACCTATCAAAGTTGATTAATTATTAATAACTTAATTACTTGACGCGGAAAATGCTATTATTTTTGTGTATGACAAAGTCAATACTTTGTAGATAAATTAGTAATTTAATGTGTATGGGATCTATTCTACTCCTGCTAGCAAAAAAAGGCTGTCATCCCATGTGTGTACGATTAAAAAGGTAGAGTCTTTAATTATATAGTATTATTTGGAAACTGTTCTGTTTTAAACACCACCCGACACAGTATTGTCATTGTAGCTTAATTGCCAATATCTCTGTATTCATTTGTAATTGACATTGATGGCGTCTAGTGCAAATACAGGCGATACAAAAATTAAAAAAAAAAAAAGTTATGTAAATTGATTGAGGTGCACCTGTGGAGCCCCTAGTTCTATAGTTTATCTTTTTGTTAGAGCTTAAAAACTAGATAGTTTTTTCATGTATAACTTGCTCTACGATTGATGCATTGAGCGCTATTTTAACAGTGAGAATTATTTTTTCATTGTACAGGTACTTTGTAAACTAAACTGTAATAATAAAATGTATAATACAAAGTACAATTTTCAGCCAAAATCTTTGACTTACTGGTTGAAATTTCTGGAAAGGAAATGTGTTTCTGTTATATATTATATTCTAACACTAACAGTACTATTTTTGAGCTGATATTTCAATTCCCATACAAATATGCTCAGGATGCTATTTTTATCATGTTCGTTTCGTCGTATTTATTGATACTGTCAGTCGTAGGTATCACAGTATCACATTGGTCTAATCTAGTATATTCGGACTCCTTAGTCAAGAGCTGGTGTTTAGAAATCCTGAATAAGCGTCAACCCTAGACCTAAACATCTCTCGATGACGCTGGCAAAGAGACCAGTTTAGTGGTTAATTAGTGATCTTCATCTTTAGAAAATGTGAGAAAATAAATAATGTACTTTAGCTCCCCGATAACTTCAAAGGCGTTCTTTTTCGCGTCAACGTCGCGTTTGACAAGGGTCTTAGGGACACGATCCTTCGATACGATACTCGTACACTTAGTTGTCATCAGGACAGCTTCTTTAATACCTTGCAGCAAATAAATGCAAGCAGGTGTCAAAAGTAATTTGAGAATAAACATACGATGTATTTACTAATTAATATCAAACAAACTAATACAGGTAAATAACATTCGTCCATACTGACCAATTAAATTTTCTATGATCCGTTGAATTCACAGGTGTGGTTTGCCATTGCAAATCGATATTTATTAAATGGAAATTCTTAATTGAACTGAGTTATACTATAAAATTTATTGTTTTTTATTCAATTTGAATTGAGCATTAAATTGGTTGAATTTTCAATGACTCACAACAATTCAGTCAGATCATGGATACTCCTTCCCGGTTTCCCACAGGCTAAATATTCTGGAGAAAAACATCTCCTAGGACATAATAACACTGGCCCAGGAACCCGATTAGACTTAAGTGTAGACGAAACATGATAAGCCAAAACCATGTGAAGAACCAGTCAATAGAGTTGAAGCACCTGGACTTACTATACATACTATTCATAAATGAAGATCTACAATTTCTTCATGAAACAGACAAACGTGGGATTTGGAACAGATTCTTTTTCTCCAATCATTTTATTAGAGAAAAAGTTGAAAGAGCTGTTATCATAATGTAACCTATTCCGTTCACTATTAGTAACTATTGATATGTTTGGCACGGATCAGTTACTGCTATGGGAATAGCAGATGAAATTCGTAAAGAATGGTAAAAACTTTTAAGATATTTTAGTTTTTCTGAAAAGTCGATATATGGTTAGCTGATTTAATTATTATGCCACCTGAAAGAGGCTATAAATATTGTTTCACCGTTATATATTTATATTCAAGATACGTTTGGAATTGTGGTTTGTATTATTTCCTCTAAAAACACAACAAAACAGGTCTAACTGTGAAACATGCATTTGAAACAATAATAAAACAATGTTCCAAAAACTTCTGGTTTTCTCACAAAAATATGAGTTTACAGCACATAACCAAGGCAAAGCTGTAGTAATGTAGAGATTTAATAGAACTCTAAAACAAAAAAGTTCATAGAACTGAATTCCACAAAATTGCTTAAAATATTACCTCTTGTTGTCGAGAAATATAATAACAACATTTATAAAACATCCTATAAAGTGAATCGATATTAAAAAGTCAATAAACATAAACACACAAAACAATTTTGAAAATGAGAATTTAAATATTAAACTCGAATTTAAAGTTGGTGATTGCGTTCTTATATAAATATAAAAGTAAATCGAAACAGGTTACGTTGGATATTGGACAATTGATATATTTATTAAAATTAATAAAACTTCATCACCAACTTACAGTTTAGTAGATTTACACGGTGAAGAAATCTTGGGTAGATTAGATTTCAAAGGACTGACTTTTAAAAAATGACTTCTTCAGAAGAATTCATACAAATATATGGAACTTATATGGAATATCCGATGGGCAGAAAAATATCCATACTTCAGATCAAAAAGGTGCTTCTCACTCTGTAGATCTAGTCCGAAACTGGCTGACTCTATTCCCAGCCGCTAATAGCTATTTGGACAGATATGGCTGGGCGAAAGTCAGATAAACTAGGTATCAAAAACTTTGTATTTTCCGTCCCTTCGCGTGCGGGTTTTTTTAAACGTATTTACATACCTCGAATCCACCAAACCTCTATTTATATGGAAAGGTAGACGTTTTTGTAGTTCAATCATACCATCATTTTCCCCCTACACAACCAAGTCACGCCTGTGGTTGCGTCAAAGATTTTTTCAAGAATTTCAATCGTTCAGTCGCCATTTCAAATTGCGCGCATCCAAAATTCCGTCGTTACTAGGTCATGAAAATGAAAGTACATGTACAAGATGATGGAGCGTTTGTTTTTATCACGTGACTCTGTAAAGTCGGAATTTTTTAAGGCGCACGCAATTTGAGATGGCGATTCAGTGATTGAAATTTTTGTAAAAACTTTGACGCAACCACGAGCGTGACATGGATGGACATAGTAGTACATGTATATGTATATATAGATTTAAAGTTGCCCGGAGCGAAACGATGTAACTACTAAGTTATCTTTGCTTGACGATGTAGATATTTTGAGTTGGTACGGCTGACTTTTCTTATTCACAAATGTACATGAAAGATGAGATATATTTTTTTGGCATTTCTTTTCTGTTTGTTCAAAATATGTATCCGCTTCTTTGATCATTTCTAAAATGTAAATTGAACATCAGTGGAGGTGGCCATTATTAACAAAAGTTCAAAAGTAGTTCACAGTTTCGAGTACATGTAATTGAAAAATTTAAAAATAATTTGGCCGCCCAATGTACGGAATGAACGAAAATTTCAATAGGCTAAACATGATATTTTAGAAAGAGATTAGTCACTGCGATTTTTTTTATCAATTTCTGTACTGTACCCTTTTAAAGAGGTTGTAAATGTTTCTTTTTATAATTTCAATCGGGATCATTTATGGCTTCTTTACAGATAAAAAGTTTATAAGACCTCTTCAAAGTCTCTTGTCACGAGAAAATCCCTAATAAATTACAATAGTTTTTTTTTCATTTTTACAATCATAATAACTAAATAAACACATAAACATATTTTGCTGTTGATTATCACGATTTATTAGCATATAAGGGTAATATTAGAAGGTCATGAGGATATGGAATCCGACTGAGGCCATATCTACTCTCGACTTCTCGCCCACGAGAAAGCGAGGAAAAGGCCGAGAAAAAAGGCGAGGAAAGGGGCGACAAAAAGGGCGAGGAAAAAGGCGAGAAAGCGAGGAAAATATTCCTCGACTTTTTCCTTGCCTTTTCGTGGGCGACAAGTGGAGGAAGATTTTCTGAGAGATTCAAAATGGAAAATTAGATCGTTAAGGTTTGTTTCCCATCCTATTGTAATACCAATAATTAGAAAATTGAATGAAAAAAAAAATGGAGTTTTACGTCTTACTCTCTTGCACCTAATTATTGGCTAATAAAGTCGGGTAACGTAATGCAGGGTGGAGTTATGCCATAAAAACGGCGTTAGCCTACTCTGTGTGCGATTTCACATCGGAACGACTAGACGTTTTTCATTGTCAGCATCCCTTTGATCTGCAACACCGTTAAGGGAAAACCGGACTAAAAAATCCAAAAGTTTGAGCGACCGCGGCTCATAAGGTATCATGAGATATGATGATTTAATGCGATATAGAAAGATTTATATCACGATTGGTACAAAATCAATATGGCTATGTAAAGAAAAACTTTTAAGCTGTTGTTTTAGATAATGTACATTGTGCAAACTGTTCCGCAACCAACCAAGTATAGAGCTTAGATGTAGAGCACGTTTAAAAATGTGTCATCTGCGAGGAAACTCGACCTCTCTGCTTTTTAATCAAAACCTTTTAAAACATGTTTTGTTTAATCAAGTGGACAAATTTTAAAACTATTTTCAGGTCGAATTTATCACGTAATTAAAATTTTGCATTCTATATTAATTATAATAGATATATGTATATATACTAAAGGCCTATTCTGAACAATGGATCCCTATTCAAAAATCCAATAGCAGAAACGTACTTTAACCATAGATGAGTCTTGTCATTCATAACTGTAGTTGATAATAACATATTTATACAATATATTAACTCTCCAGTTGTATAATGGCAATACCCGTTTATACTAAAAGCCTTAGATTGTGTACACATTTTTCAGTCAAATTATTTGAGACTTTTGGTTGTAATCAATAATTCAGAGAAGTGTGGCAAGGATTACTGCATGCACAACGGTTCGAATCTTACTCAGAGCAAGAACAAATTCTAGTTCCACGGTCAGTGTTTTGGGAAGCTGTCAATTCCTGCTAGATAGTCATAGGTTTTTATAAGGTCGAATGTCCTTTAAACATGATTGACTCAGCTGTGATCAGTTTTATGACAATACATAGTAATAGGCTTATTGTTTGAAGGGGATTCAGTATTGATCAGTATAGAGAGGATTCATCAGGTTTAGTATTGGACTACCAACGACAGGAGGTCGTCATTCTTTATGTTGGGTGGAAATCTCATTCTTTCAATATTTGTTCACACGGTTAACTATTGAGTTTATTGACAACATTATCATCACTATGACCTTTTATCTGCGTTTTCTTCTCTAGTATTTCTCATTTGTTACAACAATCATTATAATAAAAGGTAAGTTCATTATTTCAATACCAATTTAAGTTAATATTTATTAATGTTATTAACGTGTTCATGCCCTTTAGACGTTATTGATGAGCTAAGTTCAAAGAAAAATGTAAGTTTTACTAAACATTGTCCGAACAACATCACTATTTCGTTACAAGTTCTAAATGTATTAATTTAGTTAAATATCAAATTTATTATTAGAAACATGTATATTATACGTCAAATAGGTGTACGATAAAAACCCTTGAGTACTCTAATAGCATTTGATTTAACTTTCAATATGCAAGTTGGATTTATCTTCCTAGACGAATATTCAATGATGTAAGCTTGCCACAGAATAATAAAAAAAAAACACATCTATCCACATAGCACTACAACGTTTAAATTTTATCACTTTACAAACTTGAGAGATTTCATGATAACGTCCTATAATGAGGAAATGGCTGTATGAAAATAACGTCTCACAAGGATAATTTTTCTCCCAAATTAAAGTAGAACGATTGAAATGTGGATATAAGTTTATTTTTACCAACAAAAATTTTAAAGATTAAAGCTGGGATTGTATCTGAAGCATTTAGGCTAATTGAAAATATAACAAAATAAAAACTCTAATGTGATTAGCAGATTTTAGAAAAAAAGAGCCTCCTTATTTTTCTTACAAAGATTTGATAAGTTTAAAAAAAATAATAATAATTAAAAAAAACAGCGAATAAGGTAATAAGTAATAAGGCTTACATAAATGGATAGTTTGAGTGTTTTAATTTTTTTCAGTTTAAAATTTCAGATATGATGAGGGAAACATAAGCCTACGCCGAATTCTTTGAGATATATTATAGTTTTTGTTAACTTGAGCACCTCATTTTTTCGACTAACTGTAGGTATTAGACTTACCCCGTCATATAAAACTTTGGTCCTTAAAGGGTAACTGAGTGGATGAGCGTGTGTAAAAGTCTGGTAACCCGACCCAGTTGTAGGTTTAAATAAATTCAGGAATGACCATTACCAACAGATTTGGTCGTAGATGGGAACATAACATTTGCATGCATTTTTATCAAATAAGTTATTTCTTGTTTTTGAATGTTAAATTATAATTTATAATGTGGTCTCACATTGTCGTCATCCCTGTCTGTCCGTCGATTTCTCAGTGAACTTTTTTTGAGTTATTGCCTTTGACTTAGTCAAATCGCAACAAAATTAGCTCGTGAACGTGATAGAGACTACAGTTTTCTTGGATAAGGACCAAATAATGTTGGAGTTTCAACCTGTGTTTAGACTGAAATATACTTTATATTAGGCGTATCTTCATTAGGCGTATCTTCCAAGGCAACCAATTATTTGTCATTTTCATGTAGTTCTCTTCAGTTTTCGTTTTTTTTTTTTTGGGCAGCCGAATTTCCAAAATTCCAGAGTCAGATTCAACTAGTCTAATACACATTCAGATCAGAAGAAAAATGTTTAAACTTCGTTCAACAGACAGACATGCACATTTGCTGAGATGGTTTCATTCTCGTGTTTAGCCGTCGATCTTCAACATCATACATTATTTAACAAGTCATATTGCTTAAGACATTCGCTCTGTACGTTTTTATAAGTTTTCTTTTGATAGGTCTTATTTTTTCTGGAAAAAAATTGACAAAAAATGGAAACAACACATTGTGTCATCTCTTTTGTAAAGAAAGCTTAGAAAACACTTTACAGATTTTTGTGTTCTATATACAAATAAAATATTTTGGGGGGTTTTAAACTACTTGATTACTTTCTATGTGTTCTATTTTAGTTTTCCCAGAAGGTTATAATCTTTATTAAGAATTAATTCTGTACATCATTTCAATAATGATCTGTATGTGAATAATTAAGCTGGAAGGTATATCAAATCAAGGTGGAACGACGGAGGAAATTATTGTTGTAGACTACCATGGCAACAAGTCTTTTATTTCATATTAAATGGGATCATAATAGACTTATTTTCTTATGTCTCATACTTACTTATTTAGAACAATAATTCAAAATATATTTTTTTATGTGGCCTTTTTCAAACCTATTTACGGCTTAATAATAATATAATTCTAATTCTAAATGACGGTTTTCATAAAAGCTTAAAAATAATAAAAATAGGTCTCTATTAGATACAAACAATGATGAGCGTTTCAGATACATTCTATGGCATGTTTAAAGTGATTTTTATAAAGAACAATATAAAAGCGAATGTTTATCACCAAATAATGGCCTCTTTTAGATTTAAAGAATGGTGTTTATTTAGATAAAATCTATATAATGGTACAAAGTAATGGTATCAGAAAAATGCATATATGTACCCGAAGGTCCGGGTTTTAATCCGAACAAAGGTCGAGATAAACTGTCGGATTGCTCAACCCGGTTTCTCTTTATCAGTGATCTAGTTATTCCTATGGGAAACCGACGCCCCATGAACGTTAAAGATCCTTCGACAGTTTCAAATGCACGAAGAGTAGGACGTTTTCAAGGCAAATCATCATTTACATAGGTTCAGAACAGTGGGGCGCAAAATTCAATTCATTTCATTTCAACATTCCTTTCATTTGAGTAGAATTTGGTTAATCTGTTACTGTTTAAATTATTCTAACATGATGGACCTTTCTTATTTTCAAATTGAAATAATGTAAATGATTGTTTCAACAAGCGATACAAATCAATTTCAGCTATACATCACTTGTAACTAATTTTTCCGATATCCGACGTGTAAACGATGTCTTCAGTTACAATTCCCGAAAGTCTACATTTAAATTTTGGCGGAACGAGCAGACAGATACTAATTCTGAAACGTGTTACGTATAACTGACATAATGCCGACAATATAATATATATATATATATATGTTTTCTTTTAAGAAAATTAAGAAACATGTCTCAACAAGACACTGTTGATAGGAAAAAAAAACACAGAAAGTAAATTAATGTCGACCAACTGTTTATAGTTCAAATCGAATAACTAAATAGACGGTGAACGTTCAATACATCAGACTTGGTTGGCTTCAATTGTATCAAACACTAACCACAGTTCGGGTGGGTTGACTTTACAAACTTAGTTGAAAGGTGTATCATACACATTTGTGCTCATCAGGGCCCAATTCAAAATATAAACACAAGCTGACCAAACTAACATGGTATCGGTAACTTTACCTAGAAACTTGAAAACAACCAGTCGTCTTCATTTTATTTTTTCATTGTCCATAGAGACAAATTTATTTGTTCCACTATTGTCATGTTTTTCATGTTTATGTTATTATTCGTGTTTGAATATTTTTTCATATATGTGTTTATTATAAATCACACTGACGGACCAAGCTGGAAGTTTACAATAGAGCGAAAATAGTTGTGCATCGTTATGTAGACCAACTATCACATTCCAACAACCAAGCAACGATTTGTCCCCGGTTGCTTTTTATCAGTTATAACCAATTTTGCCGAAGTGGCGGTTTGTGAAACTATTCCACCGCTATAATTCAAGTCTATAATCTGCTTGAGAAGACGTCAATAATATGATGAATTTTCTTTCCTTGGCTCTTCGTTCCAGTTTGTTTTCTATATGGTCAATAAAAGTGCCGTCCGAATCGTCCGGTGAAGTCAATGAATGAGGAACATTCTATAATTAATCATTATCTTTTAAAATATCAGTTTATACTTATCGTCGCCTAGGAAATTCACTATGTATTTTATTTCAATTTGTTTATTTCAACAGTTCAAGAGTGACACTCGGTAGTGAATTGGAGGGTGATATTAATGTTTAGAAAACATGAAGTTTTTTCGAAGTATAGGAATATCAAAATGGCGGAGTCTACGACCAAGATCCTTGATTGTTAAAATTCTATTTTCAATCTCTCTTCTACTTGTACTTCTCTTGAACGGTAAGTAAATATGTACCTTGCTTTATAGTAAAAACTTAGTCCTAGCTCTTAGATTCCTGATAGTGGTTTAATAGTATGGTACTGATCCGTTCCAGTTACAAATGACACAATATCAACGGATTCGTGGATTTTTTAAATATTGCCAGAAACTAGTTGCATCTGGAAGAATATGATCTAAAAAGGATCTAGTCGACGAACTGAGAAGTTAGAATCGGCTAACATCCAGTAACACTTGTGGGCCATTTTCGTATTTCACCAGCAAATGTTGGAATTTAGCTACAAAGAATAAAGACATCCGACTGTTTTTAATTCATTATATACCACAGCTATTCTAAAGAGAGTGCTAATTTTGTTAACAATTTACCCACAATTATAATTGACCAAATGGATAATGATTAGGTCCAATGTTGATAGTTCTAATTAACTAAAATATCCACTTCTAGTTTAAAGACTATAGTAATTAGACGGCGATGCAGTTTTGTATGCTTTTATATAATTCAAATTGAAACCGGTAGACCCACATTCTTTACCATTAACCCCAGGACAGTTAGATAGATTCCATCTTCAAGCAAAAAAATGTTTGCAAACTAAATCGGAGAGGGAATTCTTATTAAAGGCGACGCAAAAGCGGAATAAATAATTCAAAAGTCATTTCTTTGTCAGTTTATTTTATATCTAGTTTGCAGACATTACTAATACACTTAATACGCGCCACTGAGCTTGCTTTGTTTTGTTTTGTTTTGTAAAACCATAGTCTAATTATTGATACAGTAATTTCTTTAGATGCAAGCAGTCACGAGGTTGATTCCATCGCGAATTGGAAAAGGCAGACATCTGACATTTATTTCATTTATTATCTCAAAGACTCTATCCCAAATACACTAGGAATTTCCCAATATCTCGTATTGATTATTGACAAAACGGTAGCCAAAATCAGCCCATCGACTGACAGTGTAATAGACTTCTATGTACGGTCTTGTATAATCCTTTGGTCGATATTTGGCCATGGTCCATTATCAGATATCTGCAGTTGTGTTTATACCACGCCAAGTAGAAAACTAATAATTTCGGGATTATTTATACTTCTTTACTTCTGTGAAATTATTAGGTCAATTTTTGAAATGACAGGCACGTAATAGGCCTATAACCAGGATGCTATAAATTAATAATAGTGAAGGCCGTGGGTGATAGTGACGTCATACAAAACCAAGGACGTTTGATCATCAATTTGCACCAGTCAAATTTTCAATCAGTGTCCTTGCTAGGCAATGATGAAATTGTAAATATGATAAACATTCTTTTAATTGTATTTTATGCCAACCCTTGTTCCATCGCCTGGAGTTCTATTAATGCATTCTTATCAAATGTTATCGTGATTCGTAAATCAATAGTAAAAAGCTTTTCTTTGACAGATTCATTATTCTGCATCCCGACCTAACGAAGAGATTTTTTCATAGAAAAACTATGTTATCAATTGTGATCACCATAAATGTCAGTCAAAGTGTAATGAATATTTTTACATTAAACCACGAACAATGTACATCAGTCCCGATTGTCAGAAAACCATAAGTAGCATTTATAAGATTGTATTCTATTCGATGGCCTTTTCTTGAATGCTGGTAGGCTACTTTTATGAAAAACTAATATTAATCAAAGTGAAAAATAGTCCTATTTCAAAGATATTCACCATGTTTAACATTCAGTTATATGCCATCATATATCATGTCAGAAGTCATATACCCTTTCCCTACACTGTTTTATCCACTTTGAAATAATGCGGACATTGGCAAAAGCATTGTATTTGTATAGCTTACACCCAAACATTAATGTGAGTCTTCGTAATCGACCATGGATGAACCCTATTAAAAATCGTACCGATCGAAAAATGTTTAATATGAATTATTGCCCTTCTTCATGAAAACGCGTCTGACTTTGTTCTTGATTTATTTGTGGATATGATAGAGAACTGGTTCCTTGATGGATCAGACCAATCGAGAATTGTTAACTATTAGTTATTGCCCTCGTTCTTGAATATTGATTTTAATGAAACTTTCAATTAAAAATCAGAAAAATCTTTCATTTACTGAAAACTCTTGTCAACCTGCTAGACAAATTGGCTGCCATATTAAATGTCAAATGAGTGCAAATTTGCACATTAAAAAACCGTAGTTGCTGAAAATAAAAAATACCTTATTTTCCCATTGTTAGTAATATAACGAAGATACAAGAATAAATCGTTTGCCGCTAGTCATGCTTGTAACAATGGAACCAAATACAAAACAACAATATGTTTTGTTGAAATTATCTATTTTTAATCACCTTTACTTTATGTCATTGAAGAATCTTTGTTTCATTCGTGTTAAATTTATTCTAATGAAAAGCTGAATTTTAATTTGACAAATTAAGATAAAGTATAATGTCGGTTCGTCCGTCCACAATTGCCTGTGAACGCTATAGATACTAAATTTAGTTTTCATCGGATTTGAATGAAACTTACTGTGATCATTTATATTAATGAGATCTCGGACAAGTTTGAAATAGGCGATTTTTTCAATGAAGCGTTTTTGAGTTATTGCACTTGACTTAGTCAAAACGGGTCAAAATTGGCTTGTGAACGCGATAGAGATCACAATTTCCATTGGATTTGAATGAAATTTGGTGTGATCATTGAAGTTGATAAAATCTTGTTCAAGTTCGAAATTTATGATTTTTCGATAAACTGGTTTTGAGTTATTGCCCTTGACTTAGTTCAAGCATATGGAAATTAGCTAGTAAATGTAATAGAGACTAGGTTTCATCTGATTTGAATGAAATTTGGTAAGAACATATTGATGAGAACTTGGCTTAGACCTAAATATTTAGAGTTTCTGCCTGTGTTGAAACAGAAAATATATTTTAAAGTGGTCGTATCTTGCTAGGCAACCGCTTGTTTTCTTTTTGGAGATCCACCAGAAAAAGAATTCAAATTAACAGATTTATATGTTTATTTAGTAGATATATTTTCCCATAATTATTGTAAAATATTGAGCTGACTATATAATCTAAGAGGTGTTTTTGTTAGAAACAATTAATTCGTGTACGACCAGAATAATAATAGGCTGCCCCTAGGCTGTTTCGAGATTAAAACAAACTAGATCATCTGCATGGATGGTTCCGAGAAATTTCAAGTTATTTGCCTATTGGAAGAACAGTTACAGTTTAAGCTGTTTTTGTGTTTGTGTGTGTAATATGAAAACTATACTACCTACTTTTAACATAGAATTTGTATTCTCACAGAATAAGAGTACAGTATATATTCACCATTGGACCGTTGTCATAAACATAAAACAGAATCTACCCATAATCAGATAAATCCATAAAATTACGTTTTTTTGGTAATGAGTAGAATTTATTTCTAGTATTTGAGTTTTTTTATGAAGCGGATACACCATACTACTCTTTTTAAAACGTCAAACAACATCTATTACATGTTTTTCTTGTTTTTTTATTTGCAGTGGGAGTCCATTTGACACAAAATAGAACCAGTAATGTGCAAACACATCAACACCTAGTGAATAGTATTGTCCAAAGTAAAGTCAAAATTGCAAGTTACAACATATCAAGGCATCAGAGAGGAATTGTCTTTAAGGGGAAGAAAAACAGAAAACTGAATAAACACGTAACGGTTGGTGTTATTCCTTGCATGTTCTACGGAATATTATCTGACCAAATAGTTTTTCAGTATTAAAATCCGATGTTCTGTCTGTTCTATTGTACCAAATATAAATGTTACGAGAACTGGACGTTGGATTTAAAATCATAAACACAAAGGAACATTAGATGGTAGGCTAGATGTCATTAAATTGTGAATTGATTTTCTTCTTGAATATTTTAAATTCATTCATTGAATAGTGATCATATTGAGATATTTTCTATAAATATAATTTGCACCATTCCATTTTACGACTGGACGTCTGCATTTTTCGACTTGAATAAGCATTTTAGGAAAGGGTAAAGCCATTTTGATACTTGCTCGCTTTCTGTCCGCACAGTTACAGCCACATCAGTGTGCCAATGATTAAAGTTTTCATTAACTAGCGTTTAAAACCGGTGATATGTGTTAACATAATTTTTCAAGCATATATTTTCGTTCCATGTAACCAATGTGTAATTTGTACAAACATAGCCAAGGCACTGGCTTTGTGACGATTGTACTGCAATGCTGGGACAAAAATCATGTGTCAGGGTGGCTTAAACGAACATTATTCAGTTTATAGTCGATTTGTGGCTTTACATTTTCTAATTGTCTATCTCTGCTCTTTGATAAAAACGATGTGAGTTTCTTTAAAGCGTGTTCTGAATTAATGTCATTGCCTTCTCCCGGTATGAGTTTGATAAGAATTAGTATCTAGAATATAAAAGACTCTATAATCATTGTAATTATACTTCACTTCCTATACATACATGTTCCACAAATCAATAGCACGAAATCTTCTTATAATTTCAGGAGAAATTAACATC
This sequence comes from Nipponacmea schrenckii, assembly GCA_030562195.1. NCBI lineage: Eukaryota > Metazoa > Mollusca > Gastropoda > Lottiidae > Nipponacmea > Nipponacmea schrenckii. The sequence goes on along the minus strand of JAUJPP010000007.1, from coordinate 7,635,965 downwards.
GTTTAGCATCACAGAAATGGCCGGTCCATTAAAGTACATGGATATAACATCAATATTACAAGAACAAAACAAGAGAACCAAGATATTACTAGATGGTTGTCATGGAAACGATAAGGAGTTGTTCGGATTATCGCAAAAGAAATGGGCTTACGAGCGAATAACGCTGCATCCGGAATCACAACTGTTATATTGTCCTGTACTAAAAATAGGCTCGACGTTTTGGAGGCGAGTTCTCTACGCCCTGGATACTAATACACCTATCCACACGCCTTATGATATTCCTATACAAAGAGCATTAACTGCCAAACACAAAACATTATTCAAAGAACTCAAAACAAACAAAGATCGAACTGAACAATTTCTAAAAAATGAATCTTTAAAAATGATGTTCGTTCGAGAGCCATTCAGTCGATTAATTTCCGGTTACATCGATAAAATTTTTGCGCCAAATCCGTACTTCTGGTCAGTAATCGGTAGATATATTATCCGTAATTTCCGTGTGAATGCTACGGAGAAAAGCAAAAAGTGTGGCCACGATGTGACGTTTCCGGAGTTTATAAAATATGTGATTCATTCGGAAGCAACTAACAACACAGCTAGAGACGCCCATTTTACCCCTATATACGATCAGTGCAAACCTTGTGAAATCAAATATAATGTTGTAGGAAAAATGGAGAGCTTTTTAAACGATACTACGTTTATAATGAATAACCTTGGTTTTAATATAAGTAAACAATTATTAAAAGAATGGGCAGTTAAAGCCGAGGAAGATGCAATATACGATTCAACAGTTAGTCCTTTCGGTTGGAAGACGGGTATCAAGAGGTGTATGACTATGCATGAAGCGGGATTAAGAATATGGAGAAAAATGCAAATCCGTGGAATTATAGATAAACATGAAAGTTTACCATTTGGATCTCATAAAATGGACCAAGTCTCTGCAAGAGAATTTATCAAAACCTTGTTACATTCACGCAACCATTCAAAACATAACAAAAAACAACAAAAACTTGAAGCGTTGACGGATGCATTCAATCAAATATCGTTGGAAGATAAACTTAAACTCAGGAATTTGTTTTTGCCAGATTTCAAGTTATTTGACTATGAGTCCACACCAACATATATATTTGATACTACCATAGACCACAAGACATTTAAATCTAAATATTTCGATATAACAAGAGCATTTTCCTGAAACTTTCATACAATGTGTGTTGTTGTTATATATAGCTTTAATGGGATAGTAAATTAGTGAGTGAACGATTGTTTTATCCCAAAACAAATATATGATTCCTCCAACAGGGACTCGATACCCGGACCTAAAGTTGTCGAATAATTGCCAAAACCAGTAGGCCACCGAGATCTTAGGGTACAGTTTGGGTTAGCTATAGGTTTAAGCTAACAGAAGAAATCTCTGGAATGGAATTATATGATAGCATATACTTGTTTTGGTTTCTCCTACATATTGTTTGGGACATGGATGGGTTATGGCTTGTTCAAATAAATGAATTCTGCTTTGAAATAAAATAGTACTTTTTTTTTTTTTAACAGTCCAAAAACGATTAATACCCTCCCCCCCCCCCCAAAAGCTACAAATGTGTCTAATTGACGCGAAGTCATTCCATATTGCCGACAAATTGCCAAATCACTTGACCATCGAGAAATAGGGTTAATGTTGGGGTGAACCCCGGGTTTCCCTTTTTCAAAACCAACTTTGGTAAGCTCTGAATGGGTAACAACTCGAACAATTTTGACGCCAGAGGTATAACTTTGGTTTCAATAGAAGTTTATCATGTTCTGTGAATCTTTCAATCGAAATAGAAATTAGGAATTTTTTCAAACGCAATTGCGTACATAGGGTCAGCTACAATTTTCACCCACTTATCTGAAGATGCTGCGTGCTTTTCAAATCTAATGAGCCGTTTATGAAAGAAAATTGCTATGATTAACCTACGAAATATCAGTTTACTCAATGTATAATGAAAGGGAGATAACTTATATAAAGTACGGCCATTTGAACGCGGTTCAACAATTCATTTGCCATCCGTTTCAATGTTAAATCACGAAATTCAACCTTCCATAACTTATTTCTAATAAACTAACTATTTATATAAAGCATGGCTATGAAAATTTTTAACTATGGTATTAATTTACAAAACGATGGTATTAACTGAGAATCTGGAAATGGAAGATAACTAGATTTGTTAACTTTTATCTGAGATGTTCTACAGACAAGACCCAGTGCTCAAGCAACATGACATAATCCTTAACTACGTAAAGTCATTAAATAATGCCACCTGTTGATTATGTATAGCAAAATAAAAATTGTATAGTAAAGAAATTATAATAATAATCATGGAAGCCCAAAACCTTCTTCTTGAAGATGATCAGAATCCCTTTAAGTAGGAAAAAGGTGGACTTAAATATCATAAAATGCATAATCATAATATGCCTAATTTTTTGACTAAATTCTGTATGAAAGGTATTTGTAATTTACCAATTCTGACTGAAATAGTATAATTGATCATGCGTCGAATAACTGTAAGATCATGTCAGTTGGTTTGTACTAGATGGCAATTAAAGTCTGTTTCCATCAAACTGAAATTTGAAATCATTTGATATAAAAATATATTATCCAATTTCCGATGTATATCAGCAATTTGTAAAGCTTCAATTTCCCTTCCAAAAATTTATATTATATTTCTATAATAAAAGCAACAGAAAAGGACATTTTAATCCCATTAGTAAATTTCAGACAGAATTAAAATAAGAGAACACTTATAATTCTCAAATCATGTTTGTTATTCATTAATCTGTGGTTTTTGATGTTTGTTATTCAATATTACTTGTATGTGGTTTTTAATTATCGACTGGATCTTCTATGGGACTTTCTGTTGTCCTCAAATTGTGTTGACATGGAAATAAATAAAAGGATTGTGTACTTCAAAATGAAAACCAATAACGTCATTTAAACATTGAAAACTCTACCCCAACTTCAAAGGATCAGTATATAAATGAACAAAATTTACACCAGAAAATGTTTCTATAATATGCTTTATGTTTAATAAACTTTTAAATTAGTTTTGGCGTTTAAAAAGTAAAGGTTAGGTTTTAGGAGTTCAAATTTTACATTCGAAATGATTTAGGAGTAAATCTAAAACAAAATGACCCTTTACTAAATAATACTTACTTCAAAATGTCCATATAACTTAGTTTTTGTTGATGTCCCTAATGGCGGTTTAAACTCTCTGCTTAGGTAGAGATTTGAATATCTTGAAACAATAGTACGGGTGCTCAGTGTTCAAATAAAGCTCATTAAAGTGGACAAGGATTGGATGGTAGTGATTTGTGCTCAGATAGATCAGTTCAGATTCTGCTGGTTTGAAATTCTAAGCTTTTGATTGGTTTGTTTGAATATTGATCCAATCGGTGTAAACCCTGTATGTGCTAGGTTTGATATTTGAAACAATCAAACAGATTGTAATGAAAACTGTTTAAGGGAAATACATGGTGAACTTTGTTCTCAGAATGTTAAATTGTTCATGTCATATTTCTAGCCTTTGTTTAATAATCCTTTAATCAAACATGATGATAAATTTATTAAAAATTTTATCCTTAGACAAATTGTTAGAGGATTTAGTAATGTTAGTCCTAGACTAAAATAAATATGATGCCAAGATGTTGAAATTATCAAATTTTTAGTTCCCCAGGGGTGGATTACAAGTATTGAGACAGAGCAATATTTGGGTGATGCTCCAACCAAAACTAATCCAACCTGCATAATGGTGAGGAATTGGCATTTGACAATTTCACATCAAAACTTTTATATAGAATTTTAATAAGCATATATGTTGTGATACATTTTAAAAAATAGGATAGTATATTCCATGGTAATTAGTGGCACATTGTATGTAAAAACACTTTTGGATTTGGATTGAAACCATAATATTATTTGGACTAGAGTAAAATTATTTAACATTAGTAAAAATTGTAGATGATATATGTCCCGTTTGTAATGAGAAGGCTGATGATAATGGACATTAATTTTATTTAATTCTTGCTTAGATCTTTCATTCATCAAGTACCTTTTCACATATTGCTGTCAGATATATTTTCTAGGTATATAGATGATGAATTGATGTTTCATTTATTTTTAGCTTTTCAAACAAGAAGCAAATCAATACAATTTAGATTCTGTAACATTATTTTAAAGTTGGTTTCCCTTATTTTCATATACTAGTATATACATATATATATAACATAATTGGACCGGTAATACTTATATCAATAGAAAGTAGAGGTGTTCTAATGACTGGGAAAAATACCAGATGGTCCCACAAATACTTAATAGGCTATTTATGACGGGATTTCCATCGGTAGGGTACTACAATAGGTATGTACGTCAAGTCTCAAATGTCATTCAAATGTCGTTGATCTTTTTTTGATCATCCAGTCTGTTCGGTACATAACCGGACGCTGTGGTTGTTAAGTATGCACGCATGCATAACAACAATGGCATTTTGGTATTCCATTTATTATCTCTAGCAAAAGGCAATAAAACGTAAAAATATCATTTTGTAAAAACAGTTTTAACTCACTAATAATAAAATTCAAAATCAATTCTTATAAACCTTCATTCATATGACGTCATTTGGTCACATGAACAAACATGGAGTCTAAATTTAGCATTTCAAAGCAGATCAAAGTCAAATGGATTCCACAAGCATTTCTACGTCCACATAGGTATTTTGAACTTGAGAATACATAGATTATTCATTAGGACCCCAATTAATCAATTAGTAAGCTTACTTTGGCTCTAATTAATGAGGGAACCCATCTTAAAGTATAACCCGCAAAACAATTTCAAGTAGGAGGAATATTTTAGTGGAAAAACCGAATTCGCGTGTTGATCTTTTCAAGTATAACGTATGTCAAAGTCTTCAGCATATTACATTTTATTATCAAACGAGAAACATTACTTTTGCGACAGAATTTATTTTACCCTCTTTTCTATTTACATTATAATTAGATGGCTCAATAGTGGTTGACATTAATCAATTTTGTTTTTAAACATACGATATTGTTAGGGCTCCAACAGGAGTGCTCATGTTAACTTTTAATCCCGTTTACAAAATTATCCTGTAAATGAAACTTTACCTCTATTTTCGGTGTCGTATCAAAAAGTTTCTTTAATATAGGCATAATTTAAAATTTATTTTTAGTTAAATATATCTGTGATATCAGTATATGTATATTAATTGTAAATATTGATCATGTTTATATGTTAATAAATATTTCAAACATACAAAAAGCGATGGCTCGGCAACCTTTTACTCGGCAACTTTGAGGTCGGGTGTTCGATTCCCCGTTCAAGTTTTTTCCAATTTTATTTTTTTTTAAGTCGATCACTGTCTTTTCTCTAATTTTTATCATAGAGAAAAGAATTACCAACACTGGATTAGGCTGTGCATAGCTAACCCTAATCGGCTTTGACTGCTTATTAACCCTTTCGGAGCCACTAGCGAGTAGCGTATGGATTGTTTTTGGACCATGAAAGCCCCCCATTTCAATGTTTTCTACAGAGAAGATGCTCAACGATCAACTCTTTCTTTGATATGCGGAAACCATATCTTTGAACCAGCTATAGCCCTTCCTTGGCTAATACTGTTTGACTTTGAAAACCAGTTTTCCACCAGCTCGGTAAAAGACCTAGTGGTACGTCCATACCCACGTTTGTGGTTCATAATCAAGTGGTGCACTTGTGCCATTCCAGTTCAAGAAAAGTCTTGTAAGTTTTTTTTTATTTTTTAGTTTTTTTAAGACTATGACATTATTAAGGAACATTATAAGACAGAGGTGTATGAATAATATTACAGTCTAATTGATGTTTGAAGGTCGACGACATTAAAATGATACCCTTTTACTTTATCTAATCAATTGGCCTTGAATGAACAGACAGCTATGAGTGCTGTATCTTGTTTATTAGGCCAAAACGAGATCTTTGAAGAAGATGTCCCGAGCTATTATAATATTTTCTATTTTATCATGTGGATATTGTACACCGGACCATATTTATAAGGTAGATAATTCAGGTGGATATGGAAGAACATTCGATGGCATTGGAGCTATCAGCGGTGGTGGGGTACGTTTAAGTTTTATAACTTTAATATAAGGCCACTGCTTACCACTGAGGTCAATTTGAAGTTGGCTTACTCTAATAAGATGTTTAACTTTTAATAGATGGTAGAACAACATCAAAATGCTGCAACTGCAATTTTTCATCCTCACAAATGAAATTTGATGATGTGTTATTTCAGGATAAGTGGATAAATGCTTTGAAATAAACCATTGATATCTCATTTCTCCATTTTGAAATACTATACAAAGTACAATTGAACAGAATATATCTTAACTGTAGCCTGCATATTGTTATGCCCTTAGTCTTTGTCAATATTCTTCGTCATTCACAAACTAAAGAAGGCATAGTTAAACTGATTTGTTTCCCTTTGTGTTGCAATGTACTTAGAAAATTATTAGAAAACGGCTTGTATTTTCCGCAGGCAACATCCAAATTGTTGATGAACTACTCTGATCCAGAACGCTCTGAGATTTTGGACTTTTTGTTTAAGGTAAGACTAATGTTATGTATTATTTTATAAATCTGTTAGCTTTTGGTGTAAATAGACAAAATGATAATTCTGGATGATATACATAGATTTATAAACAGGGAACGAGGTAGCCTTGGTGAAACCCCACCCTCTAATGTATATGTCAGGTCGTATTGTCTTTTAAAAGTTGGAAGGACGATGGAAACAGCTGATCAAATCTGAAATAGTTCCATCTTTTTTCATAGATAATAAATTATAAAGGCGCTACCTTTCCTTCTTTCAGCCAAATTATGGAGCCTCTCTTCATATTTTTAAAGTAGAAATTGGCGGTGATATGCAAAGTACAGGTAATTATTTTATGTCTCTCTTCAAGGCCACGGGATATATATCAATTTCATTGATATCTTAACAGCAGAAATAGCACTGGATTTTATTGAAATTCAGCAACTTAGACCTATATTGTTCATGAAACACAGAGGCAGTGTTTATCAGGTAATGTATATCTTTCGTCCATGTTATACTGTAGTTTACTTTCATAAATGTCACATATTTTGAATTTCAGAGGGAACAGAAGCATCCCACATGCACAATAGTTGGGACTTGAATTTTGATCGTGGTTATGAATGGTGGTTAATGAAAGAAGCCAAACGGGTGAGATTATCTTTATGAACAAATTTCGAAATTGAATGACAAAATCACAAATTTTGCGACTATGTAGATATATAATACTATAAGGTGGTTTCATTTCTAGAGAAACCCTGATATAAAACTATATGGGCTACCATGGGGCTTTCCAGGCTTTTTGAGGGATGCTGAAGGAACTCCGTGGGGTAATATTCAACATACAGCCGATTACATAGTTACGTGGGTTAAAGGAGCTAAAGAACACCATCAGTTGAATATTGACTTTATCGGGGTATGTATTATATAATAAAGTAAGTATGACAGATTTTTTGTTGGTATCATCTTGATTCAATAATCTACCTAAGAACAAACATGGTTATTACTTCGAAGCAAATTCATTAAGATCACCTTCGTGACATTAGACATAGTCCTAGCGAATCGGAAAAAGTTAACAATTTCTTCATAATTTGTTTGTCGTCTCGCACCTTCTGATCTATAGGCTAATTTGTTTCCTAAGTCCATTTCGTATTACTGCTAGAGATATATTTTTTCTATTACTTTATATTCTTTCTCTGACCAATTTGAAATGACACAATTACAATTTATTTTATTTTCAGATATGGAATGAGAGTCCGTACAACATTTCTTATATAAAGGTCTGCATTTTTATTGACCTAAACGTTACCATCGGCACGGGACTTACACGTCTGAAATTTCTCTCATACTGGGTCCACATTGTTAATCATCGCATAGATATGATTCATTTCAAACATGTATTCTTCTTGGCTGTAACTACTTAATATAGACAAAATAAACGGCAAATTTGTTTTAAAACTTTAAGTATAAATTACATATGAAGTTTACCGAAACCCATCAAACAACAATTTTCGTAGTATTGATACTTTTTGTCAACGTTGGTGCTTGTAAAACTAAGCTACAGTACAATGTTATCAAGTGCGGGCATCGAATCAAAGGCAACCAGCTACTCTACTCTACTCTTATTCTATTCTTTGACATTTTACATGCAGATACTACGGAAATCATTGAATGATGCCGGATTTTTTAAAACTATGATTATCGCTGCCGATGGAAAATGGGATATAGCTGATGATATAGCTCGCGATGAACAACTTGCTGATGCGATATATGCTATCGGGTGAGTTCAAGACTTGTCTGATGTAATACATTATTCTCATTATCTAGATTCTTCGAAAGTCACTGGACACGGCTGGGTTTTCAAAAACTATGATAATAGCTTCGGATCAATTCGGTTGGCCAGTAGCTAATGATATCGACCACGATGAACAACTAAAACATTCCATCTATGCAATGGGGTGAGTAAGATAAAGCGCTACTTGTTATCAAACATTAAGCCACCCAGTTTCTTGTTCAGTTGAGCAATGAAAGGCATCTTATTCAGAATGTTAAAGTATTGCAATCTACTTCTAGGACTCATTATCCGGGCACCATGTCAACACAATCAGCTCTTAATACTAAAAAACCATTATGGGCATCAGAAGATTGGTCTGATAACAATCCGCTTATTGGTCCTGGGTGTTTAGCAAGAGTAGGTGCATTCTTATTCATTCTTTCAGAACTCACTATCCTGGTACGTTTTCAGACACTCAAGCTGTAAATACTAATAAACCATTGTGGGCATCAGAAGATTGGGGCTGTACTGATCCTATAGTTGGTCCTGGATGTCTCGCTCGAGTAAGTCATAATGTGACATGTTATTTTGTGTTTAAAAAACCGCTCTAACAAGCCACTTTTTCGAGACATAGTAACCGATTTTAATTAAAAAAAGGCTCCATATGTTTTAGTTTAATCTGGTGTAAACTATGTATATAGACGACAAAATCTGTTAAACATGGAGATGCAACAACATATTTGTGTGCTTAAATTGAAAAATATAATCCATAATCTACCATGAAGTTATATGCGATATGATACTTAAAATTTCAAGCAAAAAACAAAAGATTCAAAATTTCTCAGTTTGCCTTTTAAACCAAAAGCAGCTGAGAGAACACCGGGCGAAGTGTATGAAAATACCAAATGGCCTTAAAGCTAATAGGCAAACATGTCATATTCCAAGCATAGTGCTGTACCTCTAATTATATGTTGAATTCGTTTCAGACATTAAATCAGAATTACGTAAATGGCTTCATGACATCGTAAGTGTTTGTGATGTTTTAGATTTGTTATGGTTCCTGATCATAATGCACTGGAAGAATCCAGTTGACATGTTGTGAAACTTTTTCTCCACTGCCATGCCCCTGTCAACAAGGGTATAGTACGATAGTTGGAGGTGTATTTGACTCGAACTGCATTGTATTTGAAATCGTAAATTTAGAAAAACTTTTGCTTAAAGGAGAATTCTAGTATTCTGTTAAAAAATGTGTTTAACCATAAAATCATTACAATAATTCTTAGAATGTTCAAATTTTCCCATGTAGGACTATAATCTGGAATATAATATCAAGTTATTATTATGGATTACCCTGGTACGGTTCTGGTTTGATGACGGCCAGTGAACCATGGTCTGGTCATTATATAGTAGCTCCCAATATCTGGGTAACAGGTAATCAGCATTTTATACTTGTAACTTTAATAAATAATATAAGATAATGACTAAATATGAATAAATTTACAATAAGAGGAATTTGTAACATTTCAATTAAAGATGGAAAAAACACTCAAATCAATTGTTTGCTTAGGCAATGAAACATGTTTTTTTATACTCAAAAGAATATTGCTTACAACAACAGTATTCCTTTAACCTTGACTATTACAGCTCATACAACACAATTTACCCAAATTGGATGGAGATATCTCCAACATGGTTCTGGTGTTGGGAAGCTAAAAGGTGGCGGAAGCTATGTTGTATTAGTTAGCCCAGACGAAAGAGATTTTACTATTATTATAGAAACACTCGTGAGTGTTAATATTAAAACATTTTTAATATTAATGTTGACTACATATTTTTCTTACTGATAATGTTGACTTCACACTCTCTTGCTGCTAATGTTGACTACACATTTTCTTGATGATAATGTTGACTACATATTTTTCTTACTGATAATGTTGACTTCACACTCCCTTGCTGCTAATGTTGACTACACATTTTCTTGATGATAATGTTGACTATACATTTTCTTGATGATAATGTTGACTACACATTTTCTTACTGATAATGTTGACTACACATTTTCTTACTGATAATGTTGACTACACATTTTTTACTAATAATATTGACTACACAATTCAATTTCTAACTGATAATTTTCTTACTGATATTGTTGACTGCACATGTTCTTGTTGATAATGTTGACTAAACGTTATTTTACTGATAACGATGACTACACATTTTCTTGGTGATAATGTTTACTACACATTTTCTTGTTAATAATATTGACTACACATTTTCTTGCTGATAATATTGACTACACATTTTCTTGCTGATAATATTGACTACACATTTTCTTACTGATAATGTTGACTACACATTTTCTTGTTGATAATGTTGACTAAACACTTTCTTACTGATAATTGTTGACTACACATTTTCTTGTTGATAATTGTTGACTACACATTTTCTTGCTGATAATGTTGACTACACATTTTCTTGTTGATATTGTTGACTAAACACTTTCTTACTGATAATGTTGACTACACATTTTCTTGTTGATAATGTTGACTAAACACTTTCTTACTGATAATATTGACTACACATTTTCTTGCTGATAATATTGACTACACATTTTCTTGCTGATAATATTGACTACACATTTTCTTGCTGATAATGTTGACTACACATTTTCTTGTTGATAATGTTGACTACACATTTTCTTGTTAATGATATTGACTACACATTTTCTTGCTGATAATATTGACTACACATTTTCTTGCTAATAATGATGACTACACATTTTCTTGGTGATAATGTTTACTACACATTTTCTTGTTAATGATATTGACTACACATTTTCTTGCTGATAATATTGACTACACATTTTCTTGCTGATAATATTGACTACACATTTTCTTGCTGATAATATTCACTACACATTTTCTTGCTGATAATATTGACTACACATTTTCTTGCTGATAATGATGACTACACATTTTCTTGCTGATAATATTGACTACACATTTTCTTGCTAATAATGATGACTACACATTTTCTTGGTGATAATGTTTACTACACATTTTCTTGTTAATGATATTGACTACACATTTTCTTGCTGATAATATTGACTACACATTTTCTTGCTGATAATATTGACTACACATTTTCTTGCTGATAATATTCACTACACATTTTCTTGCTGATAATATTGACTACACATTTTCTTGTTGATAATGTTGACTACACATTTTCTTGTTGATAATGTTGACTACACATTTTCTTGTTGATAATGATGACTACACATTTTCTTGTTGATAATGTTGACTACATAATTTCTTGCTGATAATATTGACTACACATTTTCTTGCTGATAATATTGACTACACATTTTCTTGTTGATAATGTTGACTACACATTTTCTTATTGATAATGTTTACTACACATTTTCTTGTTAATGATATTGACTACACATTTTCTTGCCTATAATATTGACTACACATTTTCTTGCTGATAATATTGACTACACATTTTCTTGCTGATAATATTGACTACACATTTTCTTGTTGATAATGTTGACTACACATTTTCTTGTTGATAATGTTGACTACACATTTTCTTGCTGATAATATTGACTACACATTTTCTTGCTGATAATGTTGACTACACATTTTCTTGTTGATAATGTTGACTACACATTTTCTTGTTAATGATATTGACTACACATTTTCTTGCTGATAATATTGACTACACATTTTCTTGCTGATAATGATGACTACACATTTTCTTGCTGATAATATTGACTACACATTTTCTTGCTGATAATGATGACTACACATTTTCTTGTTGATAATATTGACTACACATTTTCTTGCTGATAATATTGACTACACATTTTCTTGCTGATAATATTGACTTCACATTTTCTTGCTGATAATATTGACTTCACATTTTCTTGTTGATAATGTTGACTACACATTTTCTTGCTGATAATATTGACTACACATTTTCTTGCTGATAATATTCACTACACATTTTCTTGCTGATAATGATGACTACACATTTTCTTGTTGATAATGTTGACTACACATTTTCTTGTTGATAATGTTGACTACACATTTTCTTGTTGATAATTGTTGACACATTTTCTTGCTGATAATGATGACTACACATTATCTTGTTGATAATGTTGACTACACATTTTCTTGTTGATAATGTTGACTGCACATTTTCTTGCTGATAATATTGACTACACATTTTCTTGCTGATAATATTGACTACACATTTTCTTGTTGATAATGTTGACTACACATTTTCTTGTTGATAATGTTTACTACACATTTTCTTGTTAATGATATTGACTACACATTTTCTTGCCTATAATATTGACTACACATTTTCTTGCTGATAATATTGACTACACATTTTCTTGCTGATAATATTAACTACACATTTTCTTGTTGATAATGTTGACTACACATTTTCTTGTTGATAATGTTGACTACACATTTTCTTGCTGATAATATTGACTACACATTTTCTTGTTGATAATGATGACTACACATTTTCTTGTTGATAATATTGACTACACATTTTCTTGCTGATAATATTGACTACACATTTTCTTGTTGATAATATTGACTACACATTTTCTTGCTGATAATATTGACTACACATTTTCTCGCTGATAATATTGACTACACATTTTCTTGCTGATAATGATGACTACACATTTTCTTGTTGATAATGTTGACTACACATTTTCTTGCTGATAATATTGACTACACATTTTCTTGCTGATAATATTGACTTCACATTTTCTTGTTGATAATGTTGACTACACATTTTCTTGTTGATAATGTTTACTACACATTTTCTTGTTAATGATATTGACTACACATTTTCTTGCTGATAATATTGACTACACATTTTCTTGCTGATAATATTGACTACACATTTTCTTGCTGATAATATTGACTACACATTTTCTCGCTGATAATATTGACTACACATTTTCTAGCTGATAATATTGACTACACATTTTCTTGCTGATAATGATGACTACACATTTTCTTGTTGATAATGTTGACTACGCATTTTCTTGCTGATAATATTGACTACACATTTTCTTGCTGATAATATTGACTACACATTTTCTTGCTGATAATATTGACTACACATTTTCTTGTTGATAATATTGACTACACATTTTCTTGCTGATAATATTGAATACACATTTTCTTGTTGATAATGTTGACTACACATTTTCTTGTTGATAATATTCTCTTAACACTTTCTTGCTGATACTGTTGACTACACATTTTCTTATTGTTCATGATGACAGTTGAAAAAAGGTTATTTCCTGGACGAGCTTTGTCATATAATAACATAGTGGTTGAAATTAATGGCATCAAGTTTCCTTGTGAATAAATTGGCTTATGGAAAACACAATCATATTATGTAAATCTATTATTGTCTTTCAGAGTCATGACAATTCAATTTGCGTAAGACCTCCTTTACCACCGTATGATGTTGCTGGGTCTCAAATGGTTGTTTTTGATTTGAAAGGTCCATTGGTAAGCTTTTGTTATATTCAGTCTGCATTTATGTGCACAATTAGTTTCACTTATAGCTTTACTTGCCAATGTCACTTTTACTTTTCAACTCAATTTTCCTGATGAATCTGAATGTTTTTATTATTATCGTTAAACGATACGTAGTAGTAGTATACTATAACGAAATCAGTGATTAGAAAAAACAAAACACCGATTTAAATTACCATTGGTATACGAGTGTAACGTGTTATTGGAACCGATATAAAACTTTCGTTTTCATTTGACTCTTTTTCGTCCAAGGCCAAGATTGCCAAGAAGCTAAACGTTTGGTATAGTCGTATTGGTTATGATGCATTAATTCCAGTCTTTTTTCAAAAACAAGATCAAATACAGGTATATATAAATATATTAATTTGCTATTAATTTCTATTTTAGACTCTTTTTGCGCTATAATATTGCTTGGTTACGTCGAACAAAATCACGTGTTATTCCGGTTGGAGTGTTCCACCTGGAACAAAATCTTTACCCTCATTGGTCAGAGCAAATCAAACTAAATAGATACGGATAATCCAAGAAAGATTAGAGCCAAGGTAATTGCCATTGATAATTGCAATATTGTTTGTATATTTAAACCATCTGGTGTATAATTATACTTGGTTTTTAGACCCCTACTTCATCTTCTTTAATATCAGGTAAATAACGGGACTGTTAAGCTGAATATACTCATCAATGAATTATGGACTTTAACAACAATAAATACTGGATTTAAAGGCAGTGTGTCGTTTATTCCAGAGCCACAACCCTTCCCATTGCCATACAAGGAGGATTTTGAATGTAAATATATTTATTTGTCCTTCTTATATTTCATTCTGATCATCAAATACGACCTTGCAACTAAATCCACATAACATAAAAAAATTATTAGAATTACGGTAAATTATGTAACTCGTGCACAGAATTAAATGCTACAAAAAATGATTCTATTTGATCATGTAAAAGGTTTTCATCCTTTATATGTTCACAAAATTCTGATTTTTCTAGTCCAGCATGTCAAAATCCCTATTACCAAAACTTTTTAATAAGCTAATAATAATAATCTAGATTAGGCTAAATTTGATTGAAAATGTTAGTTGAACCCTGTCCATTCACCTGATTTGTTAATAATTTGTAATAAAGAGTGGCTTCAAATTCACTTACGAAATTTGATGTATGTCGACATCTCAACCCTTTGAAAATAAAACAACTTTTGTTTTAGCATACAACATCAGTCAGGAGCCCTATGATTTCTCCCAGCAAGTTGGATCGTTTGAAGTAGATGTACTTAATGAAAATAAGTTTATGAAGCAGGCCGTTTTAGAGCCACCTGTCCATTGGTATTTTTGTCAGATCGACAAAGAAAATACAACTCTGAATGTTTTTGGAGACTACAATTGGTAGGTTTATCCTTCTACAGTTTGATTAGTTTATAAAGAGGCTTATATCAGGTTTGTGTTTTTATAGGAGAAATGAAACAGTGAAACAAAAAAACGCGTTCAATTTTAGCTAGTAAATACTCTAGAAAGAACAATTTTTGGATTGGATTTTGATGAAACTTGGCCCGACATATTGTGTAAGTGTGTAATAATAACTCAAGGGTGAACACTATTGAAAATCAGATAAATCGAAAAATATTAAGTATCAGTTATTTCCCTTGTTTTTGAAAAATATGTTAAATTTTTGGCTTGTAAACACGTTAAAAGGCATAATTTTTGACATATTTTGACGAAACTCGCAGTTATTGGAAATTAAATATATCGAAATATATTTAATATGATTTATTGACCTTTTTCTTAAACGCGTCCTATTTTTGCTCGTAAACACTCAACAAGGAACAATTCCTTACAGATTTTGATGCAGATGGCTGAAATAGTTAATTTTCACCAATTTGATATTTCGGTGATTGTTACTGTACTGTCAAGGTTTTTTTTTCAAATTCAATGCTGTTAGTGGGTGTATATTACATTGTCTGACAAGCTATCGTTTAAATTTGTTGCATTTATGTTGCCGCAGATGTTGCCACCATCTTCCAGTTAAGGCTTTTCATTTAAGAATACCTTATTTTATATTAAGCCTGTGTTACAATATAAGATGATTAAGATAGAAACGCTGGTGATTTCTGATGATCTAAAAAATATTTTTCGTCCTATTCATTAGGAAAGACATCCATGCTGAAGTAAATGTTATGATACCCAATGTAAATGGAAGTGATAGTGTTTATTTAGCTGTTAGGGCAACGACTGCGGGATGTCGAGCTCTCTTATCCACTGGATTATTTTTCTTCTTTTATCCTGCAGAGCACAGATTTGTGCTGTCAACAGATCTATGTAAGTATAATGAACAATCATCCGACATATAAAGTAATAATAAAGTAATGATATACTGTAAGGCAAGGAAACCAACACCATAGATCGATTAGCTTAAAATCGGACAGCTGCCAACGTCTTCAGATATAATTAATCTGTATTGTACCTTATCCAAAGAATAGTACGGAACTAGAATGTGTGTGAGAATGCATTTTTGTAAACCATTCAAATTCAAATTCGTATT
The DNA here is from genome assembly GCA_030562195.1 of Nipponacmea schrenckii. NCBI lineage: Eukaryota > Metazoa > Mollusca > Gastropoda > Lottiidae > Nipponacmea > Nipponacmea schrenckii. The sequence goes on along the minus strand of JAUJPP010000007.1, from coordinate 7,619,466 downwards.
TATAATGTCTTTATTACAGTACAAAAGAATGTACTTACACAAGGAACTATAGCTTATGTAAGAGAATCGTGGAATAACTTATCTCTCACTGTAAAGGTATGTAAAAAGAATTCTCATCAACGTAAAGCGAAGCTTTGCCCTGAGAAAGCCTAACTGTATCTACTAATGCCAGACTTCATACCTAGTTCCAGGATACAAAATGATTTCTCCTTGGTTGTACTTAACATTTCAGAATATTCATAAGACCTGTAATGTAAAATCGGCGAAAAAAGAGCGCCAAAATTAATTAATCTCAATGATAAACATTCGAAAAATATTACTGTCTGCCTACGATTTTTGTTGGATAATAACACGTGTATATCAGTATTCATTTATTATACTTTCAGGGTAATCAGCTATCAGCTTATGTTAATTCGATCTCTATATTTAATATAAAAAATGTTCCCGTAGCAATAACTAATGGATGGATAGCATTTGGTTCCTATCCATTTGGATTGGCATATTTTGATGACGTTTTTATATATGCCGTAGATTAGCATATAATTGTTTGTGCTATCAATGTTGAAATGATTTAACTTGGAGATGCGGATATGAATTGCCGATGCAGTTAAAAATAAAAGAACCTTCTGCCATCTGAATTATATATTATTCTTCTACTCTTCTCTTCTGTATTGGTAATCCAACAAAGTACATTGCATTAGAAAACGTATTCAAGTCCTCTGACAAAAGATAATTTGATGGAGTTTAATACAACATTTACACAAGCGCCCCATCTCTCTGCAGCCTGCTCACGATCAGGTTCATAGACAAAGCCATGCGTGGGTAACCAAGGTTAATGCAGCCAAGAAAGCTGCATAAGCTCATTTTGTGCCAAAATCTTCAAGCATTGCATACCCTTATCGTGCACAGCTAGAAAGTATTTTCATACGATTCTATTCAGTAAAACATAATACAATTTATATTAACAATTAATAACAGTTTATTGTGCATCAACAATAAAGAATAACAACGTATATCAGAATTTAAAAAATAAATTTGTAATAATTTCATTTATACGATGCTCTTTAACGATAAATCAGTATTAATAACCCATGTATCTAGTCAAGAACAATTCAATCAGTCGCTCGTTTCCCATTGTTTAGCGCCACCAAATTCATAATAAAATGTATTTTATGATTCAAACTGATCGAGATGTATATCGTCAATTCAAATTTATGAGAGATTAATGTTATGTTTTTGCTGTATCTTGATGTCCACATTCTACTTCACATGGGTTTATAAATTTTACAATCATCAGTTGTAGACTAATAATATTGTAGATAATTAGTAGACTTTCATCAAATATTCACAACCTTAGATAAAATATGAACTTCAAAGTTTTTACAAATTTAAAGTGAGAAATCGACATTTCAAAATTTTACCTGTCTTGTGTCCGAAAACTGTTGTTGTTCTCAGGTTTCTATGATGCATATCTCAATAAAAACAGAATTTAGGGACTAAATACTTCATTAGATATATATTGCACAATTAATCTAGTTTACCAATATGGGATACACAATAATATTAATTATATATACAAGAATGAATTGATTGCATGAAAACTGGCGTAAAGTTTCAATCTCCTTTATGCAGTTCACTGTTTTACCCTTCAAAAGTTTGAAACAATTTTGGTGTTCACGGATGTCAGACCCCATTTATTTGACTTGTCAGTTTTTCGAAGGTAAGAATATTCTCCCAGGACAATTTTCATGAGAACTGTATAAATAATTCAAATAAATTCTGTAGGGTATCACAAAATAAATAATTAACAATTTGTATTATTTTTGAAAATATCTCAATATTAAAAAAAAAAACCTCTGAAAAAGTCTATTATGAAGCTTGATTAAGGCGTAAGAAGATATTGGAGATCAAAACTTGCACACTCAAGAAATTAATAATGTGCACACAACAATAAACACCACCACAATAAAACGTGCAACAGAAACTCTCGAACAACCTTAAATGATAAAAAAGCAGTAAGTTAGCCTGTTGATGCCCCAATAAAGTGGGAAACCCTTTGACAGAATATTTCGGCAAAATTATTTATACTGGCAGTCTTATATGTTATTATATGCATAAGTAAGCTATGCAAATTAGTCATCATAGTTATTAAGGATGTTATCAGCTTGCTGGGTTAGGTTCTTGTCTTCTATCTCATGCTGATTTATCATTAAAATTGAAAATCTTGATTCACATTCATACTTTAACACAAGACACCAGGGATATCTTGTGATATAATTTATCCAACGTTTAATTGCGTCTGGGTAATTTAATGTTATTATCTAATATATTCACTTATGGATCACAAATCCTAGAATCTGTCTATTTAATTTAGGTAATTCTCTATTAATGAATCGAACATGTTGGAGTGTACACAAATTCCAATAGCCTTATTAGTTTCTACATTACATTGTGTCCTTTCCTGTTAGATTTCGTGGACTGATACCGAATGATAATGATTTAAGTACAAATATTCTTCAAGATCAGATTGAATTAAATTCTTAACTAAATAAAATACGCTTTTTTATATGATGTCTGACGTTTGGATTGTCTTGATAAAAAAACCCAAACCTTATAAATCACTAGGTGAATCTAGAATTATATTAAGTGGCACTTACGGTATAATTTAAACGTTGCCTTGAAAAGTAGAGACAATTGTATATTAGGATTCAGAATATGACACCTTCTTATAGCCTAGACTCTAACTCATTCTTTATTTTTTATATTATCTTGATTGATGTCATAACATATACTGAATTCTTAAGATTACAAATCACTGAAAGAGATCTTAATTGAAAATATCGGGTGTTCATTTTTGTTGATGTGAGTAATGCGGAATATGCTTTTGAAAATAAAATACTCTACCTGAACACAACTCTAAATCACTAAATCCATCTTCTTTATATTTCGCGACAGCTAGTTCTCTTAATTTTTGGGCATTAGGTCCTAAAAAAGGGAAATAATAATGCAGAAATTTTAAACTCTACAGGTTTTTTTTTACTTATCTTTAATATTGATGAAAATAATTTCAATCAAAATTGAAATTTTAAAAACATCAGTTGGCTATGCATGACAATGAGTATTTATATCTGGATCCAAAATACTTGTAAAATACAAATCCTTGACATCAGACAAAAGCACTGGAAAAATTTAGAAATTTAGATTGTTTTAAGCCTATATGAATATCTAATGTATATACAATGTACTTACCAATGAAATAGACTTGTAAATCCACACAACCCACCTTTCCTCCAGATTTTTCGAGCACCATTACTTCCCAGCCTTCTGCTGAAATTCCCCGTGCAATAGTATCTGATAAGTAAGATCTGAAAATGAACCAACGAATAGTAATGTATTTTTACAAGGCAAGAGATACTTTAATACTTTGATAATTTACCACGCTCTTCAATATATATAATAACCTATGAATCAGTATTTCATGAATATATCTGGCTCTTTATATACACCCAAAACACACTTCAAAGGAGAATACTTTTCAGGAGCATATTCGAACAAAGCATTATTCGATTTTAAGTTCATAAATAAGAAAGGCAATGCTCAGATAGGCAATGCGCAGATGGTCACACCTATCTTGGTTATCATTATTCTTTATTTTTATTGTATATGGTTCCAGGTCTTGTACAGGTAAAATGTTAGCACATGCCAGTCTTCCAGCACCCTTTTCTTTAACATGGAACACAATGCTTCTACCCACAACTGAAATAAAAACAAAATTGTACTTATGTTGACCTGTATCATTATTATAATTCAGACTGAATGTATTGCGGTATGCAGTCTTCAGAAAATACAAATATAGTAATACAGTGTATTATGATATAATAATATGAAGGAGCTTTGAGGTAAAATACATATTTAGATTTCTGCCAAAGGTCATTCGGCAGTAAATCTGAATCTCGGATAAAAGATAGACTCTTTTATTCTGTTTTTCCACTTTTGTTTTTATAAATGAATATAATCGTTAGATTTAGAGCTTCAGGAGATACTTCTGACATTTACTGATGCTGTACATTTTATATCGTGACTGTCGTGTTGCCAATGATGCATAACATTATTGTTTTGGATGCATATATTACAAAGTTTTTTATTTCAAACTATTGACTGTTGACTTTGTTCACAAACGCTTGTTGTCCTGAATGTCCATCCTCTGATGTTTATACTATGTTTTGGTAAATATTGGTTTCAGATAAGATACTTTTGCGGTCTTCATTGAAGATGATGATAAAGAATTGAAATACAAACCGGATTGAGGTCCATTTAATGGTAGATATACATCAGTGGAAAACTTTCTCTGACCAATATTATATGTTCCTAATTTCCCGCTTTGATCACCAACTTCACATCTCAATGGATTTGTTGGACCGCATTCGTCATAACCAGACTGTATGAATAAATAACATATCATTTGAGGCACCTCTACTTTTATAATCAGCAATCAAATTCTACTTGTAAACGTGTGATCACTTGCTACTTTCAGAAGTTATAGAGAATAAGCTATCGATAAATAATGTGTAATGAAACCTATTTCGCGTAACAAAAGGTCATGAAATTCTTCACAATATTGTCGATAAGTGGCAATCATGCATAAACTGAGAACAGCATAATTAACACGTCTTTGAAGAAAATAACAAGTATTACACGTGTTTTTCAATGCACAAATTTAGGAATGAATGATTGCAAACAATAATATGAACCATCAAGCTGATATTTGAGGCATAAATCGGTTCTTTTTTTTAGAAAAAAGTAACACGAAAATAAACATAAATGATAGCTGATGTTACGTACCTTAACATTTACTCTAAACGGGTTATAATGACCACCAGCACTGGAACATCTTCCTGTAACGGCCTGATCATCACCTTGTATACTATATTTATGGACGTGCCAATTACTGGCATTTGTCTGGAAAATATAACGTTATACACACAGCATTATGTATTTCGCAAGTAACCAATCATTATTACCATGGGATAGAATTTGTATGTTATCAATTGCTTGAAAATACACCTTACAATTTTGGTTTTCAATGTTAAAAAGAAAGGCGTGCTTCATACGATTTCTCAGTAGAATGCCTGGTGTCGCCCACCTGGACTAATATAATGAATGTGTTAGTATTGTTTTTATATAAAATGCAGAAATACTAGAAAATAAAGTGCTTGATTGTAAATCTCGTGATTATCAAACCACCTTTCAGGTTTAAGCTTTGTTTCCAAAATTGACAGAAACATAGAGTTTTAATAGTTGTACTGAACCCGTACGGCGAAAAATAATTCGTCGTTGCGAAAGCATTTAGTTTCTTTGTACCATTTCTACCTAGTACCGCATAGTCTTTCAAAAAGGTCAGCGGGGATCAGCTAGTTACAGCTTAAAACAATCTATAGAAATGCAAACCTACCCCTGCTGATCCATCTGCATATTTCAAAAGAATTTCTACGCTAGTATCACTCATACTTCCATCGGGATATCGATACTGACTCTGAAATATCATAGTTATCATCGTTTGGTCAAATCGATATGGAAATTGGAAATAGAAGTATATATTTGTTTACAGTTGTTTTTCCTGCCAATTGTCAAATATTTTGCTGTGTTTCAAATGCTGTCAAATTCGAAATTTTGTTTTTTTTATCCCAAAAGTGAACATGCTCATCAATAACTGACTAAAGGTTTTTTAAAAGTTGATGAAAATATCATAAGATCATAATTCTTTTAAGATATAGCTGTAGCTCAAGTAAACAGAGAATAACATGTTTATACTTGAATTAAAACAAACTGGTTAAGTATCATACGCACCAAGGCTACATAACCATTAAGAATGGAATCAAAAGTAGCTTTGGCTTGAAACAGACGTCCGCCCGTTACAGCCACATCTTCTACAATATTACCACACGAGTACCTGGAACCATCTGATGCTCTATGCATCACAACAGACCTACCAATAACACTGTTTATTCCGAATATGTCCAAGTTAGTGTCAATGCTTGAAGAATTATCTTCGTTTCCGAACAAATTTCCAAATTTCCCACTTAGGTCCCCTTGTTCATATTGATCATGTGTTCCATTTGGAGGAGCATTAGTTATTCCAAAAGGATTGAAATGACCAGATACTGACGCCCCCGAACATCTATTTTCTGCATTTTCAGGAATTGCAAACTTGTGGACATGATACGGGCCGACTGTATCATTGAGATTTTTTACATTTCTATATATCTTGGTGGCATCATCAATAATGCCTTTACTTTGAGAAAATGAAATAAAACCAGTAACACTCGTAGACCAGGAATTTACGATAGCTACTCGTTCTCTTATCTCATAGATATTAGCACATGCCACTCGGTTGGTTCCGTTCAGCAGCACAACTGATTTACCAACTAAACTGTTCTGACCTGAGAGCGCAATATTGGAATCTGTGAAGAGGTGCTCTGCTGTCGTGTTATCGGGCGATCTAACAGTGATTTGCCCATGCTTCTTTGTCATTTCTCCTTTCCTGCATCCGAGCTGATTTGAAGCGGAACATTGGATGCCACTTGCTTCCCCCGTGTATGAGTGGTATATGCTTCCAGCCGACATGCATCTCTGGATCACATCCCTTTGCATCCTGTCGACTCCAACAGTATTTTCATGAATTTGCCAACCATACTTGGTTGAGGTTACAGTTCCATCGGCAGTATTTAGTTCCACAAAAATAGACGTATCATCTGCGTTCAGATCTTGATCTTGCATGAAGATAAAGTGACCTATAAAGGTAAACCTGTGATCAATTTTGCAATTTTCATAATATGGCCTGTAGTTATTTGAATGGAAGATAATTTGCATAATATTGGTAGCATAATAAACAACAACCGGATGTAAAGGTTGCACAAGATAGTGATATATAAGTATATTTTGGGGCAACGATGTCAAATTTATCACAAACTATTACTATTATCATATCTTAAACAAACAAACGTGTAGATAAAAACAGTGACTCACCGATGAAAGGGAAGGTTATTTGAGCGATGGCTGTTCTAACTGGAGATATATTTATATTCCCACAAATCCATCTTGATCCATCATTCTTATGTATAACAATAGATCTTTGGATGATGCTTCTTGGTCCAAACAGTTGTAGATTCCAGTCAATGGTATTTAAATTATAATTATCATTACCAGCTAATCCACCGTATTTACCACTCAGATCACCAACCTCGTATTCATCATTAGTTCCACCGACCGGGGAATTAGTCACATTGAAAGGATTGTAATGACCCGAAACATACTCATTTCCACAGACCACTTAAATAAATACACAAAGTATAGGCATATCGCAAGGGGGTCGTGTGGTGTATAATATATAATAAATTATTGTTTTTAGTCTTAAGGATTTTCCATGTCAGCGAAGGGTTTACATGCATCGTCTCATAAACGCCACCCACCACATTACATGTAGTAATATCTCAATCTCTCTATAAGAGTTCATCATCTTGTTCACTTAATATACCTTTATCGTCGTTACTTTGTCACATATCTATAAGAGTTTTATTTAGAAGCATTTAGTAGCAAAAGGACATTAAGACTTTATTTTTATCAACTAAACACTGAATCATATTGTAATCAAAATTATGTATATCGACTTATTCGCTTACCTTGCTCTTTGGTTGACCTTTGAGGAACTGGAAATTTATGAACATGGTATCCATTGGCTACATGTCGGAGGCCACTCAGACTTATTTCTATATTTGTGTAATCGAGGGGTGAATTTTGTCTAAAATTCATATGACCTTTCACACCTTGCCGACTAATGTAAGCTGTGGCATATTTTGTTTCAACTTTTTTGATAGAAGCACAGTAAGCGACATCTCCGTTATCATTCAGCAGTACCAATATATTACCAGAAATCCCAGTTTTGGATCCAGTCAGCGGTAGATTTGTGTCGACGAAACGTCTCCGGGCGGTACCAAGAGTGGTCCCGATTCGTAATTTCCCTAGTTTTCGAGTTAGTTCTCCGATTGGACAATTAGTCTGATCTACTGAAGAACAACCTGTGGCTTCTGATCTAGTTGGATTAAACAATGCGTTTGCAGATTTACAATCACCCCCTGAGCTTTGATATACCATCCATCTAAAATCTGCTGAGGTTGCTTGACTTCGCCCATAAAACAAGTCAGTGTAGATTATCGTATTTGAAGAATCGCGACCTTTGCGAAAATAGACTGTTCCATAAACGCCATTATCAAATTTGGAAAGGCTTGTGTCGTAATCTTTCCGCAGCAAAATAGATGCACATACTGTTTTTTGAAGGTTAGTAATTAAAATGGCTCTCCCTGAAATAACAATAAGAGTTACCAGTAACAATTCATGGAACGGATTCAATTTAATTTTTTTTTTATCTCGAACAACTGTTTGACGCTAAATCTAAATGTATGATTATTTTTCCCTTCCATCAAAACTAGGATCAAATTAAGAAAGGGTGATGATGTTATAAATGCTGAAATGAGTGTTGGAAAACAGAGGCTTATCCTTTCTATGCACTTTTTCACCAAGGTTAATAGGTGGGATATCCCTCGTCTTTTGGATTTAAGATTTTTTTCCAAATAGAATAATTGTCTTACCTTCTATTGAATTGGGACCTGATAGTGAAATATTGGTGTTAGTAATTACAGAAGTATTAGCTACTGACAAAACTCTTTCACCTACGTTACTCAATCTGTAATGGAATTCATAATAAGTCATGATTTGGATGGGAATGTCATTAGTTTTAATCCTATTTGATCGGGAAATATTGAAGAATGGCAACAGAATGAAATGTGCAATGAAGGATATTTACTTGAAGTGTACTGTTTTGAACTACAATTACTGGATTTTCGTAAAAATGTATTGTCTTTATCGAACTTAATACACACCTATTGCCGATATTACTGGGCGAGCATTTGTCTCTTGTATCATAGTTGACATAAAACTCGTTGATTTGCCATGAAAATTCCCCTTGAATTCCTTGCAGATTTGTCCATTGTATTTCAATCGTTTCCCTAGGATTATTTTGAGAGAACACCACACTCCCTCTGATACCCTGCATTTCTACAAGCGCTTCTAACAGCTGTGTTTGGCACTGACATCCTGTAATTAGTACTGAAAAGAGATATAAACGGTGATAATAAATTCTTACTTCAAAATAGCTCACCGGGCACAGTAATGTACGCTGGAAGCTTTCATTTTAAATATAATATTTGGCATGACAGTAACAACCACCAGTATGAAATATTCAACCCGTCAACAATTTTGCCTTCTATAGTGTTTGCAGGTTAAAAAATTAAAAGTGTTTCAAGAACAACGACAATAACTCAGAAATTTCGATTTCCGCCAAGAATTATGACTTTTTGGGTGTTTTACAAGACGAAAGTTGAAGACATTATCAAAAACAAAAGCAATAACTCATATCAAAATTTTCTATTATTCAATAAAGTTCATCCTTCGGTGATTACAAACACTCAATTCCGTTAAAATGTCACAATAATTTTGCCATCTAGAGTATTTATGAGCTACAATTTAACACATTTTAAGAAGAAGAGCAATAAAGCAAGTAAGACATTTTCTGATTTATGTTTTCGATAGTTGATTATTGGTCAATTATAAACAATGTTACCTAGTATCAAAATTCGAGACAAAAAATTCAAAATAAAAATTTCATTTTCAAGAACAAGGGCAATAACTCAATAATATTTTAAGATTTTCTGATTCGACAAGATTCGTTAAATATGCTTTTGGGAATATTCATTAAACAAGAGACAAAGACTGATAATAAAATTTCATCTGAAGATAGTATTGACAATTAAGTACAGAATAAAACACGGTAGGCTGGTTTTTTAATATTTCAAATCACCCAGAGGGCAATAATCACTAGGTGCTTGACCCGAGAAATTTTCTGAGGTAAAGGATTTTAAATATCATATAAACCCGACTAAAAGTGTTTAATCCTATACTTGACAAATTATAAATTATGTTTTTGGAGTTAAATCTATGTTTCAAAACATTCAAAAAAAATCTGGCAAAGGGATGCAACTCGTATATATCATTGAGCTAATAGACTTTCTGTAGTCATAAAATATTACAGATTATTACATTGATATACACAATATCCCCGGGAATTTATATAATATAATATCTCCGCGATTTAAATTGAGATCACACCAGAACAATGGGATGACGTCAATAGAAGTCAAAAATACAAAAAAAAGGAGAACATTAAATCTGTGTGCACATAATTATTTTGGCATGTTTCCATTAAGAACTAGCAAATTAGCTTTAGAGGTCAACTAAACAGAGCTTTCTCAAGGTTGGCTCAGATGTATCAATCATTTGGATCAATTTCTCATTGTCATCCTGCACAATTACCGTTACCCACTTTCCAGAATTATAATATCAGAACCCCGCCCTATTCCATCTGTAGATATGTTAATAGAAAATAAAAAAAAAACAATGAATAGTAATGAAACTTCATCAACATATTTATAAACTGCCAAATAATAAAAAAAATAGTTAGCGTGCTTCCAAAATCTATTATATTAGCATTGTCATCCTGATATTGAGAACTTTATTATTTTTGTGAGATTGATTTTTGTCAAAAGGATATCATTGTACTGGAGGAGATGTAAGTTTTGAATGAATTTGTTCTTACAATTCTAATTATTTTGCGCCATGTCGTACTATATCATTTAAACCTTCTATTCTATTATTTACATCTTGTCAAATGTAAAGTTATATGACTATCCTTGCCAGTTTGTACATGTTAGTCATCCATATCAATGAATGTTAACTTGTCATCTATCAATTAACATTGCATAGGGCTTCCGATGGTGACAAGGATGCTTGTATTGAAAACCGTCGAGTCATTTCATGGGTAATGTACACTGTAACTGGGTACTTTTCATAACAAATCACAAAATGGTGTAAGTATCGCAAGAAAGTGTGGAAATACGCAGAATCCGATGAATAGAGAGAAAAGGGGATTAAAAATGTAACCCTTTTTTTTAACTTATTCATTATAGTTTACGAAAAGGTTTGTAAAACGGCCATCTTAACCGTTCGGCTCTAATTCATTTCATTGTGAAATTTCGTGTCCATTAAAAGGGATGATTAGAGAATCAAATTTCTTAGTCGGGAGAATCACAGCATGGAGACACTGATTATTATAAATGTGACATAGATTTCTGCTACAAAATCTCTCATTCTGTGCTGCTACCCTATGAGCATTACTTCTAAAATTGTTCATTTATTTTTTTCTTTTCAATTTCTTTTATAATCACACTCAATTTAGCACGGGCACATAATATCTAAGCACAAGACAGTAAGACCCGGTACTTTGGGTACACCTCTTTTAGGTATTATTTGGGTTATTAAGGCAAAGATTCAAATAAGCACATATTCAGTTAGGCTTTAAATGGGGTACATTTTGAAATATTTAAAATTACAATAGTGAAAACAAGAAAAAGTTGTGAAAAATGAATTTATCTTTTTATGTTGATTTTAAAAAAGGTGAATGATTTTATAATACACAAAATTTAAAGTAGTGTAACCATGGGAAACACGGTTTTAATAATTTTTATTATTGGTACAATCTTCCAAGAATAAGTTCATGCGACTGAGAGAACTCAAAATGCATTGTTGCAAAATCGTGTAATGAATGTCTACTGTGAATTATCAAAGAGGTTATACGTGTGCAATAAAAACCTTACAAACATCATTAATGCCGGAACTTAGTTAAAATTGCTTATTGTTACATCTTTCGTAATTAGAATAGAACTGATATTTTTAGATTATCTAGTTTATGGTATTATGGATCTGCAACTTTTGTACATGAGAAATTTAATTTCCTCTTCACCAATATATATCTAATGTGCAATTAAGAAATTTGGATCAAAAATAGCATGGCTAATGATCATAAAAATAAAGTTTATATACCGAGTTAAAAATTTGTCATTTCCTTCAGTAAGCAGAGGTCTTACAAAAAGCTTTATACAATATGACTTAAGCGCTTTAGTAAACGTGTTCAAATATAATTCAGTTCTTTACAATCCAAACAATGTGTTGCAGATTGATTCAGTTTTCTTGTCGGGCGTTCACTCGATTTTACGCAATATTAGTGGTCTATGTAAACGACAGGAAATAAGTCAACATTTGAACGTGACGAATACACCAAAGCCTTTTAGCTTCAAAACAAAACAAAAAAACCTGCAAATTTGATCATGATCTCCAACATTTTATGTATGTTGTTTCTTGCTTTTATCACTGGGAGTTCCTATTACCTTATACTATGTCCCCACATGGATCCATGGTGGACGATCTGATCGACGCAAATGCTCTTACACAAAACCCAGGCTAAAGCATAAAGAGATGATAATGTGATGTAAATCATCAATGCAAAAACATAGTCCTTTCAATATGCGGCTGTTACTTATGTCTTTAACAGTACTGAGCAGAAATGTAAAATTTGAAAGAAATTTGTATATACATGTAATAAATTCAGCATAATAGTCGTTGTTTCTTATGATCAAAAATATACTGTACAAGACTCGGAAGATGAAAAACAATAACCACTTGGTACATTTTGCTCATTGTAAAATGTGAAACTGTCGAGTATTCCCTTACTTAATAGTGTATTTAATTAGATTTGGCTGATCGACAATCAATCAAACAAACACTGTTAGTATATATCATTTCGCACCAACAACTGAAAAATTGCTGTAATCGTCATCAATTACTTGTATAGCTAGTAATTTGGTGGTTAAACTTGGATACCAACCATGACTATGTTGAAGGATATGTTGCCTCGACTATTGAATTTCGTGTTAAATTGCTGTTGACTAATATTTGTGGTCTTATGTCATTTCGGGCAACATTGTATTTATGTTTGTATGGCAGTATATTTTTCAGAAGTAAACATCCTTATGGTTACAACAGATAAAAAAAATCTAAGTAAAATGCATCTTTTATTATTTCGTTTCATAAAATTTACATTACAGGTATTCAAATTTCTCTACCAGTATAAACGTTATTTTCACAAAATACTCTAGATGGGACTTTATATTGATTTACAATTGATGGGAATTTTGTGTTATTTTTCAGTGTAAATCAAAATATGTTTCATATGGAGTCACATTATATTTTTGTTCACAGCAAAATACATAGATACAATAAGCCATCTACTGAAAATCAGATAAAGAAGAGCTTAGAAAGTTTCACAAAACAACTGGACATTTGCCTTAATACCCAAGAATGTAGTAGCTCCTTGATAATCCTGTAAAACGATAGGGCTAACGACTTTTAACACGGAATATTTGTTTTCAATGGTTAAAAAGGAGCATGTCTTTGTTAATCAACAACGTTAACGCTGTTGGATATTTTGTTTAGCCCGTTAGGGTTAGGCTATTCGTTATGAAAGAAATGATGTTCCATTATAATACGTTACAGGTATTCGATTCTATTATATTATGTTTTATTTTGGATGGTGCTAAGTATAGCTTCTTTCCCCGCCCTGAACGATTGAACTTTATTTGTTTTATTTAAAGGGATACTGTGTCTTAGCATGAGCATTAAATTTTAGTTGTCAAGAATGATCAATATAAGTATATATTCATCAGTGAACTTACCTAATGTCATAAAGTAACAGAATCTCTTAAAATCTTGAAAACTCGCAAAACAAAGTCATTTGTCATTTTTGAAAAACGCTTAATCAAATGCATCTTTATGGATAATTACTAAGTTTTTGGATTTTTTATGTTATTTATGGCAGCAGGTATATTTACTGATGAAAAGAGCTCTTACTGGCCAAATTTAAAATTTTCAAATTTTATGTTCATTCTAAGACCTATTATCCCGTTAAATGGTAAAGATATGCACTAAAAGATTCATCCATTCAAATGTTTTATATACAAATACAAAAATGTGATATACATGACCTACATTGCGGATTTTAGCATTTCTATTACGATATAGCTCTTTTTTTAATATTTTCCTATCAATGAATCCTTATCTCGAATTTTAGCGTTTTCTGAAGACAATTGTGACGTATTGTGAAAAAGAACTTCAGTTGTTGAACGACAGTGTACAAATAGAGAAAAGGGTAATGTAATACCAAATGATCTATGGAACTGATTTTAAAAATAAAAAAAACTTACACTGACAACTGAACTTCACGAAAGTACAAGTCAGATTTTAATTTTCAATTCATTTTAATATATCGATAGGCATATCCCAAAGAGGAATCCAGAGTAAAGAATGTACAATGTTATTGTGATTACTGTTTCATACAGCTGTGCGTATATAAAAATAAAAAGAATCACATGCGGTTCGGATCGTTAGTACTTTTTTTTATCTATATATGTATAGTTTGAAAACTGCATAGATTAGATTACGACGGCTCGAACATCTACTTGGGCCTATTTTATTCAAAAACTATGTATACCTTATAATATAACATTGTTGGTACAAATAGGACTTTGCTAATGTGGCAAATTGCAAGAGAGTCTAAAATTACATGTTGTGTCTTTGGAAGGTTGTGAAACCGGAAGAAGACGTCAGACATCACAAATGATGGTATCAGAAGATAGCCAAGGTCAATGATATTTGTCCATGTGAAGGGAAAGGTCCACAAACATAAGGTCAAGAGAAATAAGTCATTAAATATTCAAAATGTACAAGACTATAATACCAGAACCTAAAGGCGAACATCAGATATGAAAATATAAATAGATAGCCATCATGGTTAATGTCCTATAATCCCCCTGTCTCAAACTATGAAGCTGAAAGAAATGCCCTTTGAAGACAAACTGGCATATTTAATGAGGTTAATGTGCAAAGTGCGATTTTGAACATTTTTTTTTTGCGAGTAATGTCTATGCCTTTATACCTAATATCATGATGAAACACAAGATTGTCACACATGACGAGACTTTATATTCAGCTATTTAAAGAATTCTATAAAAATGAATAGTCTTTTGAAAACATCATGACAAAATTGTCAAAGGAGATGGTTGACGATTGTAGTAAACCCATTTATTATGTTCTATTATACTTTTTAAGTATAGATGCAAGATACACAAACCTGTTCATAATAACGTTTACAGTTTTAAAACTTCATGGGTTCACTGTGTTTGTCATTATTTCTTTCTATTTAATCATTGATAGACAAATGAACGAGACAATCTATGACAGAAATATCTTGTCTTGATATTTACTAAATTTTATCGTCTAGCTCAACATACAGGACATATTCCATTTTAACTCAGATCATACCTTGATACCTAGATTATGCGTTCGATTAAAGACAAGTTTAATGTGAACATACGTTACAGAATCTAATATTAGAAATAAAATTGTCATTGCAACGTGATAACAGGAAAAAAATAAAAGCATAAACTTGCTAATGAACATGCAAGATGATACTCAATGGTAATTATAAACATCAGACTATGAAAAGATGTATTTAACAGGAAAATTTTGTGTGTTGAGTAACAGTAAAAATAATATATTTCATTGTTGCATTGACACCACTCGACCTGTATTCGGAAATATGTATGCAGTAATTTTTTTTTTACATTCCTTTCAAAAGTAGATAATAATACCGTATCAGTACTCATACTTGATTTATTAGTATGGCGAATAATGCTGTAGGCCTTTATCTATATTGAACAATATATTTAGTCTGATTATTAAGATTATATATATTCATTCAGATAGTAAATATTAGTAAATAATGTATTCTAATAATTGACGAAAAAATTGCGTATGAAAGAGTTCGACTCTACATTATTTCTTTTATTTAATTCAACTCAGTTGTTAAGTAAATATTAGACTTCAATAACACAAAAATATGTACTTCATATCAGGGTCACAAGCCATTCTAATTGATAGAGAATTTATCGCTTGGCTAATGCGATTTATCGAAGCCAACTACTTGATAAGTCTTTGAATTTGCAAGATCTGACTGTTGGCAGGAATATTTTGAATAATTAATTGTTAATTTATCTATTTTTTATATCAATGTTATATGTGGTTCACAGCGCACTTATATAATCCTACGGCACGTGACGAACTGTGTAAAGAAAAACAGAATTTTTTTTTACTTGTTGGCTGATGAAAATCCATGAGGGGAGTATCTTGAAGGGTTATAGATGGCAGATTCATTTGAATGGCTTGTGGCTTTTCGGAGCTGCTGGTGCTGTGATAGTTTAATAAGAATTAATAGGCTAATTTTTTGTAATTAGCTGGATGTATTAGATGGACCATAACTATATGCGTATATCTGCAAATGTGCCCAGATGTTGAATACTCTGTGATAAACACAGCATGTTAGAATATTGTGAGATATTATCACTATGACATTTAAATTTTTGATTGTCATGGGCAATGATCGAGTGTTAATATTGTCTGCAAATTTGGCATTCCTACGAATATCGACTATATTTTGTTTCCTGTTAACGGAAATTCTTTACTGGAGCCAAACCGTTTTTTGTTGTTATTTTTTTTTAGCTATTAATTCATTTTGCAAAAGGCAATCCAGATCACCTCGAATTTTACGACTTAATGGGCTCATATTATGTAGTGTTACACGAATTAGAGAATAGAAGTACATGTAGTGAATATTCACTATGCATTGATCGTGTCATGTTTATAAATCTGAATAGAGTATGGCATTTCTAGTTTATAAGTTGAACATAATAGGCTATAGGTCACCTGAGTACTTTGAATGAAGCGATATATTATGAATCTCAGAACCTTCACAATCCACATAATAAAGTCACAATAACCAGAAAATTTGGTGAATGTTATCATTCTATCATCATCGTATTATAAATGAAAGGTCGGTATACCTTAGTTAATATTAGAATCAAATATTAAGCATCTTAAGATTGCTCACCTGTTAATAAAACCGGTAGATATAAAATTTGCTCTTTAGACATCCTAAACACGTGTTGAAGTTGAACTGTTGTCGCCTCACTGAGAAAACTGCACTTGAATTTATATATAGTACGGATATAAATACACCTCCTAACACTATTTACCGTTCCTTTCTCGTTCACGTGTGTTACGTCCCACCTCCGGTATTCACTGATTAGTAGAAATGTATCGACAAACGGACTTCTTCATTAACTTGATGACAAAATGTGACAAGTAAGTGACAGCTGACTTGTTCAGCGGGGAAGTCAGTTCAGAGTATATATTTGCTCTGTGTTGACACGCGGTGGATGTAGTATGCCTTTGTCCATGGCTGATTGTGTAACTTGAACAAGATAAGATTAACAGTGGGATATAATGATTTCAATCATATTTAGTTATCCGTTGACAATGCAAAAGATGCACATCCTTTAGTCCGAATCTTGGAGAATCTTATATTTTGTTTATCTCCGCCTATTAAGATGCAGGTCGGACTGAAGTTTAATTCGCTGTATTACGCCAGAAGATGAGAAAAGTTTGGAATTAAAGCTCCATTTCAGTTTCAAAATTTGCTATAGAATGCGTTACAAGAAAATTCTTGGCTGTTTATACATACAGCTGTCTGACATCACATTCGCAGCTCAGCAAAACGTGATATTTCTCCAACTCTATGATTGTAGGTAGGCCTATGCAAATCCAGTCAGTAGTTTTACTCCAAAGAGTATTACACGGGCGTATAATATTACAATGACAAATATTTCATAGTTAGCAATGTCAGTGTAAAATAACAATAAATGACTGTGGCGTTTTTATTTGTGTCAACATTAAATATCAACAAGCCCCCAAACAAGTTCTTTGTGGTTCTGTATAAAACAAACACTAGCTATAGATTTGAACGGGTCGCGTAGTTTACGTTGGTGGTTGGCTACGAGAGAGACAATGTAAGAATAACGTAGAAATCTAACCCTAATACTGACTCCCTATAATATAATGCAATGGTTTTATTTTATGCAACAAGCTGATAACCGAAAACAGCATGGTGTCGGCAATCGAACCCATATTTTGATGCTGTCGCGGCATATATGTTTGTGGGACCATATTAACATAATTATTTAAAGGGGCCCAGGCTTGATTTGTTTCGGACAATCATCCGACAGCCTCAAACACATGAAATCTTTTGCTTAGCTAATCAGAAATAGTCTACAGAGCTTACCTTTGAAATTTGAGCCTTCAAATCCATGTGTATCCATAATTATCCGTGTTTGAAAAATCATAATGTCTTAAGATATTATAAACGTCCCGCCATATTGGAAAACGGTTCGTCTTGGTAATCAAAGAGTTATCATTCCCGTCGTGCAATAGCGGTCATCTATATAAATAGACTACAACGCATTTTCAATTGTAGACTTTGTCAACAGGACACACAATTTTCAGACTGACTGGAGACCAGCCGAGTACAGCAAGAAAAAAAAAATGAAAAGTGAAATATATATTGGTTTATTTCAAGGTATTTTGCGATTTTCTTAGAGCTTGAGTTTTTTTGAGGATTGTTGAAATGCCCAAAACGACCCCTAAAAATCAAGATTGTGTCCCTTTAATGTATGCTTATTGGGGCAAGGAACCTTTATACTCGAGTTTTTTTTTCGGAAACAAAAACTAAAGATTTTCAGTTGGAATAAAAAAAAACTCTGTGACAAAAAAAAAAAAAAAAAAAAAAAAAAATGGGCAGAAAATTGGGACAAAACATTCTATATTACTGGAAAACTCACAACTTG
The DNA here is from genome assembly GCA_030562195.1 of Nipponacmea schrenckii. Classification (NCBI taxonomy): domain Eukaryota; kingdom Metazoa; phylum Mollusca; class Gastropoda; family Lottiidae; genus Nipponacmea; species Nipponacmea schrenckii. Next base: position 7,600,726 of record JAUJPP010000007.1, on the reverse strand, counting down.
GATACTAATAATTTGAAATAAGACAAAAATGGCAAATGAGCAACATGGACAATAGAAAGTGTCATGTCAAATAAGTGACTGTTTTGCTGAAAAATGATTAAAATTTCTAACCTAACGCCTAAAGCCATCCATGAACTAATCCGTGTAATCTTTATCGATACGATTTTCTCCTTGATTTACAATGTTTTCTAAGGAAAGCGACAGAGCAACTAATGTCGCAACCATGTCGGGAAATAGAATAGTATGGGCAATTTAACAAGTGTGTCTTTATTTTAAGAGGCCAATAAATGTCTAAATGGTAATAAAGACGATAGATATCAATGGGAATATCGCTTATTAGTGATTGATTGGAGAAGATCAAAAGGTTATAAATAGGATAATATTTTCACAAATTTAAGAAAAAACAATAACTTTGTTGTAACGTGGACTATGTTAATTAACTTCAAGATCTAATGATCTGCAAAAATTAGTTTCAATACTCGAACTGTGAACAGTTCCGAGCGTGGAAACAAAACGTCAAACCAGGTCTTTTGAACCATTGAAATAGTTTTAGCCTATGAGATTCAACATAATAATATTATATATATTATATAGATAGTTGAGGTAAAGGACATTTTGTACTGAAAATTACATAGTCATCAAACGTTAAAATCAAGAGACATAAACATTAAAATTTTCAAAAATTCAAACCGACATTAAGAAATATTAAATTATACAATCAAAATTCTATCAAAAAGTGTTAGATAAAGAATTGAGTAGTTTCATTATTTGATTTGCTTTTAAGACGCCAATCTTCGCAAATTCCATTTGACATAACCAAGAATTTTAGCCTTATTTGTATTCATCCTTAAATTTCAGGTCGATCCTATAAATAGCGCCTAAGTTGAAAATTTCAAAATTGTTCATGAAAATTTGTTTCTTATTAAATTTTTCAGTTTTCAACATTTCAAATTAGAAATTCCTACCGTTAAATTTTGTTCTAGAGAACAGGAAGGTGGCTTGCCAGGCAAGTTACCATACGCCTACACATCAGTATGGTTAAACATTTTTTTCCTTTGATTTATAGCATCTATATAAACAAACAAACCGTTCATCTAAATTATCAAATTTGAACTTGACCACCGCCTTGTCAGTTTCAATGCTCACAAGTTTGATCAAAATTGAAAATTGTAGCTTCTAATGCACCTACAATGAAATTTTGACCCGTATTACTTAGTCAAGGGCAATAACTCAAAAACTGTTCGTTGAAACATTGTCAAATTCCAATGCTCATATAAAGTTTCAACAAAATACAATGAAATGTGTAGCTTCTATTTTACCCACAATAAATGTTGACGTACTGGTATAAAAAATGAAACTCGAGGTAAATCGGTCGATAAAAATAGCTCTATAGCCTGTGCACATTATGCATAAAGTCATTTTCGTTTAACCACAATTTTCATTTTGTTAGATAATCATTTTGATTCCATCCCACTTAAAGATCTTTGGTCTGAACAGAAATATCCATATTCAGTTGGAGCCAGCAAGTTTCCAAAAAAAGAAAAATCGATGGCATAGCCAACCGTGACAATAGATAAAACGATTAACAGGCAATTAATATTACTTATTATCATCGTTATAAATTATGCTCATCTTTTAGGATTAAAACCCGACGATAACCATATGGTAAAAAAAAATTCATATATTTATTTGTACCAACTTTTGTGTTAAAGGGTAGTATGTCCAAAACTTATCTTCACAAATCAATTAAAAAAAAAAGAAGTACATTTTAACTTCTACCATGAGGTAAATGTGGAACGAGCTAACGACACATAGAACTATTTTGCCTAAGATTGTCTTGGTAATGATTATAAACGCTCGTTTGGTCTATTTATTGTATATTTTAGAAATATAGTCGGGAACCTGCGTGCAAGATTGAGCACTATGCGATACCCTTTGGGTATATATTTCATGCGAACCGTATAGGGTTTGTTAGTTGCTACTGATATCCGGCAACTGTTGTTTAACATGAAAGGACCACAATCTCCTACTCTTCTACCTTGGACAATATGGAAAGCGCTGATCATTATTGACGAATATTGGATTGACTTACTTCCTCGATTACTAGTACTTATTGAACGGCAAACGAGGGACTATACCTGCATTATAGTGAATAATTAGTCCTATCGGTCATCCTGTATGTAGTGTCTAAATCCAATGAGCTTCCTTAGCTTGACGGAATTTCGTAGCTTGATCTTCTGGCAGGACAATTTTATTACTATGTGCTAGACTGGGTAAGTGTGGTGAAGTCGTCCAAGTTTTTTAAACGGGCATGTAGATTATTTAAGTATTGTTTGGATATATATTACATCAAATCAAGTAGGCCTAAATCAAATTTGAAATTTTCAAACGAAGTTTTGATCAGTGGACTTAACAATTGTCAAAACTATACAACATAATCCAAGGTTTAATGGAAAGATCATGTTATGAACAACTTCTATACTGTGGTCGAAACAGATGGTAAGTCTAAGTTGCATACTTTTATTGACCAAGTTTGAGACTTTAATTCCTATGTCCTAGTATACCTTTAAGCTATAGAATGTCGAATTTACATACAAAAAACATTATCACCAGACTAGAAATAATATGAATGAATCTAAAATGAATATGAAATGGAAGCACTTTTGTCGCATTATAATTATGATAATTGTTTATTAGTACAAATTAGTGTATACAAAGATTCAAAACACAAATTTCTAATATTCATATAAAAGATCATTCAATATAATAATAGTTCATAATTTCATTCATATTTTCTATAACTATTTGCGTGTATATATTGTTCTTCATTGACATATCATAATCATTTATGTCATTTATAGTATCATCTTCAGAACTTTAAAGATTGTAATATAGATTGACATTGCCTAATACTTCATAGAGACTACCGGATTTGAATGAAACTTGCTATGATCATTTATATTGATGAGATCTTGGACAAGTGTAAAATTGGTGATTTTATTATGAACGGTTTTTGAGTTATTGCACTTGACTTAGTCGTGCGTCAAAATTGGCTTGTGTACGCGACAGAGACTACAGTTTTCATCGCATTTGAATGCAGTTTGGTGTGATCATTTATATTGATGAGTTGGACAAGTTTGATAGTGACGATTTTCGGTGAATGGTTTTGGAGTTCTTGCCCTTGAAATAGACTTGGGAATGCGAGAGACAATACAGTTTTTGATACAGAAATCGGCTAGTAAATGCAAGACTAGGTTTCATCTGATTTGAAAGAAATTCGGTGTGGACATTTATATTGACGAGAACTTGGATTAGACCTAAATAATCTTAGAGTTTCTACCTGTGTTGAAACAGAAAAAATATTTTCAAGTGGGCATATCTTGCAAGGCAACCGCTTGTTAAAATATGCTGTACGTTATGGAATGAAGGTCATAATGGCAATGAATAAGTTTTTTACTTTTTTAATCTTAAGACTAGATTCTCTATTAGATGATAAAAGTTACAAGAAATATTCTCTGCCAGATTGATTGAGCCGATCAGGAGTATATATGAGCAGTAGGAGTATATATGAGCAGTTGCGCATGACTCACCATTAGACATACATGTAGGTGCCAGCATTATTCTCTTAATTTCTTAAGGGTGTATGAATATTTGAAATAAAATGAAAATGTATTAAGGTGCATCATTATAACTATTGAAAAAAAATAAAAAATAGCCCAGTGAGTTGTTTTTATATAAAAATAGCATATCACAATATAACATGATCCAATCAACAAAATTTATACCACTAAATTATATAAAACAAAAATTTATAAAATGTGTTAGTCAAGAGTCTAGATCACTATCCCAATTGTTATATAATTAATGTCCCAATTTTCTCAGATTATATTTACATCACAGCCTCATAATGCTAACCCTTTCTTCAATATTAGATTACCATAAATTGCCGTTTCCCTGAAACACATAAAACAAATAAAATATAAGCTTATTCTATACTTCTCTTCTACTCATCACAAGATTTCTGTTTGTCCAAACTGAAATTCATTTAAGATTTTAATAGTAGATTTTAAAATTCCATTCCACCATACCTAAATTGTTCACAATAGAATGAATTAAGAAAGTAATTTTAATTCAAATGAGTAGAGTAATTTCCTTTCAGCACATGACCATTTCTTTTAACATGAGTCCAACATTAGTCCAAAACCAAGGAGTAAACCTGTAAATTTTAAAGTCTATATACACAATTGTATGTCCCTTCCACTGTTATACTAGTGACGTTGAATTGAAACTATGCATTGAGTCAGTGCACATGGACAAATCGACAAGCAGATGGTCGATGGCATCGAACACATGGACTATGTGTAACTATAGATATTGAAACACTATATTTGAAACATCAAACACATGGACTATGTGTAACTATTGATATTGAAACACTATATTTGAAACATCAAACACATGGACTATGTGTAACTATTGATATTGAAACACTATATTTGAAACATCAAACACATGGACTATGTGTAACTATTGATAATGAAACACTATATTTGAAACATCCAACACATGCACTATGTGTAACTATAGATATTGAAACACTATATTTGAAACATCCAACACATGGACTATGTGTAACTATTGATATTGAAACACTATATTTGAAACATCAAACACATGGACTATGTGTAACTATTGATATTGAAACACTATATTTGAAACATCAAACACATGGACTGTGTAACTATTGATATTGAAACACTATATTTGAACCATCAAACACATGGACTATGTGTAATGATTGATATTGAAACACTATATTTGAAAGCTTTTATAAGTTGTCTTGTAAGTATAGTACATTATTAAAACAGTAACCCAGTGTCCAGTGAGAAGGCTTTATTCATATCTTGTACTTTTCTGGTTCTTCTATGGTCTGTATTGACAACCATGCTGTGAATAAGAGGCTTTATAATCTCAACAAACTTACCCTGTATGTACGATTGCAAATGCCTTTTTTGCTCTCTCATAAAATTCAAATCTTTCAATTTTTTCAAAGGATATCTGTCAAGAAATGTTCAAAAATAAATTCAAGTAGAAAACAGACATAGATACACAAAATCTCAGAAGGTAATGTAAGGGCAAATTTACCCTCATATGAAGAGAAAAGGTGACACAATAAATATTCATATCCACGAAATCTGATATCAGTTATATATAGTCATTTAATAAAATAACAAACATTAGATTAGACAAGTAAATTAACATACCTCCTTTCCCTCAGATTTGTTTATTATTTCTTGATATTTGTCCCATACTGGTACTTTAATACCTTTTTCTTTATCTGATGGTACAGGATCCATTACACCTGCCTTCAATATAAATACATTTAATATACATATACAAATAAAGATCATCATATGGCCACAAGACCATATTATGGAATAAGCACACTTTATGTTTTAACACAATTTATTCATGCTGTCATCAGCTGAAGAAATGGTCATCTCTGAAATAATATCCAAGTTAAAGTGTCATTAATATTTCAAAAGGTGAGAAAGCTTTGCATTGCAAGACATTTTTGAATAAGGTTATTTCTCTCATAGCACAGCTAATTAATGTGCTATTTCTACACATCACATTATAGTAAGTCATTTCAATATAACAGTCACATAACAACATCATAACCTTTAATATGTATTTTTATGGCCTTATTTACTGAATAATTTCAGTAATTCATTCATAACAACCCTGAAGGTAATGATTTTGATTTACACTCATATGTCCTAAATGAGGAATCTTCTAAGTGAGATCTCAGCAACAATTCAAGCAAATTTAAGGGACCTCTGTACTTACAGGTTGGGCAACATAGGGATCTAAAGGGAATAATTCTAACACACCTTCCAACAGTGGAGGAATTGACAAACCTGGTGAATAAAGAATAAAATCATAAACATTTGCTGAAATTCAAATGGCTATATAAAAATATAAGAAATGTTAGCACTGAGGACCATCATGGTTCATTGACATTTTAGAAGTCATAAAGCAGCACAATATTTCCATTTCTAAAGATTATTTTTGTCCACTAATGCACCTATTGAAATATTGTACATATTCTAATGACTATAGTTAAAAGGGGAAATTAATGATGTTTCAGATAAATTAAGATTACAATGTGATCTTACCATCACATCTAACTAATATAGCACCTTGAGCTTTAGCAATTGAATTAGATGGAAAATGAGCATCAGCAAAGACTGAAATACAAAATAGAATTAGATCAGGTCAAATTTGAATGATATGATAAATAATACTTGAAACATGTAAATGAATTTCCTTTGAACTCTTTGTATGCAACTATTACACTTTAAGCTTCTATTTTAATTCCCAGAAAATATTACAAGTAAATCACAAACAATTCAGCATTATCAGCTGTTTTTATTCCAAGAAATTAAAAGTTACCACCTCTAAGGGTGACCTAAAAATTGACATCTCCAAACTTGTCTAAAAATGAGTCTTTCCTCCTGGGTGGACTGGTGTGAAAATAAGAATCCTTCTAAATCTGTTAAACTAATTAATTAGAAGAGTACAATAATAACTTAGCCAAATATGTCACCTCATACAGACTTTGTAGTCATGATACATGCTTATTCCAAATGATTAATATACACTCTAATTGACCAAGTTTGAGACTTTTTTGGAATGTCATAATACCAGTGATCAACAGTTCAACACTAGAAATCAGAATTATGTAACTAGAGGTTATTTGTTTGCAACATGCAGACAAACTTTGTATTACAAAGACATGAAAACTTTCTGTACAGTATCCCTGACAGTATTTGAACATTATTCAAACTGGTGTAAAAAGATTAGGGTCAAGTACTTTAAATCTCAAGGAAAAATTTCTTGCCTATCACGTATGAATGATAAGTTTTCATGTTAGTTAGAATTCAGTACATTGAAATTATTATTCCTTGGAAATGAATTCCTTGGTAACCAACATCAAAGAGGTTTTCTTTAGAGACCTACTTGCACAAGTTATTTAATTTATAAAGATACTAACAGATGTATGCTGAATATCAACTTATAACTTTCTTTAGATTTCTTTAGTTTTTTAGAAACCTTTATTTATGATATTCATTAAAGGAACACACCAATTTATAATAAATCTAAATTAAGATGAACTTAATTGTTTAATAAACATACAACATAATCCCTGTTTAATCAGATAAATCCATTAAACCAAGAAATCTATCAGATTAATGCATTCTTTACAAGCTGAATTTTGAAACAATTGATATAAAAAATTCTCAACTGGTATTTCACAAAATTAGGTCAAACAATTCAGATTAGGTTTTCAAGGCCTCTTTAACCAGCTAACATAAATTTCTTTCAAAAGTGCTGGACATTCTCAGGAAATGAAATAAGTTGTAACCACTGTATACATTGTCATTATAGGGATTAGCTGTCTTTGAATAAGGTTAGTACATTTAATACACAGATCCTATATGAGAAAGCATATATACATACATATATGAAAAGAGGATTTAGAATAACAACCTGGTTTCTGAAAATTAAAATAGACATATCTAATATGGATTAGTTATTTAATTTTTCACCAATAGAATCAAATAGGGGGTTAGTGTGAAAAATTGAAAACTACAGAAACTTTCTGAAAGGCCATGAAAATACATGGTTTAGTACATATCCCTAATCTATTAAAACAGCAAAATTATTTTTAATTTCACACATTTTTAGCCCAAAGAAACTTTTACTTATTTGCCCTGTTTTTTAAGTGATACTGTGTCTTAGAATGGACATAAAATTGAAGTTCTCAAGAATGGTCAGTATGAGTAAATATTCATCAGTGAACCAAGTGTCATAAATAACAAAATCTCTGTAAAATCTGGAAAACTCACAAAATAACTAAGTAATTGAAAAATTCTAAATCAATTCATTAAGTGTTTTTAAATAATCAATTGTATTTTTATGGATAATAACTGTTTTTCGGATTGTATAAGGATTCTGTTAGGGTATATTATTATGGCAGGTGTATCATTTGATGAATATTAGCTCTCATTGGCCAAGATTGAAATTTTTAAATTTTCTGTTTATTCCAAGACACAGTATTCCTTTAACATGAATTTTTGAACATAATTTGTAAAGATCCTTTGACCTTGGGTAAATTGTTCTGTTCCAACCCTGTATTCTGATGTGATATGCAATTAATAAGATTCTTGAGTTTTTCATTTTTTGTGTCTCAAATGCTTCTAGTATGGTATATACCTTGTAGTTCTTATTTCCAAGGAATAAGTATTCTCCGATAATAAAATAAAAGAGCTTGCAATAGTCAGATGTAGATAAAGCCCATTGGATAAATTGAGGTTAAAAGCCTACTACGTACATTTCTAAATTTATCATTTATAATGCCAATATATAACAAAATTATCTGAATATATATATGCAATTTTATATTCAAAATTCTAAATTTTATTACGATTCTTCAAGGAACCTGCTGTTATTGGGAAATAAACAAGTTTAAAGAACAATTTCTGGATTAGCAGATATGGAGTTTATCTAGGTATGGTATATACATTTCAAAATGTTGATTTTTCACTTGTAAAATATGTAAACCACTCTGGGAGAATATAGACAGGATTAAAAATTTGTTACAGTATTTTGTTTGACCGTCTTCAAGAGCTGCTTAGGGGATATCATCTTCTGGACTTGTCATTTGAACAGTTAAAATATGCAGCACATGGAAACACTGATAGCCTATATATTTAATTGTTGCTCATATTTTTCTTTTTTCACACTCTATGTATATATATATACTATGTCTTCATGAAAAGCAGCCTTATTTCAGGAACAAAAAAAAAAATTGAAATAAGATCCACATAAATGACTGATTTCAATATTCAAAGGAAAATAGATAAGAGTTATAGCAGTACTATTTCTCACCTATATCATCACCATGTCCCATCTGAGCCAAAACATGTAGCAAATCTGGTGAAATTACATTAGGTATCTTCTTTAGAGGCATCTTTTTCTTCTACAGCTATAAAAAATCAAAATATCTTGAGTCTATATTGATATTGTTTAGGTTAAACTAGAACAAGTCCATTATTTTTTTTGTTTAAAAAGCTTAACCTTGTATTGCTTTAATAGAATTAAAATTTTATGCTCTAAAAAGTCTGTAACACAAATCTGGGTCAGGGTTGCATCCCTTAGTAATAAGATTGTTTTTTCTATTCTTTCTTTTTTGTTGTTGGATATTACCTCCCTTGATTCGATTGACAAATCTTAGGACAATAGTTTCTTTTGTTGAAGATCATCCTATTTCAATCCAATTTAATTCGAATTCTATTCTGCCAGCCACAATATAACATTTTTCAAACATATAAGGTGCTTTATAGATAAAAGCGGCCCAGACTTGATTTTTAGGGGTCGTTTTGGGCCTTTGTTACATTTAAACAGTCCTCAGAAATACTCAAGCTCTAAGAAAATCGCAAAATACCTTGAAATATACCTCAAACAAAAAATTTCACTTTTCATTTTTTTTCCGTGCTGTACGCGGCTGGTTTCCAGTCAGTCTGAAAATTGTGTGTCCTGTTGACAAAGTCTACAATTGAAAATGCGTTGTAGTCTATTTATATAGATGACCGCTATTGCACGACGGGAAGGATAACTCTTTGATTATCAAGACGAACCGTTTTCCAATATGGCGGGACGTTCGTAATTTCTTAATACATTATGATTTTTCAAACACGGATAATTATGGATACACATGGAATTGAAGGCTCAAATTTCAAAGGTAAGCTCTGTAGACTATTTCAGATTAGCTAACCAAAAGATTTCATGTGTTTGAGGCTGTCGGATGATTGTCCGAAACAAATAAAGCCTGGGCCTCTTTAAGTGTGGAATAAGACATATTTACAAGTCATAAAAATCGAATGCAAAACAATTGCCTTCATTTTGCAAAAAAAAGACTACTATCTATGGCTTGACCAAGACAAGAAACAAACTGAAACTTTGATAAATGAATTCGGATGAGGCACTAGATTCGCGGAATGTCTACTTACATTTTTTTACGGTTAATCTTGAATCAATATAAATTGTGGTAGAACAACTTTTTTATTTATATTGAACTTTACAATGCTCTCACCACGTGACAGTCACATGACTAGTTGTACTATTTACCGTAATGTACCGTTATAATTATTTTGGCGTAATTGTAAAGGGCTTAAAAAAATAGTTTTATTTAAAAACCCCGAAATATATACTACAATATGACTATACAATTAAAACAAATATAATACATAGCCTACATGTATCACAGAAACCTGATGAATATAAGTAACTATATAAGTAAAAGGGAACTAACTTGTGCTAAAAGAAAGATAACACTTGCCAATGAAATACTGCCGGTTAAAGAGGCAATACAAATAGAACAGTACGTAGATATCAACTAAGTATATTCAGTTATGTTAATATATATATATGATATCCGACCTTTAATACTGAAGAAGTATTAAATAAGCTATACCAAAAGAGAAATATAAACTTAAAACTAGTTCAAGTTTTCACTTCAAAGCTGAACTGATAAGAATGGAGAAAAGGTAACCAATACAAAGTTTGGATGTTGCTAAAAAGAGCAGAAAAGTGCTCACCTAAGATTTGGCCAGTCAACAAGCCAAATTTAAACTCGTGTTAATAAGTGTAAGCAGTGTTAATTGTGAATAAATAGTTATGTACAAACAATCTGAACTTCCAGTTTTAAATCTAAAGATTAAAATTAACTCTGTTACACAATTTTATACCATCATATTTAGATAGTTATTTCTCATGAAGTCCACAAACCTCAACAATTCTTCTTTTAAGTCAAAATTTGGTTATTCAAGCTCATTGAAATCATTAAGTACTATGCTTTTTTCAGGCAATAATTCACGTTTTATATTTATTTTTTTCTTTTTGATTTCTTTTTGAGTTCAACATTGTTCCATAATATTTAATTTGTTCATTATTGTAATACTTATATTCATATTATAAAAATAGTTTGCCAGGCAAGGTAATATACGCCCAATGACAGCATTAAATTTGAATAAAAACTTGACAGTACAGTAACATTCACCGGAATGAAATATTTAAACTTCCGTCATTCTGGGGTGATAAATGTACAATAAAATTTGACTTCATTAAAATCTGTCAAGAATTGTAACTCATTGGAATTTTTCGGTATTTTTTTAACAAGACAAATAATTCATATATTTAGATATTGCCATTTTCAATAGGGTTCAGCCGAAGATGATAATTAACCATTTCACCAAGTGCCGTAAAATTCCAGAAAAGAATTGTTCCATAGAGTGTCCAAAAATATTTTGAATATAGGGGCGATAATTCATATTGAATATTTTAATATCTTTGATTGTCAATAGGGCTCATCTTTGGGTGATAATAAACAACTCCAGCAAATTCGTCAAATTCTGTAAAGATTTGTGCCTTGAGCCAAAAAACCAACGCGTTTTAAAGAACATGGACAATAAAAATTCACCTAAAATATATTTATTTAATATGTTCATTGTTGGGTGACATTAAACGGTTTCAGCATGTTTAATCAAAATTGAAAATAAATTGTACCTTCTATAGAGTGTTAACGAGTTTAAAAAAATAAGTTTTCAAAAACTAAGGGCAATAACTGATAGTAAATATTTTCCGATTTACCTCATTTTTAATACCTTTCACCCTTTTAATTTAATATGTTCATTCTTGGGTGACATTAAACGGTTTCAGCAGGTTTAATCAAAATTGAAAATAAATTGTACCTTCTATAGAGTGTTAACGAGTTAAAAAATAAAAGTTTTCAAAAACAAAGGGCAATAACTGATAGTAAATATTTTCCGATTTACCTCATTTTTAATACCTTTCACCCTTTTAATTTAATATGTTCATTCTTGGGTGACATTAAACGGTTTCAGCATGTTTAATCAAAATTGAAAATAAATTGTACCTTCTATAGAGTGTTAACGAGTTTAAAAAAATAAGTTTTCAAAAACTAAGGGCAATAACTGATAGTAAATATTTTCCGATTTACCTCATTTTTAATACCTTTCACCCTTTTAATTTAATATGTTCATTCTTGGGTGACATTAAACGGTTTCAGCAGGTTTAATCAAAATTGAAAATAAATTGTGCCTTCTATAGAGTGTTAACGAGTTAAAAAATAAAAGTTTTCAAAAACGAAGGGCAATAACTGATAGTAAATATTTACCGATTTACCTCATTTTTAATACCTTTCACCCTTTAATACCTTATTGTACACTCTCACACCAAGTTTCATCAAAATCCTTAAAGAACAGTGTTTACAAGCATTTTAAAAAACAAGGGCAATAACTCATTAAATATTATCAATTGGCCTGATTTTCTATAGGGTGCATCCTTGAGTTATTACACACTCTCACACCAAGTTTCATCAAAATCCTTAAAGAATTATCCAATGGAGAGTGTTTACAAGCATTTTAAGAACAAGGGCAATAACTCAAATTAAATATTTTCAATTGGTCTAATTTTCCATAGGGTTAATCATTGAATTATTACACACTCTCACACTAAGTTTCATCACAATCCGTCAAGAATTGTACAACGTAGATTGTTTTTACACGCATTTCAAGGGCAATAACTGATGCTAAATATTGTTCGATTTCTCTGATTTTCAACAGGTTTCATCCTTGGGGATTACGAAAACTCACACAAAGTTACATCAAAATCCGTGAAGAATTGTGCCTTCTAGAAGGCCCCTGTCGACGCTATAATTATGTAAATAAATATAGGCTCTCTAAAGGGAAATTCACTGCCCAAATAGGAGATAAGTTCGCGACAATTATACTTTTATAGAAAAGTGAGCTTTTATCACAATTAAGTTATTAAAAATAATATAGGCTTGCTGCCTTACGTGTTTCAAACGATTTTCATGAAACTTGTTTCCAACTGCATGCCAAATTAGGTGTATTTGGCCGAAATAATGTCGAAAATATTAAATGTTCAATTTGAGTTCTTTGTTTTAAGTTATGGTTTTAAGTCAATGACTTTGCATCAAATTCACATCTAAACTTGGAAATAAGTCAACTAAACTACTTTGAAAAGTTTTAAATATGGTATTCTATGTCACTTGTATCGAAATCGTATAGAAATTCAAAATGATTATATTCAAAATTAAACAATAAGTTTGTTAATTTGTACTGAAAATATGTTTAAAAATATTTTGATTAAACCGAAATAGTTTTATAATAGTTTATTTAAAACGAAGTAATATTAGGATTATCTCCCTTGCGCCAAGTAGCAGCTTGAGATAGCTCTAAGAAATTTTCAACATTTACACATAGTATTTAAGTTTTGGATTTTTTTATCACTGTATGTTGAGGTGCAAAAGACCATCTTGAAAATTTCATTGTGTGAAAAAAATGGTTTTAGTTTATTCAGCGCAAGAACTTTCACTATTAGATGCAGAGTTGAGATCTTCAGGAATATACACAGCCCAAAAGAGGAAGAAGAAACAAAATCAAAATACAAATGTAGATTTTAAAAATGAAAACCTGAAGAAAGTCGATCCAAAAAACTCCTGAAGCCAATGTTGCAATATGGCACTTGTGATTTGGCCAAAATGTTCCAAAATACAAGCAAGTAACAAGTACTATCGAATTTCTATTTTGCTTTTTTGCAATTTCCGATTGTAATTTTAGTGACAATTGCCATTAGAAGGTTAAGAATCACTGACCTTGGCTATCAGCTGATACTTTAAAATTTGACCGACATCTACTTCCGGTTTTATAGCTGCCGGAAAAATTCACAACTTTGGACAGCTCTTGAGCGTGACCCAGTTAATTTAGCCAAATATCATTATGAAATTCTTATAGTCATCTCATAAATTCCACAGTTTGTTCAAAACAGGACTTTGAACACACATGCATCATTTATTAAGCCACTTTGTGTTCAAATATCAGTATTATCAGCCTTCTTGTTAAAAAAAGGAACAGGTTTTAGAATTTTGAAATTCCCCTTCATGACCTTGACCTTTGTTGATCTTGTTCTTTGTAGAGCAAATAGTCATTGACCTGAGATACCAAACAATGCTTTAATATTTTAATTCTTACCTCTACCATCGGTTAAACGACCATGTGTATTTTCAAATTTTGATGATTAAATCGACCTTTGTTGACCTTACCTTCTAAAAGGTTCAAAGTCATTGGTGTCACGGTCACAGAATTGTGATTTTATTGTCTTTTAAGTGTGATTTATCTCCCCTTATGGGACTCTCCGTTATTGAAGTTATATTCCGTTCAAACTCTTGATTATCATGTAAAGGTGTTTCGTATTAATGTTTACATGAACTACAGTCCTAAAACCACGTTTTTTTCATTTCCCGAACCATTCCAATGCTAAACTTCTATCAAAATCTATTACATGGAAAGCAAACCAGGTATTCGACAACCAAGAAATTTCACATCCAATAAACCACGCCAATAAAAAACAAGGTCAAGAAGACACGTAGACCTAGCCTATACCCAAAACCAAATTTCAGACGCCCAACTAAAAAGACATTCGAGTTCGTGCAGGACATCGGTCGTCCATGACAAAAACCCAATCAAAAGCGGAGAGTTTTCTGCAACTAAAGCAACCAGAGTTAAACCCAGAAGAAAGGGTGCAGTTTAAAACAGATCTGACGCAAACAAAATTACAAACCATTACAATTTTGGACAAAGACATTCTAAATTTGATAGATTAGGAAAACATTGAAACCAAACTGACGACATAAAATATGCTACTGACGCCCTGTTGGTTAGGTTGAGGCTGGCAATTGATGATTTGAATCTGCCTTTAGCTGCCACCAAGCAAACACCCGGTGAACCAGAGTCAGAGTATCACACACCTGGAAACAACCCAAAACCAAAGATCTCAAAGTAATATCAAACTACCAAAATTAGATCTGAAGAAATTCAAGTCGATGCATCACAATGACAACCCTTTTGGGAGACATTTTCTACAGCTCTCAATGAAAATAGCAACCTGTCTGATATTGATAAGTTCAACTATCGGAACTCACTTCTAGAGGGACCTGCTGCTGAGTCAGTATCGTGACTAGCCCTGACATCATCTTATTACCATGAGGCCACAACCATTCTTCTAAAACGATTTGGCAACAGACAACAGATTATTGAACGTCGTACAAAGAATTCGGTCAAATTACAAATCATCCACGACATTAGAAACCTAAGAGCCATTCGCCAACTCTACGACAGCATCGAAGCCAACGTGAGAAGTTTAAAGTCCATAGGAATACCTTCGTCGCCCTTTGGAAGTCTTTTATCTCCCATTGTAATTGAGAAACTACCCGGTGAGTTGCAGTTAATAAAAAGCCGTGAGGTGAAGGAGAACATATGGGATCTCGATGAAATTTTAGAAATTATAGAAAGAGAAGTTGAAGCTAGAGAAAGAACAAGTTATTGCTACCAATCATATCCATCCAATAATTTTGCAAAATCAAACCAATTTCAAAGAAAATCTCATTATTCTAACCAATCAACAGCAGCAGTGCTACTAACCAATGGACACCAACCTGCACATACTGCCATGGACAACACTCGTCTAACTCCTGCAAGACTGTATCAATTATTGAGAACAGAAAAGAATTACTTATTTAATCCAAGAGATGCTTCATATGCTTACGGAAGGACCATCTTAGTAGAAACTGCAACAGAGTTTGTCCCTAGTGTCATTTACGCCACCATATAAGCATTTGCCCAGAAGTCCATAACCAATCAACAGTAAACTATACCAAACCATATCGGACTTACCAGAAACAAGAACGTGTAATTGTGAAATTTTGCTCTAAACCGCAAGAGCTAATGTTTTTAATCCAGACACATCCAGCAATCCAGCCAATTGTAGAATCCTGTTCGACACCAGAAGCCAAACTTATATCACAACGAGTCTTAAGGAAAACCTTATGCTACGAACCATTGAAAGGAAAACCATAAAGAACCACCCATTACCTACCACACCATCAGTACGAATTGTTTTGACGCCTCTGCCAAGACAAATTCAACTCCGTCTTTAAATGATTATTTGTATACCGGACCAGAAGATATTCGACATCATACTTAGAGTTCGATCACACAAAGTTGCATTAACTGGAGATATAGAGAAAGCGTTTTTGATGATCAGATTACCACCGGAAGACCGAGAGGTATTACGATTTTTTTGGTTTGACGACGTTCATAAAAAGGGTCCAGACATTATGACCTTGAGTGTTCTTTGGTGTCAACTCATTGCCATTCCTAGTCAATGCCACAATCAAGTACCATATGGAGCAATTCATAAACCAAAACCCGGATTTTGTTCAACGTTACATCTATCTTTGTCCACGACCTCACCACACGAGCTAATACCGAAGAAGAGGCATTTGATTTGTATCGATTATCCAATTCAATCCTGTCACAAGGTGGGTTTGATTTAAGAAAATTTATCACCAATTCACCTTCTCTTCAAGATAGAATTAACCAAGAGGAAAAGTCGGTACCAAATCTATCTCAAACTGTCAAGAAGATGACCAAACCTTTACAAAATCAGCAAAAAGGAACCCATACCAAATCCTGAGGCGATGCTACTCCAACTCAGCGAAAACTAGGTGTCGAATGGAATTGTAGTTCTGATGACTTTGTGTTCAACCTTGAGGAAGTCGCCATAGAGGCCAGAATTGTTGCGCCAACCAAACGGAATATTGTCAGAATTCCATCTTAATTCTTCGATCCACTAGGCTTCATCTCGCCATGCACTATGCAGTTAAAGGTCTTATTCCAAGAAGTATGCAGAGCCAACTTAGAATGGGATGACCTTATCCAAGGAGAACTACTTTCCAAATGGAACCAACTAACCAAATCAATGTCAGAGACCACAATTATTACTATACCAAGATATTACCAATCTGCTTCAGATGAACTTTCTAGTCACATATCCTTGGTTTGATTTTGTGACGCTTCATGCAAAGCCTACGCAGCAGAAGTCTACCTTCGAATAGAAACGGCTACCAATGTCTATGTCAGATTCGTTGCATCTAAAACTAGAGTTGCACCTACCAGTCAAACAATTATCCACAGATTAGAATTATTGGCTGCACTGAATCTAGCAAGACTAATAGTCAATGTCCAAAATGCGTTAGAATTATAGATCACCATAAACCATACGTTATGTTACACCGATTCAAAGGTGACGCTCTACTGGATCCAGCAACAAGGCAGGGAATGGAAACAATTTGTACAGAACCGGGTTAACGAGATCAAAACCTTAATCAATCCAGAAATATGGAACCACAATCCAGGAAAGGAAAATCCAGCGGATTTGCCGTCGCGTTGGAATGAGCCTCACCGATCTTTCCAAGAGCAAATTATGGGTGGAAGGTCCACCATGGCTAAGTAATATGTTACTAAACCAAAAAGATGGATTTGCTTATTTACGTCTTGTTCCACAGTACATCTTGAACTCGTTCAGATCTAACCACTACCACATTTATAAGATGTTTACAGCGCTTTACATCTAGGAGAGGAGATCCGAATAATATCATTACAGACAATTGATCTAAACAGCTATTTCACCAAAAACCAAATCAAATGGTCGTTTAACCTAGAGAAGGCACCAGAGAGTGGAGGGCTTTTGAGCGCTTGATCCAGTCTATGAAGAGATGATTAGAGAGAGTTCTTGGTAAAAGTAAACTCAGTTACGACGAACTCATTACCGTTGTATGTGAGGCCGACGCCACGCTAAATTCAAAACCAATTACCTATGTTCCCAGCGAGGATTTCGACGAACCACTCACTCCATCTCACCTCCTCAGGGTCATAGGATTCTAGATTTGCCTGCTTTTGCACCAAGAACCTAAAGAGAAAGATTTCAACCCAACCCGCAATGAAGTAACCAAAAAGCTAACACATTTATCAGCTATTCTAAACCATTTCTGCAACAGATGGAAATCAGACTATTTGTAGGAGTTAAGACTCTCGCACTGAAATGCAGGTGAAACCATCCAAACCATTTCACTTGGACATATTGTTCTAGTCTCTAGTGAGAATCTGCTAAGAGGCCAATGGAAACTAGGTAGAGTTCAGGATCCCATTAGGGGATCAGACGGGAATGTCCGAGAAGCCAAATTAAAGACAAATACAGTTTCCGGGAAACAGATAATCATCATTAGACCAATTCAGTTGCTATACCCATTGGAAATCCAATCAACTTATCAAGAGCCAGACCAACAGAATCTAAACCGGGATAAATTAGAACCAAGACCAAGAGGAAGGCAGCTCTGAAGGCTGATGAACAACGAAAAGCAATACTAACTGATTTGAAATATACTTTAATTCCCAAAGTGGTTATTATTATATTATGAACATTCTGTAATATGTATAACATACTGTGATGACCTTTGCTTCAGGTCATCAGGGGGGGGGGGGGGGAGTGTCACAGAATTATGATTTTATTGTCTTTAAAGTGTGATTTATCTCCCCTTTTGGGACTCTCCGTTATTGAAGTTATATTCCGTTCAAACTCACGACTATCATGTAAAGGTTTTTTCGTATTGAAGTTTACCTAAACTACAGTCCTAAAACCACGTTTTTTCATTTCCCGAACCATTCCAAGGCTAAACTTAGTCAACATCTATTACAATTGGCAGTGTCTATCCGCCGATACTGTCATATGTGACGTCCGAGGTATACTTCCTGTTTCACAACCTTCCTAAAGTAACAATTTTTCTAGCTTAGAACTGCTCTATCACGTGACCTAATTGAATTGAAGGGTGAATTTTAAAAGACTCTTGCAACTGGCGGTGTGAAGTTGGCTCGTTATTCGTTATTCGGGATTCGGGATTCGCGAATCCCGAATAACGAGCAGCTTGTTATTCGTTATTGGTGAATATCGAATAAGGAGCTGCTTGTTTTTCGTTATTCGCGAATCCCGAATAACGAGCAGCTTGTTATTCGTTATTGGTGAATATCAAATAACGTGCTGCTTGTTATTCGTTATTCGCGAATCCCGAATAACGAGCTGCTTGTTTTTCGTTATTCGCGAATCCCGAATAACGAGCTGCTTGTTTTTCTTTATCCGCGAATCCCGAATAACGAGCTGCTCGGTATTCGCGATTCGTTATTCGAGATTGAAACACAAGAAGCTCTCAGGATTGAAACAGTTGAATTTGGAAAAGGACCAATTTAAGGCGAGGCATGCTTACTTTTACAGGCACTTTCTGTTTTCCATATATATTACTATAATTGGGTGCTTACTTTGAATCCTGAATACCGAGCTGCTTGTTTTTCGTTATGAGCGCGAATCCCGAAAAACAAGCAGCTCGGTATTCAGGATTCAAAGTGAGTACCCATTTATAGTAATATATATGGAAAACAGAAAGTGCCCGTAAAGTACGCATGCCTCGCCTTAAATTTGTCCTCTTCCAAATTCAACTTTTTCAATCCTGAGAGCTTCCTGTGTTTCAATCTCGAATAACGAATAACCAATTATAGTTATATATGGAAAACAGATAGTGCCTTTAAAAGTAAGCATGCCTCGCCTTAAATTGGTCCTTTTCCAAATTCAACTGTTTCTATCTTGACAGCTTACTGTGTTTCAATCTTGAATTAAATTACGAATTATTCGGGATTCGCGGATAAAGAAAAACAAGCAGCTCGTTATTCGGGATTCGCTAATAACGAAAACCAAGCAGCTCCTTATTCGGGATTCGCGAATGAGGAATAAGAAGCTGCTCCATTATTCGGGATTCAAAGTGAGCCCCGAATTATATTAATAAATGGAAAACAAAAAGTGTCTGTGTAAAAGTAAGCATGCCTCGCCTTAAATTCGTCCTTTCCAAAATTCAACTGTTTCTATCCTGAGCGCTTCATGTGTTTCAATCTTGAATAACGAATCCCGAATACCGAGCAGTTCGTTATTCGGGATTCGAGCTCATAACGAAAAACAAGCAGCTCGTAATTCGGGTTTTCAAAGTGAGCACCCAATTATAGTAATATATATGGAAAACAGAAAGTGCCCGTAAAAGTAAGCATGCATCGCCTTAAAATTAACCCTTTCCGAATTCAACTGTTTCTATCCTGAGAGCTTCCTGTGTTTCAATCTCGAATAACGAATCCCGAATACCAAGCAGTTCGTTATTCGGGATTCGCGCTCATAACGAAAAACAAGCAGCTCGTTTTCGGGATTCAAATTGAGCATCCAATTATAGTAATAAATATGAAAACAGAAAATGTCTGTAAAAGTAAGCATGCCTCGTCTAAAATCAGTCATTTTCCAAATTCAACTGCTTCTATCTTGACAGCTTACTGTGTTTCAATTTTGAAATGCGAATACCGAATAACAAGCAGCTCGTTATTCGGGATTCGCCAATAACGAAAACCATGCAGCTCCTTATTCGGGATTCGCGAATGAGGAATAAGAAGCTGCTCCATTCTTCGGGATTCGCGAATAACGAATAACAAGCTGCTCATTATTCTTGTTTGAAAGTGAGCACCCAATTATAGTAATATATATGGAAAACAGAAAGTGCCTGTAAAAGTAAGCATGCATCGCCTTAAATTTGTCCTTTTCCAAATACAACTGTTTCTATCCTGAGAGCTTCCTGTGTTTCAATCTCGAATAACGAATCCCGAATACCGAGCAGCTCGTTATTCGGGATTCGCGCGAATAACGAAAAACAAGCAGCTCGTTATTCAGGATTCAAATTGGGCATCCAATTATAGTAATATATATGGAAAACAGAAAGTGTCGGTAAAAGTAAGCATGCCTCGCCTTAAATTTGTCCTTTTCCAAATTCAACTGTTTCTATCCTGAGAGCTTCCTGTGTTTCAATCTCGAATAACGAATACCGAGCAGCTCGTTATTCGGGATTCGCGCGAATAACGAAAAACAAGCAGCTCGTTATTCGGGATTCAAATTGAGCATCCAATTATAGTAATATATATGGAAAACAGAAAGTGTCTGTAAAAGTAAGCATGCTTCGCCTTAAATTTGTCCTTTTCCAAATTCAACTGTTTCTATCCTGATAGCTTCCTGTGTTTCAATCTCGAATAACGAGCAGCTCGTTATTCGGGATTCGCGGATAAAGAAAAAACAAGCAGCTCGTTATTCGGGATTCGCGAATAACGAAAAACAAGCAGCTCGTTATTCGGGATTCGCGAATAACGAATAACAAGCAGCAAGTTATTTGATATTTACCAATAACGAATAACAAGCTGCTCGTTATTCGGGATTCGCGAATAACGAAAAACAAGCAGCTCCTTATTAGATATTCACCAATAACGAATAACAAGCTGCTCGTTATTCGGGATTCGCGAATCCCGAATAACGAGCCAACTTCACACCGCCCTTGCAACTTGCCACAACAGCAAAGTCTAGCTTTCATTCTCACTTATACTTATAAGGCTTTTAATTATCAATTGTTAAGTAAGGAACTAAAACTTTAAACGTTTCTCAAGTAAGTCTTTAAATAGTTTCAGCGTTACAAAATTAATGGCTGCATATTGGTAAAGTTTTCATGAATTTGCGCAAAAACAACTTTCGACATTTGAACTAGACAGAATGCCTCTTCTTTTTTACACCAGAATCCAACATTCAGCTCTCGACGGAATGCATGATTAAGGACAGATATTGATG
This sequence comes from Nipponacmea schrenckii, assembly GCA_030562195.1. Lineage (NCBI taxonomy): Eukaryota > Metazoa > Mollusca > Gastropoda > Lottiidae > Nipponacmea > Nipponacmea schrenckii. The sequence continues at coordinate 7,579,027 of JAUJPP010000007.1, read as the reverse complement.
TCTTTTATATATTTTAATTTCTAAATCCGTTAGATATCTGTCAGTTGGTGTATGTTACGTTTAAAGCCATAGGGAATGAAAAAATGTAAAAGGCATTAATTAAATCTTTTTTGTTAAATTCAAAATATATGAAAATCATACGAGTTCTTAATCAAGAGTATGTCTCCATTTTGACGTCAGATTGAAACATCATTGACGTCAAATCGAAAAGTCCTAGAAGAAAACTTTCCTCTTTAACAGAGATAAAATACACAGCATTATGAAACCTTCACATCTTTCCTCATCAAACAATGTTTTAAATTATCAAAAGAGAAATTAAATGAGTTGTCATTTCCGCTTTCGTTCATTTTCTCACTTGCACAAAAGTTGTGCAAAACGTAGGAACAGTCACTATTTCCGATTTTAAACAAGTTTCCGACAGACTTGACTTAATCAATTTTGTAAATATAGCTCTTTAGCGACATAAATATATATGTATTACAGTGGTGAAAAAATTGATTTCAGCCAGGTGATATAATTATCACCTCCCCTTTCTCAACATCCTTTTTTTCTACATAAATTCCCGCCAATCCCAGGAAATCAACATTAATAACAGTACTTTCTGCAGGAAAAAAAGCGAAAATAGTCCATTCGAAAAAGTGCTAAAGTGGAAGGTTGGTTGGTTGATAGATGACATGTTAACTTCACCCCTAGCGGATGCTGGTATCGCAAACTAGGCAGATATAGTAGTTGGTGGTAAGATTAGTTCCAATTTGGTTGATTCTTTGGTATTGATAAGATCAGAGATGTGAACCAAGTACCTATCCAATCTCTTATAGAGGATGAACAGAATCTTCACACTGATTCAACCTTTGACAGTACCGACATTGGACTTTAATATCCAGTAGAGTATGCTGCAGGAGTTAACAACGGAAGCATCTACTCGAATTATTCAACACGTCAGGGTATAATGGTACTATTCCCCAAAGCTGGAAAACGGCGTTGTGTTTTTACCAAAAACTGCAGTAAAGATAGTCAATGGAGCTGTATTGGCCTTTTTCTCTAACCTCGACTAGATGTAAAATAGATATGTTAATTTGTCTCAAATTGCTTGTGTCACTTCATACTTAGGGCCAAGATGTTTTAATGGACATGTGTTTTGTTCGTCAAGTACATCGAGACAACGTTGGGCATGTGTCGTTTCGCCTATATGCCAGATAACAGACCAGAATTGACTGTTATCTCATCTGAGTATTCTATTATTTTTGTTCATGGTATATTTATTGACAATCAATTTATTCTGTATTTATTAGTTTATATTAACAGATTAAAAGTAATAGCCTTTGATGAGTTTCACAACGATGTTCTTCAAAACGCGTTTACTCCATGTAGTACATAGGAATTTCAAAGAAACGTTGAAATTTTAAACATGCAGCTAGTATAGTAATGTATTTTTTGAATGGATTGTTAAGCTAATAATTTAATATTAAACCAAGACAATCATAATATCCGGAATCGATCATTATTTCATATAGGATATGAAATTAAATTCGGAAGTCAGGATGACAGACACCCGGATACTAATTACCTTTCGTGCAAAATTCTAATAGCGGAAATCTTATGTTATCTACTTGACCAGCATTAATGTGCAAAATTATTGGGTCATAGGTTCTACTGTAATGTATTAAGACATTTCATTGTAGCGTATATGTTGTCATAATGATGAATAAATCATCAATTTCGATATGATATATTATCAAAATAGCAACCAACGACGACCGCTTGAATCATAGTTTGTTGCTTTCACCTGAAGGAAATCTATAAATATCCGCTTCGTAATTCAAAGCTTGCACAATGTTGTCCTATTGGGCCGTTTACTTTTTCGAATACGTTTTTGATGCACTCTGGAATTCATTATATATACTTCACCCACTATAATATGATTTTCATTGGTTGTAAAGGCGGGATTTTCTTTTGATATACTGTTATCGCTGTGGGTCAAAATTCAGAAGACAGATGTCACCCGACTGTATTTCTTATCAAAAATACCAACCCAAGAGTCTTGAAACTGTTCGTGTCAAGTTTTCTTAACCACAGTTAAAATAAAATTTTATTCTCCTTAACTTGAATGTGAGATTATAACACAGAGCCAATCAAATTCAATCTTTTCCTCAGTAACATTGTGTTCCGTGCTATTTTGATTTCTGAAATTGCACTTTCTTTCAGATTTTGTGAGATGATGATGAGGATAATTCTAAAATTCTACGTTCAATTTTACAGCTCAACATTATTTATTGATATATATCTTGATAGATTGAATTTTTATTCAGAAACTTAGCATTGGGCAGACTTTTCAACATGTTGGAAAGTTTGAAACGAGAATTCTGGGAATTGTAAAAGAAAATTGAAATTCGAGATTTAACATGATAACAACCGGCAAATGAATTGGTGCAGTCGGCCTACATAATGCATAATTATATGAATTGATTTCCACATTGTGATATTGGGTTTTCTGTGTCTTAAAATAGTAACATGGGATATACTCATCATTTTGTTTTGTTTACATTGTGTTATAGTGGGGTATATGAAATTAGGTCATGTTAAACGATTTGAATTCATAAGTAGTATTGAAAAAAATGTCCTCGCCCCTTTAAACATGATTTCGGCTTGTTCGCAGTCATGATAACGAAAAAAAGATTCATTTAATCAAGACATGATTTATTTAATAAAACAAACGCTTATCAGCAAATATAATTTCTCTTATTGATGTTTTTATTATAAAAGTTGTACCTATTGATATAGGTTTGCCTATAAATAATTTACCTCTGAAAACTGAATTCTCAGGAGATTTTTTTCATTATAATGTGTATGATATTATGCATCCCTACATCCTGCATACTTATTAGTAAAAATCTGATAATAGAACACAAGGTAGGGCCAACTGTCTTCTTTCAATTTTAGGGATATATAATTATGTGTAGGCTGTCACCTGAGTGACTAATTACATGTTCTTAAAATTTTAATTTTGTTATTATGATGTTTTTTGATTTAAGTTCAAGTTTCATAAATAAATATGATTAATAATTCGATTGTTAAAAACAGGTTTGCTTAGGACCCACTGGATCCTACTTAATATGACCATTTAAAAGAATGTTAAACTAAATCATTTCCTTTAGCGTTCTCAATTAACTATCAAAAACACAACACACTTTTGGATAACAATATACTTCTTTATTAAAACATCCTCTATTAGTCCTTATAACTTATCTTCGGACCAAAGGTAATTTATGATATAGACAGTGAAAATAAGATAAACAAAAAAACTCTGTTGACACTTCAAAAAGGAAAACCAAGATTACAAATTTCGTCGAAGAGTGGTTATCAGAAGATAAACTAGCGCCCCCCCCCCCCTTCCTCCAACATACCTCATCATAGTGCCACCTTGAGATTGGAACCAAGAGCTAAGAGCTTATATGTTAGAGAAAGCCTCTGGGCCTTGGTGTGAAATTAAATTAATCTTGGGTCATGCCAGTGGATGTATGTTACCTAGGCTAATAAGCTATCTATGTATCAACATAATTAATATTGTCTATAATGTTATGAGTGTACGTAAGAGGGCAAACACTCATAGGTACTTTGATTCATTCTGATATTACTCTAAAACCTTAAGACGATCTGCAAAGGTATATTGATAAATGCGCAACAGTCATTGCTACCAGGATTTTAGTAAGTGTCATCACCCTCTCCCCCACCTTACTATTTCAAAATGAGTACTTTTGTTTTTTTTTCTCAAAATTAATGACAGCTGTATGACCTATCGGCTAATAACTGGTGTTTGTAAACAAGGTCCATAAGATTGTGTTATTGTGACAAGTTTCACTTAAATAAAAGAAAAAGAGTTTTTGAGAAGAAAAATGAAATATGTAGGCCGACTGTTGGTGATGTACGTTGCTTTTGTAAGTTCGCTCAATGCCCTTTTACTATTCAAAGGTTAAGATTCTGTGAATGTTTTACATATGAAATATTTCAACAATAATTCCATATAAATGATACAGACAAAAGTCTGAGGTATTTTTAGAGAGGTATCAGTAACACAACTTGTGTACTGACAATTCATTATTGAATCTCGACCACTTTCCCCGTCCAGCTATCATTCTCTTTCTCTCCACAATGCAGAAAATCTGTCAGCGTTCTTATTTCTTATTTCATAAACAAAAAGTAGTATTTCAAAGATAGAATAATGACCCAAGTACCTCTGTAATATCAAACTAAGAGCAAGATTTTCTCAATTTAATTTTATAAATACGTCATATTATGAAACACGGCTAGGCGTTATGACTCCATTGGCAGTAAAAGAGTAAAATACGTTGGATAACTTTCTTACTTTCTTTTAATATCATTTAGAAAATATTTCTTTATTGAAATCATTAAAACTTGAAGTTTCATTGGAAATATCTCAAGGAGATTTCACCACCAAAAGCAATTCTTATTTTTTTTTTTTTTTTTGAAATTTTCAGTCTCATTAAATATTCTGCTGAAGAATTTTTATATCTTACACAAATTATATGTAATTGCATTAAATCATCACCTCCCCTATCCAGAAACTGTTATGAAACGAAACTCAGTTTTTAGGTTTCTCAAAACAAATTTCACTTACGCTGACTGACATTTTAGCAAAATATTTTTCTAGTATTCTTATTAAGGGACAATATTGTTATTGAAAGGAACTAAGCCGAATCGGAAGTAATTAAATTACAAGAGAACGGAAATGATTGACCTCTTCAGAGAGCATACTCATATATATATTTCATTTTCCACATTTGAAATACTTAACAACCTTATCAACTAACCATTTGACTGATTAACCACTAGAAATAGAGCTAGTGATGAAACATCTTATAGTATTATTATGAAGTTGAAATATTTCCGTATTATTGTAATTTTTATTGTGGGGGAATTCTGTGATTAGTCTATTACCAGCCGACATCCAATCAAACTTTATCTAACAAATAATATCTGAATTGACTATAAACTTCTGTGGGCATCGGAATCTTGGAAATTTGCTTTAAGCTGAGAATAACTAGGCCTAGGGTATATAATGCCCGTATTTGCCCTCATTCAATTCAATTTCATCTTTGATCGTATAGAAGCTTATAATAATAAACGTTCGGCGCAATAATGCAAGGCAAAATGATGAACTTTGGAATGGTTTTCTTATTATTAGGTAAGTCTATTGACTTGCAGTGTTACTAGATAACATCCGTCTATATATAATGAATACTACTAATACGTAATTTTTTTTTTGAAAATGTAGCAGCAAAATAGTAGGAAAACTCAATTTCAAACATGAAATTGTTAAAAGCTCATAACATATTTTCTTTCTTTTTTTGTGATTGAAGGACTTTTGAAATGTTACATCTATTTTATTATTTATTTTTGCATAAAATATCGATAAATACAACCGATACTGTAAAAAAAAAATTGTTTATTTTAAATAGAAAAAAAAACTATAAGAGTAACTGCTTAAATAAATGAAAAAATTAAAAGAGTAATAAAAAGGTTTAGCAAGGCAGGACTCGCGACTAGGTAAAAAAATAAAATTTCATCCATTACCGATTGGTTAATATAGTTAATAGAATAAAGTAAGAGTGCAGTAACCCACAGAAAAAAAAGGAACTGAATAATCAAGGTCTGCATCTGCATTCTCATTTTAAGTGAACAAAATCGGTATCAAACAAAATTTCAACTATTAAAGTGCAAACATCAAAATTTACAAAATGATTATCACATGATAATGTATATAGCAAATCATAAAGTATAATATGTAACAACGGATATACTACATAACCATTCATGTATTTCCCATGTCATTATTGATATAGTATCACAAGACAGTTACGATAGTTGGCCAATGAAAATAATTTCAATATAGGACAATCCAATGTATCTTGTGCTTGGCTGAATCCTGTTTTATCTTACGTTCATTGAAAATCAATAAAACGCTAAGATATGTAATGCTATAAGAAAAGAGGACTTTAATTAATTCAGAGATTCAGACCTAGACGACACACATCGACCATAAGCGTTTGACCATAATAATCTTATTTATAAAATCACATTGTTTTGTATAAATTATGAATTATAAATTATAATTTTGTATCCGAAGAGTGGTTTTGATTTTGTCTGAGGATAAATTTGACTTTTTAGAAATCTTAATTGACAACCTAATAATCAAATAAAAAATATCAATGTTTATATATCAAAATTGTTTAGAAAAGCTCCATATTTTTGTTAAGTTTATAAACACGTAAAGTATCATTTTGGGTGTTTTCAGTTAATAAATCATTTTGGATTAGAAAGCAACAGAAGAAATTTGAAACTATTTAATATTAATAGTCGACCAAGCATAGAGTATAAGCATTATTAAATATTAAAACAGAACATGTTGTTACTCATAATGTCCTTATGAAGTTTGACAAGTAGTATTATTCGTTAATAAATCAAATTATTTTAGCAGAAAAAGTTGACATGGCTACATTATTTGCTGCCAAAAAAACAAAGGAAACAATAAACGCTTTCAAGACTTACTTTCGTGGACGGTGCATCTTTCAATTGGTGTCATGTTGTTAAACAGTTAATAATATTGAACATGTATTAAAATTTTCAGTTATGATTTCAGGTTTGGTTAGTTCCACCGACACGCAAGAAGTGGATAACATCACGAAATCCATTAACTCGCAAGTTAAATATCCATGCAGCAGTGGAATTTCGTTTGCTAGAGAAAATTGTACAGGAACAACACCTAGTACCAGCAAAGTGAATACCTATTTAAGATATGTCGATGTCTTAAAGAAGATTATTAAAAGCTTGGAAAGCACCTATAATGAGACGGTAAGAACATTATACATTATAAATAAATAGAACGTTTTTGTAAACTGGCTTAACATATTATCGCCCTATGGTAAATTACCAATACTTCATTCAACTGTCCGATTGTGTTTGCAAATTTAGAATCTTGTCATTCTATTTAATAAATATAATGGCGTTTTATATAAGCCTAGTATCACTATATTTTTTTCTGTAATACTGTGGAGGCAGTTTCATCCACCTAATTTGTTATAAAACACGTTTTCATACTTTCAAGGTCCACATTTACTTCCTATCAATACACCCTCATTGTGTGGGTATATCAATGTTTGATAAATATCAAAAATATGATATATACATAAAAGATAATATTACGGAAGCAATAATATGCCCCTCACTGTTATTGTCTTTTTTTTTTAAACAAAATAATTTAATAATTTTCGAATTTGACTTTATTAAGGATTAATCATAGCGTGTCTCAGGCTAATATCAGATGTTTAATAAAATATTATCGCGCCATGATCCAAAATAAATTATATGATTTTAAAACGGAACTGGATTGCTTATATTTGAAACTGAAGATCTGCATTGAGATAAACTTAGAAGGAAGGAAATGAAAGTAAAGATAAACCCGTAGACTTATAAATTTTAAGTGTTAAAGAAAAAACTCTTCAGAACATAAAAAGACCTTGACTGATAAGATTAGGTTGCTCGTTAGTGCAGTTTTCATCTATTCAATGTACATTTGTAATGTCGAATGCTTGTGGACATGTTTATCTACCTTCTCAAATCACTAGATTGGGCAATAATAATATTTCAAATACTGTTACTCATTGTAATATTTATGGTTAGCGATATACTGATAGTCCCACTTCATTTGAGATAACTTATTTGCGGGGTGATAATTCATTATGCATATGAGAGCAGACTTCTTCCGGTTATGATCTCCTTTGATTTAAAGTTATAACAGTGGGAATATTTAACTTTCAGGTGAAGGGTAAAGTCACAATAGAGACCCTTTATTAAATTTCGGTCATTGAGTTAATTTATATTGCATACCGTTACATTGCTTGCTAATCCAATGGTAAGGGTGCACTAGATTTGCTCAAAATAAATCTAAAAAAGTACAAAAATGAAAGTTTTATGCATTTAAAAATAGATATCATACCCATCTATTGCAATGCTCATTTCTTTAAATTAAACATTTCAGCACTATATGACTTGTCAAAACGCAGAGAAAATGAATGCAACTATGGATTATTTGAATAAGCAAAATTTCTGTAAAATTCCCTTGACTATGGTGAGTATTGAGCATTAAATTTTAACCTACCCCATCGTGGGAAATTTAACACTTAATAATATACCATGGAAATAAAAATGACTCTTGACAATATCAAAACCCTTGTCAATGATAACATAAAGAGTTATGTTGACGATACATATTTTGGATAGGAAACACTTATAAAGACAACTGGTCTGAAAATCATATTATTTAATAAATTGATTTCGATAAAATGCCAACCAGGCTATTTTATTGTCATCTTTACAAATCATGTGCCGAGATTCGTGTCTAAAAACACCATAACTTCTTCGAATGTATCAGAAATTGTTAAAAACTTAAATCTTTCTCGTAGGTTGACCCAGATATGAGCCATTCATCCCCTAACATGCGACAATTAACTAAATGGATTATATGGTTGGCAGAAGCTGAGAAAAAGGTTGGTTCATCACAAGAACTTGGACACAAATTCCGCGGTCTTGTAGATTACACTAAGAAAACAGCCTGTTACCAAGAGAGCTGGCTTTGCATTGAAGAATCAGACGTTCGTGACGTTCTCAACTGTACCTTACCCTCTATTGTGGCTAATGCTGACCCTCAAGACTTGATTCCTATATCTTGTCATGTTCTAAATCACATACATAACTACGCCATAATCCTTAAGCGATCAATCCGCTATCAAATCAGACAAGCCAGAAAGAACAAGAAGAACTGTAAGAAAGCTGCGAGAAGATATCGAAAATGTATGAAGAACAGAAAGAAGAACCATAAAAGATGCGAAAATATCAGAAGAATATGTAAAGATGGAAAGAGGCAAAATATGTTCAAACGTAAGAATGGAACAAGTCGTGGATGCAGAAAATGTAAAAACAAGAGAAATTAAGGATTAAATTCCTAGCCGGTTCATACGCGATAGCAAGTTGCTGTCTTTCAAGTAAACGCCATGCGTTACAACAAACAGGAATTCTTTTTAATGATTATTTTAAGCTTTTCTAGGAAGGACAAACCATTCCATATATTTGTCGTTCAATCCTTTATTCTTTTTTTTTTCATTATAATTCTCAATGATTTTCTTCTTTTTTTCTAATTTGAAGCACGATTGTTTCTTTAATCAAAACCCTATGCGTAGTAGCTGACAAGATCATTAAAATTAATTCCTGCATTTTTATTTATTTATCTATGATAACTAAAATGTATGTGCTATGCACACTAAACTGCCTAATTTTATTTATTTTTTTATTGTATTGTATCAATGTATTTTGAATACATATTTTCTATCAATTAACAACACACATAGAAAGAAAACCAGAATATTATTCGTTTTATAAATGACCTACGACATTTCTGTGTGCTTTACCGAAATATGTTTGAAAAATTTCTTTAATTGATTTCATTTGTTCACAATATGCACTCAAATTTTAAAATTATACCTACCTATTGTGATGCGCACAAACTTGCCATTCAAATATATATATGATAAAAATCGTAACAACGAAACCCAGGGATTATGTTTCTTTTTTAGATTTACACATTCATTGTAGCACAATGAGAAAGTATTAGAGAGAATAAAATCAAAATAACTGCAATATTATTAATTTTGATATTTCTTTTTAGCAATTTTCATATTATTTTTTATTAACATTATTCATAAGCTTCACACCTTATTTATTGTATCAACAGTTTTTATTAGCTATTTAATATTTTTTATTAATTTTGATTGCTCTTGATATTTATTTAGCTATTTCTAATGCAAGTAAAATAAATTTTATCCATTTGTGTTTTCATACCTTCTCCCTAATTATCACTCTACAGAATAATGATAAGACTTTTCGCCAGTGGAGGTGACGTATAAGATGTATGCTTATCTTTTTAGTGAATGTGCGCAACTTGTTGTTACAGCAACAATTACAACTAAACGACGTGAGCAAAGTCATCGAATTGTAAAAAAAAACAAAAAAAAGAAATTGAGTTTTACGCCGCCAGGGGGAATATAAGAAATAAATAGTACCAGACACTTGATTTGAAATCTCGAACAGGCAGGTCGAATAATACGGCCGTGTTCCCAGAATTGCAAGTATCAAAACACGGATCTAGCGATAATCTTCAACAATTGACGGCTTATCAATTTCTTTTTGATTCCTTCATTCCGTTGATTCAAGAAATAATTTCCCTCTATCTAATAGGGTTGTCTTGAAGTACATAAAAGATAGCTTGCCAGGCATACGCCCACTGGGAGCATTGAATTTGAATAATACATTGAGAAATAACTCAAAAAATATTCATTTAATAATATTTTTAATGCTATCGCTCTCACCAAATTTCATCGAAATCCTTTGAAACCTGCAGCTTCTATGCACCCACAATACCATTTTGATGCAATTTTACTGAGTCAAAGGCAATAACTCAAAAAATGTTCATGGAAAATCGTTTAATTCGAACTTGACTACTTTCTTATCAATTTCAATACTCATACCAAGTTTCATCAAAATCCATTGAAAATTGTATCTTCTATTGTACCCACAAATAAATTTTTGAAGCAATTTTACTAAGTCAAGGACAATAAGTAAAAAAATATTCATCAAAAAATTTTAAACTTGCCTGCCTTCCTATCAATTTCCATACTCTTACCAAGTTTCATCAAAATCTATTGAAAATTGTAGCCTCCATTGCACCCACAATAAAATTTTGACGTGGTTTTACTAACTAATGGTTTACTTGCAAACCATTCATCAAACAAATGTCATATTCGAACTTAACAGGCGGCTTATAGACTTCAATGCTTACATCAAGTTTCATTAGAATCCATTAAAAATTGTAGCTTCTATTGCACCCTCAATAAAATTTAGACGTGATTTTTCTAAATCAAGGGCAAAAACCGTTTATTGCAGAATCGTCAAATTCAAACTTGACCGCTGTCTTATAAATTCCAATGCATCAAAATCAATTGAAAATTCTAGCCTCTATTGCACCCACAATAAAATTTTGATGCAATTTTACCAAAATCGAGGGCAATTACTTGCAAACCGTTCAGCGAAAAGTCACAATATTCGCACTTGGCCGGCGTCTTATCGATTCAAACGCTCAAACCAAGTTTCATCAAAATCCGTTGAAAATTCTAGCCTCTATTACACACACAATAAAATTTTGACGCGATTTGACTAAATCAAGGGCAATAACTTGCAAACTGTTCATCGAAATATCGCAATATTCGAATTTGAGCAGCGTCTTATTAATTTAAATGAACACACCAAGTTTCAGCGAAATCCATTGAAAATTGTAGCCCCTATTGCAAACACAATAAAATTTTGATAATGTCGAATCAGAAAGCAGCAATTTCTTTATTGAATTCTTCACATATGTTTAAATTCATGAATATTTCTTGTAAGAATTTCATTATAGTTGAATCGCTAAAGCCATACAGCTGACTGATAATCTATAAAACTAAGTAATTTTGAAATACACATCTCAATAGATAATTCAGATAGTTTAATTCATATATCGCGTTATATAGAGATCATATTACATGTATTTACCCTTGACGCACGTTCCAGCTGAATTGAATACAATCATAAACTTGGTTCAAGACTTTAAAATCATATGTCCATTCCGAGACTGACACTATTTTACACCATCACTGAGAGAATGTTGAAAGAGTTGCAGTCTGGACTAAACGTTTAAATACATGAGATTGTTCTGTTGATCTGACAAAAGACACAACAAAGAGAAATCTCAATACTCTTAATCAGATACGGTTATGATATATTACATAATATAGTGCTGCTAATCAAACAAACAAGGGTTATAAAAGCAAACACAAATTTGAATTAAAGAATTTTATTTGGCCACGGCTTGATACAAGGTTACCGACCCAAATATGGCGATTGGGCAAAATCTCTGTCGATTGAATTAGAGCAAATGTAAAATATGTAATACATAATAGCAAAGCCCCTTGATTTAAATTTGCTACTTAAATGATCAAAAAAGGGTTTATTGCGGTAGGTTGATCTGGCAATATCATACAGTAATGACATTTAACAGAGTACTGTTGAACTGACATGAGGCAATACAAAAATTTAGTTCTGTTGATCTGGCAATAGATATGGTATATCTGTAGTTCTGTTGATCTTGCAATAGACATGGTATATCTGTAGTGCTGTTGATCTGGCAATAGACAGGGTATATCTGTAGTGCTGTTGATCTTGCAAAAGACATGGTAGTGCTGTTGATCTGGCAATAAACATGGTATATCTGTAGTGCTGTTGATCTGGCAATAGACATGGTATATCTGTAGTGCTGTTGATCTGGCAATAGACATGGTATATCTGTAGTGCTGTTGATCCGATTGCGGATATAGTAATGATAGATCTCAAATTTTGTTAGTCAATAGGGCAAATCTTTTTTTTCCGTTCATGTGCAAGGTCCATATACACTGTCCATCTGGCAATAGAACTAGTAATAAGTAACCTGAACTTAATATTGTAACAATAAATATGTATAGTTCCATTAATCTGGCAATATAAAGGGCAACGTTATATAAGTAGTGTTGTAAGAAGACATGGTAATGATAAATCTGTGCTACTGGCAATAAAGACATGTTGATGATGAATCTGTAGGTTTTTTTTATCTGGTAATAGTAATGGCAATGATAATCAGTAGTGTTGTTTATCTGGCAATATAGACATGGTAATGATAAACATATAGTTTTGTTGATCGGACAATATAAATTATAGATAGATCTGTTAATGATAAATCTGTAGTTCTGTTCATCTGGCTTCAATAATTGATAATGATAAATCTTAGTTCGTGGGATTTGAAAATAGACATGATAATGATAAAATATTTAGTATTGTTTATCTGGCAATAGATGGTAATGATAAATATTAGTTCTGTTCATCTGGCAATAGAAATGGTAATGATAGATATTAGTTCTGTTAAAATGAAAATAGACATAATAATAAAATATTTAGTATTGTTGATCTGACAATAGAAATGGCTATGATAAATATTTTATTCTGAAAATAAACAAAGACAAATTTGATGATCTGACAGTGGACATAGTAATGATAAATCTCTAGTTCTGCTGATCTTAAATTATCTCGATAATTCTGTTGAATGGAAATTACTGTCGGAAACCATTTTGTAAGGGATAAATTCAAATCCTTCATATTTTTAGAGAATTATTTTCTATATGAATGCACACTAAGAATAAAAATAATCATTGTACTATAATCTATTATAATTTCCGAAAATCCTGAAATTCAGAGGTATGGCATCCCGGATACTACTGCTGTAGGTGTAAAATGAAAAAATATTGTGTTACCAAAGTATAAGATATATAAGGAAAAGTGACAAATTAGTTTGTCACATCTTATGATCTTTTTAATATACTGCATACTAATCCAGGATCTGAGCATTATAGTATTCAATATCCCTGGAAGTGAAAATGATTTTTAGTTTTTTTGTTTTTTTTAAAAAGGAACCGGTGCTGAATCACTGATTTATTGTTCTCTAGTGGTTAAAACTTACAGTGATCTTGATGATTCTATTGGTCGGTTTGATATTACGTCACAACTAAAAGACCACTGTCCAATTTTGCATGTCTAGTTATGGTATTTCTTGTTAGTAGATTAGTCAATCTGTTTAATAATTTTAATCTTATTACCCAATGTAAACATTTACATATAACAAAAACCAATACAAATGATTTGATAAAAGTTGAACGTACAAAAATAGAATAAAGTACATAAAATGTCTAGGTATTATAAAACCCTTACAAACAAGTTATACAAAAGACAATTTCATATACCTAAACACGAAAACGCAACTGAAATGAAAATTTAAAAAAATAATTAATCACAATGTAGAATCAAAAAGCAGCAATTTCTTCATTGAATTCTTCATTTATGTATAAATTCATGAATCTTTCTTGTAAGAATTTCATTTTACTATTATCTTTTATCATTTCCGAAAATCCTGAAATTCAGAGGTATGACATCCCGGATTCTACTGCTGTAGGTGTAAAATTAAAAAATATTGTGTTACCAAAATATAAGATATATAAGGAAAAGTGACAAATTAGTTTGTCACATCTTATGATCTTTCTAATATACTGCATACTTATCAAGGATCTGAGCATTATAGTATTCAATATCCCTGGAAATGAAAATGATTTTCAGTTTTTTGGGGTTTTTAATAAAAAAAAGATTCCGTTGCTGAATCATCGATTTATTGTGTTTAAAAATCTTCTCTAGTGGTTAAAACTTACAGTGATCTTGATGATTCTATTGGTCGGTTTGATATTACGTCACAACTAAAAGACCACTGTCCAATTTTGCATGTCTAGTTGTGATATTTCTTGTCAGTAGATTAGTCAATCTGTGAATTTTAATCTTATTACCCAATGACACTCTTGTATTTCCTCAATCCTGGAATTAATTTGGTTAATCTGCTGTATTAAATATCTGCTTAAATTTACTATTCTGTTTATTGTCATTTACCATCTGCTATTTTTAGACTCAATTCCCAGGGATCTGCTCTATTTGTGTCAACTTACTCAACATTGATTATTCATCTTCTTTATAGTCGAATTTTCATTCAAGGTACGGGTTTGTATGTGTGGGCTCCAAAATTCGTCATAAAACCGTGACGTTTAAAGACGCTTAAAGGGGTTCATTTAAACAAATCAAAAAAATTAATTTATTACTTGCATGAATGGATTTAAAATATTCTGGCTTGTAATTCTAACATATTGTTATGAAAAGACAAAAAACAAAAAAATTACATTTGGTTGATTTAGTTATACTCCAAATATTCTTGTAGAGGGAACAAACTTACAGGGAAAACTGCATCCAGGTGACGACGTATACAAAATTCCCGAAATAGAACTATTTACAAGTATGTATTTGTTATAGGTTATTAACACAGGAAGTTTCATCTCGTTCATAACAATCACAATATACGATGATACGGATGTTAATTTTAAGAATGAAGTTTTAAATCTTAGATGTAAAAAAAAAAAGGTTTGTATAGTAAAGAAATCCTCAGTAATGTCAATATCCATAACATAACTTCTTGCACGTTAACATAGCCACACCAACAGTTGTGCGAACCTCTCTCGTTTTTCATCAATAACTCCCAGCTTAAACATATGGGATTTACATAATTCACCCCAATGTAAGGTCAACTTTACATTTTCATTTATGGCGATCAGGCTTTGCATATATATCTAAAAAAAGTCACCTCAATGTTGTATACTGAACAAACAATTCTTAGGGATCATATTCAATTCATGGTTTATCACGATATTGTGAAAATGATCGCAACCGGAAATATGAAATGATTTCGACAAAATTCCACCAAAAAAAACAAAAAACACGAACGTCTTGTTCTTCCAATCAAAGAACGATATCGCATTTTATGTCACTATACTTCAAACGTGTGTTCCCATTTTTTTGTCACTTAAGAGTTTATTTTTATTGGACAATATTTTTATTCGGGATAAGCAAATGAAAATAATTCCATCGTGAGATTAGTTATAATCTTTATTCATTTGTATGCTTTTTGAAGAGAAATTAAAATAGGGATCTAGAATTGAATTTGGATTTCCACATTTAAAACGACGTATAAAAATATTTCCAACTCCTTATAACAAAAACGGCAGATACGTCGTTGTTATACCCCACCGCTCTCTTGAAATACGTAGAACTGTAGATCGTATCTCATCTTATTGAAGATACCTGTTTTAATTTCTCTTCTCTTCTTTGATTGGAAGAACAAGACGTTCGTGGTTTTTTTTTTGGTGTATTGTGTCGAAATGATTTCATATTTCCGGTTGCGATCATTTTCACAATATCAAACTATTAATTACTATGTTAATTTCCATTTAAAAACATTTAGTTCTTAATGTGGACAAATGTCAAATACAACTTATTAACAATATCCTTTTGCGATGACAAATAATTATATAATTAATTTAACAAATTGACAAAAGAAATGTTCCAGAAGTACCAAAGTTAAAACATATGGGATTTACATAATTTACCCCAATGTAAGGTCAACTTTACATTTTCATTTATGGCGATCAGGCTTTGCATTTATACCTAAAAAAAGTCGCCTTAATGTTGTATACCGAACAAACAATTCTTAAAAAGTTAAAATTGCAAGGCACGTGAATGGATATTTAGAGAATATGCTGGTTAGGGTATGAATTTTTAATTGCAAATATGAGAACCAAACTCTCCAAAAAATAACACTGCCTTAGACAAATATAGCCTGCAAGACAAGGTAACATAAGTCCAGTATCAAATATCAGAAATGATAACAAAGTCTTTACTGACTCAAGGATAAATTTTCTCATCATCTAAATTAAAAAATTAACAATGTCTCATGAACAATTAAATCAATATCTGGTAAATACTGTAGTCTTAATGATCTTTAGATCAAATTTTTACGTCATGTAATAGTCAGAGGCTTATTTTTAAAAAGAAATTGTCAATGTCGAATTTGACCAAGATATCAAAAAACGGGCCAATTTTGATGCGTTTAATCCAAAACCTGTTCATTAGTTGTTACCAATTTCAAACCTGATAGGAGATCTCATCAACATATACATGCATTCATTAAGAGTTTCATCAAGATAGAGTAAATTCTATAGCTTTTGACGTGTGAATGGATAGACGGTCGGACCGATGGACAGGTGGGACTAATAATCGATAACCTATATTGTAATTAGTCGATGTGACATGTTTTAATTATAATGAGCCTCACTGACGATTTTGCAAAACGGAGTTGTAGTGACGGCTTTATTATTTGGAAAATCCCCATGGACGTATTGACATTATAGTAGCATGTTTTCGGATAATGTAGTGTGTTGCCACACATTTGTACACACCCTTTTGCAATTCCTGGAGAAGCGTGCAGTGAGATATGACTTAATAAATGCAAATGTTACTGCGTGCACTGCGCACGTATCTGATTTTGACGTATGTCAGACTGCATTATTCTCAAATGGAGCAAGATATATAAATGAGCAAGGAGTAATAGCCGATACAGTATAAAAAAGTGCTGAGTAATCATTTCCATCTAGAACAATGAATAGAAGTGCAAGGCAGTTTTGAAAATGCAATCTGATTAATCCACAAATCTTTCCTCTTTCTTTCCTGTTTACTAAAAAAGAAAAAAACAAACCCTTTCTCATTTCAATGAATAAAAGAGAAATACGGACATCTGAAACCTATATAATTCCCTTTTTTATCAATCACTTCCTTAAAAAGTTCAAACAATATCGTTTACAATAAGCGGATATTAACAATCGGAAATCCGATGAAGGTTATTGTTTCAACGCCCTCTGGTCAAAATCGATTGGCCGGACATGTAACAATCGAATTCGAAAATGAACGCATATTACAGGTATATAAATCAGATCGATCAAAATATGTTTTAACTTCTGATTGAGTATCGAATTTCATCTAATCATCAATATGTTCTTCAAACTAACCATGATGACTTCACGAGTAATATTCTTCACCATTTTCGCCTCAGGTAGCGTTTATATTTTCTTTATTTTCTAAACGATAAAATATTGATACATAAAAGTTAACTTCAAATTTTGCATCAGATTTCTTCAATTTAAATTAAAATGAATATCGGAAAAACAGCTTAGTTCTCAGGGTACCTACTAAGAGCAAATAATTTTGAATATTCAGTAGGTATAACTAACTTGCGGAAACTAAAATTTATAAAAGAGAAGGGATCATTTTTATACACAATTATGTTTATAAAAATTTTAGAACTTTAAGACCTGATTCTGGTAGTTAATTAAGACCATACCAGTAATTATTGTGAAATCATTTGTGCATAATCTAATGAAGAAATCATTTGGGCGTAACCTAATGAAGAAATATTGTTGAATAACGCTTTTAAAATTAGTTAGTATACTATGTTGCAAAAGAACAGCTGAAAGGTGTTCTGTTCGTTTTTAAAAACAAAAGAATACAAGTATCGGAAAAAGACAATCAGCTCCCAAGTATGAGCACAGGCTGAAGATATTTCTCCTAAAATCTTGTATTACATTTTATGCAATGCGTGACTTCTACAAAAATATAAGTATTTTACTGTATAATAAGATCACGCGCGACAAAAACACAATAATATAATGTAATAGATTGAACCCTGATGAACTGCATAATCGCAATACCAAACAAATGAGAACAATTTGGCAATGACCGTTTAGTTTCAACTATTTATTGTTTCATTTTTCTCGCTAGCTCAAATATACCAGAAATAAAACACAATGTAAGTCGAAAAATGTTAATGGAGAAAAATAACATACAACCACAATGTAGAAAATATTGTTAACGCACACTCGTAAACTACGTGACCCATCCACATTGAACTCTGGTGATCATGATAGCCACGTCTCAAAATTCGTCTTTGTGATTCAAATCGCTAACCACTACTGCACAAAATGTAGCATATTCGCCAAAATGTATAATTATAAAACGAATAACAAAATCGGGTTGCATGTGTGAAGTTAAGAAAATATCGGCCTAGTGTAGGTTTAATATTTTAACATGAAGGACATTTTTTAAACAATAAAAAGAGAAAAAGAAAGGCATAAATCCTCTCTACTTACTTTTTCCAATAGTTTTTTTTTTTATGTTTTTTTTATGAGCAAGGTCTTCAAGGGATCATACGTCAGTGTATTGATGCTTTGTATTATATAAATACACTTTATTGTATGCAATTAAATAGTTAATAATGTGAAATTAATTTGATATTTTCTACTACAATCTAAGATTTGGCAAGATTTAGCATATTTGTCCAAAGATTATGACGATCTAGATCTGGCTATTAAGTTATAAGGTTTTGGTGAAAGGGTTATTCCCAAAACTCCTTCTAAATCCATCTCCGAATCGTCAACGCGTGACAATGTATATCGCTGTAGAATGTTAGTGAACATTAGAAACAATTCCATTTTAGCAAGTGAAGCGCCGGGGCAGGCACGTGGACCAACAGAAAACGGAATCAGGTTATTGTTTTTGACAATTTTCCCATCTGCACCAATAAACCTTTCTGAATTAAATTGTTTTGGATTTTCCCAAAGATTTTCATCCATATGTACAGCTCTTATATCAGCAACTACTAAACAACCTTTCGGGATATGATATCCTTGGATTTTGGTATCTTTTGTTGTGCTATGAGGGAGTGTGGTATTGGCTATTGTTGAAATTCGTTGAACTTCTAGTAAAGTCGCCTCTGTATAAACCATCTTATGTCTATCTGACCATTTAACTGTTCTTCCGGAACCGACCACTTCATCAATTTCTTGTTGACATTTCCTTTGAATTTCTGGATGCAGAATCAGATACAGGAAAGTCCATTCAAGAGTGTTGGCAGTTGTGTCTGAACCAGCCAAGAATAAATCCAATATTGTCGCCAGCAAAACACCTTTTGTTAACGTCATGGGCTCGGTATCGTCTACTAGTATGTTAGTCAGGCCAACATCTATAAAGTCTCTTGGGTTCTCTTTCGATAGAGTTTTTTCGTGTTCTGCAATCGTGTTGGTAATATATGTTTTAATTTCCCCAATTACTGTTACAATTTCATTTAATTTTGATGCTACAAATGGCAAAAAACGCAGCTGAGATATAACATTCAGTGGTGTATACGGTCCTTCACCGTCGAATGCGATCTTCATGAAGGATACAATTTTGGTAAATTCTGGATCATCATTTTCAAATCTGGAACCAAACACTACACTACTGATAATATTACTCGTACCTTTCATCAAAATCTCATTAAGTCGAAAGGGTTGGTTTTCGTTCTTGGCAAACTCTTTTAAAATATGTTCTGTCTCATCTAATATTCTTTCTTCGATAGTAGCTTTTCCCACTCCTAGATCCCTTAAAGTCTGCAATGCCATTCGCCGCACATGTTGCCAATTCTTACCATTAGACCAAACTATGCCTGCCCCTTCTTTAGTCGCTTCGTTCGTGTCCCATAACTTATCAGTTGGTCTTTCACTGAAGATTTCCTTTTGTTTCACCAACGCTTCGTTTATTGATTCCATGTCACTTAGTACAATGAGCAATTGGCGCCCAAAATATATCCTATACACAGGTCCATATAATTTTCGAAGTTTTTCGAAGTAAATATGCCTCCTTTTGTGATAGGTCCAGTTCGAATCAAGAAAATTTCCTAGAAATGGTATGAAATTTGGACCCGGAGGAATGCCTGGTAGTTCGCGCTTGCTGAGATAATACCAAATAATGATAAAGACAAACACTCCAATGAGAAAAGTGGACACATTTACAGTTTCACTTAATGCGTCTAACACCGCCATTTTAAAACAGAATGTGTTAAGGTTAACCACAATACTCAACAGTTAAATGATCTCACAATAATAAGTGGACCATATCGTCCTATATAATGAACTCAATTGAGGCTTCGCGTTATAAGAATATAGTACGGCTGGTGTGATATTAGATATTAACAAGTCCTCTATTTTGCATCTTATGGGCTAATGAAGACGGGCAACGCCATACAGTGTGCAATGAGGGAAATTGTACCAGGACAGTGTGATTTTCAACTGTCGAGGGATCTTTAACGTGCGTAGCACACGGGGACTCGATTTATTGTCCATTCACATGACGAGACACTTGTTTGATGTCAGTCCCTCCGACATGGGGAATCCGCTCTGAAAAATCATCTCGACCTTTGCTGGGATTGAACCCTGGACCCTCAGGTTAGCGGGCGTCTAACTCACTGAGCCACCGCGGCTCCCGTGTATGCTTGAGCAGAGATAACATAATAAGAACTTCGTAAATGAAGCGCCCATAAGCCAGCGTTATAGTATATTGAAGCCAAAACAAATAATTAAATTAATTTTCTTTCAGGTGTAAGTGGCTATATCAATATTGCTAGTATATTGGAAAGAGCTGACGATCCATGCGACTTAAACGAAGACTTCAGTAGTTTTCAATATAGAAGTAATGACTTGGAAACTCGGAGAAATATACTGGACAATCTGAACTATACGGCCGCTGATTTATTTAGTCACTATCAACAGGTGGGTTTTTATTATCAACAAAACGACCTACCACAGTTCTTTTTGTTCCATGCATACATGGCCAGCAGTCATTACTAGGTTTCTTTCCATCAAAAAATGAATTCATCGAAGTTTTGTGAATATATTGACAAAGAGCTTCATGGAATACGCCCAGGTGGGATATAACTCTGAAAACCTGAATTGTTAGCACCACTTTCAGCGCAAGTTATTATTTAAAACATCAGGACTAGAGTGATGACAGTAGCTTCTATGTAGTTTTGTATTTGAATGTTTCAGATCTTTGGATGTAATTATGTGGATGCTCTGCAAACAGTCAAGGATGAGATGAATTTATCTGTGAGTACCAAGTATTTTTTTTGCCGCGGGGGTCAGAAATCACCGTTAAAAAAGCTACTGTAGAATCTACCAAGAATGAAAGCTAGGTCCTTGTTGTCGTGTTAAAAATTTCAATAAACAATCTAAATGTACATGTATACATGTCTATTTGACCGTTTCAGGATTCATCGACATTTGCTACGGAAGTGAAGATATACTATACATGGTTGTTATGGGCTCAAGAAGCGGAAACTTATTTGGACAGTTTGAACATTGGAAATCCATCCTTCGAATTATTGAAACTGGATGAAACAGTTAACTTGATGATGCAATTGGCATGTTTGATGTTTAATCCAAACATTGACGAGACTGTCAACCATCCACCAATTATAGAATCCACAGATCCTATCGACTTCCGATCTAGATCATGCGTATTATTCCAGGCAGTTTCTAATTTCGCACACACATCTCTGAGTGTAACATTAGGACGAGGTCGCCGAAGTAACATAAGGTCATACAAGGTCTTAGAATTGAACCCGTCACCACTTCAATTCAATGAAGACATCCACACTACAACAAAACCAATGATGTCAATTCCAGATTCACAACTGATCGACTTGTGGACACACGTAAAAGTTGGAAGGAACAGACAGGTGAACGATGTTAGAGGTACGGGTCTTTATATGTTATATTCACCCCGTTTACTTTGATACTTCATTTCCTACAGCTACTCTGTTAATGTTAGAAATTCCTTTACTCTCGTATTTGCATTGCCATGTCCAATCTTGTTGTGGACTTCTATCCATTTTTGCCAGGACATTGGCATTAGCCTTAGAGATAGACAATTCGGACAGTTCAAAATATTTAATTAGCCACCATAAACTGTCCCCAATTTTCTGTACAAGTCGCCATTTTAAAAGTCACATGACGTGTATACGGTTGCTGATTTGCAAGGGTTGTCAAAATTTGTTAGACAGATGAAAAAGTGCAGCTAAATATATTAACTGCGTCAAACATTTTTGACAATGTTCGAAGTTATTGGAAAGCCTTTCATATGTTCATAAGCCTGCAAATATTTGATAATGTAAAGGGGATTAAGAGTCGGTGAATTTGTTCACCTTTTTTTAAAAGAAATTCTGTATCATGACTACTATAATATTTTACATTCTGCTAATGTGGCACAATTCCCCGTATTAAATACTTCACGTCTGTAATGTCATGTTTTTATTTTTACAGCGGCCATTCCTAAGATAAATTGGAAGAGTTCACCGATCAGAAAATGGTTCATTAATCTGAAGATCAAACAGAATTAAAATACCAATACTCATAGAACTCTTTGCTTATAAGAGTACTTTAGAACCATGTTTCTTAAGAGGAAACGTTACATGTATATGCCAAGCATTATTTTTTTTTATTTTCCAAACTGGGAAAACCCAACGTATATGCCATGCATATTTTAGATAGATTTGTATTTTCATAATCCCCCTTTTTTCAGCCTTTTATAATATGCTTGATACATTGTTTTTGTGTATTGTCTTTACAATTTTTTGGTATTTTTGTTTCCTTTGTTCATGTTTTAATCGACTGATATCCATTGCTTTCCAGCCTGCTGACATGTCTAGGTTTTCATTACTATTACAAATTGTACTTATGTGTTTTACCAATGTCATTTTGTTCTCGTAATACTCAATAACGAATCTCTCATCAATATTTTGAATCTGTACGGTTTAATTATGATCTCAAGTATTAGTTTTATCACTGATTTGTTTAAATATAATATAATTTTTTTTAAACATTGCATTTTTGAGGATTAAATATATATTTTGAAAAACCTGTTTTTGATCTATCTGAAACACCCAAAGTCTTGCGATTGAAAGATGTATTGCTATCTTTTCATTGAAAACCGAACTAGTTGTTGATGTTTATTTTGGAAACCGGATTCCTATGTAATTCAGGATGTAAACCAAAACGTGATGCTTACATAACCAAATCCCGTATTGTAAATATCGAGGTTTTCGTGTTTTGGGTGATTTCGTTGGGGTTATACCTGTTGACAGTAATTCGACCAACCGTGATTTAATGATGACACCAAGCGATCTATAATGGAATTTTATTGTATTTGGAAAAAATTGTACCTTCTAAAGCACTTCCTCTTACCACATTGCAAGAAAAATTATTATTAAGCGTCTAAAGATAGATTAAATATCCCAACTAATATTTTAATAGACAATCGGCCGAAGTTTCCTTACTTTCAATTATTCTGATATAATTTTCGGTTTTAAAAAATTCAGGTGAATAACAACTCAGACAATGACAAAACTCCAGAATCTTGCCTTTGAGATTGTAATATTTTTATTCAACCAATTTCATTGGTTCATTTCTCTGACTCAAATTGTATATTTCTGTGACGTTCTCAATTTTCATTGGTTGACTCGGCCGTCAAAATTGTTCGATCACCATGAATCAGTTATATTAAGTAAGAAATTAAAATTTGAATGGGAAAATAGAATGTTAAATATAGCTCAAGGTTGCCTTCAACAATGAATCGGAAATGATTATGTGGTTGACAGATGATTATACGAGATCTACTATTAGAAATATAAGATATTTAGATAACAAATAGGAAAGGAATAGAATTTTACATCTCCAGTCAATAGAAATCTACATCTGTTTTTTTTTATCTCATCTTGTCACCAAGACTGACAAAGACAAAGTATTTTTCTGGCATAACGAAACTCTTCAGGAAATAAATTTAGTCAATGAAGAAATCTTTGTATTCAATATCGAGTAATTTCTTCTTAACCTTGGACGATGACAACATGACATTGTAATCAATACAAATATGAAAATGAATGGTTAAATCCTTCTGTGTGCCAAGGACAATGTAAGCTCGAAAGATTTCCACAAAACTTATTAAAATCCCATTTTATAGAAGACATTGCTTCATCAATGAATGGTTCTTCTGATTTTGATTTAAGTTCATCCTTGGGTGATAAGGAGCACTCACACCAGGTTCCATCAAAATCTATCAAGAAACCAGCTCTCAATCGTATCCACAATTAATTCAACACCTTTTCAAGAACAAGGACAATAACATATATTCAACAGTTTTCGATTGGTCTGATTTCAATAGGGTTCAACCTTGGCTTATAACACAAATTCACACCAAGTTTCAAAAATCAGCTCTCTATTGTTCAAACACGTTTTTTTTTTCAAAAACAAGGGCAATAACTCATACAAAATATTTTCGATTAGTTTGATTTTCAATAGGGTTTATCGTTGGGTGATTACAAAGACACGCCATGTTTTGTCAAAATCCATCAAGAAACCAGCTTTTCAAATTGGTCTGATGTTTAATAGGGTTTATCCTTAGTGATTACACACCAAATTTCACCAAAATCCACCCAGAAATCAGAGCTGTATCGTGTCCACAATGAATTCAAGATACAAAGGCAATAACTCGTAGTAAATATACATGTATATCAATTGGTCTGAATTTAAAAAGAGTTTCCCTTGGGTGGTTACAAGGACTTGCAACAAGTTATGTCAAAATCCATCAAGAAACCAGCTCTCTATCACGTCCACAACAATTGGGGATCCCGTGTCCATAACAATTGGGGACAAACAGGGGCAACTGCTATATACACCCACATTAATGCGATGGCGTATAAAAAATTCACACAAATCATAGCTTTCAAACACAATATCTAAGCTTTATATATAAGCTATTTTATTATTTTACTCGTTTATGCTGATTTTTTGTTTTCATATTTGTGTTTTACCACTCCCCTCTCGCTATACCTTACTTTATTTGTATATTTAATCTGTATATTATATTTGATTAACCAGCCATTTAAAGATATAAGGCAATAGATTCATGGAAAGAAGTGTTAGATTCTCCCAAATATATAGGCCTATGGTGGAACAAATTTGGGATAAAGGGTCTGGATCTGCTTGGATTTTTCTCCGGTCCTGATCAATGTTTTCAGTAAAGTTCTGATTTTTTTTATTATACATACTATCATTTCTGTTTACAGACATAAGATGTCATGCCTGCATTATGGCATATTCCTCAAACAACGTATTGTATTCAATGTCTCAAGCCAGTGTGGACTTCCCTAGATTGCCATTATTCGGTAGTTTCATCTTCCGGCAAGTCAATTTCAACAGATTGAAAACGTCTAGTCAATGGTCGTTGAGATAAGGGTTATTTAATAAGAGTTAAACGCCAATTCTTTGCATATCTCTAACCAAACAGATAATATAATGCTGAGAAGAAATTTGTGCTAGTTAGATACTAAATAGGGTATTTGTGGGTTGCTTTGTATAGTTATCTGGAATGTGGACCTATCGTAGGCACAATATGATCCATTTAGTTGTCGCAATTCATAATATTCCATATTCATATAGGAACGAATGAAAGAAAATTTGCAGCATGTTGTTTTTAAAATAATACAAGGGGAATGTAGGTCCAGGGTTCAATTCGGCAAAGATCGAGATTAAAACTCCATTCATTTCATTTCATTCTATCTATCTATGTTCGTCCACCACATAAACCAATTGTATTAGCTCGGAGCGATTAAAATTTCTATCGACTGCCAGTTGTATTGTACCAGGTTCATTGGTTAATGAGCTAGACTGCGTCCCGTCAATGTTAGTGGAGTTAGAGGAAATTATAGCTTTAAAAACCACAAACCGAGCTACAAGGAAGTAATTTACTACTTAGAAAGTAGGGTAAACGTTTTATATGCTGCACTCAAATAGTTGAAGGTCAACTGAAAAGTACAAACAATTTACTTGTGGTTTTTATACCACACATGAATATGTGGACGTTTAAAGGTGTCGCCCCTGTCCGTTCGTCAACATTTGTTGTAGAAACAATAGAAGCTACAATTTTCAGAAAATTGTAATGAAATTTGTGATATTTGAATATAGTTCGATTTGAGAGTTTCCTATGGATGTTTTCTTTAGTTATTGTCCTTAAAATAGTAAAATTGAGTAAACATTCTATGGGCTGTATGGTGGTACAACGAATGTTCAGGACGATTCTTATTCGTGGAGGGTAAAAAGAAATGCAGTTATATTAATTAGAAAATAATTTCCAATAAGTTAAGCAACCGATATTAAATGAAACATGGTTTAAGCCATAAAGTAATAAATTTTATTTGTCATTTAAATTTTTTTCAATGGAATACAAATGGATCAAGTACAAGCTTCGAAAACTTACATCACTGTCTCCAAACAAGTAAATATTATACATTGAACAAGATGGGACATAAATTAAACAAGTGTACAAGAAAATATAAAAATAATACAATACAATAAGCCACTGCAAGTTCTAAATAATTTGGATCAGTGACTTAACAATCAATTATTTCAATTTGTAAAGTTTTGAGATGCTCTTATAAACTGCTGGACATGCTCGAATAATTTAACATTTGAATCTTAAGAAGATTAGGATCACCACATAGTATAGTAATATTATCTTATAATATCTTATAATGTACAATCTACTTAATAATTGGACTTGGCGTTGGATAACATATAATAGGCAATTGGAAAAATATTGAAGGGCATCCTCCTCTGGAAGCCACAGGAACAGATTGTATTATCTTCTTATCCGAACCTAAATCTAACTAGTCAAGGATGTTACTACAGAGGCCATATTGTTTTAATTTATAAATTAGTCCAAGAAGATTAACTCTATTAAAATTTTCGAAATTTCGCAGAATGTATTGCATGAATACTGCTTTTTTTTTCTATGGCAGATACGACATGATAGTGGTGAACTGTGGAATAAGATGGTCTGAATCCAGATTGGAATTTATACAGTAAGTCGTTTAAATGAAAGTAATTATATAAATGTTTATACATATAAATTCAATACGTTCAAAGATCCTACTTAATGAGCTCAGCAGTGAGATCAGTCGTTTGTTGGAGACATCTGACCTGTCAACTTTCTTATATACTGGGAGAACGTGAGCATATTTCCAAACATTTGGAAAGATACCTGATCCAATCGAAAAATTAATTCTTATGGTCAGTGGAATACTTATGGGTCAACTGTGTGTTTTAGGGGAATATGACTGATGTTATCACATCCATTAGCCTTATGTATTTTCAAGCATTTGATTTCAATGACATGAGTTAAGTTATTCTCATCATAGTTAGTAGTGTTCGGATTGCGATACATTTGGGACCAACGTTAACTTACTTCAATTTATCTTCTACATAGTTATTCCCCTTTAAAAGAACATTCAACTCAAATTTTGAGCTTGTATGCTCGTTTACTGCTTCACCTTGGACTCAATACACATACACAGGGTTCTATGAAACGATATATATTAAAATCTATAGAAAAATAAAAAGTAAAATAATTGGAGATAATTCTTAACCGTGTCAATTATCATGTTATTGTACTGAATGTCGTAGACATTCTTCTCTAATTATTCCGAAACCTATACCTTAGTTCTAGCCTTCGAAAGAGTTTGATTCGGATTTGTTTCATCCCCATGGAGCGTTTTTACCATATTAGATTAACGATGACTGTACATTAGTGTAGATATTCAGAAGCATTTGACCCTGTAACCCGTTGACTGTTGGATGCGTACAATTTCATAAATGGCCGGAATAAGATATAAATCACAGCTGTTAAGGAGAGAATGGTGGTATGACCGAACTACAAAAAAAAAGAAAAAAAAGAAGCATATTTTCGAATTCATCTTCGTTTTGAGGATTCGATTTTTATAGATAGGATTATAACTAAAATAATAAAACATATCCATTGCTATCGTAATGCGCCCACATTTTTAATGGAAAGATTTTACTGATGTTCAGTAGGGTTCATCCTTGGGTGATTACGAAGTTTAATCAAAATCCATCAAGAAAAGAGCCCTCTATCGTGGTCACAAAGCATTCGAGAACATGGGCAATATCTCAAAGTGAATATTTTTCGATCGGTCTGATTTCATCCTTGGTTAGAAACACTCACACCAAGTTTATCTAACTCGATCAAGTTCTCTATCGTGTCCACAATATAATCAACAAGTTTTCAAGCACAAGGGCAATAACTCAAAAAAATATATTTTTCGATTAGTCTGATTCTCAATAGGTTTCATCCTTATGTAATTACAAGCACTCAACGAGTTTCGTCAAAATCCATCAAGAAATCAGCTCTCTTTCATGTCCACAACTTTAGTGTAATGTCCCGTCTTTATGATCTTGCATTTGTTTAAAACATCGTCAAACATTTGTATGACCATGTTCGTCGACAAATGTTTGAACGTATAGCCGGCTTTCCAGCAAAGTTGATCATTGTCCAACATGTTTGACGTTGTGTGCATTTATGTATATATTTAACACTAATTCATGAAAGCAAGATACATTCACAATTTTGTAAAACACATTGTAAAACTATAGAGAGGGGTAATATAGGCGAACATGTTCCCCAATCCTTTTCATAAATAAAAATTAAATAAAATAGTGTTTATACAAAAAAAAATCTGATCTCTTCTCTTTCACGTGCAATTATCGAACATTTCTTTCTTGCCTTAGGCCCAGTTTATGTGTCGCGCTTTTAGTCGTGTCGCGCTAATTTTTTCGTCGTAAAAAAAGTCCCAAAAAGCGCAAGAAAAGCACATAAATCAAAATATAATGCTCGACACGTCTTGTGTCTTGCTAAATGAAAACTCGCCTGGCGATGTCGTGCTTTAAGCAAAAGCACGACTTGGTTTTATATGTCGCGCTTTTTGTAGTGCCGATCTTCCTGCTCCGAGCTCCGAGTATGCGCAGTAGCATAAAACTAAGTTCAAGGTTGGTGCGGAGCAGGAAGTAAACATTACGTTATTCAATCGTATTTAGAATTATTACAGATTAGGAGATAATAAGATGAGTGACAGATAAATGAACATTGATAAACTATCTTTTCTTATCGAAAATGACCTATATACATACGTTACGTTATATTGATGTAGCTTTGAGGCGCAAACAGTGACGGGTTGTATCCAACAAACAAAACAATTCAATTTGATCATGATTGCAATTAAAATGTCGAGCATCTTTGCCTTCAATTGATTCTCATTGATTGGATAAAGTTCAGAAACAGTATCTGGCCAAAGTTTATGAATTATAATTTCACTAACATCGAAGGCAATATTACAACCAGTCGCAACGCCTAACCCAGTCGTCTGAGAAATTGTATAAAAGCAATCGCCTCTCGCAAGCCTGTATAAACCAATAAGAGCTAAACACTCTTTGAGAAATATCGGAATTTCACAGAGTGTATCTTTTTGAAGATGGAATTTTACCTTTTTTAGTATGTATTCAAAGGTTTCTTTTGACATACGAAAGGTTTGTTTAAACTGTCTCTTATTGAAAACATTGAACATTTGAACAATAAATTACAGCAGGGAAATACAGGCATTAATTCTTATCAAATAATTTCTCCGTAAAATACCCAACAGTCCAATCAGATAAACACGTC
Source organism: Nipponacmea schrenckii (assembly GCA_030562195.1). Taxonomy (NCBI): domain Eukaryota; kingdom Metazoa; phylum Mollusca; class Gastropoda; family Lottiidae; genus Nipponacmea; species Nipponacmea schrenckii. Next base: position 7,549,036 of record JAUJPP010000007.1, on the reverse strand, counting down.
GTTTTCTCTGCCTCTGCAGCACAATTCGCATCAACAATAAGCGACGATCGAAAGCCGCCATGTTCTTCGACATCCGAAAAGCACGACTGTATAAATCAAAACAGACCGCGTCGCGCTTCACGTCGTGCTTTTACCGAAATCTCGACACGACTAAAAGCGCGACATATAAACTGGGCCTAAGCTGGCCAAGCATTTTCAATTAACATATAATCACTGATGGAGCAGCAGCACTCATGCAAATGCTATAGACAGGAATCAAAAACAAGCTTATACATGGCTATACAAATGATGAGGTTTTGAACATAATTATGTTTGAAAGTGTAGACGGGGCTTAAGAATTCAGATTTTGGACAGAAATAGTTGGATTCTTACTTTTGAGATTGAAATATTTAATGAGCCAGAAAGATATTTCTTTATATATGATTAATCAAAGTCTGCTGATGTTGACACAATAGCTTTCAGATGTTTCGGTCTCATTTCTCATGAAATGATTTTAACTGGCTACAGACCACACTAACACGATTTATCCCCCATGGATCACAAGTTGTAACAATTCGTTTGTTGAACCAATTAATCAATCACTGATAGTAATGATTGTCCCTCTACGACTTGGTTTGTCAACTCGCAGTCCCTTTCAAATCTGGACTTGGTTCTCGAGGTCCTTCTCAACCAATCAGCTTAATAACTACACATTAACACCGGATTGGTTTAAGGCATCCGGCCTCATTCGTGGCATTCTGTTTTATTTCGTAGTTTTCCGTATTGTAGTCGTAGGTATGCGTCAAGTATATCGGTGACATTTTGTTAATATGATCCTTAATGAACCGTACATAAGAACGTGCTGATCCGTTTTAGTCCCTATGAATCCGTACTTATTTGTAGACCCTATGTCGTTCGTTCTATTCCGTTCTTATTCATACTAACCTTACCATACCAAATCGCTATCTGCTGCTACACACACCCTATTTAACCGTGTGGTACCATAGCATTATCCTTAGTAGATACGTTAAAACCCGGTGTACATCAACATCGAATCTGTATTCGGAATACAGTTATCCAGTGAGATTAAACTCGTATTTGAACCCGTGAGTTGTCATTATCAAGGCCATTATGTTGTCTCATTTTTCCAAACCTTGCATTGTGGCATCTTCATAGCATCTTCCATAGAAATTTGTTTAAATCGCCGTGAAATCTTCAAAACTGGATGAACAGGAAACACAAGAGAGGTTAAAAAAAACATCTAAAATACAATTTTATTTATTGAGACACGGTGCCATTCACTGGCTATCACAGTAATTGTTGAATACAAAGCATAGCAAAGGTAGTCAATAGAAGGCAGTAAGGCAGTGTTAAAGGAATCATACCACAAATAATTATACCTAACCTCACTAGCTTACATTGTTTTATATATTTATATAAACCATAATAGCATTTTGTCTTCAAGGATATGCCACGGAACTAATTTTTCCCTGAATCACTGTATAACACTTGCATGCAATTGGTCTCTGAGCACAGTAAATGTTTCTAAATCGTCATATCATTGCAAAATAACCCTGCAAAATATTTAGTCTGATAAAAGAGACTCAAAATGCGACTTCAAATCAAATAATAAACTCTACATACCAAAGTTGTTCCAATATACACAAAAATAGTACATAAATAAATAACCATGTCATGTTACATTTAATTCAAAACTTAATTCAAATTACGTGTGGCAATATGACTTGACGAGTTTTCTCCCTTAGAATATAAGTTTCTTCACTGTCATGTTCAGATAATAATTATTTAAAAATAAATAATAAATAAATGAGATTTACTTTTACAAATTAACAATTTGTGACAAAAATAGTGTTCAAATATAGCAAACATTTTTAATTCTAATATAAATTAAAAATAATAAATTAAAAAAAACTAATAAATACATCACAAAATGAGATTCAATTCAAATTAAAGAGGAAAATAGTATTACAAAAAGTTCAGGAATGTAATATTGAAATGCTTACTATATAAAATATGATATGATTAGTTTATCACAAGTTTTTTTTTTTACATCACATATAACTGGTTTAAATCGACATAAAAACTTCATTTAATTTTTATGGCCACCTCATTAGCATACCATTTATTTATATATTATATGAAATTGATATATTCATATCAAATGTCAGTAAAGACAATGTAACAGCTATGTAAATATATATGCGTGTAAAATGGAATATCACAAAAGTAACTAATAAATCATGTCCTTTTAAAGGAAATCATAATTATATTAGTGATAAACATAAACAATAAACCATATAAACAATAAAATTGATCCATTGTAAATAAATACATGATATTATATACAAATGTCAGTGCATGTGAGAATTCAGATGATTTAAATGCACCAATTGGTTCACAACCACAATCTACAACCTGTCATAAGCACTACTAGGAATTTTGGACCTTTGATATCGGATGCACTGATTTCATCTTTTCACAATAGTACAATATTCATCAACAAACATTCACATTTTTTGCCTCTTCTTTTGAAGTGTTCCTATATTCCTTGATATCAAACGGTTAATTATTAATATCTTCGACAATGGCTTATGAAAAGTTAGTTTCCAAATTTCAATTTTCAGGTTTGGAATTCTTTATGATCCTTTTGTCATTTAATGAAATTGACTGAGTTTTTGGACATTGTACGATTTACATTTTTGTCATGTCGTCGTTTGTTAAAAATCTTGCATGTCCTGTCCAGTAACCCCTACTCAAACAATACTAAATAAACTTTTCCGGAAGCTGAAGTGATCTCAACACAGCTGGTTAGACAATCGGGTCATCTTATAAATAATGAGCTGAGTGAAAATTGTAGACGTTTGTAATGGATTCGAGAATTTTCATTGTATCTCGGATAATGATGTAATCTCTTTCCATTCGATGGGCAGAGTTTAAAGTCCGGTAAGTATCTGGCATAACATCACGAGAAATCTTGGACATTATCTCCAGTTTTTCATGACTAGATATTGTTTGGATCTCACAAAGGATGTTCAGTATTTTGTTGGAGTAAATTTTGAAGTCTGATTTAAGTTCACTATCCATCGCTGATTGTTCGACGAAAACATAAATAGCACTAAATCGTTCATAATCTATGACTAAATTTTCTTTTAGCTGAAAAAGACAATGGAAATATAATTAAAATTGATTTTTTTTCATGGAAGAAAATAACAAACCAGGAAAAATATTTTGTATGAATTGAGTACCATTTTATAATAAAAAAAGGATGTTTAAATATTCTTAAAATTTATTACCATTTTTCCGAAATATTGTTTTACAAGAAAAGAAAACAGAAATCCATTTGTTAGTGTTTCACTGTATAATTGCAGAGTAAATCTCGATTGACGAAGCAAGTGTAACCTTTGTCATTGTCAGTTACACAGTTATAACTACTATGAGTAATACTTACAGACAATGTATCTGATAGTACACTTGGAAATCCCTGAAGTAACTGTGTGTCATGCTCTAAATAATTAACTAATTCAGTACTCTGTGATAAGTTTGCCATCTGGAAGTAAAAAAAAATAATGTATAACAGTAAAGTGTGACGCAAAGCAAAGGCATTAAACTGTTATTTGTACAACGCGTATAACCAGTTCATAAGCAGAGTATGTACCAATACTGGTTCCTATTGGGTCCTATTTTTTTGGTTTTTATGTATTTTAAACCTATGAAACTCGCATGAGAATTATTGGATCGTGAACTGTTTGAGTCTTATCCAACCAGAACTTGAGAAGCACGTGGTAACAAAAAAATCATCTAATGATATTGGATCTTGAGCATGTCGACGGAAGGCGAAATCACTGTACTCTTTCAAGTATATCACGAAGATAATACATCAACCACATATATCGCTTGGTACAGACGGACACGAATATAAGGACGCAAAATATAGTTGATATCCAAAGGGATGATCCATGGACAATAGAGATTAATTGAGAACCTTTTTGCGTATCTAAATCATCTGCCAGTCCTATTCGAGTTCTTTGACATTTCATGGAGTGCCTAACGGAAAATCGAATTAAATAACTATGTAGATATTACATTCAGAGATAACGTTCCTCGAAAGATTAGGATCTAGTGGCAATTATTAGGCAACCTGATGTTAATTATGAGTCAAAATTAATATCGAAATTCGATACGGTTGAAATTATTTTGTAGAAAAAGTTGTTGTGACGAAATTTGATCTTTGCTATAGATTTTCCGATAAAATGTAAAGAATTATTATATTAAAATGATATATGGGATGCTAGGAGAGTCTTTCTTGTATTCGTACAATAGAATGTCGGGTTCCTAATCACTAAATAAAAATTTCCGGGGATGGGGATAAATGATATGTTCATTGATCTTTACTAGCATATTAAATTTGGAATTCGGTTTGCTATTTAGACGGCCCTCTTTGTATAAACGACGTAAAAGATTTAAATGAATCATAGTTAAGGCACTTGTCATATTGTTTAAACCCAGACTCTTTTAACCACTGCGTAGGAACTGCTTTAAAATAAACATAATACTATGTCAAACTATTATTTTACAGAAAAACCTGTCTACCGAGTCCGATATTTGAAAACTAGAATTATTCTGATACCAACTTCCGTCGTACAGTAAAACAAGGGAAATTTGGTCTATCTGCTCTTTCTAGTATTATGGGTGATGAATTAGTTTATTTTCTTACCTTTTGTTTTAGAGCATTACTTAGTTCTATGGTGTCTTTAAACTTCAAAACTAAAGAGTTCAATCTTTCTGTCACAGAAATTGTTGGTGATGGAAGAGTAAATGCTGAATTTGTTAGAACTGCAGCACTTCCTAAACATGGTGTTTTCCATGGTTCTCCTTCTGGAAAACTGCTGACTGGTGCTGCATTGTTATGCAGAATGTTATAACTTACAACGACAAAAGCTGTAAGAAGAATATCATTTCCAGTTAATTAAATATAAAGGGCAGGTAGATAAGACAATTTAAACAAACTTATCTGAACTAAAAAAATTGTCTGCTCAGCATTATCACTCACTCTTCACAGCATTATAGTTGTAAGTATTTAAAGTAAATTAGCATTCATAAAAAATCTTAGCAGGTTTTATTTGTGATAGAGCCTACAGCTGCCTATTGGTCGCTTTCTTTGTTCTTTATAGCAAATAAAGTTAATAAAGCGACACTTCAATTAAGCAAAAATAGGGATTATCTCCTTATTTCAAATTATTACACAGTGCTCAATTATCATAATGTCGATATTCAAGAAAAGAATTTGCATGTGGCTTAATGACTGTATTATACCAATTTCACCTTTTTTATATTTTAGTATCGATGGTTAATTTTTCTTCAATTTTAGAAACTTAAAAACGGTGTGGAAAAAGTCAATAAAACTCTGAACTTACCTGTGAGGATATAAGTATAAAAATCCATTGTTAATGATGTTGAAGTAATTAATTTGTATTTAATTTGAATCTTTTTTTAATTTTTTTAATAATTATTTCAGATGTTCGGATACGAAAGGTTTTCGATTCTTACCTGTAAAATCATTTTCGGTTGTATTTATACGGCTAGGAGACTAGGAAGCGGATATGGGGGCAATAATATCATTGTATCCATAATATTCTAAAAATAGAATTCCGAAATTATTTTTTACTATTATTTTAGCGGGGGTGTATTTCTTAAGATTGCAGCCTCGGTTAAGATACCACGTCATTATGGGAGACGCTACCTCCGTGAAATACAACGTAAACTTGGATGTATGACATACACACGACTTTTCTATACTCAGCGATTCGTGAAGATCACATTCAATTCAGGATTCTTTGGGAAGTTTTATCCATCTACCAAGTGTTCCCCGTTAAATTTATAGTTTTTTTATTTATTTAAGAAGAAAAGACATTACGTTTAGGAAAATAAAGGATGGACCAACAGTTTGAGTTTGCTCTGACAGTGTTTACATTGATTTGGAAAAATTTTAAGAAAATGAAACCCGACACGGACAGTAATTTTTTTTTTTTTGAGAATCCTTAAAACAATAAGTTGACAACTTGCATTTAACGGAAAAACTATTTCCTTGAGAAAATTTCCAAAGTTTAGTTTTGAACTATTTTAGTTAAAGTATTCATTATATTCAAATATCCTGGATCGTTTGATCTTTATGTACGTCGCATTAATGAAGTTACAGATGAAGAGAAGATCGTAATCTGTAAGTAAACTAGGTGTGAGGCTCATTGAAAATGTCCGGCTAAAAGGCCACATGCTTTAAACACGTTAACCTCAAGGTGACAATGTCGTCATTACGCGATATTTAATATAGTGAAATGAAGCGTAGAAAATGATTGAAACATTATTCTTTATATACTCTATTTTATGTTTTCAATATATACATGTGATTTTAATATCAATATTTGATAACACTTTTTATCTTTCTCTTTCTTAAATAGGAAATATTGTGACAAATACTTTTCAAGCTGATCTTGTATTTAAATATGGCCTGTAACTGAAATAGTAAATATTAACTGATGACTAGCCCAAAAATGCTAATTAAACTCTCCTACTAAGGTCTAGCTAACATCGATATTTTCAGTCTTTCAGTTTTATGCCACAGGACGCAACATAGCATTAAGTATAATTCGGTGGTAAGAAGAGATTTGAACAGAGATTGATAACAGACTATCTGATCCATTGACAATATTGTAATCGCTGCTTCACAGCCATATTTGAGCTAATTGCACACTACATGATTGTTCATATTATCGAATAATAGGACCAATGAATAATTAATTAACGTAAGAATAGTTTTCTCCGGAAGGATGATACTTCCCGTGTTTATTGTGAAATCTTTAGGTCATCTCATGAATACATAAGTCAATATTGCTGAACAAGTATGTTATGATATATCCCGGATCCAGGAACTTAAAGTTGATTAATTTAAAATCAATAAAAGGTCTATAATGGGAGTGTATAATATTGGATGTTTCTTATATAATGAAATTATAATTTATTGTATTTATTGTACTATAGGCTTGAGACCACAGAGTACCGAATAAAACGTTTGTTTGTTTGTTGTATAATATTGTCCAGGCCAACAAAGGTCTAGGGATATTTTTCGACTTAAATCATTCTTACATACCTACAACACACTCTCTTAACTTATCACCCCTCGTACTGGCGCGATAGACGCTTCCTCGCTAACCTGGGGGTCCAGGGTTCAATCACAACAAAGATCAGCCCGGTTTCCCCATGCCAGTGATGCATGTCTGAGGGACTGATATGGAAAAAGCGTCTACTCGTTCGAATGGGACAATAAACTGAGGCCCTCGTCAGTTGGAAATCACACAAAGGTTAAGCTTTCGCCACTGTCTAGGCAACATTTCTCATTGCACACTGAATGGCGTGGAATCTCCAGTCGTGTTAAACAAACATAAACGTGAAGTATGAAAGGAATCTTGGGGTTTTATAAGCAAAGCAATAAAAGGGTCTGTGTGTTAAAAGAGACAACTCCTAGCTATTTTCCACATAAAGAGAAACAGTTTGTTTTATTTAGGATTTTCATATCAACAAATTTCTGATAATTCATGAAGCTGTCAAATGTATCGTAATGTTCCCCTATCGATATTTTTTTTTCAATCAATCTGAAAATATTTTCGAAATTGTTAAAGCTATTCTCAAAAAGATGTCATTGATATCTTAAAATAAATTCATATAGGTTACTCTAAGTTCCGAATTTAATATTGTGCTTCTCGCAAAGATGTCATGACCAACTTCATCATCTATTGGTTACTTACTGAGTGTTTCGATGATATTGACACACTTTTCAATTTCCTCGAACAGTTCAATTATTACCGTAAGGATATGATTAGCTTCCTATTACTCACTGTACTATTTAAATCATCTCACGGTTTCTTACTATGTCATATTATGTACTTTAGTTGCAAATGTCAATTATCATTAAAAATTGCATTTGATTTCGGAGAAGGGAGGGATTGATTTTCCCAGATGTACTGGCCTCGGGTGGAACAAATATTTTATTGAGAAATTGGGATATAGGGTCTGGGTCTGATGGATAGTTTTCATCTTGAAATTACATTGGCGCCGCCACTGAACCTACGTTCACAATTCCTTAATAAACCATGATAAAATCTTGATAAAAACGTAGTCGAGGTCTTCGTTTATTTAAAAGTGCATGATTTTAAACTCATTGTGGCAAATTCATCTGCAGCAAATACCTTTTAAATAAAACAGTTTATATTCCATCATCTACCTACAGTGGAAATTATTATCAATATCTTGTTGAAGGTTTCGGAGCTTTTACAAAATCACATAAAAACGGTCCTTAAGGCGAAATCATCAAATTTCACACTACTCCGCCCATAGAAACTAAAATACAATTTAAATAGAGTATTTCGTGTTGCTTTTTGGCGTTGCTTGTAAGTGTAAGTTGTAAGTTATAAATAATAAAATTCTTAATTATATCTTCTGTGATATTGTACTGGACTGGATCCAGAATTTTTGCATGTTGGTCGATATCGCTTTAGTCAAGATACCTTTATTCTGTTTATCAAATTGTCTACGTTATGTGTGACTTCAAACACACCGTAACCTCTTTCTACATTATGACACGAAGTCTAAAAATAAAAATGGACCACGAGCCAAAATGACAATTACCGTTTAATACTACTTTTATCAGACCATAAACATCCTAAGAATGATTTTGATTGGCTTCGCGGAGAAGGAAAGATGTTTCAGATATTTCCGTGTATACATTTGTATCTTGCTGTACCAGGCATCAAGGTCGACCTTAAAGAGGCATTCTGTTTATTCGTAGGTAGGAAATATTTTTGGCGTACCTGATTTTTAAAACCATAACCAAAACAGAAATATGGAACTTTAGTATAAGATATAGCCGTTAATTTGGTGCCAAAATGACTTAAAACCTTATCATGGTTAAGTAACCTCATCAGGTTAAGTAACCTCTTAAGTCTTGAGCGTTACAAAAACTACTTTGCGGATTTAAGCAAAATAAACTTCATTGTAGAGAATCTCAAACACATTTCAATTATTTCAGTCTTCATAAGACCAAAAACACCAAAACCAGGATACATTACTTACTAAACAATTAGTACACTCCACAATTATTTTAAAATAAAATATTAAACCTATAACATATTTTAGAATAATTTTGGTAATAAAAATTTCTGTCCCTTTAACAACAATCTCAGCTCAAGTCGATATTTTCACCACAAATTGTGTCTGAAATAAAGCGGCGGAGTAAACTACGAGGGCCTAACTAGAGCCTTTAGGAGACTTAAATCTCTTAAAACAAAATTCAAATAATGAACAGGATACATCAGCTGCTTATTTAAATAAAACCATAATGTTAGGACTTGCGTACAACTATCGTACATCTGAAATGTGGAAGACGACAATTTTTTGGGGTCATTGGCTTCAACCTACGTTTCCAATCTCCATTTCTAGCTGTCGAGGAATCTTTTAAGTGAGGCTCAGTATCTCATGTTCCTTCTTAACGGCTTAACTACTGACTTAAATAAATATCTACCAAATTTGCAATTTCGTTCATGTGGTTACATTTGGATATCATGGTTTTTAAAAATTCACTTAGCGCGATTTGGGATGTTAAATTCCCCCTCCCGCCCCCCCAATAATAAAAAAAACCCAATACATGATGTAATTTTAAAAAGTATATTAAATTCAAATGTCATGCTAAGTATAAATTAATCAGTGCGTGGGAGAATATTTTTTTCAGGTCAAGTTTAAAATACCCTTCAACTGCAATTTTTTGTCTTATGTTGTACAGGTGTCTAGGAATTCCCGTAATTATTTGAAATATGTCGTTTATGACGTTTGATGTGCCATACTTCTGTATTGATCAACACTCCCATTTTTTAAGAAGAGCAATCTATGTATTTTTAGACTTTGGGAATCTTAACCCAAAAAAAAAACGTCATTCAGTGTTATAGAAAGATGGTCTTCTCCAACTTTTATCCATTCCAAAACAGAAAAGGAAGAAATTGAGGGCACCTTAATATAAATGGTCCACATGAATTTGTATCTCCAAACTAGAAATACATTTACGGATACGTTATGCGTTAAAATATCCACCTGTCTTCTTTTTCAACACAGAACTCGTGGCCGTATGTCTTATTCACCCGTTGTATAGGTGCTTATTTATATGTCATCGACGAATGGTCGTAGAGTGGTTGCAGAATTAGTATAAAATCGCACAAAGTATGTCCATGGAAAGTAGCGAAATTTAGCTTAAAAATGAGCGATTTAAAGCACAAATATTGCTTAGATGACAATTATGCATACACTTTACCCTAAGAAAGACATTGCATGTGGCATGGTTTTGTTGAGAGACTCATATTGTTGAAAATATTTCCTTCGAGGCATAAAGATTGACTGTAATTTTTTAGCCTAGTAAGGCAGGCAGCCAAGGAGTTTTATGTCTAACTCTCGGGAGAGCTTATATTCAAATGAATATGCTCGGATTATAGCGGATTACAATGTGAAATGATAATAAATTCGATTTTTATTGGAACACTAAAGTACAGTTGTCATTTCGACGTTAATTAAGCTAAATATAATTAAAAATTGATACGGTAGCAAATGTTGAATATCACAAGGTGGAATTTGTCACATCGGTTCTAAAGCCTTGTTTTATAGAGTACCGGTTTGTGGTGAAGCGTCCATTTTCCGTACAGAATTGCCGTTGTTGCATAATGATCTATTGATACACCTCAAAGTCTAGTGCAACGACTTGACGACGCATGGCAATGAATGACTCCGGAGCGAATTCTTGTACGGCGTATGGGTCGTGGTCAGTTTCTGGCCTCGGAACGTTCTAATTCAACCTATTCGATCTTTCATTGTAACTCATGACCACACATACAGTGGAAGTTACAAACATGATACTAAAAAAATAATTTTAAAAATACAGAAAGCGATTAGAGTTTAATATAGTATAATAAATCCATACACTTTAATTCAATACTCAGTAATTTATATCTTCAGGGGATATTTTTCACCAGGTGCAGGAACGTGGTACGCCTAACTAAAGCTCAATGCATGCAATATTGCATCCCTGATACGATTGTGTAAGTGGTTACACAGCAAGTCCATCTTAATGTCAACCATATTTCAGAAATGAAAATGAACATCAAACACTATCAACTGTGTTATTTTTGTATCCAATTCGTAAATTTGCTAATGCTGTTTTTCGACTATACACTTTTGCCCCCGCCCCCTCCCCTCCCCTCCCCCGCACTACGAGAATCATAGACATAAGTAAGATATTTGATTAAGATAAACACTAAAAGTTATGGATTCATAACTTTATTCAAGCAGTTTTATAAATACAATTAAATAAAATTAAGTAAAATTAAGTAAAATTAAATACAATTCATAAAATATAAATACAATTAAATACAATTAAGTAAAATTAAATACAATTCATAAAATTAATGCTTATCAATACATATCAACAAATCGCTAAAAATAACATATGGTATATTTGAATTATCATTAAAAGAACTGGACAAAAAAGGGAGACAATCGAACACATCTTAAGGCACAAACGATTACAAAAGTTAATACTAATACTTTTATATTTCATTTATAAAGGACATTTCAGGAACTTTTTCCTAAATCAGAAGGTTAAAATAAAAAATATTCATTTAAACTAATTTTTGTTCACCATTTGCATTACAATACTTTACAATTTAGACATATATTTTGCATAATAAATTTGTTTATATATTTGGCATAGGAAAGGAAGACATTGATAAATATACATGTACATTTGATATCCCCACTATAGTATAAATTAGAAAAAATAATATAGGACTTCTTTAAAAAATTTCAATCTCCTACTATCAGCCGTTATAATTAAAGATGGATTGCACACTAATATTCTTTGCGGAATATTATGGCATTAGCTAACTCAGTTACGGCATATTGTTAAAAGTATACCTTGCAAGAATGCAATATGAAATTATTGAGACTCAAAAAGTTCAGGATTAACAACAAGTTTCAATTTGAATTCGAGCAAGGTACCGGTATCCAACATTAATATACAAATATAAAATATATGTTTGTTAAATATAAAGCACAATAATTTTGACTAAAACGTCAATACAAGATTTTGACCTCAACATAAACATGGTTTATGCCCTGTCAATACTGATCATCATTACTTGGGTGTAAAAAGTTCAAATGATTTTACATTTGAGACAAAATGGATATGTAACTGTTCTTCAATGCAAACATAAAGTGCCTAGTATCCTTCGCAATAACATAATCTCGTTGATTGCGTACAGCAACTACGATGATTTCTCGTTGGCTTTCTGGCATAACGTCACGAGTTACGTGACTGTCAATGGATTCGTTAAGACAAGACAAGAGATTTTGCAATGTACATAAACTATTATAAATGTAATCAATTGTGTCTTTTATTAGTGTCTGAAGGGTACTATTGTAATGTTCTATTTCATCCAAGTTTACCTGTTCCAAAAACACCAGAATTTTGGACAAACTTATATAATCTGCTTTAACCACTTTGGATGTCTGTTAATAGAAAGATATAAATTCATTCAATCTTTTTATCAATGCACTCATATTGCGTTTAGTTGCAAAAATACTACAAAGGCGGTAAAAACTACACATGTATGAGTAAAAGTAAGATCCTATCATTTCCAAATGTCAAAACGAAATGGACTTGCAGTTCCTCTTCTAAGAGGCCATCTTCATTCAGCGACCGTTTTTGGATGTTCCCTTAAATGAATGGAGGTTCTACTGTATATTTAGTAAAATAGTTACAGTAAATTCAAATTTAATGGTTATTATAAGTCGAAAAGAATTAATTTAATTTCATCAAATACAGTTCCTACATGCAAATCTAACGCAATTTTATCCCCTGTTTGCTTGAATAACTTACATGAACACAGACAGGTGAATTTCAGTAATAGGCACATTATGCTCTGTACGTCTACATAATTCGGTGTTAACTTCGGACACTATCAGTTGTCTGATAAGATCAATCGATACAAGACATTGCTATTAAGTGTTAATCAAACGTATCCAATGTTCCGATACCATTCGACAATATTAATTGTAACTCTTTGTAAATTAAAGTCAGTGCAATCGCATAACACTACACTTCAGACATTGGATAAGGCATTTGGAATGAGCATTGTTTCTCGTCATTTGTGGCTCAAACAACTAAATGCGTACTTGTTTACTTACATCATTGGAATTTTTCCAGTCTTCAATGTCCGAAATCAGCGGCATACCATCAATGTGAATCGTTTCATAAACTGATGCTAGTTGAAGACTGCCGTCTATCCGGTTAATAAACTGAAAGAATAAAAACAAAAATATGGAATCTTTTACAGCGACACGGCAATGAATTAAATTTCGTGAGAATTCACCCACTAAGTAAAAAACAACGACTGATTGAAATACAGTAAAGTCATTCTCTGATCTCTTGTAAATATTAATGTACGAAGGACAATTTTTTTAAAATTGTGTTTCTGTCGAAGTTTTATACAATTGCATTACTACAATACGATTTATATAATCCCCTCGCTGAGGTTCATCATAAGGAACTAGGAAGATATTTGTAAACTGAAGGGGTAAAATTCTTCATTAAATACCATGTAGGAAGTTAATGATAAAGGCTGCACATTCCGCAGTAAAATTCAATACGTTTGAAGTATTAGCAAAGTAGAAACCTCACTGCAAGATGTTAATAGTCAATGATAAACACAGCAAGGTCTACACTTGGTTTTTAAACCTTTGCAGTTCACGTATTAGTAAAGGATCGACACTATCATCCTATCAAACAGAATATTCGAAGCCATGGTAAAGTTGCACAAATTGTTAATGATGAATACACAGTTGATTGGAGTGTTTAGTGACTTAGATTATCTTGTGTCTTTGTGACATTACGATTTACTTATACCGTAGAATATCGCATTAGACATGTCTACATACCAAATTAGTCATTCGAGTTTTTAAATCATTTCATAATGTTAAGTTCACTATACTATATTTTGCCGAACTATATGAACTTTAATACATTGAAACGTATACAATGTAGAGTATGTACTGTGGAATAATAAATTACATTCGTCGAACTTATAAACATAGTTCATTGTATTTTGAGTACATTAAAGTCAACTGGACAACACTTGATATGATTTGAAAAATGACATTTGCTTCCAAATGGCATACTAACGATTAATCCATGCATTACCTCCCTCGAATTAAAAACTTTTATGTATTCGTGATTTTCTTTTTGGTCTGCCCTGCAATCTTTTTCGTGTCCAAAAATATTACCTGTCCACAAACATTTTGCCAAATCAAAATCACTTACAAGGTAAAACCGGTTCGATTAGGTACTCTTTTGGCGTATTAATGCTTAAAAGCACAACCGATCCGGCTTTGGGAGATATCCAATCAACTGAAAGGTATGAAGTGAATTCACTGACCTCACAAGCATTTGCAATGGTTAGGGTTATAAGTTTTAACTTACTATAGCCTGTGTTAGGATATCTGCTTTGGTTGCTGTGTCAGTTATTCTATATTTAAATGTTTCCATTAATTCCTTTACACTGGGTGGTGGTAGAGTAGGTGGTGGAGGGAGTCCAGGGGGCAAGGCTTGACCACCACCTGCTCCGTTAGAAACACATGGGTTAATCCAGGGCTCATCTTGAGTGCTTCTCTTTTGTCTAACAGGAACACCATTTGCTGCATCTAGCAGAACGAAACATACTAAAGCTGAAATAATAAACGAATTTGTATGTCAATACACATATTAACGTAAATATTTTGCAACGTTTTAACTTATACACAGTTGAAAAATGATAGTTTTAACGATTGTCCTAGATTTCCGGTGTCCTTTATGACACATAAGTATCCATGCAATAAGCTCGTTTAATAATTTGATTTGTTGACTGTTAAATTCAGATTTCAATATCACGGATAGACTGGTACAAGGATAATTGTATAGCTGAAGAAGTGAAGAATGTATTGCTTTTCGGAAACCATCTCACCCTCTTCGATAAACATTTTTTAAACATTGATGAAGGTATTGCCTATCCGATCTAAACGGCTAAGAAGCAGTTTGTAGAAGAATTGGCCGTTTGTCTTTTATGAAAACTTCAACTTAGTAAGGGCATCAGAATGGTTTGTAAAATTATTAGATTTCCCACAAAAAATATCAGATTTAATGGAAAACCAAAAAACGAAATGATGAATTTGAAATTGATACTTGTAAAATATGAGTTATTCCAACATATTGGAATTTTTCACTCCGTCGGTTAACCAATCGATATTACCGACGGCTCCATTCTTTACCGACCGATTCCACGTTTTACCGTTTTTACTTTCATACAGTTAATTAGGTTTCAGGCCTAAACTCCTATGTTATGTTACACTCGATCTCTCATAGTTTCGAAAATAATCAAACAACGCAGGGGCGATTAGACTGAGAAGAAGATAACATTTAGAAAGATCAACTATATAGTACAAAGAGGAAACAGAGAAATAAGACTTACTTAAAACCTGAAGAAACATTGTTAATGTTAAGTCTTGGTGGAACATTGAATCTCTTGAAAAGTTTTGTTGAAAGTGAACATCTTACATAGTGCCCAAGGCTTATATTTTTATGTCTAAAATTCCCAGTTTCAAGTTTTCTAAAATTAAGTTTCAATCTTTTTTACCAATAACATGCATTAAATATATATATTCTTTTTAAATATGCTGAGATGACACTTACACGGTACACTTTAACAAACACATACGTCATCCTCGAATCGTGCAAATCGGATGAATGGCGAGTGCTAATACTGATATAAAACGTTTTCACAGAGAAGTAGAGAACGTCTAAGATTAGGTTTTTGTATGAAAATACAGAAGGCGAGAAATTAGACTTACTGAAAACTTGAAGAAACATTGTTAATGTTAAATCTTGGCGAAACATTGAGTGTCTTTAAACTTATTGTTGTAATTGAACATCTTACCTTGAATCTAGAGCTTATATGGTTCATTTTTAAAATTCCCAATTCCATGCCGTCTAAATATAGTTTCCATCTATTTTTACAGCAGCTTTCATTTTCATAAGGTTAGCTACTGAAGAGACTCTTATTCACGCGGTATGCACGGTATATTAGACCCGTACATGTTGTATTGTTATTGATTAAAACAAAGGGCCAATCAGAATTCACTAAAGTGATACAAATCTGATACATGACCTTTTCTAAATTGTTTTATCATTAGATACTAGTAGTTACTAAATGTAAATATTAAATTCCAATTAAGTCATCAAAGTCAAGGTAAGGTAAAAATCCAATCTGGTAAAACTAACCTGCCTTACCCAGCTCACATTTCCAGGTGGGCTAATTCTGCTTCCCAATGTCAGGAAAGATAAGAAAAAAGCAACGTCCCAAGGAAAGCTTGCCTTCACACGCCGGTTATCCCTATAGTAACATTATTTAGCTGAGAGAATCAAATCTAAAAGTCAAAATTGAAACTTGTGTGTTTCAAACGAAGTTTTAAAGGGATTATAGGTCTTAGCATGAACATAAAATTTTAGTTCTTAAGAAAGGTCAATCATGAGTGTATATTCATTAGGGAACTTACCTAGTGTCATAAAGTAACACAATCTCTTAAAATCTTCAAAACTCGCAAATTTAAGTCATTTTTAAAAAACGCTTAATCAATTTATCAAGCGTTTTTCAAATGCATCTTTATGGAAAATTACTTAGTGTATTGGATATTTATTTATTTTTTATGTCATTTATGGTGGCAGGTTTTATTGACTGATGAATAGAGCTCTTACTGACCAAATTTAATATCTTCAAATTTTATGTCCATTATAAGACCTATTATCCCTTTAAGTGCAAAAATATCTGCACTTCCGCCATTTATTTGCATACCATGCTCAGTCTTGGTGATTTATAAAGATGGTGTATGCTTGTTTGATATATATCTGTATTATATTGCAGTGGAAAATATCACAATTCAAAGCTTATAAAGATGTGTTACTTGAGCGTCAGATTGATTTAGTTGCTACTGCTATCTCCCATCGGTTGATTTAATTAAATAAATTTTATTATACTTATTACTGCTCTTGACTTGAGGCTATGAATTAATGAGCAAAAATACGAGGTAAAACACGTCGTCTAAGAAAAAGAGTAATTCATAGATTCACATTTGGGAAAAAATAGCTCCATTAGCCGTGCGAGCCCTCTGGAATGAAATTTGGATGTAGATTGGCTAACAAAGATAAATGTGTATGGTGCGAACAGCATTGTAAAACATACTAGACATACAGAGGTTGCGCATAGCTGTCATGACATCTAGTACAAACAGATAATGTCATACAGCAAAAGATCAGAAAGAGCTAAATTAGGAGCTATTACATAGTATTGCATCAGCGATATTAATATTGAATAATAAGAATAATAATGTTCCAGAATATTTTCGACTCTTCTGGATGTTTTAATTCTAATGCAATAGTAAAATACGATTGTTCAACAATATACTTTGAACCTGAATTGACGTCAATCAGATCCGGTTTGGATAATATGCAGACCTACCTTTATAGCTGAAACCGTGCAATTAATTCCTTTTTTTAAATTTACCTTATGCACTGATTGATCATAGGTTATTTTTAATAATAACTTCTATAATATTTGTTCAATTATGATATATCACAAATTTTAAAACCCCTGGAGTTCAGCCATATCAATATTTTTGATTAATCTTCATAAATATTTTGATATAGAAATATAGATACCCGATAAAGATCAAGAAATATAATCAAGGTATTCCAAGAAAGATGAAGAGACCTCAGTCGAAGTCTTTTGCAGACGATGACCTGCAGTTTGAGCGATTTCTGTTTTGCGAAACCCTACAACAGAACTAGAATTTAGTGTTGTGTTTGATCTTTCGGCTTGTGTTTTGATATCATACTTTACTTTTAAGCTGTGAACAGAATTTCAGTGCCACTCCATCCCTCCCCCAACCCGCCTCTTTTTTTTAGTAGTTACCATCATAAACGATATCCAATCTATGTGGAAGTAATAGAAGGAGGAAATCACTACGGGCGGAAATGGAAAAGGAGGGTAAACCACCAGGTACAAACTTGAGTGTGTATATCTATTCATTCCTCCTTGAAGATAATGATCCCATCCCACACAATACAAAAGATACAAAGATAAAGGAATTAAAACGAGTAACAACGGGAAACTGGACATTTCCAGTTCGAAACACCCACATCCCAGATGTGGGAAAAAGTTTTATCTTGAATATAACGATAAAACAATGATTAAATATCCTTGAGATTCACGACGCCTACACAATCTTCCATTTCACAGTGCATTTCTAAATTTTTATTTTTTTTATTGCTGTGTGTTTTTATTTTACGAAAAATTGTTAAGGATATGCATTTTTATATTTAGTTTCCATTTAGCATTGTTGCGAAAAGAGAACATGTTGCTAATGTGCCTCAGTAATCCAAGCGGGTCGTGTGAGGAACTTCGATGAATTCTAGGTTTATTTCAGATAGATAATTTTTCAAACGTAAAATTCTATGTTTTTTACAGAGTTTTAGAGATTTTCTCTGACAATCGAAGACTGAATTCATCAAGAGGTTAAGATACCATAAAGCATGTGCATTGGCAACTAATTATAATAGCCTCGATAGTCACTCTATCAATATAGGTGAAGGCTCTAGGAATAGAAATAATATGTTTTCGAAACCGACTGCAACAAAATTTCTATTTTCGGGCATCTATTTCCACGCCAAAAATTATAAATGGTGGCCACCCAGGAGGGAACTAACTCAGAAATATGATTATAGAGTCTTTTACATTTCAGAATTTTTATTCCGAATGTTGGATTTTCTTCTAAAAGACTGAACTATACCAAAAAGTAAGAGTGAAACTTCTCTAAGTCTGGAATAATAAACTGACTCATGGGCTACAAATATTGTTAAGGTCACAAGCTAATTTCAATATTTATAAATAACATATTGACAACATAAATTATTGACTTTTTAATAGTTACTGTAACTTATGTTTGTATGTCTCTTGACTCTTTACTAGACTAATATGTTCAGCGACACATATGCTGTCAAACGTACTAAAACTATACAATAGTTTTTCCAACAATATGATTATGTTCTTTCCCAGACTATTTATATTTAAATGAATAAAGGGTATTGTACTTAATTAACTGTAACATTAGGCTGGAGACATACTTTTTAAATTTAAGCCTATACTTCTTGGTCCATTTACAAATAATAAACAGAGTCATGGCTTCAGATTATTTTGCTTTCATTATGTGCTTTGCTTTACTTCGTAACACTTGTCAGAATTCAAATCCGAGTATGATTTTTTAACTATAATTTACAACATTAGAACTTTTAATGTGCTCCTAACAATCTCAAGCGCAGTTATTGCTGATGTAACGGCATCAGAAATTATATTTACACATGATTATTGACACTTGGAAGTAACTATAATCAGGAACTTCATCGGCATTTTTATTTTGTTGGAATTTAACGAAACCGATTATCAAGTGGATAGAAAGATAAATATAAGTGGGTGATGAGAGTCTCATAAAATCACAGGAAAAGACAATTATATGTGAATAATATTAATGGAGTGTCAGTTTTTTTTTTATTGTTCGAAAAGGTTCACGAACCAAGTCGGAGAGAGACATCAGGTGTGAACATGCTCTCCTTGTCTTGCCCCAGTAGTGTCTATTCTTTGGTCTTTGGCAATGAAGAGCAATATCGTGGTTTAGATTTGGCGATATAAGCAATTCGCTCGCAATAAAAGAATAGCACCAGAATGATAAGTTTATTTTCATAAATAAAAAAATACATATCTGTAAATTATTCAAGGAAATTTATTATACCCGGCATCCGATAAGATAAAATAGTTATCAAATTTAAAGAAGTGATTGGATAAAATATCGAAAATGATATCATATAGGAAAGATGATACTTCCCTAGTATTAAGGCTAAGCCTCTTGAACTTTGGTCCTCGCGGAAATGTATCTCTATAAAGAATATTTTTTCTTATCCTCTTGTTGTTTATAAATGGACCTCAGCTTACAAGAGTTTTTAGCCTCCCGTGAGGTTGTCTAGCTATTCTTTTAGTTCATCTGGTAGTGGAGAAATACTTATAATATACATGTTATGTGAAATTCATTTGAATAACTTGGGCAAAACATCTCATCATTTAATTTTTTCATTTATTGTCAACCTTTTTCGTTATTCTTTTCTGATTATTCTTCTAAATTCGACAAAGTTTTAATTCTTAACATCAGCGATGCAGAATATGTGCTTGTTTTCACTTGTAGTGGTTAATTGTATTGATAATAAAATATCTTCTTACTTCAATAATCCATAAAAGAAATACTAAAATAGCATCTGATATGTGTTTTTATTTTCAGTAAGATTCAGTCAAAAACACTGATTTATACAATTGTTATTGTGTAAAATTTTTAAAATAGTAACAATAAACTTCAAGGTTATGTTTAATGTGCCGGAAATGAAATTACATAAAATGTCCTACTATTCTGCAGCTAATGGGCTAATGAAGACACAGTGCAGTGTGCTATGAGGAAATATACCAGGACAACTTTCGATGTATCTTTAACGTGCTAAGCCTGTATCACACGGGGTATCTTTTCTTTATCCCATCCCAACGACTATTAAAGGTGTCAGCCCCTTCGACCTTTGTGGGATTAAATTTAATGTGTCAAAAGTGTTCAAAATATTTTGTATAAAGCTCTAATTTAACAGATATGTTTCTAATATTAAAGGTACGTAATATATATTCGAAAACATATCGTCCGTACATGATTGTGGTATATGATATTTGATAACGGTTGATAACGCGAGTGATATTTAATAATGGTTGATAATGCGATATATACCTTGAAGATATCAAGATACGTGTATAATCATTTGAAACAAACTTTGATATCATAACAATCTAATTGGTTACGATTTCGGTACAAAAAAAAAATCAACTGCAATTGTCATGATTTCACAGATCCCCAGATCCCGACCTCTCATGTCGGTGACAATAAGTCGATGGTGCGCTCAGATCTATCAGATTCGTTTGATCAACTAAATCAGGCGTTTAAATGAATCACATTGTTCAGTGCATATAATAATAATAATTTTATATATCGCAAAAACACAAGGCCTTTTTGAAAATTGTTTCGGATGTAAAATGGCGAGTTTCTTGAGGAAGAGAGTTACAATACCAGAATGATCGTTTAGTCATCTCAAGATTAACCGTTGGTAATACAAGTCTCGATTTATCTGATGACAAGCGAGTTTTTTCCACTGGGGTTATAAAGGGTATCAATAAGTCCATAAGATACTGTGTAGCCGCACCGTTGATAGCTTTATACGTTGTTAAGATGTTTTGAAATTAATTCTCTCAAATACCGGGAGCCAATGTAGTTGATGAAGTTTTGGAGTCATATGTTCTGATTTCTTGGTCCCTGTTAAGAGACGAGCTGCTGAATTTTGTATTCTCTGTAATTTGTCAATTTCGTATTTAGGAAGGTTATAGAGAAGTCCATTTTGATAATCCAATTTACTGGTAATGAAGGTATGTATTAGAAGTTCTGCTGTGTCTGGGGGGATATCTTTTAATGCGACTGATTCTACTGAGATGGAAAAACGAGGACGTACAGATAGACTTAATGTGAGCATTGTATGATAGGTTGGCGTCAATTATTGCTGCTATAGGAAAAACTTGGCCCAGTCGGAGGGACGTTAATGTAAATTTGGGAGTTCCTTACGATTATCTGCGTCTATATGAGGAGTGGTAAAGCTCTATGAAATTACCTAATGAATTTAATCTTTTCTTTCACTTCCTGTTTTCGCATTTATAACATTTAATTGTAATTCCTATTAATCAAACTTTGACTCAATGATAGCCCTGATACTTACTCCATATAACCTTTTATGGCTATCTTTAGCTTGTGAACATAGGGTATTGCAGACTCAGTGGTTGTGTATTAATTTCCTATTGACTATCATTCCAAAGAAGTAATTTCACTCGTCTTTCAACACATGGGAACTTCTATTTCTGGCAGTAATTACCTATCTACGTGATGATGTATTTTGTTAAATGCTGATTTAAGATCACCTAAAGATGGTTCAGGTCAACCTAGAGACTTGCAGACAATTGCTGAATGGAAAATGGCAACCCTTTATGCCTTCTCTTTTAAATGGGAATTGGTCGGAATATGGAAACATATTAAGACGATCGTTTTGCTCTATAATTCGATAGCAACAATTTTGTTCAGATCCCCTGAATCGACTATCAGTCTGAGCCTGTTTAAAGCATCATCTTTCTGCCTTTTTTAAGTAATGCTGAGACGAAGACACACACATTATAAGCACAGGCTTTACTTTAATTAACTTTAATAACACCCATTATACATAATTATAAAATACACTATAAAAAGATGATTATATATGTTATAATATATAACAAATAATAAAAACAATTGATTTTGATTCCATCATATTTTAGTCTGATCTGATATTAAAGATATCGTTGAGAAGAAGCAGAGTCTCCAACAAATTATTAAATTACAATTATAATCTGGACTCGACGTTGATCAGATGGTTATCAGATTGAATTGATTTGATTAAAGGGAGAATAGGTCTTAGAATGGACATAAAAATTGAAAATTTTATACTTGGCCAATAAGAGCTTTATTCATCAGTAAATATACCTGCTGCCATAAATACCATGAAAAATAAATAAATCCATTTGATTATTGAAAAACGATTAATAAATTTAATGACGGTTCTGAAAGTTTTCCAGATTTTAAGGGATTCTGTTACTTTATGACACTAGGTTAGTTCACTGATGAATATATACTTATATTGACCATTGTTGAGAACTGAAAATATATGTGCATGCTAAAACGCAGTATCCCTTTAATAAAGTTCATAATATAAATGTACTGGAGCTCAGTTAAAAAGACAAATTGAATCTAAATTATACGTTTTTAAGTAATATCACGCAGATTAATAACAACAAAATATATTCATATTAAAAAAATAAAGCCAGATCTTCTATATTCAAGTAGCCAGTCAATGCCAGTAGGATGAAATGCGCTTTTAAATTTAAATTAAAACAAAATACAGCTTATGTAGAAGAGCAATACAAAATACAACACATACAATACAGCAATACAAAATACAACTCATACAATACAGCAATACAAAATACAGAAATAACTGAGAAATAAAAAATTATAAACACTAATGTGTTAACTCATTTTGTTTACTTTGAAATAATAAACAATACATTATATAATCCTGAAACGGATTTACTAGCATAGGTTCACGGGATCCTTTTTTCAATTAGATTGGATGGTTGTAAAAAGTAGATTAAAAATACAATCGATGCATTTAAACTTGAATCATAAAATACAAAACATTCTACTCATTTTTAAAACAGTTTTGGTTCAATGATAATTGAAAGGATCCGTAACACGCCTAGGTTTTGATTTGGTTCAATATTTATATAAATATTCAAAACATTGTTCATTGAAATCTTAAAGATAGACGGCAATAAAAAACGTTAATGACAGATCTATTCCACAAATTTTATGTCGTACCCAATTTATCAAACATTTAGAAAGTTTGTCTTCTTTTAGAATAAAACATATCCTACTATCAATGTAAACTTACAGTTCTGATAGACTGTACAATTTCTTAGGCATTTTGCATTGGTTTGGTAAAAACTTTGGACTGATTGTTCGTTTACGATTATAAAAAACAGACTTAACTCCCTTGCCGCATTTAAAAATATATTCTGTGACCTTAGTTTTCCTATTTCTTTTCTTCCTTATGCTGCAGTCGCTCAGGATATATATTAATCTACTGAGAGTACAATGTATATCTCTAAGAACAATTGACGAATGCTTCGATATCTCTCTTCGAGTGTTTAGTTTAGGAATGCAACCTTCTCGATAGCATGAATTACGTATGCGGTTTGTTCTGAAACCTAACGTATTCATCAATAATTTCCAGGTATTTCCAAGCACTATTACCTTCTTTTCTATCTTACGGAAGTTGAAATCTTTCTCCAAAACATTCGCAACCTTTAATTGGTAAAGCATTGAAGTCAACAACCACTGAATTTCAAACAGAACACGGACCTGAAAGAATACATATTCAGAATATATTAAAAAACGGAAAGGTTACATTCAAAAACAGAAATATGGCGTGGACCTTATCGTAAATACTGTCAAATTTAAATTTATAAAAACAAGATAAAATTAAGTTGCTTGCTTATTTATGAAATGTCAAAGACTTGGAAGTAAACTTGGTTAGCTTCTTACCGAAAATTAGATTATTTGGAAAATAATAATAAATCTTTGCATCCGGTGTTCTATTTAACACAAAACATCACAATCTGAATGGGGTTTGATTCAATTACAAAGTATCTTTTATGAGAACCAGGCCCTATATTCAAGTACTATTCCATAAATCCCAAGACTACCCTTCGACTATACTCCAATTACCATGTTATAGAATCACAATTCCTTCAGTTCGTTAAGAGTATGATTCCTGGTTTACATATGGACTTTTGTGTCTCAAATTTTGTAATTATATATAGACTTTAAAACAAAGCATCATAATGAACAAAACTGTGTTTACCTTTCTTTTCCGTGGTAGTTTAAATAACTTTGTATCTTTCGTAGTTGGATAGAAATCCTTTAATCCCGTTTGCTCTATTATCAGCTTATGAGGTCCAACAGCCCTTGTCTACAAAATTGGCATTTAAGAAAATCAATTTATTAATAATTGGAATGTCGATTTCGACATAAGGCAGTTAATTGTTTATCATCGAAAAAAAAGGTGTAGTATGTGCTATGCTCTTGTTGAAGGTATTTATCGATACTATCTTCACAAATGTAATAGAAGATGTAAGTATCTTTGTTGTTGTCTCAGTCTCAAATGAGACAAATTCTGTATATATACAGTGCGGTATCTCTCATTTCTCGTCAAAAATACACTTTTATTTTGGACATTATAAAACCAACAGATTTTCTTCACTTTGTCAATGTCCATTTATGACACAAACAGAAGCATCGATTACTGAGTCATCTGAGCCATACTACACAGACGGTTCCCCTTTGAAAAAAAACACACCCTGATATTTCTACCTGAGTCAAATACGATTTAAACCTTGAACTATCTAATTGAAGGAAGGTAGAATAATTCATTTACCATTTGAATTTATTTCACAACGCTCAATAAACGTATATCTACACTTAAAATGTTTTTTATAATTGATAAAACGGACATTTTGGATGAGCTATTGTTATTGCTGAGTTTCAATGAAACATGGGAAAAGTGCAACAATAACATGTTACAGAGTCATAATTAAAAACACTCCCCAAAACAATAATAATATGAAAATAGAAATATAGTTTAGAATAATTTTAAATATAAATATTATGTAATTTGGCTTCTACGGTAAAGGTGGTTACATTCCGATGAAAGGCATGACTGATATCAAAGAAAACAGACCCTATAATATCAATCATTGTGATAACTATGAAATTTTAAAAATATGTCATCCTAGTGTAAATCTATTGAGGTAATAGTCTATATGTATTTTATCGTAAAGTTTACATTATGATTCAGCAAAATAGGTATTTGCTAGTTAATGTAAGATTAAACTATGACCAGTAATGTAGCTCGGAAAATCTTGCAATTAGGCCTAACAGGTTACACTCTGTGATCGTGAAGCTAATTTAGAATTTTTAACGAAACCTCACACCATTCATTGGATTTTCCCCTACTTGAATCAAGTATGGGCATTTTGGCGGTATCATTTCAATTTATATCATAAATATGATTGATAAAAATGATTTAATTCGATATCAAATTGGCAAACGGTTGTCAAACTATAATTCATTTCACATAAATTAAAATCGGGAATGCCAAGAATTTAAAAATCAAGATTTCGCAATTTTCTCTCAGGTCATCTCTGTAATTTATTTCATGATTTCATGTTAGAGGATAAGAGGTGTGAATAAAACGACTTGAATTGTTATTGACAAATATGTCGTGTTCAACAACAAGGTGACTTATCCCGCCCCCCCTTTACAATCCCCTCCCCTTTTAAAATGGGTTAAAAATTCGTGTTCCCACAAAATAAAGACAAAGATCATCAGCTGAGGGAATGTTTGAAGTAATTGTAATATAATAAATCTACAAAATCTACTTACGTATGATTTTCTTTGCTCCGCTACAAAAGATTCTACATCTTTGAAAGATGCTAAGGTTGCTTTTAGTACCTTGTACGGTTTGGTTTCCATGGGTGGAATAAGAACATCCTTCCTTTGCTTGTTTTTTCTACATGAATTTACTTTGATTACAGTGGTATGTGATTGCTGGATGATAAGTAGAAGCATCATAGATGCACTGCTTATTGTCGAACCTACAGAAAAATTCACAAACATATTTCAAACTATTTCATCTGTGGATGATATGGAGAAGAGAGCTAAACCCTATTGGGTTTATTTGATACTCATTATTTTAAATCAAAATGCAGATTATTGATGGTAGGATTGTTCAAGTTATTAGTTTTAAGCAGATGGCATTAGATATTTTTGTTCTAGGCCATTGTTTCAAACCTCTAGTTTAAATCATACATACAATCATACAAAATTGTTCCGGACCATTTTTTAGAACTATATGTAAAAGCAGATGACTACTGGTAGACAAGATAGTTCCGAACCATTGTTTAAAACTATATGTTTTAAGCAGATGACTACTGATAGACAAGATTGTTCCTGACCATTGTTTAGAACTATATGATTTAAGAAGATGACTACTGGTAGAAAGGATTGTTCCGGATCATTGTTTAGAACTACATGTTTCAAGCAGATGACTACTGGTAGACAAGATTGTTCCGGATCATTGTTTCAAACCACAAGTTTAAATCAGATGACTTCTGGTAGACAAGATTGTTCCGGACCATTGTTTCAAAGCACTAGTTTAAATCAGATGACTACTGATAGACAAGGTTGTTTCGGACTAATATACGTTCAATATAGTTAAAATACAAAAGAAAAGGGCATGTCATACATGTGATTGGATTAAGCAGGAAAGATTCAAAGGAAATTGGCTTTAACTTAAAATATTTAAACTAACATGTAGACCTCTGTTAAGCCGAGAGTTTATGCTCACCACCCAGTAGCCGATATAAGGGGTTTACAAAGCTATAATGTTAATTTCATATTTGTATAACGTTACTTTTCAGCACCTGGCGCCTGGATTAGGTGTATTGGTTTAATATTACCATTTTTTAATATACATGTTACTGTTTGAAGCTCTGGAAAGAGTAAAACTCTTGACGAAAGGATGAGAGCATAGACATGGATATATATACTATTTTATAAAAAATTAGAAAATATGTGTGAGCGTATGATGGACTGTAACTTAAAAAAAAAAGAATACATTTGTATGCAAGTAAGGGATAAATCGACTTTAAAAAATAATCATTGATTTAGAAATATTTTTCATTCTTCAAAGACAATATAAGTAATTACGTAGATTCCGTAAAATTAGCATCAGGTGTGACAAGAACTTTACAAGCTCAACTACACTAGCTTCACTTTTTAATCCGTAAATGAAAAGTACACATAAAAACAAACAACTAACACGTACCTTTCATGCTGAAGTCTTAAAACAATATACATCGTTAAATCCATCTTAGGGCACCTTTTATATTGATTTAAGATATCCAGAAATAAATTACCTATTTTCCAACTTTTTTATTGTATTTATTAAATTTTCCAAATTTATCCACCTATATTTAAAGTGTGACACAGGTCATATAGAGTTACCTGTATAAAGAGATAGTGTCCCAAAATGATAGTTATTGTGTCAATTGAATATAAATATACACGTACATGCAAAATAACCTGGTTTCGTGTTTGTCTGGTTTGTGGCACCAAGTTTCTGTTGCTTAGCATTGACCATGCAGGAATTTGGACAGGATTAGAGCCACTATTAAGTAAGGGCTAACACCTTTTTAACAAGGAAGTATAAATAAAGTCCTTATACTGAATACTTAGTTTCTCTTTTAAAAGGATTGTCATTATGATTTTGTTATTATAATTCAACGGTGGAAAACCTAAACTATTATTTGATAATTTTGGTTACATCACTTTCACGGGTATGACTGAAACAGGGGTCAATACAGTACTGGGTTTGAGATATTAGCACAATAAAAAGGGTTGTCTAGGAACGGAAGCACTGAGATATGAGAATTAAAGGAATGTACAGTCAGTCCCAGGCATCGCGGACAATACTTTGTCATTACTATCATAAATTGCTGTACTGGTGAAAAGGTTTCTACTGACAAAACACTTCTACAGTAAAGCTATCGTCGTCGTGAACGTTCTGCAATGTACAAAGCTTTTTGATATTTTACTAGATTATCGTTATCGATATGTTTGTAAATAATTGCATAGTAGAGTAACTACAATTTAGTATTTTAATAAATCTTCTCCCAACTATCTACAGAAGCTAGCATGGGAAAGATTTTCAAGAACGGAAATATTTTACAAATAAGACGCACTGTAAAAGACTTGCTTTACATATGATGTGGCGCTTAAAAATATAACTATCGTCTAGCATTCCGTTTGACAACATGGCATTTTATTTATAAATGTAATACCAGTAATGAGAAAAAACATATGTTGTTTACAGAATTTAAGTGAAACATTAAAACGCATCTTTCGTCCAATGAGAGATATTGGTAAACACACTGCACATATCCAATAAAACTTCATTATGTCAGTTTATGGCGAATTCTGGTTGGGATTAGGATTTTTGGGAAAGTGAGACTGACTTTTCAGAGAATGAAAATTTTTCAAAGGTTGTATGGAATCTATAGCTACGCACCCTTTTGATTCTCTGTTATTATTACAGACATTTTTAATAAAACATTTGGTATTGTTGAGATGTTCTATATATATTTTTGAACAATAGTACACATTTGCGTTGCAATAATTGTCTTTGACTCACATATCTGACCAAATTTCTAGAGAGCTGAAAAGTCTATTCAAAAAACAAAATAAATATCATTCGTACCCCTCTTCTCCATTCTTAGTGGTAATCGGGTAAGCCTCCAGACACCCCCCCCCCTTTCCTCCGCCCCTCCTCCATAAAGTCAATAGGAAATAGTGATAAGTCATAATACATAAACTAGATAATGTGTTTTAAGATCACCGAAAGTACAATCTGCTATGTTATGAATGATTCAGTCAGATTTCCTGTATTACATAGTTTCAGTTTTATGAATGAATTATATTTATCTGTGACCTTGCTTATCTACGTGTGGGGGAGTACAATTTAGAAATTTAGAACAACATATTTGTGACATTCTTTACATACAGGGAAATAGTTTGATTTAAAGGGCGAATAGAGAGAGTTAATGAGTTGTATCTTTTGCTATATTTGCAATAGTTTTATATGAATTGGAACACCAGCATTAAACTATTAGCCCTTCTGAAAGGTTTATACATGTATTAGTTTCTTTTGTTTGATGGAAATTGCTAAAAAGTCGACGATATTTATATGTATACCAGTGACTTTCAACAACGAAAAGACGGTAAAGGTTGAGAGCCAGAGCGTAAGCATGTAACAACAGTTTTCTCGCACATTACAATTTACCCATATCAAATATATCATTAAGTAGATCTCTATAGTAGCAATTTACATGTACGGGTTGTGTAACATAATAATTTTTAGCCAACAGCCTAAACCGCAAGGTGAAATAAATTTTGTTAATTGGTGTATTTTTAACTTCAGTACTGTTTGTGGTAAGCCACTTTTTGGGAGTGTACAATATCATGTCAAATGTTTAATCAAAATTATCCATCCAACCGTAACTCCTTATTGAAAGCAGAATAATTTTATTTCAACTAGATTTTCTTCTTGTCCATGCAATAAATACTTAACCCGATGCCACGCTGCGTTTATCGACTCATCATCCCCCTCTGAGATGTTGTGTTTTTGAAATTCTAAAACTAGAATAACCCGAACAACCAACAGAAATCAGGTCCTTTAGCAAAATTTTGCTTCATTTCCACATGTAAAAGCTATGTGTGATCTGCTTTGTAATGTCAAGCTTTGTTTTTATAAGAATTTTTTTTAGGGGGGATCTTAAAGTGGCCTGGAATCAATAAATTTAACATGAATTTTTGGGTGATCTGGTTGAGATATGCATAATGTTTACTAAATTTGTTTAGAAGTTGTAGATCTTATTTATGAACCGATTTACCTCGGTTTTTTTTTTATTTTCTTTGTAAAACAATTCATCGGATAGAATAGAAATATTTGAAAGTTTGAGAAAATTTAAAGTCTTTTCCTTTTCAGCTATCAAAGCTAATATTTTGAAATTTAACTTCCGGTTTTAAGGGCATCGCAAAATTGAAATTGGATAACTGTATCACACCGAGGTCAGTGAGCCATACACTTCAAATTAATCTGATAATGTAATTTATAAACTTCAAAAGGTTATCTACCTTTTTTCAAAATTGTAACATATAAATTTCAAACATGCCTCCATTTATAGCTGTGAATTCAAGCACATTACAATGAAATTAAACTAGATGCTGTATGTGACTCAATACTTAAAACAAAAACAAAAGATTGAAAATTTGCATTTTGTCTTTTTATAAAAAGCGGCTAAAAGGTACCAAAGTCCAAAAGGGCCTCAAAGCTATGGGGCAAAATGTCGGGGCCCAGCATAGTTCTGTACTCAGCTCCAATTGTTTACACTCATTGTTATTTCCAGCATTTATTTGACGCTGTCGTGATATCTAAAATATTGGAAATAAGCTTTCCAAATTTCTTAATGAACCTTAAAAGAATATCACTTGATATACATAACTCATGTTTGGGCACATTGTGGATTGTCGGCTTTTTACTCTGGACCTCTCGATATTTGTTCGATGTTTAAAAGTTTAAAATTATTATGTGCGCCCAAAACGTGAAACTTTGCACCTTTAAATCATTCATCATAAAAAAAAATCACTAGGTCATATTAATCATCTAACTAGGTCATAAGGTAGGAGAGTCAGTTATTTTTATCTTCATATCCTGTAAAAAAGGGAATTCCTAACTTTGAGATGGCAAATATAAATTCTAACATCCCCAAATTGAATTGTAGCACTCCTATTTATCCAAATAAGAATCAAATATAACAATGGCGTTGTTACAACAAAATATGTTAGTTTAATAATATTACTCTTATCATCTCATTACATCTTAATTGTAATTTTTTCTTTTTTTTTTTGATTCCTTTTTTTTGTAGTCTTTTAATACTTGATACACCATAAGAGAAAAATGCGCTCCCTGTGTTTTATCACTTTTTTCGCAATTTTTTCGAAAACTCACATATCATTTTAAATATTTTCTCTATGCTTCCGATTGATGCATCAAATTAAAACATAATTAAAATTCGAAAAATGTCTGTCAAGCTTGACATACACTGAAAAATTCTGGTAATACACTCATAAAACATCGATATAAAACATAATTATAGGTTCAAGGGAGATACATTTTACAATTTATTTGAACTGTGTCATGTTCAAAGGAAAATATCAGATTTAAACACGATCATTATCAAGAATGCCATAATAAATAGTGAAAAAGATAAATTTTTTCTGAACAAAATAAAGATAGCCTTGTGAAGCAAAGTGACATACGTCCACTAGCAGCTGTATGGGTTTCAAAAGAAACCATGAAGAATGTAGCCTGTTGAGTAAGCATGAGTTGTACCCTATAGCTGATGGAGTGAAAAACGCTATGTCAGACACAATATTTCGGTGAAAATTATCGGTTCATCACGAAAATCGATAGGGATCATCTTCATTATGACACTGACCCACAAAATCAAAATCAAAAGAATCCACAAAGAATTGTAACCTGTAGAGTAGGCACAAAAAAATGTGAACGGACCGACGGGGCGATTACAAAATACACCCTAAATAGATTTGTATGCGAATAAAAAAGGCTTAGCAAAATAAGTGAACAAATTTTATTTTTTAAAATTTAGTTTTTATATTTTATATAGTTTAATATAAACAAATTCGACAGAATATGATATTTACAGAATTTCTCGACTTTAAGATATCCATTGCATTGGAATCGATATTAATTGAACGCCTTAATCTATAATTGAATAAATTGAGGTGAGATATGTTGTTAGATAAGGAACAGACACTAAATAAATACATAATTACATTTAATAAATAATAAGGAATTTACCGAGATATATTTAAACATTATCCCTATGAATACAATACTTCTTGTATAAGATAAAATGTTAATAACAAAGCATTATAAAAATACAAAATTTCTTCATAGAAGATACATGAAATTGTATACTACAAGAGTCTCTGTCGTAAAGTTATATCTTTTAAAAAGCTACTGTGTGCAGCTATGGTATGATAAGGAATTCAGATAATCATAGAAATCAGACAAAATCTGGACAAAAAGCCGATCACGATGACCAGAATCAATGAGTCTGTGAAACTGACTGCAAGTCAACATCTGATGAAAATGTCTCAGATGGTGACCCATGCTTACTTCGTCGTCTTGAGAAAGAACGCACATCATTTGTCTGATGTCGTTCAAAACATAGCATAGAGTACCTGAGTCAGAAGGTTCACGGAAACGCCCAGCCATTATCCACGAGTTCGATGATTGAAAAATTCCTTGGTAATTCATAGCCTCTCCGATGCACGATAATCCAAGTGCATATATCTGTAGGTCTTTCAAGGTCTTGGTAATCTTAAATGATTAAGAATTTAATAAAGTTTCTTTCAATATTTTAATGAAAATAAATGGGTAGAATAAACCTAAGCAAATCATTTCGTTTTCATAAGATATAGTTATTATTATGTATTTATAATATATCAAAACTCAGTTGTTAAATTTGATGTCATATATATTGTTTTATTTTGTGTAAACGTGTTTGGAGATGCTGACATAGTTGTATAAACCAAGACATGGGGGAGGCGATGTTTGTCATTGATTAGTTTGCTTACTCGACTCGCATGTATCATTCATCTAAGTGGCTCACAAATACGCGATAGGTCGTTAAGAGTGGTGGCGGGAGCATATATATATGCGATAAAATTCAATCAAAGTTAAACCAACTTACGTTTAGTGATGCTCTTGTTGGTAAGCAAATTTTGATATGGAAACTGTTTGATCTGACGTGATGACCAATATGGTTCCTCTAAAAAAATGTATAGAAAATCAAGAATTTGGAATTAGTCATTGGTGGCGAAATAAGAAACGACCGTTAATGACATGGTCGTATCAGTCAGATTAGCAAGATTCGTTAAAGAATTTGCATGATTAAGTTAGACATAATAATGTGTCAGTCTGATCAGTTAAGACGTAAATGTGTCAGTCAGATCAGTTAAGAAGTATAAAATGTGTCGCAATAATGTATCAGTCAGATTAGTTGGTCATAATAATGTATCAATCAGATTAGTTAAATGTAAACATGATTAGTGAGTCGTAAGGTAAGATCGTCCGTGTTAGCTAATTAGTTTTAACTGTAAGGTCGGTAGGGTCTGATTTGTCAGTAAGTATTGCTCAGTTAATCGGTTCCTGTCTGAATGAATAGTCATAACAATGTAAGGTATGTTTTATTATTCGCATGTAATAATGTTGCGGTATGATATTATCTTGCATCGAACCTTCTTTAAACGTATTTTGATGAGAGCGTTTGTATATCATGTCGAAATGCCGTCGTTTTAGTTATCATATTATCAACTTACGTATTTGTTGTACATGTTTCGGATTTGGATTTTCATGGTTGATCGCATTCTAAATGTGTCTCTACATAAATTCACATTCGTAGAAGTTGAATTTCGTGGAAAAGGCGTACCACAAGGGTGTTCAATAAAGCCTATCTTTATGTCTGTTGTTAATCCACAAAATGGTCTCTGTGTGTACTCATTACTGGCGTTATATAAAGATGGTAGTAAGGTAAAAAAGGCAACAATGAAAAACTTTTTAAACAGTGCTGGAAAAAAAGAATAAACCCTGTATACTAGTATATAACAGCCACGTGAGTTGTGATAATTATATTCTTTCATCTTTGATGCCTTTTTTATTCAATTTTCCTAAAGTGATAGAATTATTAAAGCAATAATGTAGATTTCTATTGAATTGTAAGCATTCCACAATGATCAGCATTTCATTATTATTTACTGACGAAATAATTACAGATTTGGTGACCACCATTATTTCAAAATGTGTACGATTAAAAACTTTTAATGCAGTCAATCAATGAATTAGATTTATGGTTATCGCTAGGTTTGCGAACAAAATAACTGTGCCTGAATTGGCGATGTTGACATGACGTAAATGAACAGACGCTATGATGAACCTTGAACATCTAACTTAAGTATAAAGGTACACAGACAACAACAAGTCATTGATTAGTAAATAATGTAATTACTGTGATGATCAATTATATTTCTGAAAATTACTGATAATCGATAATCGTAAGTTACGAATTTTCTTACAAAAGTGTCCCACATACCAATACACGTATATTATTATCATGTAAGAAGCATATTGAATGTCTGTATTCTTACCCATGGCTTTCTGAGATGATTTGTTTTATTTCAGCAACGAGGGCTTTTTATATTGGCACATTTCTATTACTGTGCTCCGAAAATTTTCCAGGATTAAAAATACGTGTTTCGTTAAACAATGCTGGACGTAAGGAAACTTTAGTTAAGTAAATTAAGAAACAATTTGAATCGTCAGCTATTAATTTGTTTGAATGTTTTATAGTTACAAATAAAGGCTAGGAGTCCAATTACATGATTGTGTTCAATACCAATAATTAAATGTTCCGATTTCCCGTGACGTGGTTTTAATCCTTTGTTTCACTGTCATATCGGTGATTTTTGTGTGGAATTATTATTTTTTTTTTTGTTCTAGAAATATCGATTACCTGGTGTATGATTTTTTAAGAAGTTCATCATGTATCCCCCTTTTAGTCACATTCTGCTTCTATGCCAATTATAAAATTGATCAATGTTGTTAAACATGTTCACTGGGAAAAGGGATCTTGGTTTAAATACTAGTGAAAAGATGTTAAGAAGCTGTAAAACATATTGACAGGTGTCTGAATTCTAGGGTCATTCGTTGGGATTTCGTGTTGCTTCCTTATGACTAAGGTGTTGACATCCCCGAGGTTCAAGCGCCAATCATAGGTTTGAGTTTCATATCCACAACTATTTAGCAGTACATTAAGTTTGTCTTAAGTGATCAATCACATTACATGGTTTAACATTTAGAGGCAAATATTATGACTCAGTAGTAAATTTTCAATTTTCTTGATCTGTAGGATTACAATATTGTAAACGAGCGGACGCCCGAAAGGCTATACGCCCACCAGCAGCAAATTTTTATTGGTGAGCAAAACACCAACAGCAAAAAAGTAGTTCAATCTATCAACATCATAATTAAAATCATGCATAAAAATCCATCCTAGATTTCATAATTATCAACAAGCATATCAAGTTTCACTTAAATCAGATGAAAATTGTAGTCTGTATCATGGCCACAAGCCCAAAATGATGTATTTTGACTAAGTCAAGGGCAATAACCCGAGAACTAATGATCATAATTTCATGAAATTCGAACCCAGATCTCATCAATATGAACAAGCATACCAAGTTTCATTGAAATCCGATGAAAACTGTGGTCTCTATTGTGGCCACAAGAAAATTGTGGACGGACGGACGGACGGACGGAAAAATGCATTATATGTAGGGCATATAAAAATGTTTGGATAAACATTGTAGCCTGTATCACACCCACAAGCTGAATTTGACGAATTCTCACTAAGAAAGGGGGCATAACTCACCAACCGTAAA
This sequence comes from Nipponacmea schrenckii, assembly GCA_030562195.1. NCBI lineage: Eukaryota > Metazoa > Mollusca > Gastropoda > Lottiidae > Nipponacmea > Nipponacmea schrenckii. The sequence goes on along the minus strand of JAUJPP010000007.1, from coordinate 7,513,003 downwards.
AGGCAGAAAGCTGATTTTCGCAAGGAACCGATATTTTATGATGACAAAGACACCTACCAAGTTTCGACAAGATCAGAAAAAAAATGTGGCCTTTATCGCACCCACAAGCTGAATTTGACGAAGTTTCGCTAAAAAAGAGAGCATAACTCACCAACCGTAAAAGTCAGAAAGCTGGTTTTCGAAAGGAACCGAAATTATATGATGATAGAGACACATACCAAGTTTTGAAAAGATTAAACAAAAATTGTGGCCTGTATTGCGCCCACAAGCTGAATTGACGAATTTTCGCTAAAAAAGAGGGCATAAACAAGCTGAATTTGATGAATTCTCACAAGAAAGGGGGCATAACTCACCAACCGTAAAAGTCAGAAAGCTGATTTTCGAAAGGAACCGAGATTTTATGATGATAGAGACACATACCAAGTTTCGAAAAGATTGGACAAAAATTATGGCCTGTATCGCGCCCACAAGCTGAATTTGACGAATTCTCACTAAGAAAGGGGGCATAACTCACCAACCGTAAAAGTCAGAAAGCTGGTTTTCGAAAGGAACTGAGATTTTATGATTACAGAGACACATACCAAGTTTCATTGTAATCCGATGAAAACTGTGGTCTCTATTGTGGCCACAATCAATTGTGGACGGACGGACGGACGGACGGACAGGGTCAACCGCAATATACGTCCATATTATATGTGGGCGTATAACGAGGAAAAGATATCTGAATCAAAAACACCTAATTAACATGCAATATATGTTTAATACTACTGATAAATAATAACTGTGCATTATTATGTCTTAAGTTTTATGTACGAGGACCAATGTTAGCCCTTAGCGAAAAGGAACCAAACAATGTTCTAGCTTCCGCTGTGTTGGAATTCGATACATAGAACTCATAAGTTGAACCTATGACTAACTCGGTTGTACTTGTAAAGGAGTTAAAACTTCGTCGAATTTGTTTTTGTGGGTACCTCCATTCCAGAGAGTCAGCGTGGTAGTTAACCTCAATAACTTGTTTGTCTTCTGGAAACCATATGCCAATTTTGTCACCCTTTTCAACATCTATTCTATCAGCTATCGGTACATTATATATTGAGTGTATTGCGCTTGAACCTTGTGTCGTGATGTAATTAAAGCCTACAAGCTTCAAACTGAAAAAGAAAATTTCTTTATTGTCAGTAAATGCAGGTCGTAAATGCGAGACTTGGCATGGCAAAAGTCATTTTAATGAGATAAGTCACCAAAGCCGTCTCTGCTAGTTCAATCAGGTGTGTGAAAGTAAGATATAAACTCCATTTCATTTCACGGATGGAACGAAAAGTGTCACGGAAGAAACACCAATAAACACTGAATATAAAGTAAACTATAAATCAAGATTATGCGATATACCTTTAACACAATACTTACTCTGTTCCGTTGTTTGTAAACACCATCAAAGCAACATTACCAGATTGTACACTGAAGAATTCCCAGCTGATAATTTCGCCAGCACGAGGAATCAAGAAGTCCTCGTAGTCACCAGAGAACAAATAACCTTGAAGAGTGGAAATTTTCTGACCGCGGGCCTTCAGTGGTACATTATTATTTGGTGTTATAACATTCGCCGATGTCTCATCTGTAATGAATTAATGAAATTTGAGCAATATAAGATAAATATCCAGCGGCATTAACCTACTAAAAGTAAATCGACGTTGCAAGTTGTTTTATATCGAAAGTGATGTGTAAGAAATGAATATAAAGCTATTTGAAAGATACACTCATAAACCGTACATTGAGGCTGTAACCTTATTATTCACACCTTCAATTAGAGATTCCCAATATGCCTTTTCGGAAAAGCACGAAGTTGATGGCGTGGCAGGGCCGTAGCTACAGGGGGACAATCGATCAATTTCATTACCATTGCCCATCCGGATATACTACTTGCACCTCCAAACAATTTATAATTTATTTGTTTGAAGAATTTGGCAATTGTGCTACAATGTTGTAAATGAGCGCTATTTTTCCACGTCTTTTCTAAATGTTATCAATTGTCTATTTTAATCAAATCAGATATAATTACTTACCTTCACATACTGGTGCTGATCCAGATAATGAACCATCAGTCAAACAATATCTTGTTAAGTCACCAGAAGTCGCCATGTATCCAGAGACACATTGAGTTACCAATTCCTCGTGGGAAAATAATGTTGAAGCAGTAGTTACAATGATTGAATTAGCACTAGCAGCTGGTACATCACAAGTTGTAACTACAAAAATATATAGAAAGTCTCTTACGAGCATTGTGGTGATATTTTGATATCAAGAAAGACGAGTTTGAGATTTTATTCGTCAGCCATTTTCGCTGTTAGTTGTTAAAGAAATAAATAATAATTGAATATTTTTATCATACAAGTAATATCTACTGAAGAATGCTTTAATGAGTGAAAAATAATATTTCTTTAAAATTTAATGTAATTTTCTGTTTCAGTACAATATACCGAGATTTCCAACTAAGAGTAAGTAAATAGGAAAATAATAAATACTAATAGCGATAGTAACAACATAAATTACACCATACTTACTTTCATCTTTCACACACACATAATTATACGGATTATAAACTGTACAGTAGCGATCTAACCATCTTGAATAATGGCTCAGTACGCAATCGGAGTTATAATAATTGTTTGGATACCCTGACAGCCAAAGAGAATAGCTTCCTTGTGGAGAACCATCGGGCCATACAAATACCCCCTCTGTCTGTATATCATTTAAACCAATCCATTGAATAGGGTATCTGAAATGAATACCAGAATATCACAAACCCGTTCAGTTGTTCGCCAACCCGCTCAGTTTAGTTGTTTGCTTTTAATTACGCTCATAAAGACACGTTCAGTAGATAAATTTAAAACGATCTACATAATTTAAACTGGAACACCCACCAATCGTATGGTCAAGAAGAAACTGAGAGTTAAAGATGAGATAGAAACATAAATTTACATAATGAACGCCAAATCCAATATCATACCACCTTTGAGAATTGGCAGTGATTGTTGTTATCTATCGTAATGCAGGTTTTTACTTACAATGAGTTTATAAATACATTATCGGCAGCGGATTTGACTGATGGAAGAACTCCACCCATTGCAGCACAGGCCGCCATTGCCTGGTGACACTGGACTTTAGGAGTTTGTTTATAATAACATTGACCTTTGTACATGCTACCACCCTCTTCACATCCTAAGATATAAAAGGTGTTTATATAAAACTACATTTTGTATCAATGAATTATTAATTGAATCACTACACACAATCCAATACTTCTAGTTTTGTGAAACTATTGCTGAATGAAATACCGTTAGTGTTATAGCGCGTTGAACCCTGTTCCATCTTTTCGTGTCATTTTTCTCAATAGTAGAAAGTCTTTCAAGTTTGTATTAATAGACAGATGTATACCTTGTTCACATCCACAATAACCTCTACAATACAATGAGGAAAATCCATTGGCAGGATTGCAGAATTGGGAATCCTGGTTAGCTCTTGCAGCACAGTCAGCAATCACGTCATGACATGTACCTAAAATAATAGCAATACCATGTATATGAATTAGGTCTCAAATTTTAAAGTGCAAGATAATTGAACAAAATGACCAAGAACATCAAAACATTTGATAAATATGCTGAGAATGTGGTTTGGTATCTCTTATTCAAAGTGCATTCCATAAGTAAAAAAATATGTTTTCTCGACATTACTAAAAATTCAGGAAATTAAGGTAGTGACATGGTTACATAGATGGCCACTATATGAAAAATGAAACTGACGATATCTCGGGTTTTATATGACGTAGCATCACCATTTAGGTTTTGATGGTTAGGATTTCACCTGTGGTGTTTATAATATGGTCGGATAATGTTTAGCAGCTATATGATATAATAATGTGTTACCTGAACGTCCTGGTTTTTCACATATAGTATTGTAATAAGTGTTAGTGGCACTACAGGCTTTATCTACCCATATCAAGCTATTTCTTATAGACAGCTGAGTTGCACAGTCATGACCAGTACTTGCATTTGATGGATCTAAACAGAGAGATAATTAGTCACAATACTAGCAATGACCAATTTATTCTGGAAAACTCCTAGAACATTATCGTTTTTTAAAATATAAATTATACCTGAATATTGGAAGGTGTTCGTGGTAAAGTTGTCTCATAATAAGGACTGGTCTTTCCTCGTTCACCCTTATCAAATATTGGAGTTATAACAGATGACTTTGATAATCAAAGTATTTCGAAAACAAACATGGCTCAATGTTCCATGTAAGCTAAACTCGGAAAAAGGCATTAGCATGTAAAAGTATTGACCACTTAAATTAGGCTTTTCTATTCTGTGATCTGTTTACTAAAGAAATGAACCCTTGAACCAAATCAAGGATGGATTCTCGAATTCTACTCACGTCCGCTTCCAAAGTGAATATCTTCAGGCGCAATAATAGTGTTATCAAGCCATCTCCATACACCTTCGGTTGCAATATCATTGGCACCAATCCATGTTTCTCTATCATTTCTGGGAAAAATTGGAAATATTTCTATCAAGAATTTTGTGAAAGTATTTCAATTTCGCTAGAAACATCCCAATATCTGACATAAGTGGTATATTATTTGGTGCAATACATTTATCAAAGTATGTTACCTGTTATATGCTAAAAAGTCAGATGCAACTTTTCCTTTTGGCATTATCAGTTTTGCACCTTTGTTTTCGCAGGTTGTACGAGCATTATTATAGGTATGAGGCGAGGGTTCTTTGAAATAACAAATACCATTAAGAGCCAACCATCCATCATCACACACTGAAATATTTTTAAATTTTACAAATAGTAAATTGTTCAAATCAATTGAAATGAGAGGAGTAGACAAGTTTATCAACTGTATACGCCTAAGTTAGTCACAAATCCCATCGTAATCCCAATTATTTATTTAGATTTATTCTAATTAGATTGATAAATAGTTATTTTTGGATTTAATACAGCAGTTAAAATACATTGCATTATACACATAGTATTAGAATGTGATATACAAGGTTATATGTTTTGAATATCACCAAAGATGTAAGGAAGCCGGGGTATAGGCAATAAAAAAACACGAAAACCAATTTCACCACTTACATAGGCAAGTTAATAGTTAATTGTATCTGGTGAAGAGCCTTTTATTGGGTAAATTTAGAACTTAAAAAAGAGAAAAAACTAACATTAAACCAGAATAATAATTTTGGTTTAGGGGGATCTTGTCCTTGGCTATATCTCTCAACATCGACCAAATAATATTTTACACTTACTTTTACAGGCACTTAAAAAGGCTTCAAATTCCCCATCTATTGAGCATGTCAGGGTTACACTTGAATCAGGGTTGTCGTTACAAGTATATGTAATTGTATCACCAACGTTATAAGATGTTTTAGATACATCAGCAGTACCATCAGATGGAACAGTAGTAGGGGGACTACAACTTACAGATGATCCTTTAAAAGGGAAGAAACGAAGTAATGATTATCCTATACATCGATAATAATGTAAAGTGAAATGTATTTACATTCGGTTAGTACAGCTGTGGTAACAAATATGGAAGATCGAATTTTCTTCATGCGCTCAATGTGATTTAAGACACAGAATTAAAACTGGGAGATTTCATATAAAAAGTATAATACACATTCATAGATAGCACAGCTACTCTGAATAATCTCTTTAAGACATTCAGTAAGTCGAGAGTTTAGGCTAGGGATTTTTTGTTAACTATAGACAATTAAACATATTTTATTGTAATGGTTCCATACTTTGCATATGTAATGTATTTCTCTTGATTTTAATTTTCATTTATAAGGAAAAAAAAAAAATAACATTCTGCATACTGTTCCGATTGGAAAATCTTACACTTACTTGAAGCAGGCTTGGCTGGTAGAGGATGATCTCCAATACAAGATAACCTGCAATTGGCAGCAGCTCTGGGATCTTGTGAACAGAAGTTAGGAACAGTTGAAATGAGAGTTTGACAATTTGAATATGTGTCATGTACATTTCCTGAAAAAAGAAATTAATTTGGGTTTGATATATTACTTGCCAGACTAATCGTTACAAATAAACTATTGTTAGTTGTATAAAACAGCAAGGTTTCCCAAATTTTAGAATGCAATAAAGTCTCGCTCTGCAATAGCCCAACTGGAGCAGTTTGGTCTAAAAACAAAATATGTGAACATGTATATACCTTGTTGACAAACATCACATACTCGTCGTGTACAGTCTGCAGAGTCTGTATAACACCATGGTCTATCAGCTGAACCAGGATTTCTGCAGTAATTACTGTCTAAACCAGCTGAAGCATATCTTAAAAGTAAGATTTATCTTAAGTTAAACTTAGTTTTGTTTTATAGATAAAAGACAGAAAGAAGACTGATGTAGTTACCAGCAACAATTTGGATGTTTTGTTTTCGAGACAAATGCTCAATGAGACTCGCCAACTAGGGTCTGAAAAGATTTTCCTTTAATGTAAGTTACACTTACTGTGGATGTTGACTTGAATATTCACAGTTACTAGTTTCATTCCATGGTAAACATGGTTCAAAATATTTAGTGACGTGGGCATTACCACGATACGATGCACCATCATCTTCAAAATCATAGCAATTATCTTCGTCTGGAAATTACAATCGAAATTCTTTCTTTCATACAATCAACATTGACTTAATTTTCCATGAAATCACACAAAAATGGTTTAGCCTCTCAAAATATTTTAAAAGTTTGACGGACAGTTTGCATTACTTGGTTCTTAATAAATGATTGAACTATAAATAAAAAATCCAAAATGATAAATAAATAATACTAACTTGTTAAGTATCTGACATTTGCTTGGAATCCACCAGCCTCTACTGTTGCTGAAGACGTAAACATCACTGTCATTTTGTTACTATAACTCCTGAAGGTTTTGCCATTGTGATGACAGAACCTGAAATATATGAAATCTGAATGAACCGTACATACTTATGTGACTGTAATATGGTAAAGTTTAACCCTAGTCAAATTTAACATATTTTGGGGTTGAACACTATACCGCTAGGTAAACGAGCAAGGGTTTTACTCATCTTGCAACCCCGCTCCGAAAGGTTAATAAGACATAAACGGACAGATAAATAGATATTTGAACCACACTGACCTCATCGAATAAGAAGCTATAATATTCTTTATGACCTTATGATGAGGAGACCATCTATATCGATGGGTGTAATCAGGTCGATTTACTAAAGAACATTACCTGCCATGCATTTCACCAATATTCAACACTCTAACTTCGACACTATCTGAACAATGTACATCAAAACTACTGTCAAAATCTAGATAAACTTTACTTCCTTCTGGGGCCTACAAAATAAAATATTACTATGTCAAATTAATTAATATTGTACGTTAGATTTGATTTGACAATATCGTGCAACCGACACATGGGACACTGTACATAATTATAATTTAATAAAATGGAATTATCCCAAAAGAAAAAACAAGATAATTTTTGTATCCGAAATAAGGGCTGTAGGAGATTTTATTTCTAGTCAGGGCGAATGATAGCTTTGTTTGAACCCGATGTTTAATGATAAATATATTATGGATAATAATAAGATTAGCGTACCGTTATCAACCAATTACATTTTTTGTTACTTCCATAGTTACTGGGATAGTTTGGTGTTGAAAATGTTTGGGTCGGGTTATTGCTATCTAGTTCTATTGTACCACCACATGCTGTATAGAAAACAAACTGATGGATTATAAAAGAAAATGACACTTAGTACTATTTTGTATACACGTAATATTACTTCAATCAAAATGCATTTCTTCAGCTGTCTATCACACCCAAAACTAGGTTCTGACGGGACTTAAGTATATAATGTGTCCACCAACCATAAGCAATGTTCACCAATGTGGAAATGACTTTACTAGGTTTAACATGATAATAAATAACGTTATTTACTTACAGAGATCTAGAGGGGTGTAATGACAGATATAAAACAGGTACGTTATGCCATAATTATATGTAAATGGACGAGAACCAGATAGAGATGCAACGGTGGTCGTTCCTTCCTGGTAGTTATGGTAAGAAAAGTAATATTTTCTAGAATTGAAATCTAAAATAGATTGAATGCATAATTATGATTTCTTCATAAACATTCATTTGTTTGAAGATGAGAAAAAACTTTAAAAAATAGGGCACCGAGCTGACAACACTATACTAAGAAAGATGCAGTTATTATATTGATAGTTGGTAGAATCATTAAGCATCTTATAGTTTGATTCTTTCGTAGTAAACTTTTCCGTAAGCTGCTATGCTCTAGTCGAAAAGAAAAGACTCATTATATCCATACTTGATGGAGTCACAGCTGTTTATAAATGGGTGCTGTAGAACAACACGAATGAGGGGGTATTTAAGAAAAATGATTACTTACTTTTGACTTGTTGACATTCTGGATTAACTGTGTTATCAGAGTTGTACAAGACAAACTCATTTGTTGCAGGGAGTTCAATGGGTATAGTCTTCAAACCATCAGTTCGACAACAAAATTCAAATTTAGTATCATCTCCAAATTCGCCGTCAGGTAAATCTCCGCTTTTAATGTTCTGATAATAGCTACTTGATCTTTTCCAATCATCCAATTGGACTGTACCACTATTAAACCCTTTAACAGAAATACATATAAGTGGTATTGGTGTAACTGTAATTTGTAGATACCTTGTTTCAAGAAGTCCAATTGATCAATAGTTAAATCTAATTGATGTGTTGACTCACCTTCAGGACAAGTTCCACCAACTCTATGTAAACAATAAACACCAGCAGGCCATTTATTGTTACTTTGATCAAAGTTATTTCTACTGACACAAAACTCGTATTCTGTTGAGCTGTAATCCTGCACTCCTTTCATTGGGTTTTCGCCAGCCTGAGCCCATGAAAATCCAGCACTCCAATGTTTTCTATAACCTATATTAAAACCTGGTGGACAACCAGTTCCAGCGGCGACAAATGCATACGAACCACTTGGCCATTGAACACTGTTACCTGAATATCAAATGAAATTAAGAGCTGAGACATTTTCCATCAAGCATACGACGGGGAAGATTTTGCTCTGAATGCATCAATAGTCTTCTTTTAACGATTTGCTACTGTAGACTAGAAAATGAACTAAATCCGTTACACTCTTAAACAAAAAGTTAAAGGTATTTGTTGACACTGTGATCATTTAAGGTCTTTTCTTTAAATTTTAAAGATTTATTGTTTTTACCAGAAGTTATTGCTTTACTGCAGCCATCCTCTGAAGACAAACCCTCTGGGCACACACAACGACATACGCCTAAATATTCCGTTACATATCCATCATTGACGCATTCGGTAGTAAAATCGGCACATTTAGCTGAAATGTTAATTGGAAATTAAAATTAAAATTTGCAGAGTTGGCAAGTGGGTAAAGAAACATTTTCAAAGGGCCGAAATAATTAAACTTTGCTTTGCCTACAATGGGGATATTTTAAAGTTATAATTTTTTCTCCTGAGAAATACCTTGTGTTCTGTAAATGTATACCACCCAAACATATCCTTGTGTCCCAACTGGAACCAAACAATGCGCGATAATAATTGGCATTTAGTGGTTACTTTATCAGTTTATGGAAAGAATGATTAAATTGGCTAATGAAGACATTGAGTGGTGAGCATTTTAAATCGAAATTCACACCTTGTTTACAGTTATAACGAATATTGACTTCTCTGATAGGGTAGTAGAAATCTTCAGCCATTATATAGTCATCATTGACGGTTTTAATAGAAGAACCAAATAAATCTTGTTGAAAAGCCTAGACGAAACAAATTACCAAGTTATAAGACATGTTAAAGCAAAAACACGGATTTTGGTCTTCATTCACATTAAGAAATCGGCTAACCGCAAGCACCACTCATTAGGACTGATTTCTAGTCCTCCATGTTTGAATTCCTCTATTTCAAGGGCTAGTAATTTTAATTGAGGAATATGAACAGGATAAATAAAACCCAATATAATAATTAAATCAATAACAGTAGTAAAAATGGATTGGAAGAACTAGGGAGCTTCCCGAAAAAAAAAAATGAAAACAAAGAGTGACAAATTTCTAATTTGCCACTTAATAAATATTGTGCTACGAACTGTAGATCATATTTGGTATGAGAAATCAGAACAACTTGTCTTTCCAACATCTGGACTTGAGAACCTAAATCAAGAAATGATTGAAGTACATGTAATCAAGTCCCTATACAACAATGACCAGAACGAAACAAACTTTATGTCAGAAGAGTAATTACTTCATTGTTTTAAGTTAGAACATTCCCTTACAAATCTTTCCATAAAATATGTGTGATTTCTTACCCAACCAGAGTAGTGCATTGTTGAAGCCACTTTATATATACTTTTATCAGTGTAACTCACACTCGATTCTGGCAGTTTACTGAATTGTGACCACTTGCCTAAGATAAATGTATAATATTGATACAATTCAAAATTACAGTTAAAGGTTCGGAAGTTAAAAAATCATTAAGGTTATACTGAAGGGCTAGGCGAAATAGATTTTAATTGTATTCGAATTTCGGCAATGGCATACAAATATGTAGCAAAACCACTTGTGGTTTAATACAAAAGATTGGAGCATTGAGAATCGAAAGAAAATGAAAGAATTTCAATTTTATTATACATGTATGTTTAAATTACCTGGATCAACTCTTAATAAGTCGACTTCAATGTATCTATCTCTATCTGGTCGTTGATGCTCATGCATGAAGCCTAACAGATGAAGCATTTCGTGGTAACATGTACCCTAAAACAAATATATGACATTAAATTTTATCATCATTTGTGGCGATATGATATTAAATATGATATAAAGAATCCTCTAGTAGTAACCAACAAATCAACAGTTTTCTGAATCAAGGCTGCACCGCATGGTTACATCAAGAAAGAACACCTGATCAGACCTACCTTAGAACAACAGCTACATCGTGTACTATAATTTGGATTGTAGCCAAGATCAGCCCAACAACCAGTCCCTCTGCAATGTACATAAGCACATGATAATTAGAATACACAATGTGTCATGAGTAGCGACATGTGGCACGCTAATAGTTGACGTTTCTGAATTCATAGGAACTACGGTGAATATAAAGGCATGCATAGCTAGCTTTAAAATAAAAACGGTTTATACTGTGAAGTCTTCGATCTTTTTTACTAACGTCGATACATTTATTGATTTTCAACTGTGATTTATCTTTGAAACTCATTTCTTATGCTAATGACAGCCAAGATATTACTTACACGACAAACTTGACATGTGACGCGGTGTAGGTAGCTTGATCTACTTCAGTGAATGTCAGACATGTTCTTTCGACTAGATATTCCATGCTGAACTTGATGGCACTTTTTGAACCTTCACTGGGAACTAAGATAATAAAACGATAATTGTAATGAAGATGACGATAATAATGATTCATGGCCATTCTGATAATGATTATTGTAAAATCAAACTTGGTAACATTTTCATCGTTCAAATCTAATTGCGCTGAAGTGCTCTTACAATTTGACTAATTATTACTCTAAAATGTGTTTTGACGTTCACATGAATCAAAACCAAGAGATCCACTCTTTCCTATTGCGAAATGTCGAGATATCTTAAACACACAGAAACTCGGTTCATTCACTCATTGGGTTCACTCTTTTTATCTTGGTCTTTCCGAAGAAATTACTACAATCATTGCTAAGATCGAAACAAGATTCCTGGGGATACGAATAGAAAGGTCATATGGTCATATGGGCAGCTAGCAGAATAATATAAAAAAAAACTTACATGCACCGGGAGTATACGAATAGATAACGTTTTTATTTGGCCAGAGAGTCGTGCTGGTTTTTATATACCTTCTGATTCTAACGTGATCTGGTTCATCAGTACCATTCTTTCCCCCAGCCACTGGTGGTTCAGGCATTACCTACAAGTTATTTCATTATAATATATGGATCCTTATAAGACTTGAAATTCATACAGTTGAATCAATAATTTTTTTTGTCAATAGGAAGTTGCAATGAATATGTTTTAGACCGATTTACATCTGCCTCTTCAAAAAAGGATGGAAGGTGGGTTTTTAAAAAAGGCAACTGTTATTCGTTTTGAAAGTCGATATCTGATAAAACGGGTTGTCAATCACAACAGTCGTTTTATTCGCAAAAAGAAAGAAGCAACAATTTTTTACACCGATAAAATTAATAAGGTTCTCAAATTGGCAAACATTCATGGCTAACAGCTTGGCCGAGTTGAGGATTGAGGGCAGATACATTTTCAAAATCTCCAAAATTTATATTGCCGAACCGGATCAAAATCCAAAATCACGAATTATCATGTACGACTTTTAGATAAAAATTACCCCATCATAGTTGATTTCTACTACTTCTACTGGTTCGACTATATGTTCAGGTTGTCCGATGGAGTCTTCATCTATATCATCAGTAGGTGGAGGAAGGGTGGGGTCCATGCCAGAAATATCAATAGGAGAGGGCATAGGTGGTGATGCATCGCCTCTCACAAGAAGAGCTAAACTGAGTACGAGTAGCCACTTCATCCTGCAGAAATACAATCAAGTTATAAGCATTCTGTTATTTAGATTTTAATAGTCTGTTGATAAGTTTAAACCGCATTCGACAAATTCCTACAAATGTTTCGTTTAACAATTGGACAACCAAGTCAGTAACTTCTGTCTGAAGTTTAGATGTGATTATTTACGGTATCCCATTCAGATACACTCCAAACAATTGGAAACGTATCTTATTCCGAAAAAAAGACATGATTAGCTTAAAATAATTTCTATCTAGTAGACCCAAAACACAAGTGATTATATGCGATAAAGAGACCCGAATTAAATTCGAAATCAACTTTCCGGCAACTTAGTTAGAGACCCTAAATGAATGTGAGAAAAGTTTGTTACCTGTTTTGATTCCTCATGAAATCAGGAATTGAAATGCTCTGAGAAAGACTTGGTATAAATAGCCAAAAATACATAAAACATCACCTGTACGAGCACATTAATTATCATCATATTACAGTCATAAACACACCATAATAGACATTCTTAACTTTATTTCTATTTTAGCTTTTAACTGGTATTTTCATGGACTTTGGTTACCAGGGGGGTAGGTACAGGATAAATTGCAGAACCATGGCGGGAATTCTGACATCAGCAAGATTTGAAAACTGAACGCCATAGTTGAAGGGGGGATGGAGCGGTCAAACCTACCCACCCCTCTAGGTTCTCAACATTTTTTATCGTTGCTTATTATATTTAACAAAAGTACATGGTATTAGTCTTATAGTTGTTTAGTTATGTTAGTAGGGAATTTCATAGTTGTCTCCGTAGTGTTACAGACCTCCTCTCTACCGTTTGACTGGCCTTTAGAGCGACACCTCGGCTGTTTGAACTGGTTTGTCGGAACCATTTGAGTGGCGTGAACTCATTATTTTAATTGGAAGCCTTGTTCCTGAGAATTAATTAGGATGAATGATGATAACTGGGTTTGTCAGTCTCCCGAAGAATGTTTAAATCTGCTTGCTCTGTTGTTGGAACTGGCTGGTCTTCTATTGCTTTCCAAGCTGGATTATTGCACCCTTACAGCGAGTGGCGACAACTCGGTTAATTTGTCGGTAGCTCAAGAAAGTGTGTAATAGTGGGTGCGCATTTGCCCCAATAGTAAAAATTACTTTGTACCGCAACATCTTTTCTAACAAATTTGAATTCTTGATTGTATTGGCTACAAAATATGTGTTGAACTAACGACTGGTTTGGCTGGATTAACATTGGGATTTTGTGAAGGAGTGCATGATTGGACCCTTTAGAACGACAGGCGAATACTTGGCTGTTTCAGTTGGGGAGTCGAGCCCATAATTAAGTGCCAGTGGTGATAAATTGAATGGGTATCTTATTAGGGACGTTTGTATTTGCATTGCGTGTGATCTGCTAGTGCCCGCTATGTTTCTTATTATCAGAATAAGATCCCCCCTTTAGACCGACAGAATTTCTATCGAACTGTTACGATTTTAATATTGTATGATATATTATTATAAATATATGAAATAATGGTAGAAAATAACAGTTGCAGTACTATTTGTTTATTATCAATACACCTGGACAAATCCTTTAAAAAAGGTATAATTATCAGAAACAGTTATGTTTATTGATATTTGATGTATGTGTAAAAATAATTCTAGACTGCTATTAAATCATGTCTTTGTTTTTTTTCAATTTATTGTCATGATAAAATCAATTAAGTATGCTTGAGTTTGCATTCTTTATTCGCCCACAGATAAAATGTATTTGTATTGCGGTTAAGAGGGATGCCAGTTTACCTCCTATTTATTAGATAGTGCATGATTCAGTCGGGTCTTGCCGTTTTACAGGGGAATCCGGTTTATAGACGATGCTGTTTAGAGGGGTTTCATTGTGTATGAAAACTTTGTCATCGTAGACGTTTGTCTATGGTATTTACGCTGGAGTTTCGAAAGATTAAGAACACGGCATACTATAAACACGTGCTACTACCAAATCGTAACACCTGGTCCATAATGGATCGACTAGATGGGTAGATGCCGTGAAATTTGGGAGTTTCGTTCTCCCGCATTCTTTTAAAATTATGTATGTAAAAGGAATATTTAAAGGACTTCAGTATGCTGTTAATGCCCTTTCACTCATTGGTATCGTTTTCTGTGGGTAGGCCCTGAGGTACGCATATTGCACTAAAATTGAGATATTCATGAAACAGGCGTCAGTTTTTTTAATTTTAAATCTATTGATTTTGCAATTAACAAAATTTAAAATGATGAAATATTTTATTGAAGCGAATATTATGTGACTGCAGACTTTATCATCCATCTATTCCAAAATAATTTAAGACGTTAAATAAAGGAAATGGTATTTTTCATTTTTATTCAATGATGACAGACTAAAAGATGTGATATTTCACTGAAGCGAAATTAGGACGTCAACTCATTCAATGTTTTCTCCCCCTCTTTTATAGAAATTTTTCAGAATGAAAAACTGAACCATACTTCAGCGAAAGTTATAACAGCGGTTATAAACAAGCCCTTCTTTTGCGAAAAAGTCACATTTTTGGAAAAGCATTATTAATTGTATTCAAACGATTGTAGCCCTTTAAGACTATTGCACTTTCGTATTTAAGTTGATTTAATTGTAATAGTCGTTCCCACAAACATCATGAGCATTGCATCCAATTCTCATAGCGAGCAAATAATTTCTGAAACTTGACAAAACTTTTACAAATAATAGTTCAATAATGGATGAATCATGTCTTTTTATATGGTGACATTTCAAATGAGAATCTAAATGATGTTTGTTGTTGGTGATGACTTCCCCGGAGCTATCGATGTTACACAGAACATGATTCGTCAGTTCAAGCACGTCACACAGCATATTACTATCTGACATGGTAACGTACAATTTGTGGTCGGCCATGGCTTTTCCTGCACATGTAAGAGCTATGAAATATTCTTGTAAATCTTCGTATGTTTTGGAAACCTACAAAATAATATATTCGTATGAATATTTTACCATATGAGTTCAGTCTCTGAAAATGGGCAATAAAGGGATAATAGGTCAAGAAAGGTCAATATGTGTGTATATTCATCAGGAAACTTACCTGGTGTCATAAAGTAACAGAATCTCTTAAAATATTGAAAACTCGCAAAACTAAGTCATTTTTGAAAAACGCTTAATCAATTTATTAAGTGTTTTTCAATAATCAAATGCATCTTTATGGATACTTACTTAGTTTTTTGGGATATTTTTTATGTTATTTATGGCAGCAGGTATATTTATTGATAGCTGTTACTGACTAAATTTAATATGTTCAAAGTTTATGTTCATTCTAAGACCTATTATCCCTGAATTGACTATGTGTGTAATTGAACGAAGTCTTCATTTTACAATGGTTCTTTCAGAGTAACATTCAGCCCATAAGGATACTGATAGTACTAAGAACAAGAGGTTTTCCATGTTACAGCAAACTACAATTCGGTTATTTCGGAGACTTTTCAAAATTTGTGAAACCATTGCGATGAAATATATTTAAGAAGATTATTATATGTTATTTTAAGACATTCGGACGAAATTCGTCAAAAAAGAACCAGTTTGTGACTCTGTCTTGTAATAAAAAACTTACATTTAAAGACGCTTGAGTTGGTAAACTTGTATTAATGTATTCCAACAGACCACGTTCGTCTTTATACAATCTATAATACTACAATAAAATACAAAATGTCATTTAAGATATATCATTGTGAGGAACACGACTACATAGCCCCATGTCTGTAGAGTCAGATTGGGATATAGTTGTACTTGTCACTATCCAGAATAAACATGTCATCAGGTTCATGTTCAATAAAAAATGAAAAATTCTGGTTGCAGTGAAAACTTCCTCGTATTAGCAGCAGACATCGTTATATACGTGTTTGTACGTATCGAAAAGAACGGAATTTGTACTTACATATTTATTTCGTATTTTCCTAACATTGCCCTCGACAAATAAGCGCATCAGAGCAGTATCGTAGCAAAGGTCATATGAATATTCGTCTTGGCAGTCTTCATCCAGCATATTTTCCAGTGGTTCTATGATAGTGGTACATGGATCGAATGCTACCTCGTTTAAAGTTGTATTCATTCCACAGAATTTCAATACTAGATGCCGTCCAATACTATTGGCATTGGTGTCAGGTATAAATGTAACAATCGCGATGCAAAGTATCAAATACACTGAAAATAAATGGTTTTTGAAAATTATGCTGTATAAATAATGAATCCATAATCAAATACAAAAGACTAAGGAAGTTTTTTTCTTAGAAACATCCAAACTATTTTCCGCTAGATTTGAATACTATAATCGAACACAACCTCCAAGCGGAAAAAATTTCGTATTAAACTTCTTAAACAGTTTGATCAACTTACATTTACCCATATTTGAAGCCAGTTCTGTTTTAGAACTAATTAGGATTATGTAGATTAAGATGAAAATCAGTAAATTAGTATTCAGAATCAGTAACTAGAATGCCTTTGGTAAAATTGGTTAAAGATCTATCTGGAATCAGCTAAAGAGGCAACAATAAACAGAATCAGAATGTTAATGATTTTATACAATTTTATACGGATGTCAATCTACTTCCTTTGCTGCAGAAAACAATAAGGTATTAGATTTCGTTGAATAGTTGTTTTAATGTTAAATTTATAACCTACGGTATCCAATTTCTGCAACGACATAATTCAGTGGGGAATTTCCTTATTTTCGAACCCTAAACCGATATTCTTCCACTAAAAAAATTTTTTTTTCAACACAATTGTTTCGGTTTTGATTGTATTTTTATGACCATTTGATCCATAGACAAATTTAGAAGCATTTACCCTTAGGAAATTCAAAACTTTACTCTATTATAAGGTTAAAAGCATTAAACATAATCTAACTGCAAAGAGACATATCGCGTCTCCCAAGTTGTATTAAAGTTTCAGTATTTCGTGACTTATCCATTCTAAGGTATTGGAAAGAATCACTTCAGAATTCTGACAAGGCCATGTGCTAAGGGAAATGTACCAGTGTATGGGTGAACTAAATTGAGTTTCACAACCGAAAAAACGAGAGCTTCAACTGCGTTTGCATTTAGTTTTTCTGTTTAATTTGATCAGAGGCACTCATAACCTCCATAAAACTCCATTTATCAATCTTGAAGAATATTATTCTTCCTAAATGACCTATTTTGGTTTATTAGCCTATGTGGAAAACAATATTCCGATTTCATCGGGAGCCGCGCTAGCTCGGTGAGTAGGTGGCTTAATCGCTAACCTGGAGGTCCGGGTTTCAATGTTCTCGGTAAAGGGCGAGATGAACTTTCAGATATGTCAGCCCCGTTCCCTTTACTTTAAAATATATTTTCTGTTTTAACACAGGCAGAAACGCTAACATTATTTAATAATAATCCAAGTTCTCATCAATATAAATGTTCATACCAAATTTGATTCAAATCAGATGAAACCTAGTCTCTATTGTATTTATTAGCTAATTTTCATGAGTTTGGACTAAAACAAGTGCTATAACTCAAAAACAGTTTATCAAACAATCGTCAAATTTGAACTTGATCAGGATCTCATCAACTTCAATGATAACACCAAATTTCATTCAAATCGGAATGTCTCTGTGGTGTTAACAAGTCTATTTTGACGCGTTTGGACAATAACTGAAAAACCTTTTATGTAAAAATCGCTTATTTCGAATTTGTCCAAGATCTCATCAATATAAATGATCACAGCAAGTTTCATTCAAATCCAATGAAAAATGTAGTCTCTATAGTGTTTACAAGCCAATTTTGACGCGTTTTGACGAGGTCAAGTGCAACAACTCAAAAACTATTCATCGAAAAATCGCCCGATTCCACTTGTCCGAGATCTCATCAATATAAATGATCACTGCAAGTTTCATTCAAATCCGATAAAAACTGTAGTCTCTATCGCGTTCATAAGCAATTGTGGGCGGACGGACGGACAGGGGTGACGACAAATTACCAAGAATTTGTTTGATAATAGTAATTAATTATGACAAAATGTTATATTATTTTTTGCTCCTACTGAGCTATTAATAATATGGTATTTTATTTGTTCTCTTCCTCGGGGAATATTTGATATAATTGACCTATAAACCCTTAAAATATTGTTTTTTTTTTTTCTGCACTCATGTTAATAATAATCGATAGAAATATTATCTCCATTTTTGTTAAAATATACATTTACACATTTAGATTGGTTGAGATTGATATTTATTTTATCTAACAACAGCCTTTTATAATAAAGTTCGCCCTGACGCAATGTAGTCACGGTTTGATTTCTAAGATATAGTTATAACAGGTTTTTTAAGACTTGAAAATAATATGAATGGCAGTTTTAGTCACCAGCTTTGCTTTATAATAACATTTGCTCCAAATTTTTGTCAGAAATCATGTTGGGCACATGTACGTTGGCATCTAATTTCCCTGAGAGTTGAAAATAGAGCCCAAATATTATATGGAATATTTTGATAAATAAATAAATATTATATCAGTGAAAATTTATTGTTTATTCTCTATTGTTTACAATCAATGTCATAAAATGTTTATTCTGGATTAAATGTACTCTGTAATTCACCACCTTCTTTTAACTCCTGAAATAAACAAAATAAATAACAAATAAGAAAGAAACCCCAAAATCTCCCTGCAAAGTTCATTATAATTCAACAAGCTGTTGTATACAATTCATTGTAAGATATATTTATAACTGATTATATTTAGCATATAAATTCCCAAGGGTTTTAAGATACAATGTTATATTTATAAACCAAAAACAACTCTGTGTATCTATCTTGATATACAGGTGAGTCAGTGAATTGTATTTAGTTGAAATCTTTCTAATAAATTCCGAAGGGTTTTAATTAACATTTTATATTTATAAATAAATAATCACTGACTAGAATTTAACAATTATTTGGAATTTTGACTGACCTCTAGCATAAGCCTCTAAATAATGTCAGATTTTATATAGTAAATTTTAATATATATAAATATATATTCAAATACTAGTAATTAAGAGCTTAACATAAAGCCAATGGTGAAAAGTAACTGCTTGTGAAAAAGAACAAACTGAAGTACAGAAAAGAAGAATTTCTATCTTTATTCATATTAGTTCTCATTAAAAAAACAAACCATTCTGAATTAACAAAATTAATGTGTACTATTATGTAACAGTTTTTAACAATAAAGCCTGAAGGCAGCTCACTTTAAGGGGATTCCCCTTATTTACATACAATATTTACATTTTTGGCATTTTGCCATTCATATTATTAACTGATATAAATTTTAACCTTATCTAGTATTTTCTTACTCTAGGAGATACTCAGAATATTCAATTAATGATATCTATCATCATGTAATAATTTAGTCTAATCAATTTGAGATAAACATAGTTGATTTTATAATAAACATATTAGTGGTACTTCTATGAATTGTATTATAAGATTAAACAAGTCTAAACCATTACTTCAATAACTAACCGTTTTCTAACAGAGATTTGTAAATGTAGTGATCTGATTGGATTGTAGGCTAGCAAAAACAGTCAATCAGAGATCTGCACAATGAGTAAGTAAACTTAGCCATAATGTTTAGCCTACCATCTTTCTGTCAAGGACACTGATAGGCTGTTTTTATAACCCAAATAAATGGCTGTATTCAATGATATAAGAAAAGTGTATTAACATATATCATAAATAAATTAAAATAGAAATTTTTGTATGCCTTAATGATATGGTAGGATTTTTTGAGACCACATTCCACTCTTGAATAAAAACCTGATTATTTAGGGGATTTTCAGTTTATATCAATGTATAAACAGAAAAAACCTGTGAACACATATGTATAAACGGCCACGCAGATTTATACAGTGTACACAGGTTTTGTTATAGTCTACTGTATGAAAGTTGACAGAGGGGTACTAATGAATTTACAATTATACAAAATGAGTCCAAAATGCATGATAATGTTGATATTTGGAGTGTGCACATTTGGCAAAATTTGGAAAATACCAAATTTCAGAGAAAAAGATAGCTTGCCTGGCTAAACTACGACCACTTGCAGCATTGAATTTGAATAATTAATTGAGCAATAACTCAAAAAACATTCACTGAATATTGAAGTCAAGGGCAAAGACCCAAAAACTGTTCATGGAAAATCATATTCAAACTTGACCACCATCTTATCTATTTCAATACTCATACCCAGTTTCATCAAATCTATTAAAAAATTGTAGCTTCTTTTTCACCCACAAAATTTCTGATGCAATTTTACTAAGTCAAGGGCAATAACTAAAAAATCATTGGTTAAAAAAAGTCATCAAATTCAAACTTGACTGCTGGCTTATCAATTCCAATGCTCACACCAAGTTTCATTAAAATCAATTGAAAATTGTATCTTCTATTGTGTCTACCATAAATATTGATGCAGGGGCAATAACAAAAAAAACATTCATCGAAAAATCATCAAAATTGAAGTAAAATGCTGTCTTATCAATTCTAATGCTCACACTAAGTCTTATACAAATGAATTGAAAATTGTAGCTTCTATAGTGTCTACAACAAATGTTGACGGACCGACGGACGGACAGGGACGGCGACAATATACGTCCACATATTTATGTGTTCAATAAAATAGAAGACTCACTTCCTGTCATGAGAAAGTTGGAGAAAGTTACTTAGCAATTACCAAGGAAAGTGACATCACAGATTTTCAACTGACATTTCATGTGTGTCTGTCCCTGAGGAAGGGGGCCTTTGAGCTCTTGAAACATGTTGGACTATTTAGTTTTTCTATAGCAAATTATATTTATTGACTGTTTACACACATTCATGTATATTTTGATTCATGACACAGAAGCAAATGACATCAATCAAACTCAATGATAAGAGTATTCATTCTGTTTATACAGGCTTAAACCAAATGCATGTGACCGCTGTAAATCAGATATTAATTATAAATAGATTATTACCAAAGTTTTTTTACTCTTGACCAAATGAATAGCTCTGAACTTCAATAGGAAAAAATTAAAACAGGGAATTGGTTCAGGGATTGTGAATCATTGAACTATTGTGGGGAAATAGCTTAATTACTTGCTTTATGTTTTTAATTTTAAATAGCTTGCCAGTATCTTATGTCAATTCCCTGAAAATCCATTCTTGTGAATTATTAAATTGAAAGGGCGTGCTCTTTTTTTTTATGGGTTCCTAATGTAGAAGTAGAATTAGCTCTGACAAATTTACATTAAACACAGAATTAAATAACAGGATAACAAATTAAGTACCGGTACCTTAATGATATCTAATCCACCAATCAAATCTCCTTTCACATAAACCTGGGGATATGTTGGCCAATCAGAATACTTCTTTAATCCCTGCCGGACTTCCTCATCAGTTAAGATATCAAATGTTTTATATTTAATACTGAAAGGGTAAGAAATCAGATATTATTGGTGATTATCATAAGGAAACAATTGATTTGATTTCCAAAGAATCAAACATTAATGTATGCAACAGGATTGCTATGATTGACCAATCATACCTTAGTCTCAGAAATGGGAATTCTATAGATTAAATCAGAGCTCACTGATGAAATTTGAGCCTTCAACTCCGTATTTGTCCAGCATTATCAACGTTTCAATGC
Organism: Nipponacmea schrenckii; assembly: GCA_030562195.1. Lineage (NCBI taxonomy): Eukaryota > Metazoa > Mollusca > Gastropoda > Lottiidae > Nipponacmea > Nipponacmea schrenckii. Next base: position 7,490,701 of record JAUJPP010000007.1, on the reverse strand, counting down.
AAGGAAATATATATCCACTGGCCGCTTTGATTTCGAAATAGAACAATATTACCAAGTTTGTCAAAATCCGGCAAGAATTGTATCTTTTTATAGAGTTTATTAAACATGAATTCAAGAAAAAGGGCAATAAGTCATATTAAGTTTTTATCAATTTTCCTCATTTTAAGGTTTATCAGCAGGTGACTACAAACACTCATACAAAATCTTGTCGAAATCAGTTCATAATTGTTAACAAGGATGACAACAATATATGCTTCCCATTTCATGTTGGCATATAAAAATGATGACTTATCATTTCTTGAAATTTTTGAGAAGACTATTTACATATATTGAACACCCAAATCAACCTTGATGAAATCACTAACAATGTTTCATATTAGTCAAGTATCCTGATAATCATTTTATTATGAAATCCTGTATGAGGAACTGAAAGAGGAAATGTCACAATTCCTTGATATTTCAGTCATGTAAAAAAATTATTATGATCTGATTTAGTACAATAGTTTGAAATAAGCTTTTGAATGTCTGCATCAAACCTAACTGTCAAATTCAATGGAAATTACTGTTCCAGACAAATTTACTATCTTCACTTTAATGTGAGCCTATACCTATTCAATGTATCATGTATACAGGTTTGGACATAGTCTTTTCAACCCGTATTAACCTATTGGGACTACACCTTATGGGCATGGAAATGAGAACAAAGCGTTTTTATCAAGTGATTTCATTAGATTGCCTGAGATTTTCTAGAAATATTCGTGGGTCAATTTTGATTGGACATTTTGATATTTGATAATTATCTAATTTCCCTCCCTTGTACTACCCCAGCCTCGATGAAGTATGACAGATGGTGGTTAGGTTTGGACATGATCAGACCAATGTTACACAACTTTCTGATAGATGCTTGGTCTCTTATAGTTGAATTATTGATTTATTCTTACCCTTCAGAATTTAATAAATCAACTAATGTTCTACTGAAACCACATTTTGGTGTTTCTGGGTTTCCTTTCATAAATATCATAACCGAGCTCGCATTAATAAGAGACTTTAATCTGAAAAATAATGTGGAAACCAAACATGACATAACTTCTTGGATTCAGCTAGAAATAGACAGTGCCGGGATTACTAGATACAGTTTTATTTACTGTAATGGAAATTGAAATATATTTGATAGTGAAAAACATTGAGCTATGTTTGCTGGTATATCTGATATGAAGATACCTATTATATAAAACACTATTATTACTTATCTTTACTTTAAGCAATGCTTCAATTCACATACAGGAATCATTATCAAGCAATAATGAGAAGTAGTATATTCATAATATGTTTTTTATATAATGTTCTATCTACTCCTAAATATTGTATATAGATTAACCTATAACCATGTTTTTGAAAGTATAACGCAAGGGAGATAATTAAACCATGAAAATTCTACCTTTCATTTAGACTTGGTTTGTCTTGTACACCTAAAGTACTACACAACTCATTGGATTCCTTTAACTCTTTAATTATATCTAGACCACCAATCAATTCACCATTATGATATAGTTGAGGGTATGTAGGCCAATCTGAAAACTTCTTTAAACCTTTGGAAAGAAAAAACACAAAATCATTACCATGTATTAAAGAGAGGGTTCAGTAAAAACATGGTGGAAAATTAAGGAAATTTCAAAAGGACTTGTCTTTGTGAACTCCTAAGAACTCTATCATTCATACAACTAGTGTTTTATTTATTTCTAACTCTTGTGTGGACTTTAAATTTTCTTGTTCACAGCCTTTGATTTATCTCCAAATGTTTGCAAAAAAAGTAGAGATTCCTTTCTCTAGTCATAGAAACTGAAAGTCTAACAAATGAAAGTATTATTGACCAAGTTTGAGAAATTAAAGGGTATGTCTATTCTAAGATGTAGTATTCCTTTAATACTAATTGGATAAACAGAAAACAGAGAACAGTAAATAAAAGATAATAATCTCACCTTGTCTGACATCATCATCTGTTAATATATCAAAATAACCAAACTGAATCTGATGATCATTCAATATCTGTATGATCTGTCTACTAAAACCTATAAAACGAATATCACCACAAAATAATCATTCTTAAAGGGAAATAAGATAATTTATAGTCTATATTTATCAGTTGGAAATAAAAGTTAACAAAACAAGCAAATGGAGAAAAGAGTTTTGCTAATCCAGCCTTTCTTACAAAGACTTTAAAATATCTTAAAAAATAACTCACCACATTTGGGCTCTGTTGGTGATCCTTTCATAAATAACATTACATTAGCTTGATTAATTAAATTCTTTAACCTTGTGTTAAGATCCTAGAATATAAGTCACATATGTTCAGTTATTGGAATAGATTCCTTTTAGTTGGTACAGCTATAGTGTTTTTCAGAATGAAACTTCCACATACATATCTCTTAACTCTTGTGATATTATTGACATTAATTCTCAGTTTCAACTGTCACAATAAATAAGACCCACTCACTTGTTTCGGTGCTTCTGATGTAACAACTTGTGACCCACCTGACCATTTTGTAACTTTTTTGGTTAATTCAGCCACATTAGTACCATCTAGTCTATCAACTTTTTCACCATCCTGCCAGAAAAACATTTTCATAGTTTTATTAAAATTAGTGCAAGAAGCCAAAATAATATCTAAAAGTCACTTTCAAGTCAATTTACAGCATAATTCTGAATCTAGTGCACAGGTTATTACCTAAAACGTGTTCAACAAAGAGGGAAATTTAATGAATGAATATTTCTGAGTACAGAGACCCTCGTTACCTCCAGTAATTGGTGAATATATCTGACTTTAAGCCACGAAAAGCAAAGATACTAGCCCATAACCCATTAAAAGCAGAAAAGCATCTTAATAACAAGAGATATTTGCTGCTCATAATGCAAAGGAAGAACTCTTTATTCAAAGTACTAACACCTAATGGAACTATGTAATATTTGGTTTAATGAAAATTGTATAAATACAGAGAAGAAAAACATCAGTTATTGATATACTATCATAGGTTTACCTTAATAAATACAACTGTTGGCACAGCAACAATTTCAAACTTCTGTGATATATCTGAAACATTTTCTGCCTCAAGCTAAAAAAAAAAATGAACATAGAATTACTATCAGAATATCACACAGATATCTCCAAATATTCAGCAGACTAGACTAGACTGGAGGATAATAGAGAATTAATAAAATTCTCATATTCCTGAACCCCATACAGTATGTTAAACCACTGTCAAAATAACCACCAAAAGACAAGGTATGAATTTACACTTATTCAATATAAAAAACAAAGAATTTTACCTGGACAACTTTTGTGTTTTTGGTGTTCTTACCCAGCTCTTTAAGAACATCATTTATCTGTTTACATTGTGGAGCCCAGTTAGCGGCAAAATGAACCACAATTAAATGGCTGAAAGTTAAATACAGGTATTATTAAATCCATTAACTCAATTATATCAAAACATATATCCACACAGAGTAAATCAATTTGGCATAAGCTTCTTCTTATTAGGTGAAGTTTTACCAAACAAATACAAGCAGTTTTTCCTTCAAAATTTTGGTCATGTATTGTTTGGAAATATTTGTTGTCTGGTTCCATATTATGAACATTTGAGATAGTGGCTCAAAATAGAATTTGTGGCTTAATTGAAGAGTAATTTAGAATTGATAATAACGACAAATAAAGGAATTTAGATGTGTGATGAAAAAATAAAGTATTAAAGGTGCCTACTTTTTAAACTCATTCAATAACTTAGTAAATTCTTCAGAATTTTTTACGGTTTCTACATTTTCCACCATGTTGTTTTAAGAGTTGTCTCCCTTTAGATATATCGGCTTACACCATTTCGACCACGAGACTACACCGAACCGACCCGATTTGAAATAAGCCTGCAATACCTACTAATTTGCGAATATATCTTTGACTTTGACAAATAATATGTCATTGACGTGTTTATTTTATTTATTTACATTTAAAAAGCCAACTCACACTAAAGAAAATATTCCACATGTCAGGTAGAGTATGACAAAACCAGGCAGTGACGGTTTTTCTATTTGGACGACGTTAGCTCGACCATACCTGCAGGCTTAAGCACTCTAAAAGCAAGGAATTGGATGGGAGAGAGGGAGAAAAACAACCGCTTTTCTGTTTGGAATATTCACAAAGGAGGCAATACCGTCGTATTATGACCTAATGATTACATTCGATTGTAAAAATTCCAGTTGAAAATGGTAAATATATAGACAATAAAAGATAACAAATTCAGGTATAATATAAATCTTTTTTGGTATTCAAAATCTTGTATACTACCCCTCGAAGTATTGTCATCAAATATCTGCAATTCGAGCCTTAGTAACGCCATAATGATAAGACCAGTAAGCAAAATTAAGGACAAAGACTTTAACTTTACACACTCTCTATTCTTATGAACAAACTAAATTTGAAACTTCACGAATTTCTCAACGGTATTTTAAATATAAGTTAGTCTACATAATTTTTAAACACAGACAAGTCAGCATGGTAACCCAATTTTCAGTGAACGACACATCATTTTCTCATACAGTTGAAAAAATAAAACCTTGTAAAAAACAAAACTGAGCCTGACGAACATTTTATTGTTATGTAAAATGATTAACATTTAACAGTTTGACCTGAAGTGTCTGTCCATACTGGAGAACAAGCGCAACCTTGTCTGAAACAGAAAAAAATATCATAATGTGATGAAAGCTTAATAAGGAGATCCATGTTCCATGACGTTTTCAACTCAGTGATTAACTTCTGTATTAATCTGTGCTGGTTAGATGCTTTACCATGCTAAAAATCAGTTCTTCGTACGGACCAGCTGCTTACTCGTACTCATTTTGCTATTTTAGGCGTTTGGAAGATCTTTTATAAAGCTACTTCTTTTCTTTTCCTTCGCCTTAAGCTATAGAAATATTATAATCTGATAGAAACTTACCGACATTTGGCATCAGGATTAGAATCACATCTAGATAGCATACAAGGGTTAACAAAACAAAAGGCTTGGAACTGGCATTTAATATTATCTACAATATGAATGATATACACTTTAATGACACTTTAAACATCTCGATAAGTCCTATCTGGTGTGACTTGGTGAGCTCAGGTCGACCTAATGACAGGCTGTCTGAGAGCAACTGAATTTTCAACGACTTGTGGCGAAATCTAGGTTCGAATCACCAGTCTGAAATTAAATTTGAATACGCTTGAGGAGCGTGAATCGGATATGTAACTTGTAAAAGGCAGAAAGAAAGTGATAAACTCACCTACACCAGCAAGGTCTAAGAACCGTTTGTTTGGGGCAGCTGTAATGAGAGTGAAAATCATGTATTTTATGTAGTTAAAACATTGAATTGAAAAAATGTAAGAAGCTTTGCAAATAAGAAGTCGGCGAAGAATTTCCGCACATGGCAAAATGTCTGAAACGATACCTCAACCCCACATAACACCAGTTTATTTATCAATTCTAAAGAAAAAGAGCTACAGTTTCCATTCCACATTAAGTAGCCTGTCATGTTCATACTTTTGACATATCGGTTAAAATTGCTGAAGGAATTAAAGAACAACTTATATTTTTTAAATGGCCGCCGCTGTTTCGTGGTAGCCTATTGGTGGTGCTTCCATTCTGAAACGTGATATTTAATGTTTGGAATAACTGTCATGGAAATAAAACAAAGGATATAATCAACTGGGATTCTCCCAACACTTACCATTTACTACCAATAAAGAGCAAATGAAAACAGATAACATCAGAACTTTCATTTTTTTAAGCTTGTAGTGTCAACAGTATTAATCTCGTAAAGAAAGTTAGAATTGAAAATCTTATTGTTTGGTTTAGGTCACGATATTGTAAGAATAGATAAAACAGTCCAGATGCTGTATCTACAGAACGATAGGGTTGTCATGTGGGTCAGGTCACCGTGTACATGATCTGAAAAGATCTTTCAGGTATATAATCTCTTATCTCACCATGATAATTCTTCAACACAAAGTTTATAATGGTAGCAAAGAATCATAATAAGTGGCATTATCTGGCCACAGCCATTATTTCTGCATTCAAAGAGTCAACGATTTGTGGTCATGGTTAAAATTCGAAAACCTGCTAATTATAAGAGAAGAAGTTTGGGTAATGATAAAATATGTATATTTGACTTAAAAGAAAAAGAAAACAAATGAATGGTATAGAATCTTTATTTTTATATTTTTTCAACCAGGTTGGTTTCCTTGTATTAACATGTTATTTGTGATCCAGAAACATCCGTCCAAACAGCAGTACAACCGCATCCTTGTCTGAAATGCAAAACATCAGATTAATTTGATTTGTGTACAATAAAACATTGAAACCATTTAGGTTAGGATACAATTGTATCTATGGAAGCAAAGTATTACAAGAATAAAACGCATCATTAAAAGTGTATATTTGTCTAATTACTTGCTCTCCGCCCATTTTATTAAATTTTCGGTTATTTCTCAAAGACAAGCGATCCTTGTGGGATAAACTTTCTTGATTCACAAATTCAAACAAATAGAGAAATGACAGTTTGGACATAATCTTGTAACTTTTATGAACACACGAAGTAACGGTTAACACAATAAAAATTGTATTATTTTCCGGGGTAGGTATGCAAAACAAGCATATTGAAAGTGAAATTGTCTATAATTTCTTACCTGCAAATAGCACCTGGAAGTGATTGACATGTTTGCATCATACAAGGACTGACAAAACATACTATATTACTAATACATGGCTTCAAACCACCTGTAAATAATGAAGAGTGTTTTAAATTCCGTTTCCCCATGTCAATGATACAGGCCGGACTCGTACTATTGGGACAATAAATCAAGCCCCGCTTGTGAATCAGGATGTCCTTCTTATAAAGCTGTTGACAGTTGTTGGTAAAATTTGTCAAAAGAGATTCAGTTAAATATTGCTATAAATTTGTCCGGAACAATCTGCGTTTAGATTTAAAAAAATATTTTAGTGCACATTACAAGCATATTATATATCTGTAGGTAAAGAGGTGGCAATTAACTTTTTTGAAACAAAACAAAACAAAAACCCCTAAAAAAAGTTATGGCTGTGAATTACATAGATCATCACTTCACCAAAAACACAACGCATACGGATATAAACAAGATATCTTGTATTTCTCAGCATAGTTGACCTATGTACTACCGTGTAAATTGATGTCTACAATGATACATATAAAAAATCTTACCAAGGTTGAAACCTTCAAGAAATCTTTTACCAGGAGCAGCTATAAAAGGAAAAATTGAATGAAATTCTACAATCTGATCAAAATATATTATATGAAGCAAATTGTTATTTTTACAAATTCACGATCAATTTAGTTGGTAAATTTCAGTTTTGCAAATCAATTCACAGATCTCCACAAAAACGCCTAAATTAATATAATAATCATTTTATCGTACAATACAAGACAAGCGATGACTATACTTTCTTTGCATAACGGCCCACAGTGTGTAGAGATTGCACAGCTCATTTAAGTTATACATTTGTTTGTTTTGCAAATAAAAAGCAAAATATAACAGGGACACTTTTATAAATAAAAGTACTCATTATACAATTCTTCGAATCACTGTACTTTAAGGGATTAAATACTGTCAATATTTTATTAATAAAACTGGATGTTGATAAATAGTCTTAGTGGTAAAATAAGATTGCTGAGAATTGCTGCATCTCTTGAATTAAAACATCGCGATATATAAGTTGTTTTGGCGAAACTTATATAATTTGATTTGCAGGTCTTCGTTATAATCTGAAATTTTGGCTAATTATACGAAATATTGGATAGGTTTTTGTTACTCGGAAATTGTGATGCGATACGGCTTGAACCCTGCTTCAGATTCTATTTAATCAATACACACGTTTAAAATTTGAAAATTCTCAACTTAACGTGAATTAACAACAATTTGGTGATTGAATATGAATCGGAAAATCTATGATACATGGAATAAGAATATTTTTCATGCAGTAGTAATAAATAATAATAATCTAAGTGTTACCCTTACCGTCAATGGAGACGAGCACACAAAACACTAAAAGAACAACTGCTATTTTCATACTGATAATGATAAATGTTGCCTCAGACAGGAAAAAGACATCATGTTATGATTTGTTTGGCTGATAATATTCTGATAAGGAATTTGGTTAAAATGAATTTTAAGGATTATGTTTCTTTCTCGAATTTTGCAATAAGTAAGCTCACTGCTATCGGGTTAAATCTTAGGTACATGATAATTTCGCGCTGACGTCTTACTGTGGTGATTTTGTTAAGCTTTATATACATTACCCGACAAATCTGGCTCCACGTCTTCCTCGGAAAATATATGAATGATATATCGGTATAGATATACACAAAACAATATTTTCCTACTTCGAACTATACAGGTCACCCCAAACAAAACTTAATTATGGTACCCTGTTCGGCAAAGGAACATTATAAAATATCCAGCAATAATTCAAGATACTAATGAACAAAATTTGTCGGAGCACTTTATAAAAAGTGAAATTTTATCCATAACACGACCTAGGAATGGGTCGGTCTATTATATACAAAGCATACTTGGTTAACAGTGATAAAATGGGAAAGATACAATTTATTCTGCAGAGTTACTCATAATTTATGATTTGGGAAATGATATTGCAGTAATTAAAAAACAAAACAAAAAGTTATCTTAGTTTATTAATTATACCGAACCATTTTAACATATTTGACTTTCATGGCCACGTCATCACCATGCCAAGTATGTTGCCATTTACTACGATTATTCCAGAAGTCCCTCATAGCAGTCGAGGAGCTATCTCTCCATGGTTTACCATCAGCCCCATTGTTCCATCCGTCGGGGAAATATCCTCTATTTCCTCCTACGGCTACATTTAATATCAAGTCGAACTACGAAAAAAAAAAAAGAATTGTAAGTGGAAAGAACGATATACATAATACGAAAGCGTAAAAACTGCGATGTTAAATAGATACGCTCCTTTAGGAGATTCATACAACAATATAGGTATATCAGATTTCGCATTAATTTGAATTATTCTATCATGTTCCGTAATCACTCGTTCTTTTTTTTTTCGAGATTGAACACTTACTTGGCCATCGAATGGAGCATCATGACCACCTTTAGCCCAAATATTATTACCAGAGAAGTGTTCATGGTTCCAGTAACCTTCTGAGGGAGTGTTCCAATCTAATACCGGACTACCATCTACCGTCATTCTTAAAAAAAAATATATGTTAGTAGAATCAATAGAATTCTGTTTTTTTTACTTATAAATCTGGCTTTATTTTGCTGACATCAAGAAAACCCGTTGCTACTCGAGGACTGAGTATTTCAACAAGTCATTGTCCACATGCGTCCATACTCTCTTTCTAATTTACACTTATTTACACTACACCTAGTCAATCATTAAAATCATGTATACCTTTTGGTTTTAAAGTACATACATTGACTTACTTGATATGATTTTGTGTCCAATCTATAGCATATAAATGATAATCATCGGCCCAGGTACTTCCATCTGTTTTCAATCTGAAATAACCAGTTTAATTTCTACTTTCAATAAAACTTTTATTTACTACTGATTAAGCGAATAAAGATTGGCAACGCCAAGCAGTGCGTAATTCCAGAGAAATTGACGCTGGAAGTTGAAACCTGCAATTTATGATCTATAATTTTGGTATACGACCAAGAAAACATGTATTCTCGTGCGAATATATTGATATTCAAAGATTTTGCTGGTTGCTATAAGCAAGAGCTAAAAGTGCTTACTTCCAATGACCATGTTGTCTGTGATTTTGGAAGCCAGGACCATAATGTATGGTAGATAATATTTGTTTTGCACCTTGTATATTACCTTGACCATCTTTCAGATTTCTGTTACCTGTGATGAAATTAAGCACCGAAATCCATTTAAAATCATACATAAGGTCATATTCGTGAAAGGTAGAGTAGCCATTTGTAAAAAGGCATAGAAGAAACGACACAGGTTGTAAAATTTACTAGAAAGCATAGGAAAAATTATTATAGGTGTCTATGTTGTTGCTGAAATTGTTGAAGTACCTTTCAGTTTTAATTTTGAATACAAATGGCAACAATCAACTCACCTCGTGATTCCATTATATCAATTTCACCAGAATTTGGCCACCCACCATAAGCCCCAGTTCCACCAGGTGGCAACAACCAAATAGCTAAGATAAAAGTGTAATTTAATTTATCAGTACCATTTGCTTGATTATTTTCATCTAATAGGTTTGTAAAGAACCTAAGTAATTTTAGAAGAAGGTCACCAAAGTGTCCCTGAGATTAGTAAAAGCCAACAAGTAGGACATGAATCACTGTTTTTTTTTCTGCTGCTCCTACTGACTACAACAAATGTTGACTAAACTTACAGTATTTAAGTCCAAAGAAGACCCAAAAGCATCTAAAGTAAATTTACCTGGCCAAATCCAATCTCCAATGGGTATTTTAGCTAACACTTCAACTCTTCCGTGGCTTATTTTAACTTTTGAAATAATCTTTGATGACATGATAGGTGGTATGTTAGATCCTGTTCTATAACATCCGTTGTCAAAACTAGATGTACAGGATCCCCATTGCCCTTAAACCAGAAACAAGTACATATTATAACAGCAAGCTGTTCAATGAAAATTAATGTCAGAGTCCTGAAAATATATGTGGTAATCACGATTCATTTTTATGTTGATTCACACTCAACGTATCTCAAGTTTCCCTTTTCAAAAAACATGTTTCGAATACCAACCTTTGACATCTAATTTACCATTGTGTAGGAAATTTTCGCCAAATCTGTCAGCAGTAAATGTCTGCATTAAAAAATAGATAGACATAGTTAAAGGGTAAGACTTAATTTGTACATGTTTGTTTTCAATTGACCGACAATAACCATTTAACTAATTCATGATTTGGTCAAGTTTTAAACATTTACTTCGATGGCATGTGAACCATTTTAGTCATATATGGGAGTACATTTACTCAATATAGAATTTGATTGTGAACAATACATTTCAGTGGCTTTATGTATACTAACAACAAACCGTTGCATATCACTTGAGATTAATGATCAAGTTATCGTGTCTATTGTAGACAGTATTGTGTATATACATGCATACTTAATGTTTTAATCAACAAGAAGAGATGGTATGAATGGTGGTATTAAAAAGAATATCTCGCAACTCAACACCTGTTTAAAATTCACAATTTATAATAACACCTACCGGCTTCAGGTAAAGAATGCCATTTCTCAGAAAAGTGTTGGTAGCTTCTGGCGTATATACTTCAAACTCACCGTTCTAAAGAAAAAATAAAAAATTGCATGAGAGATTGCATTGAGAAGGTTTTCCTAAAATAACATCCATAACAGACTGCCATTTAGGTGAGGATGGTGTACATAGATCTCATACTGTGTTTGTAAAATTGTACTTACTCCACCACCACTTGCAGTAACTTCATACATCCAGTTATTCATGTTTAAATGGTTACCATTAAAATCATCAAACAAAACAGTTACTTCTCGTTTACTCATTTGATGAGGTTGGGGTTGTAGACTTGTCTCTAAAACCATTAAAACATGGTTAGATATTTTTATACCCAATTTATTTGTTTTTCTGCCTTGGTATTTTTGAAGACAGAAACACTCACATTGATATCTCTATGACGTTGAACGTCTTGTTGGGCGCTTTCAGTCGCAGAAGCGTAAAAATTAAGAACAGGTGATTATTTTCATGTCACCCGCCTGTATAGCACGCAGGCCAACACAACATTTTTGGCAAATGTAGTCGTGTTATTTCATTTTTCGAAATCCTCTTTTCCCCTTCCTTTAAGAGTTTTGTATGCCAAGAAATATTGAATTTTCGTCCAGAAACTAAGCATTGGGCAGGCTTTTTTTAATCATATACGAAACCTTTAAACAAAATTTTGGGAAAAGGTTCTAGATGGTTGAATTTTGTGATGTAACATGGTACCAATGCAAATGAATTATCGGTCAATAACAATAAATATTGATAAGAGGGACAAAGTTGTTGTAAGAGTGTCGTACCTTGATTAGTATAAATTGTTTCGGTGTACATTTTCCTCTCGGGTGGATGATTATTTTCAACATGATAATAATAAAACACTGCAAGTTCAAATGATTTGACTCCTTCTAGGTTATTGACAGGTGTGGTAATCCACCATTCACTTGTCACTGCCATTAATAAATCCAAACAATAAGGAACAATTATTTATTAGATTATCAGTGAGCAATTTCGAAGTGATAGTATTAGAATGTAATTTGGTCGTTTCGACATGTTTTTCAATTTTTACCCATTTAATGTAATCATTATGTATTTACACCTTGTGATATATACCCTTTTGACAATAATAATGTAATTTACTTGGATCATTGGATTTCCTGGATACACAACGTTCTTAATCACCTTAATGTGTGCGATTGAAAACATTTTCCTTTTGGATTAGCCATTTCATTTGCGACAAATTCCATATACAGTATCAAGAAAACAAGAAACAAGGAAAAACAACTGTCGTTTAATGAATGATTCTTGATGCAAATGTTTCAACCGAAGTGTTCGTATTATGGTAACGATGTGAAAACTTACCCTTATTGAAATCGGCCGCGAGATTATGGATCTGGAATGGTTTAAAAATGGTCACTTGTATGTCTACAGACTGGACATTGACTTCATCTAAAACACAAACGTAAATATTATATATAATATTCAATAGAATGTTCATTATTTTGCCACACAATAAGATTATGGGCTCTTATCTGAGGTTTTGCGGCCAATGCCTGTGATAGCAAGCGTTATATATATTGTTTCAGAACAATCACGACCGCAACTCGACGTTATGTTGATCTAAGAAATCCTAAAAAAAAGGTGGAATTGTTCGCCCATTGTACAGTACAATCCGTACATCTCTACAAAAACATTACAACGTCTCGCTACAATCAGAATGCTCCAAAAACCTTGTCAAATATAACGTACTTATGAACTGTTAAAATCTTTACGTTTTACATTTACAGTGTGGATTACCCATCCTAAGCTGGAAGATTACGCACACGTCTTTTTGGATTCCGTGTTTTAAGAAGACAAGATCTATTCTACTAATCGCCAATACCTTCCAAAAAGCAAATGAATTCTTAGTGAAAGACTTATTAAAACTCCTACCCTGAACGTAAACTGTGATGACACCATCCTTTGCTATGTTAACTCTGGGTTTGATGGTAGGGTTTAAGGTTGAGGTGGAGAACACCAAGACTGGCAACAGACACAATAACGGTAGTAGCACCATGTTGTCTTCTGTATCGCCAAATGCCTTATCTTTGCGATTTTCAGTAAAATAAAGGTCTAGATAAAATTATCTTGGTTGTTATCTCGATAATATTATGTAATCTATCACCATGTTTTTCCACGATTAGACTTGTGACGACTGTGTTACATGAAAAAATGTATTCATTCTCATTTCTTTTGGCAATGGCTAGATAATTTTTGAAGACGTCTGGGAATGTCTCTTGTGAATCCTTGTAAATATGCTTGATTAATCGAGGAGTTTGTGAGGCTGTATTGTTGAACTGAATGATTTGGAAATAGAATTAAATATTAAGTCTAGTTGACTGCATAGTTTGTAATCCAAAAATTGTCTTTAATTAGGCAAATCTTGTAGATTAGGGTGATTATATATCAAAATCATGGCCCGGCAGGTTAAAATGACATTCTTATGTTTTTTTTTAAATTATTTTTTAACATTTATATCTGATTTGTGTTGAGAGAAACGTTTTCTAAGACTATTCTTAACTTCATTGTCATTTGTATTGTTCTTTGTATTTTCAACAGGAAGCGAGGTAAATGATATTTTGGCTGATGCATGTTGATTTTTCATTTACGAAGAAAGTAAAGCTGATTGATTTATTTGAGAATCTATAACGGGATATTTGCAAGTGCCCATTCGGGAATTAGCCTATAACATGCGATATTGTTTGGGTTTTGAGATTCTAGAATACTCTCATTTCCTCAGCAACAGTAAAGGTTTAAATACTTCTCAGTTATCGTATAGAATAGTTCCTTTCACTTAATTTTCTGAAAACCAAAGAGCATGCCTCCGTCCACATTATACTCCACGTATACTCTCCGCTGGAATGAAACTTTTTATGTTTCGTAAAAATTCTTAAGAATACGCGTACTCGGTCAGGCTTGAAACGGCATCGTATAAGCGCGTGGAAAATCAGATGATCTTGTGCAAATTCAATGCAATCCTGTATCATGTGATTTAAATATGCCAGACAAAGTATGCTTTGGGTGAAACTCCAGTGAAAGTGTCGATGACTTTCAGTTTCCTTATAGTACACTTAAATATCGAGTTTGATCGTTTCAGCTTTGGATTCCTCTTTTGAATATAGAGAATATATGCTCATGTGATGTGGATGTTGTGTGGATGGTAGGTGATAATTAAAAATTTCAAAGAATTCCCGAAGCTGCTCCATCGAATGGACCCTTACATTTTATTCAATATAATCTTTTAGATAGAATTTCCACACCTAATTTGCATATAAGGTGTTGGAATTCTTACCGTGAAAGAAAACTGAGTTAACACTATCCTTTGCTATGTTAATTCTGTGTTTGATGGTAGGGTTTAAGTTTGAGGTGGAGAACACCATGACTGGGAACAGACACAATAACGGTAGTAGTAAATACCATGATATCTTCTGAAGTTCCAAATGCCCCATCTCTGACATGTCCGGAAAATATAGGATTGAAATTTGCTTATCATATTATCAAGATCTTTCAATGTATTCTTCTAGACATTGTAGTCACAAACTGTATGACTTTACACAATTTGATGAATATTTTGTTTTAGGTCAATGGTTTTCTACAACACATAAGGGATCGAGTTGAAAAAAAAACCCACCAATGTTCAGTTAAAAGGTTTACATGAATTGTTAACGTCGCTATGTTTTTTTAGTCGTTGTTGGAAACAACTAATAGAAGATTATAATACTTATTCTGAAGGTTTTAATAAAATAATTAAGCCAACTATAATTAGTTTAAATTGTCAATTTAATTAGCATTATGGAAGGGGGGGGGGGAGTGCGAAGGATGACAATCAAAGTGAGACAGCTCTATTGACAAGAATCTCAAACTGAACAGCCGAAATGGGTTTTAACAACAAAACTGTTGAAAAATATAATTGGTTTGGTACCTTGAGACACATATTTTGTAGCAAAATTGAGTTCTTATCAATTTATTATGCAAAGTCATTCATTATATAATTCTTATCTAGAAAGCTAGTATAAATTGATGAGCAAGGAATTGTTTGCACCAGTTAAGAATTGATAGTAAAATAGAACAGATTACACAGTTTAAATTTTTATTTCACAGATAAGATGTCTTTTTTAATTATACAATGTTTATTGACACGTTGATCTTCCGTTCATGCCACGTCTACAGGTTCCTCTACAACATCTACGTGATCCGTTTCTTGTACATCGGTTTCCATATGGAACGCAATTCTAAATTGAAGACAGAATATCATGTCAATATTATGTCAGTTTTAAATGACAATTACAGAAATAATTTTTGTTTCGTTAAATCATATTTTTGAAACGTAAATTCATGACCAATCACCTATGGGGACACAAGATTTCTGTTATAAAATGTCGAAACTCGCGACCGAAATATGTATAAATTATATCTTACGCCATTTCCTCCACTATTTCTGACACAAACTCGTCTATTTCCCATTTTTTCACAATTATATCCTTTACAACACCTGTATTGACCGGAACATCTTTCCATATTTTCCATACATAACTTAAAAAAAAATGAATTGTTTTCACGAATGAATATTGTAGGCTGCTCGGATTTAAGGCTATAGAAGTTATTGTTTTTACCTTTGTGGCATTTGAAAGCCGTGTATACATCTTATGATGTAGTATCTACATTATTAATCGCAGCACGACCACGACCGGATTATAATATTCTATTTACTCATTCTGCCCGAAGATGTACAGAAAATAAAACAAATTAGAAGGATGTGAAGCTTCAAATGATTTAATACTTACAGTGGCTTGAGGAGAAGCTTGTCTCTGGTCATAGGCATTTACTGCTACAACAATCATGACAACAAGTAACATAACAATAGTACTGGAATTCATTTTATGGTTTTTGTCTTTCTCTGAAATGAAATGGACCGGGGTATGATTAAAGATATAATTCGGAATTAAAAAGTAAAGTATTTTTTTATATTAGTTTTTGCCCCTGTTTTTGGATTTTGAAAAAAAATTGATGAAATTGTCACCAAAAAAAAAAAAATCAAAAAAAAATCAAAAAAAAATCAAAAGAGGCAATTGAATGGTAATTTACTGCCAAATATTTTAATTAAAGATCAAAGCTAATCGAGGGCGTGTACTGCCTTGCCCGACAAGCTTTTTAATGTGCACAATGTTTAGTATTTTTGAAAAATCTAAAAGCTGAACCTCACCCTTCAAAACTACAAATTAGTTATGATGAGTGTCCCAATGAAGATACAGTGGCGACACCTTACCTTTGTACTGCAACAAATGAAAATGATTAAATTCAATGCCCTTTCTATATTTATAGTCTTTTGTACCTACACAGACCAGAGCTCTAAAACAATATGGCGCCAGGATAATCTTTTGACATCTTCAGATCAGTAACCTGATACTTAAATTAACAAATTGATTGACAGTTACTGTCCGGTGTTGGCCTTTTAAAAATATATTATATGACCTAAGTTGAATAGGACATGATATTTATGAAATAAATTTACCTTATTTTAATTATGTTCTTGTCAACCCCATTTACAGTAGTTTATGATACACCTATCTAGTCATTTTGTAGTAATCACTGAAATGTAAAAGCAATTAATGCTCTTATCTAGCTTATTTGGGGAAATGATACAGAGTTTAATGTTATCCTTTTCTGTTGGGATGAGGCCGACAGGTAACGCCGTGAAAGGGTCGTACTTTTTTTTGATTTTCATCTACAGTGAGATCTTCAAAATGGTTTTACGAATTATGGGCTCTAAATGAAACCACGACAATTTGAGTTAGATGGTCAGACGTCAAGATATAATCTGAAAGTTCGACTATATAAATCATGCCAGGCTAGTAATACTCATTATCCTTGATTTTCATCGAAACCAATACAACTGAATCGGTATGTATACATTAATTACTTTAGCTGCACTTTGCAACGATGTCGTGCCAATCCTAATTTTCTTATTTCATTTTTATTTTTTCGTTTTTCTCTTCAGAAAATAAACTTTAAAAATGAAAGTGTTCGCTTCTGTATTAGCTATCTGTTTGATTGCCGTTTCCATGGCTGATTTTGGATCCTTTGAATCATTTGAAGATATGTTTGGCTGGGATGACAGAAGAAACGCCAATGGAAAAGCCACGGTAAGTATTAGGTTATTTTGTATATTGGTTTATGTTGGGCAAATTAAGCTGGTTGGATCTAAGTATGTAATTGTTCCGTCGAATTTGAAATTGAATAAAACAAACCAACGGTAAAACAAATTCCAGTTGAGCCAGAATTTAAAGCATAATAATATTTATTCATTCTTGAATATTATCCTTTAAGTATTTTTTATATAAATAAAAACCTTATTAATTAATATAAGTGTGTTTAAACTGCTATCGTGTATTGACGCCAAAATCTAACTTATATTTCATATAAAACATCTATTAAAACAATCCATCATTCTAGATTTGTTTGGAAAGAAATGATAAATGTCAACTTGGTGGAACTTTCTCGTGTTGTAAAGGTTTAACTTGTCAACAAAGTGGTATCGGTAGTCAAAGACGATGTGAAATATCCTCCTCACAGGTAGGTCATTCAGCAGCCTTTATTTTAGCAGATGTTTTAAAGACAACTGGGTGTAAATAAAGGCTGTGTGTGAAGTGATTCATCAACTATTGTAGAATATAAAGGAACAAACCAATGAAGTGCACAATATAAAAAATTGACACTTCAGCTTTAAATTGGATCTCGTGGATTTCCCTGGTCCCCATTGTCTTAAAGTACTTCTCGGCGTCCTCAAACTAACTAATTCTTAATCTGAGTAAAACTTCTGCATATTGTAATGTTTTATTTGCTTTAATTTTTTTTAGTTGTGTGTTAGTCCTGGACAAACTTGTTCAAAGCTTCCTACTGCTCGAAAATGTTGTCAATTCAAGAGATGTGAGACTGTGATGGGAAGAAGTATATGTGTATAAATAAATGAAATATATATTATTAAAATAAATTTAGAAATGAAATACATTCACACCAAATATATTTCTTCTACAAAGGGGACTATATATAATATATTTCATGGAAAGTTATGTTCATGGCTTAGCACGGGCTCCTGGCAGGATCTGAATTCAACTGGATTCCCAAATATTGCCGGATTCAGTAAACCCTTAGCGCACCTATGATATGCACATCGCAACATTAGGAATATCATCCTTAATTTTCAACGTTAACTCCGCTGCATCAAATATGTCCGCTTGGAAAATAAGTTGAGAATTGTTTAAGCTTCACAAATAATCTAAGATTCAATAATAAAAGATTCAATAATTTTATCATAACTGACAATGAGACATCAAACCAACTGTATTGTGAAATCAAATAGGTTGGGTCTCAAACACCGCCTTTGGTAATTGCACGGGTTGAAATGGTAAGCATATATTCCGCCTATTTGACGAAGATGTAGATATTTACTTGACTTGAAAATTAATATGTCTCTTTATGTCGGAACGCAGTGGCAGAAAATTCCACCAGTGTTGCTACAATTTGTTACATTGCTATCCATAAATTCACCCTCTTTGATAATAATATGATGTCATATAATAAAAAATAATCTGTTGTGGTCTGGTCAAACATAAATATATTGTGAAAAGTCTGAAAATGACTAATCGCGGAACAGAATTGAAAAAGTCCCTTACATAATATCAATCTTCTCCTTGTTAATCTATTGTCCAAATATGTAGTTTTCTAGGTTTTTCCAGTCTTTTAATGAATATTAAATTACATTCATTTTAAACTTAAATAACCAAGGTTTACATTAAATCCGGATTCCGCCTTGAACAAATTCACATATTTCATAAAGTATCAAGTGTCACCACTTCTGAATAAACAATTTGATGCAAATTCCATAGAGTAAATTTGTTTAATACATTTCATGCATCAGTATTATGCCGTCCCTTATCCGGGTTCATCACAGATATCCACTATATTGTCTTATGTGCGACTGTGTATATCAAACCCGTATGTCGTTCCCTACAGGCGTTTTAAATGAAAGTCTTCAAGCACTTTTAGCTAATATTAGCAACTGAATGACTAATCGACGATCGCGTGACCGCAAAAATGTTTGCATTTGTTTTATTTAAGATGTAACCAAACTGTTATAACCGATCTAATGTAAACCATTTTCATCGTTACTACAACTATATTGTCAGATTTACAGAAATTAAATTGCATTTAGAGAGACCTTATACTTGATTGAATGTTTTCAATTTTACATCTTTTACATAGTGAAAGAATTGCAAGTGCTATCCCGTGAACCTTGGCCTTTTCCCCAAATGGTTCCTAGAAACGCCACAGATACCTCAAAAGTAGTTCGTGACAATTAGGGGGCTTTGTTTCGAATTTCGGCCTTTAACAATGTCAATGTCATTACTCTTCTCTCAGATTATTAAGGATGCTGGAGCCTCTGACTATTGTCATGAATCTTGGTTAGGGTTATCGGCAATGTCTCGCCGCCGTAGACCTTGTTGTTATGTCTTAGGGTGGTAAATATCTATTTCAGTAGTGAAGATGCACATATTTCTGCAGAGAGGATAAACATAATGGTTTTACAATATAGGTATAGTAAATACAAGAGGTGCTTGTTACAACTTCAAAGTTCTTATGTCAACACAATCTGAATGTTAGGTACATTGAGAAGTTATAATGCAGGGCGGATAAGAATTCTCTTAATTTCTATCAACATCTCTTGTATTCGTATCTTACTAACTGCTGTATAGTTTATGGTATTACATCATTCTCTTGTGAAAAAAGGGATGTTACATTAGTAAAAGACTATTAAGAAACACCCAAAATGCTCATTTTGTTCGTTTGTTGGACTCAATAATTTCATTTTATGGTTCTCGGATGTTGAGGTTTGTGTTTTTTATTATCTCTTACAACGGAATAGTTGACTAGTGGCATTTAACTCAAGTTTATTTTCAAGAGAGTTTTGAAAATGGGCAATTATTATTGTATAATGATGATTTTAGTCCCATAATTAATACTGTAATCAAATTTATTTTTGGGGTGTTGATATAGTGCATGTATAGCGACAGATACTATTTTAAGAATAGGACTTTGTAATAAAGTTCTGATTGAAATTTACTTTTCAGGTTTATCTGAAGTTTAGCACGGTTCAAAGCACTGTTCATCAATTTATTTTCTGCGTTATAACCGACCTTAAAGATATGTAAATATACGCTATTTGATATTGTGATATACTGGAATGTTTTTATTCGCTTGCTCGGAAAACAGTAACTAAATTACTTACTTGTAAGTGTTCTTTTGGATTATATAGTACTTGTTAAAGTGAACGGTTAGTCAAAAAAAGGGGAACTAAACAAACAACGGATGACTTTTGATCAATATAATAGTAAATAGTAATTTAGTAAAGAAGTACTTTTTCTTTTTAGTAACCTATTTACGTTATCATGTCACGTTTTTCGCAACATATTCTTGAAAATATTAATTGAGAATCTTCTCTCCTTATGGTATACAATTTCAAACTACACGTGGAGGTCGAAGATTTTAGACATATATTTTTTGCAAGGAATTTTAACTTATCCATTAAGTATGAGGTTTGTGATAGCAAGTGTGGTGATTTTGTGGCAAATCTCTCAGAAAGGTAAGATAATTTATTGTCAAATGCATAATCCTTCTTCAATACACCATCCTCTTAAACAAGATATCTTCGGGAACATTTTGCGATCAATCCATTTACTTGCAACTGAAGATTTGAAATCTGGCTAATATAAATATGAAATAACATGCAAGTATGTTTACGAAAAAAAGTCCTAAATTCGTTTACTCTGTATCAAAATAAAGCATGTTTACAAAATTAACTTTCGTACACTAGTAATCAAGTACTTATATATACAATTGACGGGTGGTTCAGATGGTCCTATTCAGTCATAGAGTGGTATCTTTTATATTGAAATAATGTGCGGATTGAATTCACGGGTATTTAATTAACTGTCGGTATGTCAAGGTAAACAATCACTTTTTACGATCGCTTAAATTGAGTTCACTCATTGAAACCTTTGATGCACTGTAACACATCCGTGATAGCCACGTATTATAGTACTAGATAAATCATAATACCTATATAGGAAGGGGATCAATGGAGCCACATTATACTTGAGTTGTATAGTGATGCACCATGATGAGAGGACGGGTTAAATAAGTGAAAACCTGTGAATAAAATTTGTTTGAATGAAATCTTGAACTTGAACAGGTTACCTTGGCCTCAACATCTGAAGGAAAGGAACAATTATGGTAGAATCATATCGATTGCGATATCCAAAGAGCATGGAACCATCTTAAATCCACCTTCTTAAATTTTTGGACATTATCAAAACTGACTTTGATATTAACCATCTCGTTGAGTATAACCTATTGTATTTTGACTTACGGATTGTTGGTATACATATTTCATAGATCTTAAACAAATATGCGTATCACTATGTTTATAACTAAATGTCAAACGATTTACAAAATTGACATTTGTGAAAAATATTGACCTCTACATACTCGTTAATCTATCTTACATAAATATATCAATAGCATGAGAGATTAATTAAACAGCAGGATACTAATTAACCAATCGGTCAATATTAATCTCGTCCACTGTGGATTATATTAATCTTGGTAGTCAAGCGAACACAAAGCTTTCGTTTCCCTTAGTTTCACAGTAAACAGTGCAGATTATTAAAACTTGGTATAAATATTCTCAGCCATATTTTCTGAGATCAACATAGTTGTTAACAACCTTTTCACACTCATTCGTTGGACTTTTACTTCACTTTGAGTTCAGTATTAGCTTTGAATATGGCTTACACAGAAACCAAACCAAGAGTGCCGATCATGGCTATGTATGGCACTCCCGGACCATGTTACAATCTACCAACACTCACGGGAGTAAATACTCATGATCCTAGAAGCAGTCATAATAAACAACCCGCCTACTCTTTTGGGGTTAAACATGGAAAATTCGCTGACGACTGCAGCCCAGGACCTTGTTATCTTCCGGATTCAAAAATATCCAGAAGTGGAAAAGACGGAACCCCGCATTACTCTCTGTATGCTAGACATCGAGAACAGACTATGTTTCAAACACCAGGAGCGGGAACCTATAAACCTGAAGAATCTGGTCCCTCATCTAAATTCTGCCATCCAGCTTACAGTTTTGGTAGCCGGCCAAGATACAGGAAAAGTGACAACTCTCCAGCCGCCAACAGCTACACCTTACCAAGCATGATGGGCTCAACTGTTCAGAGTGGCAAGCGACAGGCTCCTTGTTACTCACTTCCTGGTAGACAGAAAACTGGTGGTTTCTCTGAGGACACATCTAAAGCACCTGGACCAGGAACTTACAACAGCACAGATCCGAGCACTGTCAAGTCTAGAGCACCGCTCTACAGTATGACAAGTCGAAACAACATGCCTGGTGATTCAACTCAAAAACCAGGACCAGGGGCTCACTCACCTCAGAATTCATGGAGTCATAAAAAGAAGAATCCGGAGTACTCATTTGGTGTTCGTCATAGTCAATACATAACCCCTCTTGTAGTTGATGTGCGCGATTAAAAGATGGTTAACTTTTATGACGTGAATTTTACAACTCCAATTTCGAACAATAAATATATGTTTTCGTGGGAGAAATTTCAATGTTGTTCTTAAATCTGATAATTTGGATTATCTTTATGCTGTATTAAATCGCTTTTAATGTATATAATCATTTCGATATGGAATCAATAGTATGTATGATAGCATTATTTGTTTATTTATGTTATAAATTTTATTTTTACTTCAATATCTGCGTTTGTTCTAGACTATGCTATTTTTTTTTATCCACCCCTCCCCCTCATATTTTTCAGCTTAATTCTTAAAACTTTTATAGACAAGACAAGGTAAAATACAACAAACAAAATAACTGCAGCTCAGTTGTGGCAATCATTTGCTGCTATTTGAATCGTGTGAATACAGCGATCCATTGACCACTTTTCAGGTTATATTGGCTTATAAATTCGCACGAGAAACGCCATACAGTGTGTTATTTATTGGTCTCTTAATTTAATTAAATTATATTATGCTTCGCATAATTACAACATTTTTGTCCATCCGACGACTCACATTTCGGCACAAAATTCTATGTAATAGTTGTGGGCATTTACCCAATTTCGAGAGTTCTGAATATTCAAACCGGCAAGTATTACCGTTGACGTCAGGGTAATCAGGAGATTTGATCTTCAAACGACTTGAAAACGCCAATGACTAACTATTACATATTACTTGGACTCGTCCTAGAGAACAATGTCTTTTGGAATGTTAGATAGTTGTCATCCAACGATATGATTTTCTTGAAAAACATTAGTTTGAAAGTATAATCAAAAGAAGCACCAATGTAATTAAAATTCGATGGTGATTCCATGTTTTAAGAATTGTTCTACCGTTCATTTTAAGAACTGTTACACTGTTACATCATATCAATGGAAACTACGTTATATATTGACCAATATATGAAACTCAATTATCACCTATTCATTTCCCTAGGTTATCAATATGACTTACATTACGTCATGTATGGAATTCTCTATGAAGTCATTAAAAGGTTTGTCACGATCTGATGGGCAAAATGATTTTTTTTTTTTCATCGGTGGGCCTATCTGTTGTAAAAACTATACGACAGAATCCCTGTATAATCCATAAAATCTTCAAAACTGAGTAATAATCCATTAAAATAAAGCAATTTGAAATACGCTTAGAAGCATTTTGCCACAATTAAGTTGAATGGAAATGTCGTATTATTTAGAGATTCTATTCTTTGGTTATGGCACCTGATATGTCAAACTGATGAATATACTCTTATAGACCAAGTTTTAAAATTTACATTTTATGTTCATTCTAAGAAGTGTATTTCTTTTAAAAAAATACAGAATCGTTGACGATTTTGAAATTTCAACAAGCTACATGGGGTTTGCAGAACAATAGGCTTATATATAGATTTCACACTCAAAGGTATGGTATTTGGCGTTCAAGTTGTATTTTCGCTATTTTACTACTTACTGAAAACAACTTGGTTACAATCAACAAATTTTCATTAAATTATTTACATTCCAGTATATACAATATGATACTTTCGGACCGATTAATTGAGAAAGAAACAATGAGAAATACAAAGTATTCAATCAAACAATCTATTTTTACATGCCATCATTCAATCAGATACATCGACAATCAACGGGGTTGTGTATGAACTGTGTCTTACTCCGAAAGAAAATACCGGGTTCTTCTTCTTGTGTGTCCATGTATTTTGTGGAGAATGAGCCCCTGGTCCCGGTTTCTGTGTAGAATCACCAGGCATGTTGCTTCTCCCGGTCATGCTGTAAAGAGGCGCTCTTGATTTAAAGGTAGTCGGATCTGTAGTGTTATACGCACCGGGACCTGGTGCTTTAGCCAAATCTTCTGAGAATCCACCGACTCTTTGTCTCCCGGGCAATGAATAACAAGGTGCCTGTTTTTTACCACTAAGAACAGTGGATCCAATCATACCTGGTAAGGTGTAACTGTTTGCAGCCGGGCTGTTGTCACTTTTCCTGTATCTCGGTCTGCTTCCAAAAGTAAACGTCGGATGAGAAAATTTCGACGAAGGTCCAGCATCTTCTGGTCTGTACGAACCGACACCTGGCGTTTTGAACATGGTGGCTGCCTTGTGTCGCCCGTATAAAGAGTAATGAGGCGTACCATCTTTTCCAGATCGGGTAATTGTTGAGTCAGGTAAATATCTTGGTCCTGGACTGCAATCATCTGCTAATTTTCCATGTTTTACTCCAAATGAAAAAGCTGGTTCTTTGATATGGCCACTTCTTGGATCGTGGCTAACACTTCCCGTCAGTACTGGTAATCCATAACGAGGTCCTGGTGATGTGTAGGAAGCGGCAATCGGTACTCGTGGTTTGGTTTGGGTGTCTTCCATTGTCAGATTTCTTGTCCGCCTATGTATATACTTAAACACAATTGAAACAATATGTATTAAAAGGTAATAGTTGATTGTTGGAAGACACAGTTGAAAATGCAGTTATCCGCTAGGTAGGTAAATGGCGAGTTAACGTTCGCTTCCAGCAATTGCTGATATCGCAAACTAGGTAGTTGTTAATATTCGTAGTAGTTGGTGGTTGCAGTTATAAAAAATGTACAGGCTTATATAGCTAATCTACCTAGGAACCAAGGTGGCCGCTATGGAAACGAGTGTTGTAATTAATCTCGATAATCTTAATTATTCATAATCATGGATAATAGTGTAGTTGATGTGCGCGATTAGAAGATGGTTAACTTTAATGTGGATTTACAACTCCCAATTTCGAACTATAAATTCATGTTTTCGCGGAAAAAAATTGAATATTGTTTTTGAATCTGATAATTTAAATTATCTGTATACTGTATAAAATCGTTTTAATGTATATAATCATTTCGATATGGAATCAATAGTATGTATGATAGCATTATTTGTTTATTTATGTTATAAATTTTATTTTTATTTTAATATCTGCGTTTGATCTAGACTATGCTATTTTCATATATCCCACCCTCACATTTTGCAGCTGACAAAATTCTTAGAACTTTTATGACCAGATCCGACACGACAAGGTACGATACAACAAACAAATAACTGCAGTTCAGTTGCGGCAATCGTTTGCTGCTATTTAAATCGGGTGAATACAGCGATCCCATTGACCACTTTTTGATCTTCAAACGACCTGATCCTTATTCTTGATAACATCAATGATTAAAAGTCAATCACTAAAGTCGTTAATTCTAATATCCAAACAGACTACTGTATTTCATATTATCTCGACCTTACGTTTTCGAAAACAATGTCTTTTGGAATTTTAGATAGTTGTCATTTCCGACGATATGATTTTCTTGGCAAAAAAATTATTTTGAAAGTATAATCAAAAGAAACACCAATGTAATTAAAATTCGATTGTGATTCCATGTTTTAAGAATTGTTCTTACGTTCATTTTAAAAACTTTTCTACCATAATTTTTAATATAAGCAATCATAGCAACACCTGAAGTAGAGTAATTGGTTAAACAAGACACTGTTACATCATATCAATGGAAACTACGTTATATATTGACCAATATATGCAACTCAATTATCACCTATTCATTTCCCTATGTTATCAATATGACTTACATTACGTCTGTTGTAAAACTATACTACAGAATCCCTGTATAATCCATAAAATCTACAAAAATAAGTAATAATCCATTAAAATAAAGCAATTTCGAAATATGCTTAGAAGCATTTTGTCACAATTAAGTTGAATGGATATGTCGTATTATTTAGAGATTCTATTCTTTGGTTATGGAACCAACTGATGAATATACTCTTATAGACCAAGTTTTAAAATTTAAATTTCAAAAAAAAAAATCCAGAATCGTTGATGATTTTGAAATTTCAATAACAAGCATACATGGGATTAGCACAACGATAGGCCTATATATAGGGTTCATACTCAAAGGAATGTTTATTTTGCGTTCAAGTTGTATGTGATTGGTGGCTTGTCATACAGTTTGTAGTTCACAAATTATGTATATATATCATCATATCATATTCTTCGCAATTTAAGCGCCATACCGAGTTACTTACAGAAATAAAAACACGACTGACAACTCGAAAAATATGTAATACGTCATGCATATACAACCGGATAGATACCAGTTTCCCGATTTTACTGCTTACTGAAAACAAATTGGTTACAATAAACAAACTTTTATTAAATTATTTACATACGAGTATATACAAAATGATACTTTCGGGCGGATTAATTGAGATAAAACAATAAGAAATACAAAAGTATTCAATCAAACAATCTATTTTTACATGCCTTCATTTAATCAGATACATCGACAATCAACGGGGTTGTGTATGAACTGTGTCTTACTCCGAAAGAAAATACCGGGTTCTTCTTCTTGTGTGTCCAAGTATTTTGTGGAGAATGAGCTCCTGGTCCCGGTTTCTGTGTAGAATCACCAGGCATGTTGCTTCTCCCGGTCATGCTGTAAAGAGGTGCTCTTGATTTAAAGGTAGTTGGATCTGTAGTGTTATACGCGCCGGGTCCTGGTGCTTTAGCCAAATCTTCTGAGAATCCACCGACTCTTTGTCTCCCGGGCAATGAATAACAAGGTGCCTGTTTTTTACCACTTAGAACAGTGGCTCCAATCATACCTGGTAAGGTGTAACTGTTTGCAGCCGGGCTGTTGTCACTTTTCCTGTATCTTGGTCTGCTTCCAAAAGTAAACGTCGGATGGGAAAATTTCGACGAAGGTCCAGCATCTTCTGGTCTGTACGAACCGACACCTGGCGTTTTGAACATGGTGGCTGCCTTGTGGCGCCCGTATAAAGAGTAATGAGGCGTACCATCTTTTCCAGACCGGGTAATTG
This sequence comes from Nipponacmea schrenckii, assembly GCA_030562195.1. Taxonomy (NCBI): domain Eukaryota; kingdom Metazoa; phylum Mollusca; class Gastropoda; family Lottiidae; genus Nipponacmea; species Nipponacmea schrenckii. Next base: position 7,462,875 of record JAUJPP010000007.1, on the reverse strand, counting down.
TTGAGTCAGGTAAATATCTTGGTCCTGGACTGCAATCATCTGCTAATTTTCCATGTTTTACTCCAAATGAAAAAGCTGGTTCTTTGATATGGCCACTTCTTGGATCGTGGCTGACACTTCCTGTCAGTACTGGTAATCCATAACGAGGTCCTGGTGATGTGTAGGAAGCGGCAATCGGTACTCGTGGTTTGGTTTGGGTGTCTTCCATTGTCAGATTTCTTTTCCGCTTATGTATATACTTAAACACAAGTTCTTCTATCGTTTGATACAATATGTATTAAAAAGTAATAGTTGATTGTTGGAAGACACAGTTGAACATACAGTTATCAAAAATGTACAGGCTTATATAGCTAATGTACCTGGGAACCAAGGTGGCCGCTATGGAAACGAGTGTGGTAATTAATCTCGATAATCTTAATTATTCATAATCATGGATAATAGTGTTATGATTTTAAAGGTATGACCTATACTAATTAATCCTATTCATATAACTTGTATAATCCACTTACATAGATCAAATCTGTTTTCTGAGTGTGTAACAAACACAATGTCTAATATATATAGAATTTACAAATAAAATAATCACAGTATAAATCAGTACACATTTATGAACTATTTTGAAACAAATAACATATTTTGCTAAAAATTGATAGAGAATAAAATGAACAACCAATGCTAAACTTATCCATAGTTTTGTAACTGCCTGGACACTTTTCCAACCTTAATAAAATCATTGCATTGGTTAAAGTTTTTATTCCGTCGTATGTTTGATGGGCTGTTCTTTGTTTCCTTGTATTTTATTAAAACAAATGTTCAATTGATGCATTTGTTTTCGTTTTTAACAGATTTCAAGTGTTTTTCATATTGAAATTATTGGGGCCGAAGCTTTATTTCTTACTTAGAAAGATGTAGAATTTACATGTTGTTATGTTTCTGTTGTTCTGAAGACATAACAAATGCGATTAATTGCCCATGTTATCTAAGTTATGATTTGTTTTATTTGTTTTGTTGTTCGCTTTCAGGAAATGAAATTTCTTGTTCTTTACCTTCAGAAGAAAACATTTTGGAGACTTGCTTCAGAACTATAGCCTATATGTTTTGTCGAGAAGAGTTTTTACTACCGTACCTTCTCTTATAGGCCTATAAATAGGACTGCCTATAAACTAAAGCGCTTAGTGAAAGATATAGCTTTCTGATAAATTCTCTCTTCCTTACTTTACTATAGTCTGCGTTACAATTCTAGTAGCTAGTCTTGTAAGGTTTTGATATCTAGGGCCTAAGTCTTTGCCCAAGATATATTATGCAGATTAGGCTAATTATCCGACGTAGGCTACATAAATCGGCATGACTCGCTTACATAATAATTATTGTCGATCTATTAAAATTCGCTCCTAAACATTTGCAGCTTATGAGTAATACCACAAACATTGTGAATTACCACACGAGTTTGAGCCACCAGGAACTTTAGGTACTGGGCCTAGTCTTATTCTTGTAGAAACAACTAGGCTATATTTTTTACAAGGATAGGCTAACAACTTAGGTTCACAAGTCCACCGTGACAGCTGGTCCTTGGCGAAACCTCTTGGCATTGACCTTTCCCGGATTATCCGTACCCATTTGTAGCTGGATGGACTGGTATTATGAGTGAAGATGATTTATTCAAAATCGAAATTAGAACTCACGTCCGACATTTTCAATGTATACAAGCAAATGACGTCATAACGTTAAGAACCAACGCTCTAACCGCTGTGCTATAGAACCCAAGGAAATTTAATAGACCTGTCTATTGAGGCTCCTTGATAGAACCCCACAAATGAATGTTTCCAATCAATAAACGAAAATGTGTTTTTTATAGTTTTAATTACAGTATATTAAAATAAAGACAACTTGCAATGGAAGAAATCAGGATGAAAAAAATATATATTGATTAGTCCAGGACATTTACTATCAAAGGAGTGGTGTACTGACTATGACGAACACCAAATGAATACTCCGGATTCTTCTTTTTATGAGTCCAGGTATTTTGAGGAGAATGAGCTCCTGGGCCTGGTTTTTTAGTTGTATCACCAGGCATGTTGTTGCGACTGGTCATACTGTATAATGGTGCCCTTGATTTGGTGTTGTTTGGATCGGCTGTGTTGTAGGTTCCTGGTCCAGGTGCTTTGGCAAGGTCTTCAGAGAAGGCACCGGTCTTTTGCCTACCAGGTAATGAAAAACATGGAGCTTGTTTTTTACCACTTAAAACGGTGGATCCGATCATACCTGGCAATGTGTAGTTATTTGCTGCTGGGGTATTGTCATTTTTCCTGTACCTTGGCCGGCTACCAAAACTGTAAGCTGGATGGTTAAATTTGGACGACGGTCCAGAGTCTTCTGGTCTGTAGGCCCCTGCCCCAGGAGTTTTAAAGGTAGAAGCTCCCTGGTTCCTACTGTAGAGCGAATAGTGTGGAGTTCCATCCTTACCACTTCTGGACATTTTTGAATTCGGAAGATAACAAGGTCCTGGGCTGCAATCGTCAGAAAATTTTCCATGTTTAACTCCAAAGGAGTAAGCTGGTCGTTTATTATGACTGCTTCTAGGATCGTGACTGGTTCCCCCTGTAAGAGATGGTAGACTGTAGCACGGTCCTGGTGATGTATACATAGCAGCAATTGGTACTCTTGGTTTTGTTTCTGTATAAGCCATTTTGAAACAAATTGATTTCTATTTAAAACGCAGGTCACAGTTGTTATGCTGGATAAAACAACACTGAAATACATTAGGAATTTCAGTCATATTTATATTTAAAACTTTGCTGAAACCAGGGAAACAGAAAATTAAACCTAAAAGATTATCTCGTTATGAGTGAATAAATTTAATTGGAGCTTTTGAACATAATAAGCTTAATCAAACGCGATAATTAAAATTAATTGTGACCTTTACAAACATTTCTTAAAATTAAATTGACAGATTTCTGCGTAGATTTTAAGAATATTCTGTTCATTGAAATAAATACAGTTCATTTCGTTTCTACTTCAAGAAATTGTCATTCATCTAGTTATATCACCCCTATCTTCTAGTCTGAATCAAATCAATCTACAACGATTAGCCCTCTACTAGGCATATCAGTCCAGACGTCTATGTACCGTATTTCGCGATTTATAATGTAAGGTCTTGTTAATTATTTACGCCAAATAACGTGATCCTGAAAAAGGCAAGAACCGCTAAGGAATACTTTACTTTACAGCAACCAACATTGTAAAGACACTGTAATTTTCATTATATTTGAGTAATATAGAATAATAAACTATTATTTTTTTACTTTTTCGGTTTATAGAGCCAAATTCAGTTATCCATCTCAATAAACTTTATAAGTATGGAGTAGCCGTTTTCAACTGGCGGCGTGGGCTGCACTTGTGGTGCATTGCCACAGATAAAGTCGCGCGTGGACATATTTTGTGCGAAGAAAAAAAAGAAAATTGGTAAAAACAAAAACTCTCTTTTTCTGTTACTGAAATTCAGAAGCCAATATGAATCTTTGATATATATGCTCAATATACGGGATAATTTAAATTTTTTCTAGAACACTTCCCCAAAAGATTGGCCTGGGAAGCAAGATGACATACAAATTTTATTTTTATTGTGAGAAATTGGACCAAATATATTCAATCATCACACCATTAAACGTAACTGGATTTTGCTGAATTTTAAACTGCTCTTATACTTTAGCAGTTATATCCCTTGACTTACCACGTTTCAGTAACATTATCGCCAATAAAATTGAATATTTGGTTGTCTGATTTCAGTTATGATTCCGAAAATATAATTTTACAGTTTTTTCTTACCCTGGAGAATTAAATATTGTGTAATCTTGTTTATGGAAATCATGCCCCCCCCCCCCTCAACACATGCAGTTGGTGGGTGATACTACACCTAAATGTGAATTACCAAATCTGTATTTTCCAACGAGATCATGAATGTTATTGAGCCACCAGTTGGTGAAAGTATGTTCTTGTCTCTTCTAGGCATATCAATAACAGACATCTGTTTACCGATTTCGTGACTGTTTCTTGAAAGGTCTTGTTAATTATTTATGCCAATTGAATAGATCATAAGAAGGCAAGAACAGCTAACGGTTAAGAAACCATATCGCGTGAAACCATTAAAGTACTCTTAAGACAAAAATTAAACCATCAACTAGAGTTCCATGAATTTCGATTTTCTTTTCTTCTCATTCATAATACATGTAAAAAGCCTTCAAAAGTACAGGAACTATACGAAAGTCGCATTTTCCTTCTTCGAAACCTAGAAATTCAACTTCTATTAGTAACAAGTTAATAGTCTAAGGCTATCTAACGGACGTTATTATTTGGTAGAGAATTCCTCTCGTATGACATCGACATGTATAGACATCGACATGAAAAGGTGGCTAGTGACATTCTCTTGCATCAAAAATATCTGTCTTCAATCGTAATACCAATTCTATTCTTCATCGTGTAACATGACCAAACATCTACGGGTTCCCATAAACCTACCCACGAAGGTTTAGTGTTTATGTGAGACTTTATTGTAATAGTGCGAAATTTGACCAAATATTATATCCAATCATCGCACCATTAAAAAGTAACGATGGGCTCTGGCTGTTTGGACCAGGGAGAAGTGAACAACTTCTTAACGGAGGTGAAGGCTACGCAAAACCCATCTTTTCACTTTGAAAAGGAAGCGAAGCGGGATTCCAAGAACGTCGACCATCCTCTTCTCCAGTCTGGTTTCTCCAATAGCAACATTCTCACCGGCAGCATAACTAAGCTGGTGGCCGTATTGCCGTTTTCCGGAATAATGAATCCATGCCTCTTGGATGCGAGGATAGGTAGACGTTTTTCGGCAGTTCTTCATTTTTCCTGGCATGACCTTCATGCCGTGGTCTCTCAACTCTGGACCTTCTAAACAATCTCTCTCTCTGGAACAAAAGAGACCTATCACCCGCAAACAGCTGTGGGCGTTATTCCCCATGAGCATTTTCCACTTCCTTGTGGCTTGGAATATCTTGTAAAACGTCCAGTCACAAACGAAATCCCTGCTCCGAAAACGGCAGATATAAAAGAAAGACTAACTATTCTCCACAATAACAGCTAACCGTCAATTTTTTTCTTAAAGAGGTGTTTGTAATATTCCAGATTTGCCAAAAAAAAAAAAAAAATCCTAAATAACCTGAACGGTTTAAAATTAAAGATAAGAGGTCATGTTTCTAAACTTTCAAAACAATTATATATATATATAATTTGATTTTATTCACTTAATAAAGATTTCTTAAACATTTGTGACACCATCACCATCACCATCAATATAACATGTATAATAATTACATTAATTAATATTTGAAAATTCGAACAATCAGATGTATTATATTTCCTACAGAAATGGTGACGTTAATAATTACTATCAAGTACCAATCAAATGAGACCATTTCTTCTAGAATCTACCGCAAGTAATCATGAATAAATGATTTAACGCATTCTTAATTCATTAAGTTATGTTTCTATGGAATGTAGACTAGTAAATACTTCTGGTGTATGTTGATTAACAACACAGAATTTCATCTAGATTCCAAATTAAAGTTGAACTATTTGAATATGGATAGGTTGTTGTGAACAGTTCATGGTGTTTTCTAGTTAAAAAACGACAGCAAGTGTTTGGTTATTCGACGTGTTTGTTCGGATATACATGTGATCAGTACCTATAACATCGAATTTCATGTATTACAAGTGAACTCAAATACATCGATAAATTCAACATGGCAGCCCCGGATTTTGTGCTCGTACCAACCAAACCCCGTGGACCAATCGCCGCTATGTATACTAGCCCCGGTCCATGTTACGGTTTGCCAAATTTAACGGGAGTTAGTGCACATGATCCTAGAAGTAATCACTTTCGGAAACCAGCCTTTTCGTTTGGAATTCGACATGGGAAAGTTCGTGATGACTGTAGTCCAGGACCATGTTACCTTCCCGACTCTAAAATGTCAAGAATTGGTAAAGAGGGTACGCCGGAATTTTCTCTCTATAGTCGTAACAGAGAACCTACTATGTTTAAAACTCCAGGCCCCGGGGCCTATAAACCAGAAAGTGCTGGCAAATCATCTAGACGACCTCGTCCTGGTTATACACTGAGTGGTCGACTGAAGAACAGGAAAATGGATCACACTCCAGCTGCCAATATTTATACCTTGCCGAGCATGACCAGTACAACTTATCAAAGTGGCAAACGTCAAGCACCCAGTTTCTCAATACAAGGCCGAACTAAAACCGGTGGCTTTGCTGAAGATCTGTGTAAGACCCCGGGTCCAGGAGCTTATAGTACAGCAGATCCGAACATATGCAAAGTCAGAGCCCCATTATTTAGCATGGCTGGACGGGGCACTTTACCAGGAGATACAACGCAAAAGCCTGGACCCGGGGCTCACTCACCACAAAATGTTTGGTTGGACAAGAGAAAAAATCCAGAATTTTCTTTTGGAATAAGACATAGTCCGTATACTGCACCTTTAATAATTGAGGTGATAGATTAGTCAACAAGTCACATGCTCGCTAAAGATGATCATCAATTTTACTATCATAGTCACTATTACCAAAACTTGTTATTTCACTATCGGTTGCTGAATGTGAATATGTGTTATCCACTTCATGAAATATGTAGACAAGAGCACGAGCTCGATATGTTAGGATATTGAATTGGAATTGTTAGATCACCAGTATTATTTCCGTCTTCTTTCTCCTCACTTTCGTTTCGTAAAATGTTATTAAAATGATATTTGGTCTCTTTTGGCATGCCTGGATAAAGTGCTGTGGAGTTCACAAGTACAATAAGAAATCCATTGTTGGATCTGTAAGTGTTATTTTGTGATATGATTACATTTCTTAGCTCATTGCGGCTGAGGATTCCTTCCGATTGAGTATGTCAATCTTTTCTTATTTGTTATAAATACAGGCAATAGACGACTATCTAGGTTGTTATGTTTGTACTAGATATATTCAACAGTTGGAATGAATGGAGGACGAAGCCACGGAAAATATTTTATCATTTGTACACAGTAATGTTCTTGTCAATAAAATTTAATTTCAATCGTTCTTATTTAACTAATTCTTGTAGTATGGCCTAAAACAGGACTGGCTTGAAATTAAACAATTGTTTAAAGTTTCTAAATATTAATATTAAGTTTCTAATATGGTAAATACTAGAAATTTTAGAAACATATGGGACAATAATCATCCAGAAATTGTGCCCATTAATAATTATACATGTACTCCATGGAAAATATTTCTACCAGAGTTTATGTTCATTCATCCAGTGGTCAAAGTGTATGTGCAAGAAACGGCACGTAAAAGTTTGTTTGAATCATGCAGATAGAGAGACTCTCATGCTACAGTTGGGAATGTATAACATCATTGATACTCAGTCTTCATTATCCGAATCTGGTCTTGAAAGAAAGTGCCTTACGTAAAATAGGTTTAAGTTGGCATAGACATATCGAAAATTGTATCATACGTTAACAGACTATTCCATTGGATTGATAATGACCTATTTGGCCTATAATGACCTATTTTTCTTCTGAATAATGAATGTTTAAACTATTTTCAGAGCTGCTTGCTCTCTAAAATGAGCTCAGTAACTCGAATCTTTTCAAGATAAATGGGAGAAAACCTCCATAAATCTTTCTGTATAATGACACAGTCCAGTAATTCATTTGTTATCTGTTTCAATGCAGGAAACCAACATTCTAAAACTTTTTTAAGAAATCGCGTTGAATACTTTCCAATAGGTCACACAAAAGCCTGATCAAAACTAATTTTCTGGATAAAAATTCAATATCATGATCATGAAAATCAAACTGAAAGTAGAACACTACATTTTATCAACGCTTGACTGTCACTGCATAGAAAACGACTATTTTTAAAATTATCCTCTCACCATCTCGCAAAGCTGACAGAAAATGCAAATTCCGATGATTTAAAAAAATAATAAAGACTCCATTCATAACAATTATTTTCATAAAAAAGTTTTGTACGAGTGAATCCATATACTTTTGAATCTCAATGAAACAACATTCAGCTAAATTTAGACTCATCGTTTGTTACATTATGGCGATATTTTCATATTTCAATTTTATGTTCTAAATCAGTGTTTCTCAACTGGGAAGGACCCTGTGGTTTGGGAATGGGCGACTTGAACAGAGCCATTGATTCAAAAAAAAGAGCCATGGTATTTCTGGGTTTCTGGGGGTGGGGGGGGGGAGTAAATCGCTATTTCTTGAAACTGACGCACTGCTGATTATGAAACATCTAATGATAGGCCTAAAGTAAAGAGGAGACGGCCTCTAATCCACGCATCAAGCGCGGATCCAGTACAAGGTGGGGGATTGAATTATGATTGATATATTATGAATTATAAAACAAAACTGGTTAATCAAAAGCAGGCTTATTGGACTTTATTTTTCGATAAATCTACATTCCTAATTCTCGAGTAAATTAGGAATAGGTTTTTTCCCAATCATTAGAACATGTCTACTTTTGATTGATACAAGTATTATTATTCCTTTATTTTTTCTAAGGTGGTTGTACATTTCAGTATTTGCTGTGATGCCAATTGATATTGAGTGCTCAGTGAACAATGGTTTAGTACCCAACCTGACATCCTGTAGAGATTTTATTCTCTGTATAGATAGTAAAATAGTACGTCGTATACCATGTGCAACTGGTTTGTTGTTTGATACAACTATAGGAATGTGTAATTATGAACATTTGGTATCTTGCGGAGAGAGACCAATACAAGGTATAGCATATAGTTTTTTCATTACAAATATAACACCCTCCTGTTTATCACCATAATGGCTTTATGCAAACTCCTGAAATTGGACAGTTAGACTTTAGGGGAAGGATCGCATTGTGTTCAAACTGCGAGCAGTGGTGAACGCCAGTATATATGTATTCTAAAAAGGATATGTTGTCCGAATATCTTCTCTTTACAATAATAAAATGTTAAGACGTCCGATTTTATCAAGGACGTGCCCTGGAGGATCGACACTCTCAAGACGTTGTTACCCCCATATTTTTTCTTGACAAATTAAAGAGATCTTTCTGCGATATTTGAAGATCTCGAATTCGAACTACAATGCAACATTGTCAAGTAAGTCGTAGACCAAAAATGGCAAATAATTTGATATATGCTATAGATTATCATAGCAATATATTATATTACAGGTTTCCAAGAGTGTTATGCAGTTAAAGTGAATGTAACTATCATTGTTGAAAATTCGATTACAGAGCCAAATTTTTTATTAAAAACTAATATATGTGCACAACGACAACCCTTGTATTACTTCTTATTGATGGCTGCGGGAATGGATAACAGATTCTCGTAAGTTCACATATTATACGAATGTTTGGATATTGGGAATTACTTGAGAGTGCACAGGACACCTACTGAGTGTTTTAATTCATTATCATTGCCTAGATTACTTTCTATACACCCACATGTAATTTAAGGTCTTTATTGTTGTCATCCTTTCCGTCGCTGTAAAGAAGAACCCTATTTATTTTTAAGGGCCTACTCTGACCTGAAACCGGATTACAAGATGCAGGTTTTAGAAACTAACAGGGATTATTACGTCCATCGTTAAGATGAATTTATGTAGTTTTTTGAATGCTTATTCTTTAACTGAAACGGAGTTACGTCCCTTTCAACCTGAAACAGAGCTTAGATTCTTGCAAAATTTATGTGTTTTGATCATGTACAGACCGGGTTTATTGAGATATGTTCTCTAAACTTACAGGGATTATTACTATTATCGTAAAGAACACATTTTATTTTTAAATGACTACGTCCATTGCAAGTTTTACAGCGTACAAGGATTTTTACGTTTGTCCTAAAAATAATATTATTGATTTTCAAACTGATAGGGAGCTTTGCATGTACTAGTATTAGAGAGTTGCTTTTTGAACACTGTTAAACTTTATAAGATTGTCTGCTTTACGCAAAGAATTGTCAAATGCTATTGTAAGGACTATCTCTGATACCAGTTATAAACGCGCTTAAAATTAATAGGAATAAAAATAAAAAAATGACAAAATTCAAAATGATAATTTTTCAACTCATGCCAAATATTTAGATTTAACACGACAAAGATAGACGATTATGGTGAGTTTGTTTCATCGTTCAATGGTTTGGTTGGCAGTGAAAATACATTTACAGTATGGATACCTTCTGATGGGCGAGAAAATGGAATTAAACAAGGTAAACAAGTCAGGTCTAGAGTAACATAAACTCATTGATCTACCTAGCTCTTGTTCCTGCATAACAGGTTATTTGGAAAAAAGATTTTTTAATCGTCTCTAAAGGGCCAATATGAAAACATCGCACATTTATTTCAGAATGGGCTATTTGGTAAAGCTGATCCTTATATTCGATGTCATCCTCTCGTATGCCAACTCGATTCTACCAGGCCTTGAATAATATGATAGTTGATGGTCCTAGTCCCAGATTACTTACATAATAAAATTGCGTTTTCAGCAATACCATTATGAGAAATGTGGCATCTCCGTAATAGTCCTTGGGCGAAGATGGGTCCTGTGTGCAATTATAATATGTCCCCTAATTTTGACTCTTGATCATTGTAGGGGACCCCTAGGAGATTGAAAAAAACCTGTATAGATATTCCAGATGTGAGTCATAAGGGTGAAATTCAAGACGGCGTCCAAGATGGCCGTCGGATCATTATTCTTGGTATAACTCCATCTGGAATGTCCTAGAGTAATAAATTTGGTGTCTTTTCCTAGGAAAATATTATGGGTTAATAGTGAAAACCAAAATGGCTGCCAATATGGCCGCCGCACCCTTCCATCTCGCCTGTCAAATTCAGAATTTTGCTAGGGGAATAAATATGGGTTTTAGGGGTCTAGGAATTTTAGTCAGACCAATCAATTTGCAAACAAATTTTATTCTCCCACTTAAAAATAAATCTTTATTTTTCAGATATTCACGAGTTTTATCCCGAAGATAATGAAGTTGTAACTTTTAAATATTACTCATTCTCTGATAGCCTTAAAAATGAAAATCTTCAAAGCACTAATGTGGATAATATAGCTAATTGATTTAATGGATAAGTGTATATATTGGTTTTTAATCCTATGTCTTGAACAATCCAAGACCAATTCACAAATTTAATCAAGAATCGGATTGGGGGGGGGGGGGAGGATGGGGGCATCGCAAAGTACTCAGCCAGATTCTTAAGGTAGCAACTAAGCTTCTAATTCGATGATTGAATAAAGTAAAACTAATTAATACTTGATTATGATTTAATATTGTATGTTATTTTTAGTAATAGTCAGATGCTATCAAAATCAGTGACAATTTCACCGTTTTTGGTATGGTTTTAAAATTTCTCCTTTATCAATAGTTTGCATATTTATTTGATTATATAATAATCTGCCTACAACATACGCAATTTCAGCTTAAAGGAACTTAATTAGGAACAGGTTAAGGCAATTATGTGATAATCTCTAGATACAATCTTTGTATATTTACAAATGGTGTTGAATTCAAAAGAACAACACATAATAATAATGTAAGTCATAATAATTTCAAACAGTGATCACAACCAAATACATAAGCCCGGTGAATATAGAGGGTGCATACCATACATTGTTACTTATGATATTGATTTTCGTTAATAAACCATGAAATTATCTTACAATAATTGATTTGAACTGTTTGTAGACAGTTTCTTAGTATGTTGAGTTTTTCTACATTTTTCCATTACATTTGAAATAAATTCAACCAAATATATAATATCCGGTGATATTACGAGTAAAATAAATATTGAGAAAATGGCCACTGCACCAGAACCTATGTACATCGCAGAAGGTCGTTTGTCAATCGCACTTATCTTGCGGCGCAATACTCTCGTTAAATTACTTTTTTCTATACTAAGAGATACAATGATATCTTCAATTCGTTTATCCAATGTAACATTATCAAGTATTTGGCTTTCTACGCATAGACAATTACAAAGTTCATCTGCTAGGTTCAATGGTAAATCTGTCAAGTTTGGTAACTTTAGATTGGTTAGATTAGAAACACCTTGTATTATAGCTGTGCTCCCATTAACAGAGACCTTCTTGGTTAAGTTATTTACATTTGGCGCGTTGGTTTTTGGATTGCTATACATATTGAATGATAATCCAGAATTTAACGAATGTATTGATGGATCAGGTGTTGCATCTACATCTGTATAGAAAGGGAATAATATAAATAACAAGTTAAGACACCAAAATAAATGGGCCAGTCTAAGTGTATGTAAAAAGCTTAATCTGGAAATGAAAGATAAAAATAGTCATAATAAAACTACAGAAACCTTACAAGTAGCAACACATTGAAGAGCGTTACTTATATCATACCCATGTAGGCTAATGGCCATGTTTTAACTGCTTAAATTACACTAAAGTAATGTGTCCGGGTTCTTAAAGCTGGTTAGGAAATGGACTCATAACAATACACAAAAAGCAAAATTACTACTTATGTTGGTTATGTAATTTTATACCACGTAAACAGACTGTAAAGTCCCCAAATTTGTTTCACAAATACAATTTTGATAAAAATATTCAATGTGTGTATACGTATACGCTATCTTAAATTATAATACACTTTTCAGATAAGCACCATACATAAGATGAACTGTACTTAGAATAACTTACCACAACTATCTACATGGTAATGTGTCAAAATAAAGTCGTTCTCTCCGTAGCAAAATATACTGTTTACACCCTCTGAGCATCTTGTTTGAAGTGTGTTTGAAGTAACATGAAATTCGAACCGCTCGTTAAAGGGCCTGACTGTGTCATTCTCATTTCTGTTCCAGTAACAGTATGGATGAATGTTATTTTGGAATAACATACTTGGTTTACTGACGTTAATAGTGTTGATGGTTTTTGCTAGAATAATGAAAAAATATTTAAATTTCTCATAAAACTGTTATCTTTTGATTCCATAACTAATTTAAAACCCAATTGTAGAAATTTTACATCAAATCATTTTCCTGGTATTTATACCAATATGAACAACGTGTATTATCGGTAAGATGATGACTTCGAGATACACATAGTGATTTAATTGATAATGTTTTGATGGGACCGTGAGATTAGGTCGACATATCTAGTTAATCGAGTTTCCCGAATTCGAGATTAACGTATATTTTTAAAGGGATTATAGAAGGATATTGCCGGGACCGCGTTAAACGGAACATCGACATTACCGATGTTGAGATAACGAGGTTTCACTGTATATCAATTCTTATTAACCTCTAAGAATGTCGTCCCATTGTTTCGGAGGGATTTTTTATTTTAAATAAAATCATGGATAAATTATTATATAAAATTATTATTCTACATGTATAAGTATTTTGAGTTCACTGGCTCATGAACTGAAGTCTGGAAACCACGAATTGTGCCCCTCTTAATGAGTTTTTTTATTGTTTTTAAAAACATAACACTCAACAACGAGTCAAGTTCTGAAATAGAAGTCTGTATGACCAAAAAGAAACTGAGTTAAAACTGAAAAAATGGCACTACATATTACGAACCTACTTTTTGAATGTTGTTCTTGGGTCCTTAAAACAAGGGGACAATGTTGGAAATCTGATGTGTTTAAACTTACCGCAGTGAATCAGACTACAAGCACCAAAGGATTGTCCAGAAATATCTGTAAAACACCATGGACTAGAAAAGCTATCACCAAAATTTGTACAGCGATTTGTGTAAAAATCTTTCTTATATCCCTGAACTTTATTTGTGTCTTCAACATTGCGCCAGTATACACATGTATCGGTACTCGATGTTAGTGTTTGCTTTCCTTCATAATCTGTACCGTCTGGTGACAACGAACAAAATAAACCTGAAGAGATGTAATTTACCATTATATTCCAATTTTGTCCTGATAAAACCTAAATACACGTTTCGGGTTTCTTTTGCAATCATTTGTTCAGAAACCCACACCACATAATATAGAAGACGTTTCCTCTTTACTACACTTTTGTTAAAATCGCAATTATCTCTGAGTTCTACAATTGCTTACATATAATACTCCAACGCCTACAGATTTTGTCTTAATTTTTATAAGGGAAGAATGGTCATAATAGAGCATTTTTTATTGATATAAAACACTTTATTCAAAAAGTATTAATTCTGTCTGGTACCAGAATATTTATATACGTAGTGCGATAGTGTTACGGTATTTTTTTTTTTATATATATTATAGTATCTTACCGACTCCAACTGTTACATAATTCAAGACTATACCAATGATAACTATAACAGAGGCTATATGAAAGGGCTACTTACTGCATTTTTGAACCATACAATTTTCTCTTTTTGTGTAATTTTTCACAAAGCACCATGGAACTAACGCTGAATTATCAGGATTGCGGCAATAGTTTTCAGCATTTTTGACCGAATCATCGGGCAAGTTTTCAAAATTTAAATTCAGGTTGGATGGAACTTGATCCCATCGTTCACAAATCAAATCATTCCAGGTAAAACTCATCTTCCCTTGGTAATTACTTGGATGATTTCTATAACACTCATGTTCTGAGAAATAGTCAAATTAGTTATGATACGTTAAATGGTCATGTAGATCGAACAGTAAATCATGCAAGTAGATTTTTGACATGTGAAGAAGAATTTGACTTTTAGTTCAGTGGCTTAAGTTTCATTTACATTAATTACAGACGTAGATTTATTATGTCTTACTGAAAATATCAACATACCATTTGTGTCTTTGAAAAAGCCATTTACATACAGTTCACATAAATGGACAACATCGATCGAAGTAGAATTACGGTAAAATACAATGGTGGTTGCCTCCGTGTCATCCTCAAAATCGCATAGTAGTACTTTCTTCGACAGATTCGTAAAATAGCATTCAGACTGATCTCCATTGCTATTAATGACTTTGATACCAGTATTGTCTGTGATGTAATCTTTAATATAAAAAAAATAGCAATGGCCATCTTAATACGTTCGTAATTGCAGCCAATTTAGCCGGATGGTTTACACGAGTTATGAGTAAATGGAGAAAAAGAAAAACGAAATCAATGGAAAAATCCAAATGTCCATCTCTACCTTAACCGGGAATGAACCCTCGACCCCAGGTCGTCCGCATGCGTTTACCTCACTGAGCCACCGCGGATCCCTATGGAGATTTTTCATAGTTTCCACTGCAGTTGTCCTGAGGTTACCCTATAATGATTTCACCAAAAACAAAATTAGAAAAAAGCAATTCAACAAATGTTGTGTATCGCCCATAACCGAATAAAAAAAGTTTTAAGAGAAATAGATGCAAATTCATACAAACCTAACAAGATAATTGTTACAGACAAAACTATGAATGTTCTGTTTTGTGCATCACCTCCCATTATTACTGAATTCTTATTTAATTTCTGACATGTGTCCGTAATCTGATCAAATGCATAACTGTGTTGGGCGTCGTAAGCTTGCATCGATAACAAATCATCACCTTATTAATATAAAAGAAAAAACTGATATTGTTAGAAAAAAGTTTCAACATGAATCATGATTGTCCATATTCAGAAATTTTAATGTTATAGGCACTTTACATCAAAGAACGTAGCACATGAAAGATTGTTGTTTTTGGGGTATTTTTTCACCACTCCAGTATAATAAATGGCAAACTTCATGCATAGGCTTTGGTTTGATTAATGCAAATTTACTGATTCTCTTTTTAAATAATATTTTCCTTACGCTGGGCGCATTCAAAATTGTTTCCTAACCAATTCCGTTTATTGCATTTTACTATTTCCCATTTGTGAAACCAATAAAACCCCGCAACACATTTTTGTTGAATGACAGAGTCGTTCCTCGATATAATCTCTGCTCCATAACTAAATTTGGGTTGTCCGTAGCAGCCCTCTGGAAAGAAACAAAGGGTGAAGCCTAGTAATATTGTTGCTTCAAAATCATATTCGGACTACACCGAATTTCTGTCTGGAGTAACGTGTCGACAGCATGAGATAAGCGCTTGTCAATTATTATTTATTTCAGAATACCTCACCTGCAATACTTTCATTAAATTCAAAAACATCAATTATAATACCAATCTAGTTTACAAACAATCTAACGTGATGCGAATCGAGAGATAAGAAACGCCAATGCTCATTCATCTTTATTAATGTTCTGGATTAGAGAATGTATTCTTGAATTTATTTAGTATAATTTATTATCAATAGAAACCAGATACCAGACCAGAATAACAAATTTAAGTTTAGCTCAATATCAAAGAGGTATTTAGAAATGAGTTTACCGTTTCTCAAATTCCCGACAGTCTTGAATTCACATACTGTTAGAAGACCCTTTTGGCTAGGATCTAATACCATGTAGGCATTTATCACAACACCATTAATAGGTGATGAACACTCAATAAATATTGTTTCATTATCATACAAATTCTCAAAAATGCCACCACAGGTATCAATAATATGAGTTGTGTTTGATTGGTCCGATTGAGACAACAGCTTAACAATTACAGGACCTCGAGCCCCTGAAAGAATGGTCAAAAAGTCAACAGGGCAGCTAACCACTTACTCATTATTATTGATAAACGTCCTCATATAAAACGTTCATCAGCTGCAACCGATATATTGCCAATATCTTGTTTTGGATTTCGGGTTCGGGTGGTTTGTAGGGTTTCCTTTTATTTCTTACAGTTAAAAGAAACGTGAAAATGTCAGAATGTTTCAAACAGAAGCATTAGGAGTTTTTAAATTATAATAACAAGTACGTAAAAGTATTATATATAACATACCAGTAAAAGCACCAAAAGTAACGGAAATGGACTTCAAATCAACAGTCTCCAACATAGTAAAGACTATATTTGGTTGTGATGAAACATTAGATTGTCTGCAGGTGTCTGTCCTGTTGTCGTAAAATATACTCGCCCAGTTTTCCAGGTCTGTTCCAAACATCAATAATTCAAACAAATTACCCGGTTCTGTAAAATATCGCCCATATTAGTTGCAATAAGCCAATTAGAGACAATATAACAGGGGCATTTTTCTGCTTCTGTACCCAAGCAAAACTAAATCTCAAATGAAGCCTCTCAGAAAAAAATGATAGTTTCTCAAATAAAAGATGGAGTGCAGTATGTGGGCCTATTATTTAACCACCATGCTCGCACCATTCGATCGCTTTTGACCATTGGAATATGGCGGTTTAATCCTACACTTCTGCATCTCGGTTTCTACGATATCTAGGGCTTAAGATTGAAACAATCTTTAGGGATCTACTGGATCCGAAACTGCAAGAGTGACGATTTCTTGTTTCTATTTAGACGGTGTTAGACGCGTGTACAAGTAAGCTTAAATCGATTTTAAAAGAGTAGATGCTCGATGTTTTTTTCTGCTCTTTGATCTTGTTGATATATATGCCTAAGAAACAATAACTTACGTGGGCAGATAACAGTGTCATCATATATCCATTTTTGAATGTCGGCATCACATACAGCTGTTAACATTATACTCGTATTGAATTGACAAGTATAGTTCACCATAGATCCAAATACAGTCAACTCGGGTATTTGTGTTAACATACTAGTTATTTTTGGAGGTGGACCACAGGAATCTATAAGAGAACGTTACTTATTATCTAGAAAATGCATTTGAAAGTCATGCCTATTGCGTGAAAAGAAACTACTTTACCCGTACACACGTGTCAATGACACAAACACAATGCGAATGATGAATATTTTTTATTCAAAAATGGGCTAAAAACTTCCTTATGAAAGAATGATGGATATATGCTTTTGATATATATATTTGGTTATAAATGACATAATCGTATGTATATTAAAATTAGGTGAATGCTTTCGAAAATCAATACAGGTAATTGGTATCACACCCTGGCATTTTATTACAGATATATCAACTTGTAATCAATGGAAAAGGATCTTACCAATATTTACGGTAACCATTCAACCAAAAAATAAATAATGATTAGAAAACTGAAATATTCGACTATATTGATTACAAATAGCTGCAATTATTATAATGATCATGTAATATGAAATATTCATCGGATTGAGATATTCCCATAGTCAGTTTAAACTACTCCCATAATATTCATTTGATTAAGATATTTGATATTAATTCTGATCAATCACTATTCAGTATGATCAGTAATCAGTTTGTCTATATTCAGACAAACCAATAACCAGTTTGACCAATTTATAGTATATTCAACAATCGCTTCGCTTTTCATTCAGTTTGATCCATGATTGTTTTTTTTCATTATTCAGTCTGATCATTGACAATATTCAGACAAACTAATAACCAGTGTCTAGTATGATCAATATATATTTGGTATACTAGTATTCACAATCGTTTCGATGAGCATTTAGTCTGATCCATCATTGTCATTTTTCAATAAGCAATCTTTGAAAATTTGAATATTCATTCTGATTAATTGTTTATTAACAATATTTAGCCTGATCGAAAAGACCATCAAGCAAACTCCAACCACCATTCTGATTCAGAAATCATAATGTATGGTCGGATTTGAAATGGAACAAATATCGATTAAAAATAAGAACATGACAATTATAAACCTATGCAAAAGCATTTTCCTTGTAATTGCATGGTAGAATTGTTTTCAGTTCTTAAACAAATAGAAATTATTTTCATGACATCAGAAAATAATAATTATTTAATCAATCTGATCACAATGTCAAACAGTCTAAATGTCAATCAATAATACCAATAAATTTCTGAAATCTGACATTTTGCACCGAATAGGGACCCAAATGTTAGTAACAAGGTGTTGTTTCACAAAATTGTCTTATAAACAACCCATAAACTTTACATTTGTCACAAATGGAAAGTTTTGTAATTCTATGTTGCAAGCAGCAGAAATTAAATTTTGTGTGAAAAGGCGACTGACACTGATAAAACCCAAAATTATGTTGTAACAAAAAAGTAAAAAAAAAAATCTTATCGTTTTATTTACAACAATCAACCTGCAGAGTGTTAATTTTAATCTATTGGATTTGATTTTTCTAATGCAAACGTAGCATCCCTTATATTGTTTACAATTGTTTCAGGAAATTCAAACAATTCTAAACAGTATTATAAAATATAGCTGGACTCTTAACGTTCAACAGCTCTTGAACTATCCAGGTTTCAGCAGTTTGAATATGGATCGTTATCTTATCAATACAGCAAATTGAAATATATTAATCTATTTTGCACATCGATTTACTTTAAACAGTACCTCTCTTCAAACGTAAACTAGTGTATTTTACCAGTTTTGTCAATATTTAGATGCGTTTCTCATAACTTATTAATAGAAACCAGGCGTTGCACTCACATTCCTTTAGAGACAGTAAAAAGTGCCAATTATGTGGCCCTAAATAAAATTGAAGACGAATACTATTTCTTGGTAGTCTGTCCATTTTTATACGCCCACATGAAAATGTGGACGTATATTGCCATCACCTCTGTCCGTCCGTCCGTCCGTCCGTCAACAATTACTTGTGTACGCGATACAGGCCAGAGTTTTTATCCGATTTGAATGAAACTTGGTATGTGTATTCATCTTGATAATATCTCGGACAAGTTCTAAAATGGCACGATTCAAGATGTCGGTTTATGAGTTATGGCCCTTGATTAAATGAAAACACGTTAATGTACTTGTGTATGCAATAGAAGTTATAGAAGCTATAGTTTTCATCCGATATGAACTTGGTATGTGTATTCATCTTGATAATGTCTCGCCAGATGCTTGTTTATGAGTTATTGCCCTTGATTAAATGAGAAAATGTTAAAATTTACTTTTGTACGCAATAGAAGCTGTAGTTTTTATCCGATTTGAATGAAACTTGGTATTCATCTTAATAACATGTCGGACAAGTTCAAAAATGGTGCGATTCCAGATGTCGGTTTATGAGTTATTGCCCTGGATTAAATGTAAAAACATGGAATATTCCGTTTGCTGAAGTGGGCGTAGGTTACCTTGCCTGGCAAGCTATTTTTTAAATATTTCCTCTTTATTATACTTGTTCCCCTTCTTTGGACTAAATCATGAATTTATTAAACTGTATTTTTAAACTTGCTATTTATGTGTATGACTCTCACCTTCATAAGAAAATTGTTTTATATATATAAATTGTTTGTGTGGTCGCATATTTTAATTTTGTTTTCATGTTTTATGAATAAAATAATCTAAAATAATCTAGCTTTAACGGATGAGTAAAAAAATAGAAGACAGTAAAGGTCGAAGCAAACTGATTTTAATTTAATTGACTACAATAGTCTTACGGGAACGGAATTACTTGCAGCTTTGTTTTGCAATTAAAATCAATGCTTCTAGATTCTTTGATAATCTTACTTTTAAAACTTTTACGTTATATCTCCATGTATTCAATAATTGAAACATGTAATCTCGTGCTTTCCGGTGAGTAACTGCCCTTGATTTAATATTAATTAACAGGATAACAATCTGCTACCCAGATGCTTTGATTGAGTTTTGGAATTTTTTTTTTTTTTTTTTTTTTTTTTTTTTGGGGGGGGGGGGGGGTTGATAAGTTATGAGTTGTATCATAAGTACCACACTCAGGAGAGGCCTTTATTGATTTTTTTTTCTCTTTCTTATATTCTAATTTGAATAAGTCGACATGGTAACATGAAGATATTATATTGATAGATGAGACGCTTTACACTGTATTAAATTGGCATTTTAATAGTTGGAAAATGGAGAAAAAATAACTTAAATATTGTAACGTTAACACTCGTCTTCAGACACGAAACAATACCTAAAATATTAATCAGTGTTTTTTTTTTTTCAGTGCGATTGTGTCAAATTAACGATTTTCAATATAATCAATATTTAGCAGGATCAATTGATCTGGATTTTGATAGATTTATTTCTCAAAAATAATCTCAGGATCAAACTTATCAGTAAAAATGTTTTTTGTTTGTTTTTAAGAAGGAATATGGAATGGAATAAAAAGTAAAGCAATATGACGACAACCTTTAATTCTTTATGACAACTGCTATTATTATTAGCTTTAAACATACGCCAACACAGAAGCTTTGTTAAAATTTTGGCTCTTTAAGAAAAATATGTTTATTTTCTATTCAATACTCAAAAATTGCAAAACTACTTAAGACATTATCAATTCCAAACCAGTTTCAATCGATTTAAAATCGCAGCATCCATAGAGTTCACAAACAAGCTTTGACGGTTTTTTTCGAGAGTCAAGTGCAATAACAAACACATTCGTCGAATAAATGGTCAAATTATCTAATCAATATAATGATCACAACAAATTTCATTAAAACCAGACACAAATTTAATTCTCTATTGTGTTCACAATGTCTTCAGGCGAACGGACAGGGGCAATATACTCCGCATTATATGGACACATAAATAATATATGGTGACGATAACTTAATCATAATTATTTTACTTAACTTGATGCAATGCTCATCAATGTTGTTATTTCTTCAATAAAAGGAAATCTATACCCTTTCTTCTCGTAAAAAGTTACGATTGATACCTTATTATTTCATGCTTTCTCTGAGAGGACTGTCCTTGATTTAAAAAGAATGAGTTAGTATATAAAATTATCTTTGTAAAGAAGGCGATGCCACTATATTCCGTTTTGATTTGGTTTCGAATCCGACATGGTTTGGTATGGTTGAGAGGGGCATATAAATGCTACCGCCTTTGTTATCTCGACATGCTAAATCACAGTTGAAATATTTTAAGTATTGGTTTTTCATTTGACCTGTATCTCTTTTTTGGGGACACTGTGTATACACGATGATTTCATTTGTGAATAAAGAAATTACTTACAAATACAAACAGGTGTTTGACCAGTGAAGTAACCACTAGAACATTGTCTAGCAAGATCACCACTGTAATGAACGTAATTCATATAACATGAATAGTTCAGCCAACTTCCTTCCTCTAGGAACATATCATCTTTATATCTGTACGCATTTATGACTGGATCTGGTTCTGGACACATACATAAAACTAAAAAGAGTAGTGATGAAAATACGTTGTTATACTCCATACAAATTGCTTTTATTTCTAAAGTGTTTATCCACAAAAATGTTGTTCTTCAGATATATAAATTGGTGACATCATTTCACATGTATGTTAGAATTTATCCTTTGCCATTTTACTTTGTCCGTTTTGCACTTCGCCCAGGCTTCGGATACCATAATGCAATCCAGTTATGTTAACTTACAAAATGAATGAATTTTGTTTCGGTTAAAATTCTATGACAATTTAAACAATATCCATAGTAAACACTTAAACTATAGTCCATACCATTCTTAATTGTTTCGAAAATATCATCTTTGATAATAAACAAAATAGTTAAATCAGATGGAATATCACAAACATACCGTCTCCCAATTCTCAATACCCAGCATTTAAAATATATATGAAAAATATAGAAAGCATTTATGAATCAAAATATGTTTTTTACTTACCCACGTTTGGCATTAATACAAACAAAAGCAGAACTACCATCCTGTCACATAGCCACTTCTGAATGTGAAAAGTTAAAACGTAATGATTTGTTGGATCAATGATGATGTAATTCCTTGACGTGACATCCCTGTTTTAATCGGAGCGTAAAACCGTGCTTGCTATTTCATAAAAGGATGTATATTGCTCATATTAAACAAGCATAAAACATGCGACTTTAAGGGTAAAGCCACGTTTTTGGTTTATAGATCATAATTTTTGATGAATCGTTTTATGTTAGGTTTATGTGTTGATTACTATCGATTTTCATGATTATTGTCTTATATTCCACTGATAACAATATGGTCTTTAACTGATTGTCTGAAATTGCTATGAATTCATACTCAACTAAATAACATACAAGCGATGATTTTGGGGTAATGTTTTTCGATTGGAGGTCAGGGTCTTCAGGTGTTATACGCCGTTGAGAGCGACATGAGCCGATTTAATACTATTAGACGAAACAAATACCATGACGCTTCTCTTAAAGAACAATAAAATCAGTACCATCCGGAGTTCGTCGAGAATATTTAAGAGTCATTACTATGAATGGGTCGAGCTGGACATTCAGATTAGATATATAGAAGTGCATGTACACTGCACACTTGCAAAACTGATCGACTCCTTCATCTAATATTTATTTCATCATAAATAATAGTTTGCATTTATTGATTACGTTGCCCTATAGACTTTGTTGCCATAAAAGAATCATTTTACTTCCTGTCACTGCAGTGTTAGTACCAATAACATTATTAAAAAGCCATGTATATTGATTGTTTAATCGGATTGAATTATTCCTTAAAGAAAATATAACAGATGCACATAGAAGCTGTAAGTTTTCAAGTACAGCCCGAAAAGAACTCGGAAAACTTCATTGTTGCACACTTTTATTTGAGCCCTGTTCCCTGGCCAAATGCAGGCTACTCTAAATAATTGAAGTTATGATGATATCCATTCCATCTTTCTTTCAAATATTCTTCAAATGTGTTTTGATCAATCTATAAAAATCTAATCAAATACAAAGACATGAGCGTTAGATGAAACTAGTAGATAAGGAAAATCATTGGAGATAATATATTGATGTTACATTGTTAAAACTGATTATGATCTAAAAATGTAATTTTAGTTGTATTACAAAAAAAAAAAATATGGAAAAAATGTGGCTATATAGCCTATCTTCTCTCGACTTCACACAACAAAGCGAGGGAATAGGACGAGAAAGTAAGAAAAGACGACGAAAAGTGCGAGCAAATAGGCGATGAAAAGGGCGAGAAAGATTTGAATAGGGTGAGAAAGCGATGAAAAGGGTGAAAAAAGGACGAAAATGCCTTTTAAACCTCCATTTCCTCGCCTTTTCCTCGATGGTGATAGAGTTTGGAATATCTGTTAAGGAATGAGGGGGAGGGGGAACGTTTTAAAATTATTATAGAAGTGATCTACGGGGAATAGTTTAATAGTATGGACAGAGTGCGGGCATCCCGGAAGATTGGTTGGTGATATCATTTATAAAAAGCGCCTGAATCTTTGGTAGCGCCATAGAGGGAAAGAAAAAAAAACCAAGTCTGTCGTTACAGGAATCCTTTCTACTATCTGGTCATTGACCAAACCTCTTGGCATTGATCTTTCCCGGATTATACGTACCCAATTACAGCTGGGTGGACTTGAATTGTGAGTGAAGATGACTTATTCAAGGTCATCGTACTTTCACACTCCGGTAGAGATTAGAGCTCACGTCCGACAGTTTCAACGTATCTATGCAAATGACATCATGACGTAAAGAACCAACGCTCTAACCGCTGTGCTTTTGAGTACGGGTATGGGGTGTTGCGATAAAATCATAGGATGTTTACTCTTAAAAAGCTCCATCCGTCACAATGCAACCAACATTGTTCAACCGTAGGGATGCATACCCTTCTGAATTGATACTTGTTGGTCTAATTTCCTACAAACACTTTACATGGTTTTTGGAAGAAAGTTTGAATAATAGAACTTTATGTTACATCAATATTTTATAATAGTAGTTATGTAGAGATCAATACATGGATAGTTTTGATTTTAATTATCTGATTAAAGTTACTGGTTTTTATTATCATGAGCTAATCATAAGATGAAAATCAATTAATATTGAGGCGTATTTTAATATTATTATGTTTGAGAGTGTATAAAATATCTGTGCATTTAAGTCTGATTACTTCATAAGGTCACACCAAAGCGAATTCACGATTGAATATCGAATGCTTACGTCTTAGGAACCACAATTGACTATTACACGAACCATACATGGCAGTGATCGGTAAGAGATAATGCTGCTGTCATGATGCGGCTCGCTGACGGCAGTGACTTTTTTCTCTATGACCATAACATAGTCTAAAATAGAATATATCTATATCTCTCTATAGAATTCTTTACCTCAAAATATAAAATTTGCTACCAACATTAAAATATTTAGAACAAATGTATCAAAATTTATCAAAACACACTTTAACATTTAAATTATAAAACCATCCCTACTGCCTGTTTTATGTATACATTTTCTGGGGGGGGGGGGGCAAAATAGCCTTCTTCAATTTTACTTTTTATTTTACTTTATTAACATGTTCATTTAGTATTTTTTTTTTTTTTCATGTATCGATATTTTCATATTTTCAGGGCAAAATTGTAAAGAGGCCTTTGGCCTAATTTTCACCCTTGTCATTAAAGTTTTTATTATTATTATTATTATTATTAGAGCCATGGAAAGAGCTGTATAGTATTTATATAATCATAAAAGGACAAAAAACAAAAGACAAACTGTAAATGTACAATCAATCCAGAAGTTTGCCCAATGTGAAGTTTAACAAGAATGCCTAAAGTTGTGAAGACAATGTAATAGTATTCACGACCAGGTTGTATTAAACCAGACTGCGATTTTCCCTTAATGAGCAAACATGTCGAAGCCTTTCATGTTTATTTCTTTCTTCTATGTTTATTTATTTCATAATTAAACTATTCAGTACTCAGTGGATCTACTAACTTACGTTAATTAACTGCTTAAGGTAAATGGTGAGAACATTATCAGCGTATTGGATAGAACGTCTGAATAATTAACTATCTAAATAATGGCATTTGGTAATTCCAGATGTTTATATCACATTTAGTCGTAAAACTTTTCAAATAGTTTTAGTATTAAAGCTACTTACAAATATTTAATAGTTATAATAAATAGAACACTTTCCACAAACTCATTAAGACTTTCTAGGTCTAAACCACGCATGTCCTTATTTTCCGACTCTGCGATATTTTTTTTATTTCAGTTTCTCTCAGTGAAAAGCAATTTTGTAAATAGCAAATGGAACTTAAGAAATGTTTCTGAATTCTGAATGAATTTAATTACTTTTCTCTAGATCCTTAATGTTTTCAGCTATAAAACTACATAAGCACTTTCACCCAAGTAGTTTGCAGCGTACATATATACGCAATAGTTAATAAACCTTGCATCTAATCGTCGGTCTCTTTAAGTCTACACCTAATAGATAGTACCGTGCACCCATGTAGTTTGCACCGTGTACTAACCTAGGAGTTTATAACCTTGCACCTTGCACTGAATCAGTAGTTATGAGGACACCACCTTATAGTGAATTCGTTGTAACTCAACCGTCACGGATTATTATTTGTTTTTCTTGAATAAATCACTACATTATTTCTGAAATGAAGTCCCTTTTATTGTCTATGCACAACGATCCCAAATATTCATTTGTATTGGAACCTCTGAGGATAAAAAAGGAGGCCTGTGGGACTTGGAACAAAAGACTATAGACCCTATCCCTTTCTGTTCGTAAAGCTACATTGTAAAGCCATAACGATACACCACTAAACAGAAAATTCTAATAACATTTTAAGTGAAGAAACAGTTCAATATGCATAAAGTTTAATTTACATATAGTTTATTTAATGAATTTTGGTACCTATGCTATCATAGAAATGTACTGGCAATCGCAGGTTAATGGAATTAGGTCATCCTTTGCAAAAGTAAAGATACCTGTATAATTCTTTCTGTCGAAAATGGTCCTAACCAGTGTATACTAGCTTCAAAATAAGAAGCAGTTCGCTTTCCATTTGGATTTGCCTGATTACAACCGGAGCTATTTACAAACCACCATCCACTTTTGAACCTATCTGGACAATTGTTGCTTGTGGTGTCTCTATCATATGTTGAAAATAATCTGTTGATAATACTTCTGGGATTGTTGCTTGAATCATATGCAGATGTCACTCGAAAACTATTATTAGCATTTGAAATGCTGAAGTTGTAGTAAATTCCAGTTTTTGTCTCTGATAAAGTTGACAGTCGATAAATGAACCGGAAAGCTGGATAGTTCTGTAGGATGTTGTATACATGTTGAAGCCCAAGCCAATATTCGCTGTGTGTGTTACCGAATCCATTTGCATACTCGTCCCAGGATTTTATGAAACTGACTTCGCTACATATGTTGTTTCGGTACTGAATTAAAGTAGTGGAATTACCTGGTTTATACACACATTTAACTTCCAGTATCACTCCATTAATCGCTGGTCTGATGTGTGACAAAACTAGTGAAGAAGCATTTGTCAAGGTTAAGTTTGGGTCGGCACAATCTATAAACATAAAGAAAACTTTTCAGATACTATGTTAACAAATTTCCAAGAAGGATCCATAATACATGTTCAGACATAATCAATTAGCATAACTGAAAACATTGCACGACCAATCTATGGTATACTAGTACATATTTCGGACCAATGTATTAGACAGTTTAGTACCATTCTATAACAAAACATAAAAGGTGTTCAAAAACTATCTGTAAAAAAATTAACCAGGAACGATCTTATTACCAAATGATAAAAAAAAGTTACAAAACAATCCATCTACAGTCCATCTATAAACATAAATACGGTTAATGAGAAATATTTAATGCAGACGCTAAAAGGCACATGAAACATGTTCAGGTATAATCTATACGTGTATAACTATAAAAAGCTTGTTCTGAACAATCTATAATATATAATATGTTTAAAAACAAATAATAAAGAAATACAGAACTAGCGTGTAAGCATCAAAATCATCTTTAGAAGCAATAAAAATGTCTACATAAATGGATCAAAATCCTCATCTTAAACTAATTATAATGCTGTAAAAAAATATACCTTGTATAATATGTTGGCATGCATCACCATAATAACCAATGGGACATCTTACACATTTTACTTGTGTACACAACCACTTCTATAATAAAAAAAACAATTGTAAATTACCATTAATGATCCTAGAAGTGAATAAACAAACACTGCTACTGAGAGGACGGAAGACCAACGAATCTACAGTAACTATCTTCACATGTTCATTAGTAAATAAATTTTACCGATTAGTTTTAAGGAAAATGGTAATATCAGCCTAAAAATGTTTTTTTTATCTTTGCGATGATACAAAAATGAACACAAATTACTCTTGATTTTCCAATAAATATGCCAAGACTGCAAGTCTGCTATTTTCTTTAATGATAATAGCTCGAGTAGCCATTACATTTAAAAGCCATGGAGTTCCGTATGTATGCCCCAAAGATAATTAATACTACATGTACGAAAAATTAAAAGATTGTCTATGCCTATCTTACCTGTCTATAACAGCGCTTATCTCCAATATTTCCATTCGAAAAACAATTTTCACCCGATTCATATAAAAAACATTTTTTAGTTTTGACATCAAACATAAATCTCCTACAATTGGACGTTATAGAACATTTCAGGCTACATTTTTTCAAAGACATTTCTTGGTAAGACGCTAGAAAATTATTAAATGGGCTTTGTTGACAGCTTCTAGGTTCATAAAACATTGCCGTTTGGATATAAGATCCAGATTGAATTTCAAAGCACAAAATTGGAATTGAGAACATCAAAATAAAAACTCTGAGTTTGGCCAGACTGATCATGGTTGACTTCTATTTCAAATTTACGAATGTAATGTTCCAGAAATGGTCCAAATCAAAAAATAAAATTCGTGAAAATGTTCGATCGCAACTGAAAATATTCTTTATATTGATTTTACTGCAAATAATCACCATAGAAATTGTTTTTAATCATTTCACTAAGAAGTGAGGCATTGACTGAGGCTGGAAAACCTTGTTTAATCCAGCTTAATTAGTACTTATATGTAATACTATAACCAATATACATGTCCCAACCATGCATTCAGATATTCTGTACTCTTTGATCGATAAAATTAAAGTAGAACGAATGACCACTGATTTTGTGCAATGCCAGAAATTAGAAACCCCTGTACCTGATTTTTGTTATCGGAGTTGGTTGAAGAACACAGCTGGTTATCTCCATGATTAATTCTAACTAAGTTCTTCGGGACATTATGTTATTTACATTTGCAGGGTAAAATATTGGACTTTGGAATACAAATCCTTACAAGCAAAACGATTCAGTCCAACAAATACCTCTTTTTATTCCTACCCTTTTTGCATCGTCGAGGCGATTTTTTCGCTGCAATTTTTTCAGACATGGGAAACATGATACAGATGTGACTCTGAAATCAACGTCGACATTGAGGGGATTATAAGTTATGTATTTCTTTATGTAGGCTACCAGATTAGAAATTAATAGGCTGATAGGCCAGTGTGTCATTCAAATATAAAAAATGATCGTGTAAGACTTTGCATTGTGTGATATTTCAGGACTCAAATCTTACGACAGAGTTAATGCGATTGAACTAATGCCGTTTTAAATTTACTAAAGTTAATCAATATAAATTGTTTATTTTTATAATTTATTATAATTATATTAATATATATTATACCCAAAATTAACAATCAATGTCCCTTGTGCCCTCAAGGTAGGCTCGATGTTTACATGCTATTGGTAGTAAGAAGTATCAATGTATCCGACAATACATACGACTCACTACCACAGTCAGAGATAAACGGATGGCATTAAGGGTTTCTATTAGGCATAAACCAATCCTTGGTAGGATTATTATGGATCTTAGACAAAGTGTATAATGTCTCTCAGGACAATCCGGTTTGGCAGACAGATAGTCATATTGTTCCTGTTTTAAATGACTTGTTTTGACTAAATTGGCAAGAATATTGTTTATCAAATTAGCGGTTTCTTTAAAAATTGGTTATGTTAAATCGCATAAAGTCAAGGATTATTTCAATTGATTTTCTGCTTTCGAAATGTAATCCTCCCTGTAAAGAATGACACAACATGAACTTGTCTCACTTTGTTTTAATTACAATGCAATCGTCTTTTCTAAAGTAAATTAAACGCTTCACGTTCTACTCCCGTGAGATTAGGCTTCTCGTGTGTTATGGAAAGATTTGATTTGGCCATTCATACTTGCAAATACGTTCAATATTCGAGGATAAATGGCGGTCTTAGGTGGATTTAGGAATATAAGATTATGATGAAATCGCTCAATAGATAATCAATTTAGGTGTCAAAATAAATTTAAGTCAACCATCTAAGATTGAATGATGAAGGGGAGTGAGAAATTTTCGACTCAAGTTGTTTAGATAGATAGATAGATAGATAGATAGATAGATAGATAGATAGATAGATAGATAGATAGATAAACTTTATTTACAGTCGGTAGTTTATAAAAAGTAACATTAGCTCTGTAGAGCTATTATAACCGACTATACAAAGTACATATTACATAAAACATACATGACAGATAAAAAACATACACATATGAGATATAAAACATACACAATACAATTATAAAACATGCATAATAACAGATTATGAAACATACATATAAATGACGCACAACATAGGCCTGCATATAACACACATATCACACCATGCTAACAGATAAAATAAAATAAAACAGGAGTAATAGCACATAAAAAATCACATATCACATATTATATAAAACGAAGGAGCACTATAGAGAGAAAGATCTATGGTTAATTTTTTATTAATTATCTAGGAATTGTTACATGCACTACAATGACATGTTGAACCGTTCCAGCTGTTGATTGCACTACGAAATTGGTTGTAAGTTGTTAAATTCCTGAATTCATTAGGTAAATCATTCCATAATTTGGCAGCACTATACCGGAAAGAGTTTAATCCAAAACTAGAAGTCCGGACCTGGGGTAAAGAAGCTGTATTTGTATATCTAAAAGAACATGAGTTTTGTTTTACATTGATGAGATCATGTAGATAGGTCGGACCTTGCTTGTTAACAATTTTAAAAACCTCTAGTGCAATCAGCCGCATTCTTCTGAGGGCTAGTGAATGTAAGTTGGAGCGTGATAGTAAAAAATGGTAGGAACTTTGAAAATCATCATAAATAAAGCGCAATGCTCTTTCCTGTATTCTTTCCATTTTTGAGTGTTCTGGATTCCACAAAAATGCCATGTCAGAGGACAATAATTAAAGTTAGACATAATAAATGAATAATAAATAGTGAGTTTACCCAATTTGTTTAAGTGTTTCCCTATTCTTTTGAGGACATTTAATTGCCTTGTTTCTTATCCAAGACGTCTTATGACGTTGGCAAAAATAGAAAGCTATCGATATGCCTTTTAGTTTACCTCTGAAATCCCTTTTATCGCGAAATAAAAGACACTTTTAGACAGCGCAATCATCGTAATACATAAAGGGAGGTAAATCTACCTAATTAAGGGGTAGTAACTCGTCTAAGTCAGATCGACTACGCCAATTGTAATCTTGATATGTTATTCTGTATGAAGATTATTAATATACCAATATTTTATTATCTTGTGGAAGATTTTTGTCAGTTGGGTTTATTTATGTTAGGATACTGCACCTTCGTGGGCTGTGATATCTTTTTCTACAAACTTGTACTCTGATCAAGTGTTTACCTTTGCACTTGAATTAAAAACAAATCGGCACATTTAAAGAGGTGCAATGTGTCCCCTATGAGTATTGTGAATTGATGATTTCACAAAACTCACGTCGAAATATACTGTGTACTATTATATTAGGGACACAGGTTGAAAATTTGAGACATAGAAATAAAAAACACGGTTCTTTTCTAAGATTATAAGATATATGCAATTATAACATTCCATATTACAATTTTGTGCCATTCTGTTCAATATTTGTCTATTTTCAACATGCGAATTCTTCTAAAATCACTAGAATGTATAACAACGATATAGGTGGTTGAATCAGCATCAATGATATAGTGACAGTAAGAGGGAAGGGGTATCAAATGTATACGCAAAGTCGAGAACAAGTGTCTAAAATGGTGTCTATGTTACCTACGATGTATAATTTTATATATGACTTAAATTGTAAACTTAAGTTTCTATTTTTAAATACCATATATTTTGGTATCACATTGAAATATTTGAAAGGTTGGCTCTTTAAATTGTTGAGGCTATTTCTCAATTGTCATGGAGGCTAACTGAGCGACTATAACTGTCGTTGCCATAGATACCATTCGGAAAAATTCCTTTATAAAACCGATCGATGAAGGAACTTGAGTGTTTAAAGAACATGGTTCCAATATTGTCTTCATTTGGGCCAATTTTATTGATTAGAAATGTTCTAATTCTAGACTTAGAGAAAGTTTAACATCTTAATCTGATCTCTTATACGATAATTAACCAAATTACATCATTATATAAGTTATGGTTTTGTTTCTTTGAAATCAAACGATTGATAGTGGTAATGAAGAACTTAGGTCACAGATTTTTCTGAAGTTTGTGGATGAATACAATTTGTTAGAAATGCCATTTTTAATATAATAACCTAAAACCTTAGGCCATATTTGATATTTTAATTGCATATCACATTTGGATCGAATCTGAAAGTTCAAAACGTTGTATTTCTACATCCGAATTCCATTCTTCCAGCCACCTGTGAGCCGACAATATGGTACATTATTTTCTATCTTTTGAATCTTCTAGGGTAAATGAACTTATTAAATAGGATGATCTGTTAATAACGTATCTAGGATGAGTCTTTATTTTAATATTTAAAACAACGCTGATCAAGTTTCCGGCAATGTATGTCAAAGCTTTTGGGACATGTGTAAGTGTCAATTGGTCAAGAAGAAGTACAAGAATAATGTTACTGTTGATATAAAAACTTTGAGGTTTGTTATTGTCATGTACATGTAAAAGGGCTCCTTTGGACGATTATGCTGTACATCTTTATGTATTATGTATCCATGTACTTTCAAGTACATATATACCAAGTAGATTAAAAATAAATAGGATAAAAGAAACCGCACTGTGTGGCTCTTCTCTTCGATATTATTTTAATACGTCATGTACTTGTACATTCCGCTAATTACCAAGTTGAACAAACTCACAGGATATCGATTTACATTTGCCCGGATTCGGTCTTTCTTCTTTTAGTAAAGTTCGATTTGATATCGTTATACCCAACGAACGCACAGATGACCAAGTCAAAGGTCCACGCAACATACGATGTTAGGGGTCAAACTAACTCAAAGCAAGCACAAGTTAACAAAATATTTAGGCTTCAGTTTTGGTTTTTTTTTTTAGGAAAATTAAGTTCAGAACTATTTTAAATGGTGGAATTATAATTGAGGATTTGGTTTCTGTACTTAATATTAAGATTTAAGATTATTACAAAAAACCCAATATTTCACAAACTAAATTTCTTGAGTAAGTAGTATTATCTTCATGAAAATCTCGTCAATTTCCTAATTTTCACAGTTTCCTTGAAAAATATCCCCGATGTGTCCCATGGACTTTCAGTTTGATCTCCCGGGTGACCTTGTAGACCAAGATTAATCCAGTATTCTCACTACTACTCTGATATTTATTCAGAAATCGAGTCCCAGTACGGCGTAAATTAATGCCGATTGATTGCTATAATAATGAAATTAATTTGCCATGAATGAGAAATTAGAGTTACTATAATTGCCACTATCTAATAAGTGAATACGTATGGGGGTACAGAATAGAAACTGGGATCGAAGCAAAAGTCAGCAAACTTGAATAATGTTATAATCACGTTCTGCTTGCAATAATATTATGGCAGTAAACATGAACTAAAATATTGTCCTATAACGTCGAATGGAGAAAAAATTCTATCGCCACGCAGTGTACATTGAAGTAATTTTTACAGGTACCTCTGCATTTGCTTATTTCTTTTTAGACTCTTGTCTGTCTAGGGTCCATCCAAATGCATAGCTTCTAGTAACGTTGCCTTGCTGTTTTATCAATCAGATGGGATGACCTTAATCATCCACACTATAAAGAAATACTTATAAACATAAAAATTAACTTTTTTATTTATAAAGACAATCCATTCAATAACACGCTGCATATACTGAAAATGGTGGAATCGCCCTTTAGATAAACTGAATTCAAACGTATAAAACGATTCCAAAAGAACTTGAACCTTTAAGTTGTTCTTTTCAAACTTTCGTTTTACTTTAAGTTGGTTGTGATTTAGCTTTATAATTAGGTCTGCCATATCATTTTTGTTCTTTAATGTCGAAGTTTGAAATGAGTTTGTAAATTAAATTAACTTTTTGATGACTTTTTTCGTGCTCGATACTTAGAGTCACGTTCATTTTCTTCAATTGCATGATTTCAGATAAACCAGAGTTTAACCCTTTAGAACTAAAAACACAAATCCATCATGATTCCTCGGATTTTCTGTAGTGTCTCGCAGTGTTTTTAATCTGCATGAAATTAGTTAATGGATAAATGTTGCTTTTGAACACGTCTAGAAAGTCTTTTAACAGCAATCCAAAACTCGACACAACTAAAACCTGAAGTTTACGAAGGATATCAAACGTCTAAATATTAGTTGAATTAATCAGTTGATTGACTAATAGTATTGTGTTTATGATATGGGGAAAACTTACAATCAAAGAGCTGAGGCCCACTGTTTGCATACAAATATAAAATCAGTATGACATTTTACTGTCAGAGTGTCCAGTTTAGCTATAACCGCTTTCTTGGAATTATGATCGAGCTAGTGCGTCCAGATGTTTATTTTAAACAGGTAAACACCTAACCGTTGGTTGGTGCAATGAATGGCGGTCTTGTGTATTACTGGTTGTGAGTTTTCAATTAGAGAAGGAGACAAACGGGAGAAAACTAATAAAATGCTCGTTATATGGCGTTAATCGACTTCAATAATTAGACATAAGGTAACGGTAACTATATCCACCGACCTCATAGATCATAATTCGTATGTTAAAACTATTGTTTCCAATTACAGGCATTTAAAAGGGTTTATTCCCACTACGTCCCCAAACTATTCCCATTTTGCCACTGCCCCTTCTGAATTCGCCACATTTCTGTTTTGCTCCATTCCCATTTCACCCCTTTTTCATTTTGACCCTTTCCAAATTCGCCCCTTTCCCATTTCACCACTCTTTCCCATATCGCCCCTTCCCATTTTACCCCTTCCCATTCGCCCTTTCTCATTTCTCCCTTTTACTTTCCAGAATTCAAACCAGGAACAAGCACACTCTTTTTTAATGGAGAACATTCTTCATTTTCGTGGGTTGATTTGGGTAAGTCTCAGACACCATAATTATCCGCATTTGTCATATCTGTCATATATTTGTGAGTCTATGCAATATATAATAGAAAAGATATTTCTCGAAATAGATAGAAAACTTTCTAATTTATGTTGTATTTGAAGTATTTATTTGTAGTACATCGGAAGACCGTGTGCTTAACCCACGAAAAAGAAGACTGTTATTCTTTAAGTGGTATAAGTATTTTTAAAAGTAATAAATATTATAGAAGAGTCTATCCATAACAATTGTTTTCATTCATTCACATTTGGTTCATGTCTTTTCTATGGAGCATTTTAAGCAGAAAAAACAAAACTATGAAAAAGCAAATACAAGTCGGACACAATATGTTGGTGAAAAATTAATAATCAATCCATACAGAACTGTTGCCAGTAGAGTGAGCACGAGTTGCATCCTACAGGTAATGGACAAAAAAGCTAAGTCAGACACCGTAAATCGGAGAAAAATCATTGGATCGCCATGAAAATCGATAATACTGTTCCACAAAATAAAAAGAACTGTAGTCTGTAGTATGAGTACAAGTTGCACCCTATGGGTATCATATGGTATCAAATCATCACCAAAATGCGTATTGATCCTCCTTATGATGACACTGCCCCACAAAATAGAAGTCAAAAGAATCCATAAAGAATTGTAGCTTGTAGAGTGCACGAATTTCACTCTATGGGTAATGGGCGAAAAACAATAAGTCAGGCACAATATTTTGGTGAAAACTTATCGGATCAACACAAAAATCGATAGGGATCATCTTCATAATGTCACTGACACACAAAATAAAAGTCAAAAGAATCCATAAAGGATTGTTGCCTTTAGAGAGTGCACAAACAAATATGAACGGACCGCTGGGCGATTACAATATACGCCCAAATTTATTTTGTGGGCGTATATCAATTACGGATAATGCAGGAGAGATTGATACCAAGCGATATGGACCTTGTCTGAGCGGTAAACTAGATCAATGAGAACCTAAGCTAATATTCTTGTAAAACATGTTTCTAACTTAGGCTACTATCATATTATATTTTTACGATAAAATCCTGATTTTGAAATGCATACAAACTTGATAGTAAAATCTATTTATTGTCTCTCCCTGCACTAATTGTTAATGACTTCTGGATTCTGTGTTATCGATGAGAACTAAGAAAGATAAAATCAATGAACTATATCTGATGAGTGTTTTCCTATGCAAATGAGCTGAAACTTCATCTTTACCATCAACCCTTAGAGATCGCAATCAAAATAATAAAAACAACTGTAATGTCGCGGTTTGATTCCACGGAGAGATCATTAATACTCAGTTTTTGGTTATATTTCCAGAAATACATGTAGACAACTAATAACATTAGCTATCTAAGTTTTGATTGAAAAAATATCAATTCCTCTCATTATCTATTTAAAGGTCCTCTGAGAATAACCTTTCGCTACTGTTGCTATGACAACGATAGTGTTACGTCAGAAGCGCCATGGCCGACTATTAGAATTTCAGTGGGTGATGCAATCTGGTTTTTCAAACCATTACAGGTTGTGGAAACTCTGAAAGGCATCAACGTAGGTCAAGCGCCCGGATTTATTCAATATAGGTCTAGCGCCCGTATTTATTTATTTACTTCTAACTCCAGAAGTAATATACATAAATGTCTTTAAAATTTAATTCCGCTTTGAATTTCCAAACGACGATAGGCCTAATTCTAAATACAACTGAACGAATATTCAAGAAGCCTATATACGATAGTATTAACAAAGCTTACAATTTGGAAGAGTTAGACATAATATATTGTAGAAAAAGGAAGTTAATTTATAATAGCTATAACTATATTGTTAACACTTCTGTATGAATATCTTTAGTATTAGTGATTTAAAATAGGGCCTACAAATGCTTAAATGTACTTTTAAATAGATAATTTGAAGTTTTGTATGAAAACCGCATAGGCTAAAACATAAGATGTAGTTTTGTAGGATAACCTTAAAGAAGTCAAATTTTGTATGAAGTATTCAAACAGTTTTGTTCTAATGATGAATGTGTGCAAATACGCCACAACAGACCTTAACAACGTTAACAAATTTCTGGCTAAATTTGTATTATTTAATTTTTAATTTAAAAAAAAACAACGGAGAACATCATGAATTGTAAAACATGTAATAGCAATATTGTTCAAGGAAAGGGTTATGATACGACTCAATTTGACGGTAAAAAGACAATAATAAAACTAATTCAATTATGGCTACAACATGTTTTATTTCCCCTATACCAATCGATGATAGTAATAGATAGTCGTGCCTGGAATTCATTCTTTTAATACAACGTTCACAATTTAGGTAGAATCAGTTTCCTTCCACAACATCAATCGAAAGACATGCCCACGCCAATGAATTCATCTTTAAAGCAAAATAATTCACTATTTAGCTCTATTCTGGACAAGATTTAGTTGCAGTTTACAAAGTCTTTGATCTGCATTAGCTTTAATGTCTGAGGGACATTAATAAATGAAGGAATCACACAACAAAATTAATTGACTTGTATACTATGACCTTTTGGTGATAATTTAAAAAGTTTATGTTGAGAAAGCAGCCCTCAAATATTTGTTGAGATAGTCCACGCCGATGACTTATATAGGGGACAAGACTGTCCTCGAGACCATTCATCACAATGTAGGCAGTGCAAGAATCTGAATATAGTTGTAAAATCATAAAGAAATATCAACATTGGTGATTTAGTTCTATAAATCAAAATGCTTCAGAAATGGGTTCATCTTCTTTAATCCAGGAAAAAGTCAACAAGGATATTTCTTTGTATGGAATTGTGGATTACATGAGGAAATTAAACGTTTATAAATATCACAATGATCACATTCCCCACATTGTGACGTAGTTCTGGATTTAGTTGGTCAAGCAAAAACAAAAAAGTAGTGTAAGAATATAACCGAATCCAATTTAATTCGAACATGAGCAATCATTCGAAATGATCAATTCGTATGGTCATCCATTTTTTTATCATCAGATTCCATTCGTTGGTTATGAGAGAAATAAGTTCAATAATGATTCAAGAGTAAAAGTTATTTTCTACATAATTTGATTTCCTGGTCCGAAAAGGTATCAAGGGAATGGTTGATCAAAGTGAGCTAATGGTTTGAAACTCCCTTTACATTAAGATAACGGTTTTGTAAGTGGCAATCGTACCCACCCTAGGGAACCACCATTGTCTCCAAATTAGACTGGTTTAACACCCGGTTGGAGTAATATCGAGACATAACATTCCTAGTGGAAAGATAGTTTGACAAGTGAGACACAATTATTCAATCCACATGGAATAATAATATATAATAATATATATGTACATCGTCTGATCACATTAAATGTCGTTCGATTCACTTGCAAACCCCATAATGATAAGAATATGCAAGTTAGCAACTCAGTTAGTATATGTTGATTTGAATCGAATATAAAAGGTTTCAATGTTTAGAGACAACTTGTGTTAAATGATCAATTTAAAACTCTGTTATTAGTTTCCTTAACACAATACAAGTTTCTAAACACAATATAAAATAAGTATATTAAGATTCAGCACAATTCTAAGAAAATACATAATTCTTATAAAATATAAACAAATACATAATAATAATAATAAACTCTTTATTTTACATGGGTCAGAATTAGGCCAAATACAAAAGGACATGGTCCTGTCTCACATTCAGCCCATGGGGCAATACATTGGGAAAAAAAAAAAAAAAAAAAAAAAGAAAAAAAAAGAAAAGAAAAAATCGAAAATACATAATATTTCAATATACAATTCGTCTAAAATACTAAAAATGCACAAGTACATGTGCATCAAATGGACAGATCTATGATCCGGCGATCAAGCACATGACCACAAAATAAATATACAATACTCCAGGTACAATTTGTTAAAAAACACACAAGTACATGTGCATGAAATGGACAGATTTTCAACCTACAATTTGTTTATAAAATGGATATAATATATAGTTCCCGCGGCCATGCACCGAGAAGCCGAAAAAAAAAACAAAAAAAAAAACACAACACTCCAATGCGCAACCCGTCCAAAACACACAAGCACACGTGCATAAAACGCACAAACCTACCCCCGGCGACCAAGCACACGACCGCGAAAAAAAAAACACGTATTATTTGAACGTACAATTTGTTTTAAAATACACAAGTACTTGTGTAAATAATGGGCAGATTTATCTTCCGGCGATCAAGCACATGACAGCAAAAACCATATATCATTTCAACGTACAATTCGTTTTAAAATACACAAGTGTATAAAATGGACAGATTCATCTTACTGCGATCAAGTATTGTTCTTATATAATACACAATTCTTTATATGTTCTATATCGTACAATATAAAATAAATATTTTAACATAGAACACAATTCTTATAAATAAATATACGTTTCTTATATAATTGACAATTCTTATATCATAAATGTTGGTGTTCTATAGCATACAATATAAAATAAATTATATGAACCCAGAACACATTTTTATTTTCTGCTTCATACAGTACAAAATAAATTCATTTATATAGAACACAATAATATATGTACTATTCTTATAAATTTTTATTTGATAAATAAATGTTCTATATCATGAATTAGATATATTAATATAACACAATTTGTATAAAATATACAGATGCTCCCTCATCGTAATCCAGTTTTTTCAGACTAAACAATAAACCTACTGTTACTCAACAGTAAGGTTTGCAACTTAAGATAATTGACCAAAACATAGATCCGAATGACAGCAGGTTGCATCGTTTAGGGACGACATGTTAGAAATGTCATTTAAATAAAAGCTTTATTTTCCTTTAAAAAACGTATCTTGAAACGCTTAAAAATGAAATATTCCATCAGAGAAATATATATCTATTTTCAAGTTTTTAATCAATGTGACAATTTTAGTTCCCATGTTATCTTGACGATTTGTCAAAACTTAACAACAAAACAATATTCAAATTTTACCAAGAGTAGTCAATTAACGACTTAAATTTATTAATAGAGCAATCAGAATATTTTTATTCATATTTTGCACTTCAATGGTAATAATTATGCTAACTTGTTTTGTGAGAGTTTCATAATGAATAGGAAGGAATGATTAAGGTTTGATAGACTTCTTTTTCAAAGAATTTTATTTGGGGCATATGACTGCATATTCTAAAATATAATTATCATATTCCTTTCAAATTAATGTCAAAGGTTGAAATAAAATACATCAATAATAAGTTGAATATACCATCTTAAGATCACAGACAAAATACTTTGATTACTAACCCATCCGATTCTGGCAGACGAAGAGATTAATTTTACGACAAAGGAATATAGAACGTCGTGTTAATATCTTAATAATCCCCACAATTAATATCGTTATTGGTCGGGTATTAAAAGAGTAGGTGTTAGAACACTTCACACTTTATTTTATTCCAACTTTCTGTCAATTCTCTATGGATAGTGTATTTGCAATGTTCACAAATGGTATTTATTGTAACTTACTATGGGCGTTTGATGTATACCATGTAGCAGTTAGTTTGACGTTAATCGTTATTTGCCGCCAATTTTCAGTTCAAGATAACAGGTTAGCAAAAACGAATTCTACTAAAGAAAAGGCAACTGATGTTCAAATGAAGTGGGGTTTTGTCGATAAGGTATAATTCTAAGTTGACAAGTGTAATTGTTAAACAAAATCGATTTACTACTCTCATTGTAGCGTCTGTCTGCAAAAATGTAAACCACCAATATCTAAATATTTAACTTTGTTAACCTAATATTTCAATATATAATTAATATCCTTCTAATGGTCAAGAAATTGCAATAAAGCAACACCGTGAAACGAATTCCTTACTTCTCTTGATAATTAATAACTTTTGTTCCAACCGTTACACATTTTTAATTTTTTACTGATACATGGTTTTATTTGTTTTTTTTTTAAAGAAGCAAGTTCAAGTTATTTTCCTTTCAATAGCAGTTGAAGCAAATTTTAGAACAGAAGATAATAACGTACATGTAGCTGAAATGAGCGTCCTGTCATCAGTTGATAAAACAAATATTAAGACCATTATATCTCTAAATCTTATTTTTAAAATTCAATAAGTAGAGAAGTGTAGTGATATATGAAATTGAATTAGTTTAAGAAAGCCATGTTGTTTATTTAGATTTAAGACTCTTGTATTTGTTACTCTAACTTAGATATTATCTTAAATAACAGCAAGTCAAGGCCTGAACACACTGATGCAACAAATTATAACAGATTTTGTGTGTTTATTCAAAGACACTGTCCATATTGCATCCTTACTAGGCCTGTTGAATGAAATTCTAAACTTAATTGTGTCATTCTACCTTTACCACTGTGTAATCAAGGTAGAAGTAAATAAGCTTTTTGGATATTTTTGAGTAAGTATTCTGAATCTGAATGGTTATTTTTTATGGCACCGCTATTCAATTTACAAAATTATACAAGCATGTGTCGACAGAAGAAGATAAGATATAGTCAATGTGGTATTTTAATTTATTCATGCATAATATATTCACATTAGTATCGTTTTATATATCAGTTTATCTAATAGATCTAATAGATCTTTATGATAAATATCAAAGGTTAATTTTAAAGAGTTTGATAATTTTTTAATAAGATGGTTACCAAGAAAGGAAAACTTTGAACTTAGTAGATATTGTGTCGACCGGTCTTGAGTCTCTTTCTATTGATTTCTTGGTCGTATAAGCAAAGGCAAATGGATTGAGTTAATTCTATTCTATTACATAACACAATATTCATAGATTCCTGTAATTGGAGCTCTTGGGAATATCTGAGAAGAAAAAAGGAATAATTTCTTATGCGGAGAAGCGATTTAGGGAAAATAATGCCGATATTCCCATAAGAGCGATTAACATCTAAAACCAATCATCTTATTGAGTGAAAGAGAATTAAACGAAGCTCGGCGACATTTAAAACATGAAATTAAATTGTTTTAACCAGGACCAGATCCATTCAAGTACTGAATGCAATTCTTTAAGTGAAGTAAGTTAATGACTGACATCGACGGCTTCAACAGATGAAAAACTGACCCCCTCTTTGTATCACGATAAATGAATTAATGAAAGAAATCCCCCTGGATTCTTTCGTTGCCTTTCATTAAGTTGTAATGATTGGAGATACTTTTTGGTAATTTGATAGATAATTGGCTTGCTCATTTCGTTCATTGTATTTTTGATGGTTATATGTTGATATACTATAGCAATGCTTCTGTCTTTATCTATGATTCAACCATGTCTGACTGACAAATTCTCTCCTTAGCGAATCAGTGATACGTGGTTAGTTGTACTCGACCTCAAGATCTAGCATAGTTTCATCTTTTTATGAACAACTTGAGGTCCTTTTGTGGTGTTGTTATCAATCTTTGAACTTCAATTTATTGGTTTTAATCACTTCAGAATAAAATGAATGCTTGAAACATTAAAGCTGTCTCTTAAAAATGTCCTAATTTGTTTTCAAGGATCGAGTGTTAGATTCTTGATAAAAAAAAATATATGTATAAAAAATTAATACCATCTTGTGCAAAGTTCAAGAATTGTTTTCGCTTACTGTTTGTATATTAACATAATAATTTATTATTCCTAGAAAAAGATATGTGATGATCTAGATATGATCGCTTATTAGCACTATGCTCTCATATGACTCATATACCCACTT
Source organism: Nipponacmea schrenckii (assembly GCA_030562195.1). Lineage (NCBI taxonomy): Eukaryota > Metazoa > Mollusca > Gastropoda > Lottiidae > Nipponacmea > Nipponacmea schrenckii. Next base: position 7,420,055 of record JAUJPP010000007.1, on the reverse strand, counting down.
TATACTTTTATAGAGTTGTTAACTTTTGTTCGTACCAAGGCATGCATGGTAATGATTTTGATGATCTGAATATTTATTTTTCTAATGCACTGGTGAACTTAAGGGCGTTGCCTGGTCTATTTCATGTTTTGGAAAAAATGAATTTATATATGAAAGAATGATTTCTGGAGACTGCTTGTGCATTTATTGATGATTTTGGGTCCTGCTCTTCAGTTTAAATCAGACTGCATGTCAATCAGAGTTTTTTTAATGGGTTGACAGCCCTTTAAACTTGCCATAAAAATTGGACATTTCAAACCTTTAATTCAGGATTAAAAAAATGTGAATTGAACAATCTACATCAAGCTTGGCACATATGTAGACAATTACATTACGAAAAGAATGTCGTTGGGGTTTTCAAAAAAAAAAAAATATTTTGGTCGGTAACCATGGAAAAGTGAAAATTTCAGGTGGAAACGGGAAAAGAATTTCAGGAGCCAAACTAAGTGGAATTTTTAAAATCCCAACGACATTCTTTTCGTAATTGAATAAGCTTTCCAACGAGACCAAGGTCGTCGAGTTGACATACAAAATGACGGATAAATCTGGTATTGAATAGGGCACAATTTTCCACGAAATCGAAATTTTATTGAAAACCACCAAGATACATAAATCATTGCGGTTCTTTTCCTGGTTTATTTAGAACAATCACCTGCCATCTGGACACAAAAGAAATAATCAGTTATCGCAAAAACTCAAAGAATCTTCATATCTGTGCCGACCACCATAACTAATACTGAAGCCATAAACACAAAGTCACGTGACCATATCATTATGACGTTATGTGGTCGTAATGGCGTTAGGAAATGGCCTTTCGTTTCTATAAATAACTGATACTAAATCGCCAATATCTCGGTTGTTAGTAAAAATAGACTCGAAAAACTTTCAGACAAATATTTTCTCGTCCCATTTGTGACTACAACAAAGAATTATGGCAGTTCAGGACATGAATTTTTTTCGATCGCTAGACCAGGCAACGCCTTTAAGAGACGATTTTCATAACAACATGTCGAAACTATTGTGGTGCTCAGTTTTTCAACAGTATCATTTTTACACTGATTGCATTCAGTGTGACTGCCCAATTATGACGAGACAATGTTCCACTGTACCAACTGTAGATGTTTCAGTATATGCATGCTCGAATTCAAGATAAGAATGAATGTCTCAACCTTTTTTTTGATTTAGTTAGATGAAAGTGAAGTTAGTGGTTTACATTATTTTAATCATAACAATAATTTCATGAGAAAGAAGAAAATATATTCATGAATATGTTATGGAAGGGGTGGGAGGATATCACAACTTTGAATCCTTTAACAAAACTTGTGAGACTTCTTCATATCGATTAAGAAATAGTCATGAAAGAGGTGATTACCGGAAGTCGTACATCAACTTGACATCGTTTGCGAAAACTAATATCACGCAACACAGGACAGCGTCGATAATGGTAACATATTTTACTTTAAATCCACATATTAAACTCAATGAAACCAAGATCTGATCTCTTTTAAGCAGAACAAATTGTTCATTCATAGCTAGACTCATTACGGAATTCTTAGCAGCATCTCTGAAAGCGAGAAAACTGAAAGCTTATGTAAAGCTTGTAAATCATATTATACATTCAGATTTTCACCATTGAATTTTTATAAGTTATTTCTGTCGACCCTAAACGTGATATTATTTTACTGACACAACCTTTGTTTTGATTTTAACTTATAGTGACTTCTGCTCGTTCATCTACCATGTACTTCTAATTGGTGACATGAAGCTAGGTCATATAATTCGCCTGTTTCTGTGTTTTATTAGAATTTGTAAGTAATGGCTTAAACAGGTCAAAATATTATAATTTCACTGAGTGTAGATCTGTATTTTAGAACGAATACATTTGAGCAGGTTTCCTCTAATTAAAGCTTGCATTTTTTTGTTCTATTTCACAGTAACAGTAAAAAACGAACCAGCTTAAAAATGTCTTTTCACAGCTTTGTCACTTTCGTTTTCTTATAAAAATCGGAAAGCACTTTACGTTGGTAAATAATTGATATAAATGATAAAATCTACCACTAGAAGTATAAATAATAACGATGAATAAAATACACAAATCAAATTTAAAACCGTAATTTTCTTTGACATCATTTTGGATGAATCAATAAATTCACACCATCTACCATACTGAAATCCTTCTTTGAGTAGACAACCTGGCAATTAAATTACGCACGAGTATCTAACTAGGGCATAAAATGATATGATGTGCATTTTTATTTGACCCTGAAACAATCCATCTTTCCCTTTTTTCGACCATAAGAAATAAATTGTCGGTGTCGTTTAGGAGACACTAATATTTTACTATACATTTCAAAATATGACGATATTTCGACAATATTTGAATTGCCCACAATTGTGATTTAGATAATAATATTTTTTAAAATTGAATTATCGAAGTCATTTGATTAAATGTGACAAATACATAATATAATACATTGAATGGATATAAATTAACATCTCGTTTCAGGTCCTCAATCAATTAATAACCAGTTAGGTGTCAATTGACAAAATACAGCTGCTCATTGAACAGTCCACAAATAAGTGCTACTTTCAAGCTACATATAATTGCCCAATCCATTTCTTGAATAATTGCACTAGAATAATGTAGTGTCGACACCATCAACATTTCTTCATCATTCCCGGTTTCAACAACATGGGAAGTGTTGGCGACTGGAAACAACACTTTTTGCTGGTAGGTAAAATGTTAGTTTATACAGGAAACCAAACTAACCAACAATGCTGCTAACAATGTAATTGTCAGAGACAAACAATCTTTAGTTGTTTGTTACAGCGTCTCCGCTTCCTACTCACATGAATTGGCCAAATTGCTTCAAAAGGAAGCTTTTCTTCTCAAGGTCATCTATTTTTCAACTTATTTTTCTAGAAAAACTTTTCAAGATGTTGCTCATAAATGTCGCTTATTGTAGACTGATCATGTTAAAAAATACTGGTAAAACGTTAAGGAAACGTTGAAAATAACAAACCTGCTTGAATTGAACTTAAGAGCACAGACAGAAATGGAATGTATTTTAATCCATTTTTTTGAGAAAAGCCCTGAACCTTTTCCAGCAGTGCACCAAGCACATAACTCTTATCTTGGTATTTTACAGTCGACCAGAGTCTCGTGAGGATTCTTACAATATAAGCTGATCTGTCATTGCCAGAGACATTCTTTTCATTCCAGGCATTTCTTTGTGACAGTCGTTTCCATGTACAGGTGACTTTACATTGTAATGGTTTGGTTAATTGAAGAATAGTCCTATCTACAGCTGCCAATGTTTTTGAGAACATCCTATGTTACTTCTATACAATTTCTGGCTATTTTCAAGGGATAAATCAGATGTTATGTACTCGCTGGTATATATTAAATTAGAAACTTAATGGTCAAATTTTTGTTTTAAGATCTTGGGAGTTATTCTCTAAAACTTCAATTAAAATTTAATTTCAACAACAATTTTAGTGTTTGACCAAGCGAGAAAAAGGTCCACGATGAACTTCAACTTAAATAGTTCTGAAGCCTCCTTTGGCTTGATTTGGTGAAGGTCACATTCAAATGGAATTTAGGTGAGTAAAGACAGTGACAATTGAACTGATATTGTTGTTTGAGTCAATAATATATAATGTAATAAAAGATTCTTATATCATCTTTAGTATATATTAATTATTTCATATACCTCACTGAAAATATACTGCAATCACAAGACATTTAGTGCACTAAAATTATATAGAGATACAGAAATATTAAAGCTGGCTAAACTATATAGATAGAAAAACAAGGAGCAACCAATCTGTAAAAAGACAATCACTTACTTTCACGATGATCATATTCACTAACCTTAAAAAATCTGATAATCGACGACCATTTATTCGGCCTAGCGAAACAAAAAAAAATCTTCTAGCCATTTGCATGAGAGAGAAACCATTAACAATAAGAAATTTAATGTCTATTAATGCAGATGTCAACATATCTTTATAAAAAATACTCTTTTCCATCAGGATCTGATTGTTTTTCTTCACCAATCAACCTCCTTTTACTGACACATTCTCAACAGAACGAGATAAACATATTTGAAAAAATAAAATAAAAATAAATTAATAATCGTCTCTTAATATGAATTATTCAAAAACAGCATGTCGTGAATCAAAAATAAAAATGACAAATGGACCTGTGAATGTGAAAATGTATGGAAATAAAACTCTCGACAGATTGAAATAGGAAGAATTTCTGATTGATAAATTCTCCCTCTTGACAATTTACATACGCGTATTCATCTCCGTCGATGATTCCCCACGCAAAACATATATTATTATAGTTTTTGATTATAATAGTTCTTATCATGAGCGAGTGGAAAGGAGGCATTATAGAAAAGTGTCACTGGTTTTAAACCTGCCTGAAATTGGCTAGACCAATATCGAGTCGATGTAAACTGTATTAGAATTGATTATTTCATGAATGCAACGGGGTGAAAATTCGGAACTTGCCATACCTTTAGATGACTTTATAATATTGCAAACAGACAATGTCATTGTGCATTTGCATTGCCGCATGCACTACATAAGATATGATATTATAACGAAATTTGTACAAATTCTCAAAACCGATGAATTATTTAATGTAATAGGCCTACATTAGTCATGTGCCACCAAAAATAAGAAAAAGGGTAAATAAAAAAGAACCAAATGAAACATCTTAGTACAAAGTCATTGTCAATTCCTGCACCACGGACAGTTAAATGGTTATTTATGAATAATTTATATTATGGATATAAATTATAGGGGTTTAGAGGGAAAAATGATTCTGCTTCATTTGCATGTGTGTATTCTGCATAGTCTGTAACAATGCGACATTTAAGAAATATGCCATTCCAAATAATAAGAGATAAAGCGATCATTTGACTCTACAAATATAGAGACTAGTAATACGAGACATAATATTTTTGTATGGAATATCATTTGTTGGCCTTTAATTTCATAATTCAATATTCAAATAAACAGAATATTCCAATGGAAGATAGGGGGAAAATGTGACGTTGCCAAGGCAACAATTAGAAGGCTATTCTCAAAGGAACCTTAAATGGAAAATAAGCGAAAATTGATATTTTCTCAACCATCACTCTTGGACTAGCTAATGTTATTTGTTGCACACGTATCTATAAAAAATATTCAGCTAAGTGCCAGTTCAAGAGCTGTCTTGGGAATAACTTTACAACACTTAGTTATTATTCACTCGATAAAATGCCGAGGCACATGGGAATAGAGGACTGCCACAATTCCTAAATCTTAGTGTTGTTTCAATATTTAATAGTTTATTCCGAAATAATTTCCTATCATTGACATAATCTATTCTGACAAGTTCCAGCCAGTAAAGCTATTAAGATTTTTCTTATAAATATTATTCTCATCGGAATTCACTTGGAATTCTCATTTCTATTTTCAATGTGCTCTTCAGTGATGATATTAAATGTTTTGACACAATGAGTAATTTGGAGTCAAATGACGAAGAAACTAATTGCCATTATGAACATGTCAAAATACTCGTTGACAACAAAGAAAGTTGAATCGTGATTAACAGTATGTAAATGCAGAGAAATGCGCGAAAGTTTGACTTCTTTGCATTGAGAGTGTTATCATGCACCGTACTAAAATTTGTTAAAAATTCAGGTCTTAATTAAAAAAGAATAAATAAATCAAAAAGTTCAACATTATGGTATGGGTTGATGATCTCTCATATGGAAATTATTGACCGACTATTACAGATGCTACCAATCTGAAACGTTCAGACTCAAATTTCAAATAACAAAAAGTAGAGCATTTATTAATGGCAAATGCCATTTTTTTTCTTGGAAATCTGAGTGGTTTAGATGTCATTATAGTTAGTACATTATAATTATGTCTTAACAGAACTGATTTTTGGGGTATTTTCAATCCATAACTCGACTACGTTATTATTAATTGTGGTTTTATTGTATTGTGCATGGTCATAATGAAAAACACAGCAGTGGGTAAACGAGATCTGATCTTGAATTATGTATGGCTATTTTTCAAATTTTGTATTAAATATTTTCATATTTTGATCTTACAAAATTCTCAAAACAGCTTTCCGTTAATATTTTACCTATTTTGAAATCTTAACGTACGTGTCGTTGAAAGTGTATTGTGACGTCTTTTATGGGTTATTGTTTTTTTTTTTTTTTTTTTTTCTCTTTGGTTTTAAATTCATATTGATTGACTGATCTTTGATTAAAGCAATTTTAATATGCATTCTTCCCTTAAAGTATATTTTCATAGCGCTTAATATTTTCAAAGAATAATCTTCTTATGTCTAGCGAATTATTTTGAAGTAAAAGGAGATATTTGAAATGTCAATGTCAGGAACTATTACAAATCGATAAACGGTACCGTTTTTTAATCAAAAATTGCCTTTTTCAATTACGATCACTTGTTTAGTATTCCAAAAAAGTGGATTACGGTTAGAAAGAAAAATCATCCTTGAAGAAAACGTTACCATGGTTACCATCGCTTGACGTCATAAGTATCAGTATGGAAAACTTAAAACCAAATGCTTACAGAATTTAAACTAAATGTAAAGGAATGCAACAAATAGGTTTATTAATATAAAGTAACCCGAACATTATTTGTACCTACAAAGAAAAAGTGGTGTAGGATTATGAAATAAGGTTCAAGGTTGGTGTTAGATGGTGATGAGAACATAATCTCATAAAAGCACTGGCCTAGGTCACAAAGTAATTATTTTTAATATTTTGTACCTTAGTCTATGTTCAGTGATAAACTGAAACCCTGTTGTGTTCGCTTATTGCTCCACTAAAGGGTACTAGACGTTTCAAGTGGAATTGGGGAATTCGGGTTCATCGGTAGATTTGCATTTTTACTTTATGATTTGTTGTCCATTCCTCACTATTTAAGAATAGTTCTGAGTAAACTTTAAAAGGCATCTATCACGAACCGATAAGGAAACATTAGAATAATAAGCCCAGTAGCCAGATCGATCTTATTCAGCGCGCCCAAAAAAAAGTGTGGGCGTATAAAAAAAACCTAAAAAGTCCACGTAATGCTCAGATAGTTATGGCGTTCACACACTTAACGGTTTTTTTTTTTTTTTTTTTTTTTTTTTTTTTTTTTTCAGTCAAAAGGTTCCAAATACGTGTAGGGACACATTTTAGTGTAACGTTTTCGCAATTTTCATTAAAAAAACGATATTTCCTCCAAAGAAAGAGTACTGACAGCTTATCAGTTGGACTAAACATATGACCTAAAAGCTGTTATATATTTTACACATATTTCACAAATATCATGCTTCATTTGCCAGATTGGTCTCTAAAATTGATGGGGTGTTCCTCGCATACAAAGATACACCCTCACACAGATAGCTCGGAAGATGAAGCTTGAGGTAAGTGTTTCTATGTATATAGTTAGGTAGCCATATCTGTTTCCATATTACATCATACTCTTACACGAAGACTCAACCAATTGTTGAGAGATTGATACATGGTATATAATACCGGCACATCTATTTTTTTCTAAAGCCAATTACAAACATTCACTAAATAGGCTGAAAAAATAAACTTTAAATTGTTATCTTTTTTTTGTACAGGATTGAAATCAATGTTATAGCCCATTTGTACATGTAATAATTTGTTGAGATTGTGGAAGAGTCAATATTATCAATAGAATGAATCAATAGTGGTTAACAATTTACTTTGATTTACTGGCTATTAAAAGAGCAATCTTATCGACAAACATTTAGATAAATCTCTTATAAAAATTACTTGTCTGATTTAATAAGGAGATCAGCTGCTGATTTTTCAGTCGTAAAATACCTTACACTGTATGAGTAGTCAAAGCCCAGAGAGAGCTATGTTTTACATTAAAAGTCGTATAAGACTTGACCAAAATCGAACTTAATTGTAGCATTGCAAAGCTCAAACTACTGTACATAATAATCCCAATTAGGAATTTTACACTAAATTTATTTTATTAAACGCAATCAAGCTCTAATATCAACATAATGTTCATCTGTTAGTGAGTAATAATGTTCCTGGTCGATGGTAAATGTGAAGAAAACGAAAAAAAAAAAAATAGAATGATAAATACTAAAACCTTTTTCTCGACCTACATGAAGGTGTTAATGTGTCGTGCTTTGCAAGTTTAACCGTTTCCGAAGCGTGTTGCTACGCACTTACTGTTTTTACTTCTACCAGCATACCGCTAAGCCAAATTTGATAATCCGGGAAAGATTAATGCCAAGAGGTTTGGCCAAGGACCAGCTAGTAGAATGATCCCTGTTGTTGTTTTCCTTTATGCTAAAATAAGAATTGTTATCTTAAGTTTTTTTGGTGATTTCAGGAAAACCAGTCCCTTCTAGTACCTTTTCGTTGACTTTGAAGACATGGGAGAATAAATCGGCCTGAAGGAATCTTCAGAATAGACAGAGTCCAGGACTGACAAAATACAACCCTTTGTTTAAATTGTCTACAAATTTATGTCAGCCAGTGATATAAAAAGTACAACACAATGACATGTCAAGCAAAATACGCTTACAGGCAAAGGGAAAATTGCTTATCATTATGTAGACCGTAAGTAGCTTTGTAAGAACAATACGTCTTAAAAGCTAAAGTTTTCACAAACACAAATCTTCTACATTGCCGTTAGACTTTCTATGAAACACCGACCCAGTCCACAAGCATGTATTTTGATATGCGATGAGGCAAACTTTTCCACTTCAATCTTATCGGGACAAATTTTCATATAGATACATATTAGATTAAAAGATATCCAGAAATGTTAATTTGGAACATTCAGGTCGAAGTCTAGAACTACTGGATTAATTTATGTAAAACAAAAAAAGATGCGGCATTTCTTGTTCGCGATATAGGGCTTAATGCGCACGTGGAATTGATCACGATATATACTTAATACTCGTTATGTAATCACAGTCTGAAAATAATTTAATATGTTAATGATGCAAGTTTATTAACCTGATGACACCATTTGTGAATATACTAGATAGTAATGAATGAAGGGATTGGAATTGTCTTTTATGGCTTACTGTATTCCTACACCTAAACATAATATTTTAATCCTTTATTCATTGCATTCGTTGATTTAATGAAGCGTTTTGTCCACACGCGCACTGAATACAGCTGATTGCTGGGAAAACCGTTTACTATAAAATTTACAAATGCACTTTTTTGTCAGATACCGGTTTTAAAGGGACGATATGTTTTAAATTGATTCTACATCATCCGGGTTGTTGACACAGATCACGCGAGTTTGACCTTCTACCATCATGTTCAGTACCACAAGATGCTCTAAATTTGTTCAATTGTCGTGGCCTGTTTTTAAATGCATCGAGAAAATCCAGAGGCTGGTAGCATGGCGAGATATAGACTTGATATTCTAAAACGATCAATACAAACATTCTCTTCTACATTCTGCCACTATTCAAAGGTCGCATCTCATGAATGATAAAACTCGCCATATATGGAGAATATTGATTACCGTCTGCATACATTGATGCGCGCGGCGGAGAGATTCGGTTTTTGGCGAGAAACTGGTAGGACAACTTTTGCAGACGATGTATGGATTGAATGGGAAAATGACAGAGAAATAGCGACATAAACCTCTACAAAGAAAATATCGATAAAACATACTGGTGAGTTTACATATTGTACTTTATATTCTATTAAAGCATATTGTTAGCATTAAGTGGCGGATATGTAGCTCGGTAAACACCTTCCGTCGAGAAACAATATGTCGGATAAGTGACAAGAATGAAGCACTTGTAACAGCTTACGAATCGGTTATTGATACGGGAAAAGGGCAACTTCAAAAGTTAGTTCAGTTTCTCTCTATTAAGGTTAATTTTGAAACTTGAGTATTTTTATTCATTTCAAAAGTATGACTCTCAACGTGTCACTTACCAACTCCATATATATAACATATTGGTTATTATACTCAATTAAGTGGTTGTAATTTAAATGTCTTTCTTGGAGAATTGTTTTCAGCGAAACCGTTCACTTTTGGCAAATATCGATCTACCTTTCTTATACATAAATCCGACCGGACTAAGGTTATGATAAGTCGAAATATAATTATAAATCATTTTATGCTGGCCTTTATACGTCACTTGCACTACCAGACAATACATTCCATTCCAACTGTTAATAATTGACATTATAAATATTTCGCAATCTTGAAGTAGATGAAATTAGGGGGCGATATTTAGACATTTACTCTCAGATTAACCGCGTTGCTGTATAGGTCAGAGGGAACTGATACTCAGTTAAACGGAATTGATGTTACTATAAATTTTGAAAAATCCAGTTTTGTGAAAGTAGATCTGACGCTTATTCATCTAAGGAAAGACATTTGCAGCCCAACTTTATCATAAGTTCTAATAAGTCATTCTCTCGAACATTCTAGTTACTGTTTAAGTTGATGTAATTGAATGTAGACTTTTCAAATAGTATAATTCCACGGTCTTAATTTGGTTTTCTCATCCAAAAGGTTTAAAAAAAACTTTGTTTGATGCAGAGAAAGACACATGGATCAGTGAAATTGGAATTGATTTCCTGACAATCTAGACTCTTAAATTTCTTTCTCAGTCAATTCTAAGCTTAATGGTTATGCAATTACTTGTGTTCCTAACTCCTAGAAAGAAACATTTCAATATCATAATTCATTTTGAAGCTGTCAATGGCTTTGCGGACTTCCAACACTCCAGCTAACTTCAGCTTAAAAGCTTTTTGACACATTTTGAGTGCTTCGTCACATGAACTTCTCAAGGGAGGTTATTAAGACGTTAAACCTGCAAAAAGCAGATGTGTCAGAGAAGCTACACAGTTTTCAGTGACGTAGTTAACAATTTTATATTACATGATGAAAGTGGTGGAAATTAAAGTAAATGATAATGTGTAGTATTGTAAGGCAGAATGATGGAATTAGGCTTATCCTTTTGACTTATAGATTCAATTTATTGATGGACAGGAATGGTTCTATAACTTAGGAGTTTTCATTTCAACAATATACACTATATTATGAATATTTCGAGGATTTTTTAGATATTAATAGGTACTCCTCATTTAACTAAATCTAAAAAATATTTTTTGTATAATGTAGATATTTATATGTTGACACAAATTTCAAGCATTTACAGTAAAATTGCACCATTTTTTAAAAATAAATTTGTGAAAAATATAGAACACAAATCATTCGGATATAACTATGCAATTTCAGAACACATCTTCCTGATCTTTTTTGGATTAATTTATATACCTTTCAAGATTTAATAATGACTTTTGATATTAAAAAGGCCAATTTTAATTACTTTTAAAATGTAACCCATATAAATGAGCCATTTAAGTTTCAAAAGACACTGCCACAAATTCCCTTGAACTTCAATCGTTTTCTTCAGTCTTTGTTACCATCCTCGAAAAAAGGCGAAGTTCCTTTCGGCAACCGTGTCATTTGTTTTATAAAATGACGCAAGAAAAATTTTTGCTCGAGGTGTACTTAACGGCGAAGAGTGACCTAAGTTAATAGAATTACTCAGTAATACCGATCGAGAGCTGTAGGCTGATTGTTTTAATCAATTTACTCGCTCACAATGTTGGTGAATCAAAATGAACCAAGGATGAGTAGTGAATGTGGGACCTTAATAACACAGACGTTGTAAATATAAAATAATCTCATCGTCATTAAGTTAGCGGTGATCTAATAGTTCTCGATTAAAGTTTCGGTTATCACCCTTGTATACGTCATGGTGTACTTTACTGCCAGCTTTATTTACTTCATTTTCTATTGTCTCCATTATATATTATATATATTATTTCTTCACCGTTTGATTCTTTGAATTCATACCTAGGACTTGTAATACAGATATCAACATTAATCTCAAGTGGATTAGAACATTAGGCAGTAGGTTATTTATTCATAACTTGTTTCAATTTGTTCCTGATTCGATTGAAGATACAGTATTTGCCCTCTTGCGTATTGGTGAGTTTTATGTTTAGGATTTTGTTCATTCTTGGATTGCGCCCCTTTAAACTGTATATAAATTGATCGTTCAAGTGACTCGTAACTTTGCCAATTTATCCGGCAGCAAGGAGAGGGGAGCAAATCAATATTGTATTCAAAACTTATATTCTATATTTAGATACAGGGATTACGGAAGAGAGCGAGAAAAACACCAACTGTCACATAGTTTATTTGCTCTATATATTCTATATTTAGCGTTAACGCATTATGTCCAAATACTTACACATACAGATCAAAGAATCGCTAGGATACTGTTCTATATTGCATTCAAGGGTCCCTTACATTCAGTAGTTATCATGCACTTTAGACATCAGATCAAACTCATTCTTAATAATTGCACCCATTTGTAGATGTCTTTCATCTTGTGAAAGAAGTCTCTTTCTTCAGGCAGTATGATGTAATTTGAAGGCGTGAATAACCACTGTTATATAATATTTAATTAGTAATTGTTGGTAAAGGTAGGTATATATACAGATCACACTATAATTAGCTTCAATTTATGTACTATAAAATCCTGCATCGTTTTTTCAAGAAATCTTCCAGAAATGTAACAAATTTTGATAAAGCTTTCCTTAAGGTCAACCATAATTAACACTAAACATTACGTAGGCCTGGTGATTGTAATAAATTATTTATTTAATATATAATCTTAATATCCTCATACAAGTCACTAAAATAAATATATTCTATCTTCTACCTCTATTATAGATATGCAGCAATATACAATGATCAAATTAGGCTACTTTGAAGATTTTTTCTAGTCCTCAAATATATATATTTGTACATGTACACGATATATTCTGCAATTGTTTGGTCTTTTTCTTAACATCTTCTCGAATGTAATATTCCTTCTTGGTAAATCTATGCACCTCAAAACCAAGATCTGTTTCAAGCCTTTTTCCTGTTTTTCACTTTTGATTGCAATTGGTTCATGTACATGATCTCATTAATTCTTCTGAAGAATATCATAGAGTATTTGTGCGTTAAATAAATAGTTTTGACGTGTCTTCTCATTTTCTAATTCCACTTCATGTCACCTCTCTATCAGAAGGTTAATCCACGTCTGGCTGTGTTTGTCTGAAACCATAGGAGACTTTAAACAGACAATAAGTAGTAAATACAGTCATGTTTAGGAATTTAAATATATAAGATATTAAATGTACGTAAATGAACAGTTCTAGTAATTCATCTACTCTGGATAACTTTAGGATTATTTTTGACAAGGATATGCTTAAAGAAGAAAGTTAGAAATACTACGATGCTTTAAATGTGTTGATTACGATAAAGGCTCGGGAAAAATTATGAAAATAAATATGCAGATGACTGATCTACTATTATCGTTAGCACTTAAATAAAAAAAGGGCTAAATAGCATTAATATCATTATGAATTATTATTAAACTCACCTACTGAAAATTGCTGAGTCGACAATATTTAAAAGCATTGCCAGCTAATAACATATTATTCCTATTTAGTAGGGTGTATAGGCTGGAGACTGGAATAATGATAGATCGCAGACTATATTTATTTATCATGGGACTATCATGTTCTGAAGAATATATTTGTATACTGTAATGTTTCCCATTTTCCAGACTACTGCTTCTTTTATCGACATGTTTAAATTTTCTGAAGCAGATGAGCGCTTCGGGATATCATTGACACGTGATGTTTTTGTGTACAATTCTCAAAACTTTAATCAAGAAATTCTCCATGAAATTTTAATTCTTTTTTCGATTGTCGAAGTGTCATTAATGTACGCAGCTTATAGCACATGTCATGGGTGTTTCTATACTATTTTCCCAGCCAAACTACAAGATGCTTAATCCTTGTAAGACATTTAGAAATACCACTGCACATTAAGAGAAAACAATTATTATGGATATAGACTTCCATTTATTCTTTTAAACACAACGTTTCATTACACATACAGGTAACGTTCTCAGGTTAAGTGTTTATTATAACTGTAGACTCTTAGAAGCTTGTCCATGTCAGTAAGGAATTTAAAACTCGCTATCAGAATAAAAGGCGCCACTGGTGCCATTTTTCTTTAATAATTATCTAGTGGAGATTATTTGAAATTCAAATCGACTGAGGGAATTTGACTGTGGATATTGATAATATGTAGTTATTCCTTATCAGATTAACCTCATACATAATACATGAACTTATTACTATAGAGAAGACTGATATAATAACTAAATTGTTATATTTGCATTGGTAAATTATTCTTACAGGGCGAGACCGCTTTATATCTTGAGAAATATAAAGGGATATTTCGAAACAATCCATTTGTGGTTTCTATTAAATGCTAATTGTCCTGTAAGTCCAAACTGCACTATAGACATTTCTGTCTTGGTGCCAACCTAGAGGTAAATTAATACATAAGTCTTTTATTAGTGTAGTCCATGGTTAATTCGAATATAAACTTGACACTTTTCAATATCCTTTATATTTCTATACATTGGTTTAAAAGTACATCTTCAAACTTCAAATAAATAAGTCATAGATAGATATTGCCAAATAACTTAGAATATTATATCCAAGCCAGAAAACTAATCTTCGCTTATAGACATTAACTTAAAAATAGAATTTAATTTCTGGAAAATGTTCTGGTTTCCAATAAAAAGACGATGTCGACCTCTAGTCACGTCTTAAATTTCTTCAGTTTATACGAGAAAATAATTAGAGTCATGGCAAATAGCGGAAATCGTTCGAAAAATTAATCGGCAAGGAATGGCAGAAGAAGCATACATCAATGCAGTCGTGCACAGAATTTCCAACGACAGAGAAAATTAATCCTTTGTCTGTCTTTCTTGGTGCGAAAAGAAATGGCGGCCATGAGACCAAGGGAGGCACTTGCGACGTAAACGTTAATTATAAGGCAGACATTTTTGCTTGATTTACAATCTTTCGCTATTTGCTTTTGGTCGTCTCAGCAAGCCGTTGACTTGAGAATCAGTTCTGAATTATTGATAAATACTAATGGAAAGAGACCTCGAATTTCACAACTTTTGTCTTCTATACTCGTGGTAACACTTAGCACGTCGTGTCGTTCATAAATTCTTCCTGCTAGGTTTAGCGCCATTTTCAGTTACTTTCAATCTAGTATAGGAAATGAAGTCAAACGAGAAATTATCGTTTCGGTCTTCAATAATAACCTGAAGTACGGTTAAAAAGTACTGGATTAGGAACTTGAAATATTGGATTTGGTTCCTCTCTGACATGATTCCTTTTATACTTTTAAAAAAAATTGTGAATGAACAAGTAACTTTATAATTATCGTTGAAAAATAGATTTAATAAAATAGCTGGAATAAATTAAAAATATTTCCAAATGAACCTAATACCTGACAAAAATTTCTAATTTTATTGACTTCAGTTGAATAAGACTATTCGCTAAAAGATATGTTACACAATCATGGTGGCACTGGGGCCAAACATGTTCTGAGTTTTGTCATGCTCTACTTCCATGGAGTAAATGTATGTAAGAAATAATATTTTGACGAATTTATTTTGAGCGAATTAAAACTTTACTGTATCTAGAAAAAAAAGAAAACCCTATCAACAATGGTGTGCTGAATTCAAACAAGGCACTTAAATTTAGAATATACAAAATTTTCTGATGTATTGAAGAGAAAATATAATCATTGTTAGGTTTACTGATAACTTTCTGTTTTATGCTCACAGCTGTGATAAATCAATATAGAATTTATTCATGAATAGGCGAAACTATTTACATTTATATATACACTTGTATATATTAAACTAGTTGTTATATAAAACAGTGTATGAAATATCTCATTGGTTCTTGTCTTCCTCCATGCATAACTATTAATATAGGTAAAATGGTTTTGTATACTATTTCATCTTTTTTTTTTAATTTAATTAAAAAAAATAGTTTTCTCATAGCGACTGGTGTTCTATATCTTCATTAGTATACTGATATCCAGCATTGGTGTTACAGCCATTTTGTGTTTAGCGTTCCCAAAAAATCTCGTTGGAAAGTAAAATACTAAATAGAAAATGGTCTTATTACCTTTATAATGTGATTTTAAGCGGTGTAAAATAGAATGTAACAAAATGAAAATACAGTATGTATCAGGATAAATGATTCCTGATATCATTTTCTTGCTTCATCTTTGATCAGATATCATCAGCTGTGATGTGAATTCCATTGTAAGGAAATGAATCTATCATTCAGACACAATTTTGTAATCTGATTTTCTCTACATGGAATGTGTCTACTGTGTGGAATAAACTCCTACGTAAAGCCAGAATAATATGAACACAAATGACAAGATTTATTTTAGACTTTTATTATTCCCTATTATGACAGCAGTGAAATTTCCTTTCACAATTAACTTATGGGTACATCTAAAATGATGACAAAACATAAAAGTATACTTTATCGAATTCAGATCCTGTTTCATTTAGTGGACGCTATGATAAACACATAAGAACACTATAAGAACAGCAAAAAAAAAAAACCGGAATCCAAAATAACAGATGTTATCTATATCTCTTGAGGAAAAATTGTTTTATCTGTTAAATATACCGGTTCTCCTTTCTTTTTACAAACTAAATAACTAACAGTTGCTATTAATCCCTAACTATCGAGTCAAGAACAAGGGTAAATAGAAGATTTGTACAGTAGCTTAAATCTATTGATATTATTCTAAAGTTATAAAACATTGGAAACAGGGGTTATAATGCGATCAGTTTTCGTGTTTAATCCATCACTTGTCATTTAAAACTAATTTGATTTGGGGAAAAGTGTCTACAGAGAACTTTTGGGATACTCCCTTGACGATTTCCAGAGAGTGTTAAAGGATTTGCTCGCGTTTCGACCGGAGATGGCCACGCGAATTCTATTTCTGGTAATTCCAATGTGACGGATCGTGACAGATCAATCGATAAGATGCTACTAGTCTGTTACTTCTCACAATGATAAATACTACTAAGAACAGCATTCTGAAACGACATCTAAAGAATAGACAACATCCTTTTTGATGTTATTATCAAAGTGTGTTCACATCCGTCACTGATCTAAGAGTTATCACAGATAGAAAAGTCGAATGCAATATGAGTCAAATACTAAAAGAAAATACACCGAAACCCTTCTAACTTAGTATTACTGGAAAAAAAATCTTGCATAATTATGGTCAACAAGACTTAATGAGTTCATGCTGCCTTGACTTCGGCTGGTGTTTTTACAATAATGTGTCGAAGTTAACATAATTTCGACCTTCAATTAACCTTAAAAAGGTAGAGACAAGTTTGATGAATTGAAGTTTAAAAAAATACTTTAAAAAAATTCTTAATTGTATCTCCGATCATTGTACAGAACAAACATGTAGGTAAAACATTCCTTTATAATTGTATTCATAATGCAAGTGCTTCCTGAAATTAGATACTAATATCCAGACAATTAGGCTAAGAATTTCAAATCATGATGCTATTGTTACTTGTAAACTATTTCAAAGCATTAGATAACACAGACAAGACAGCAATAACCATTTTCGTTTAGAGGAAAATACTCTATTTTACAAATAAATTGTAAGATTCAATAGTAATTTGGGAGTCTTCATGTGGTTTTTATCCAAGTCAGTGAGAAACTGTAGCATTTTATATCATTGTATCTCCTATTATAATGTGGCAATTCCAATGGTTTGATGACTGTTGCGTGATGATGCATCAAATGTCCAAACTACGCAATTACTGGTTAGATGTATCGAGTTTCTTCTGTGTGGTCTTGATATCGATCCCTGCTGACCAAATGAATCAATGAGACAATGGTATTAGCATTAGCCAATATACGTATTTTCAATATATCATTTCTATTCACTTGACCTTTGACCACAACCATTTCGACGAGTTTTACAACGGATATTTTTTCGTCTGTTTTGAAAGAGGGCTTTAAGTGGCTGATGAACTGAAAATATTAGATGTTCTAGATTTAAGGTTATTCCTCAATAAAACTTCATTTTGAAAAAAAAAACATTTTGTAAAGAATAGTCGTTTTCATCACTCAATAATATGTGTACCTCTCTCCAGTCACATAATCTCTGATGAAATTTATTATAATCAATGGCAATTTAGAGGAATAATGTGTTGGTTGTTGGTCTGACTTTTACCAAGTCAATAATTAATTCCAATAGAACCTATCAATTTTGTCTGCGGTATTTAGAGAATTCACTGTCAGTGACCTACTAATGTTGACGTGAGATTGTTTTTGTAAATTATTTCAAATGTCTGTGTTTGCTCTTCTGTTGTCCGCTTACCCATTTCACAAAAACAAAGCAGGAACCGATGTATTAAAATAAAATAATCGACACAATTAACAATTGGGATTTGGAATCCAACAATACCATGGTAGATCACCGCACACTGTTTTTTCAGAACAAGATTAGACCGAGCATTATGCACCTGCAGTTGTGTGTACCTTTTCATTTCTCATATCTAGCTTAATAAATATAATATAATCATACACCAATAGCTTATAACTCTTGCTATATGGTCGTAAAGATATTAACTTTGTTAATCTTGATCTTCATCTTCAGAAAATATCACAAACACAACATTATATAATAAGCATATTACCTTAATACATTTAAGCACATAACATTTCAACAAAATTCTTTAATGCTTTCAGGGCTTAAATCTTCAAAGGGGTCGACTATATTTCAGTTCTGTCAAAGGGTAAAATGCGTAAAATTAAGGTTAAATTCGATTGAATAGAAACAGATGACAATTTAAACTAGTATTAAAAATAATTAAGGAAAATGGTGGCTGACCTAAATTCTAGAACTGACGATGAAACACCAATAAGAATTCCAGACACACACACACATTATAATGAGGACTGAGAGTGAGCATATTATGGTCTAGACAAGAACAGATAAATCAATACAGTTTGCTAAACTAATGTAATATTTGGTGTAAATATCTGATTAACGAGAGACCTGTTTGGTGAGGTTACTGTTGTCTCAATTCCAAATCTGGTGTTTATCATCTCTTAAAGATATTCTACACAAACAAGCCATAAAGCCAGACGTCGATTGAAAATGC
This sequence comes from Nipponacmea schrenckii, assembly GCA_030562195.1. NCBI lineage: Eukaryota > Metazoa > Mollusca > Gastropoda > Lottiidae > Nipponacmea > Nipponacmea schrenckii. The sequence goes on along the minus strand of JAUJPP010000007.1, from coordinate 7,400,854 downwards.
TATATGAGATACTGAAGACGTCGACTAACTTCATTAATTCACTTGCACAATATCATGGATAAAAGAGGCCATCCTATTGAAATCCTGGGTCATAGGGTTGAATAAAGATTAGAAATTTTAGGGCAAATTGGGAACCAGAGTGACCATGGTGGGCGAAATATACAGGGAAAATATGTGCCAAACAGAACTGATACGACGTGCAAGAGTTATATTACCATATGTTGCTGGTTAATCGCTTATTAGAATTCACTAAGATACACATACAGCAAGTATGGATCGAGTTCTTTAAATATCTAATATCCCTCGAGACATAATTTGTGTAATTTTGAGAGGATGTGCAACTTGAATATCTAAATTTTATCTCAAAGACCATCTTCAAGAATATTTAACAAACATTATATTTTACTGACTTCTAATCAATAGGAAAGTTAGAGGATCAAATGTCGTTTAATATAAAGATGGCGTATTTCTTTTACAAAATTGCCAATATTGATGTGGTGCTATCAATTTCAACTGGAATTATCTGACGTCAAGTCACTACTTGTTATTTGATTTTCAGTTTCCTTTCCAAACCTCGTTACAAAGTGCTGTCAATTTATTGCTTCAGTCGCTGCACTCAAGACTTGACAGTAAATTAACCTCTGGACTTCAAATAATTTCTCTTTGTTAAAAACCATCAAAGCATTCTTTATTTGGATTTTTCGGTTGGAAGCTTCACCACTACGTAAGCTTCAATTCCATGTAGTTTCCATAGAAGAAGTCCTTTCCGACAAGGTTCAATCATTTATCAACTTGAGCTTTAATCTCTTGGTCAAATAATACTATTGGATTGAAATTAGTACTGTGGAGGGTGGCGTTAGGGAAGTAATGTACGTTGAGTTTCTGGAACGTCTGGTGCCACTTGGAGAGTGGTTTGTCCCTTAACGATCCTGTGTATATCTGTCGGAGAGTCCACATAGGTGTTCGCTTCACATTAAGTCAATATTATAGTAGACAGGAGGCCCCCGTCATTCATAGTTCTTAATCCAGCATAGAAATGTCTTTGTTCAAACGGTTGATGAAGCATTGATTTGGGTTCTGATGTTTAGTAGACATTGACTTTCATCAATAGGCTACGTTTCTTGAGTTCTAACTCTTCAGTCAAAATGAAATATTTCTCCACGTTGGTCGATCAATCGAGCGAATTCCGTTTCCCGGAAAAATTCGTCTCTTTGTGAATTTCAATTAATCATGGGTCAGCTCTAGACTTAACCAATGCCTGGAAGCAATAAGGTTCTGTAAACGACAACTGACTTCTGCAAGTAAATTTCAGACACTAACGGAATAAAAGACTGTCTGGAGTCTATTTTTGAATGACTAATTCAGCTGTAGCATTGAAAATGTCATGAAAATTATCCATTATTTATAAGTCAGATAGAATAACAGAAATAATGCTTTATCATCAAATATCCCTAAATAACCCCTTGGTTGTACTGAAAAAAGATTATCTGATGCAAAACTGAGAACTTGCTTCATTCTTCATTTTCAGTAATTTGTCTCGAGGAGGAATCGGCTAAAAATTATCTGTCAATATTGTATTCATTAACTAACAGACCAGTTAATATCCAGGACGTCATGAAGTCGGTATTTGCAGTTGCAAAATGCAGAGAAAATACCCGCTTACTCTATCTAAATAGATAAATAAAATTATTTTTATTGACATCTCATATTCAAGCATTAAGGCAACGTCATGACTGTAGACCCTTTATTTCAACAATACGGAAGTTTTAACAAAAATATTTAATCGTAGATTTAGTATCGTACTCATGGTAATGCATGCAATATAAATAATAAACCTAACGTAGCATTTTGTAATCTATTGGAGTTTTAATCCTCTTCCTTCAGTGTTCCCTCAGGCGAAATTTAATCTTCTGAAAATTAATTTAAAAATTGGTTTGTAACACCAAAACGCTTATTCTTGCGTAATTTAGGAACGTACCTTAGGATCCATACTGTCATTTTCATTTCATTGCTTTATGCTATCAACAGCTGGACTTGAAAACGAATTCTTATGAAATTGAATATAATATGAAATTTTGGAATGCAGACTTCTAACATTATTGGTTCAAAATTATTTGTCTAAATTGTTTTGTTTTTTTAAATTTTGCGTTATTTTGATTCATCATTTTCACTTTTTTTTTTTGTCTTCGTGCATTATTCGGCTAATTATTGTATGTCAACATAACTAATGTACAGATATTTTGATATATTGTTATTTTCTGTATATTCTAGTCGTTGCTTAATTTCCTTTTTCGTCTTACAACACAATTCTTCGAACACATAGTGATTTTTGAAAGCAAATTAGAATTGGTTCGTCTAATCATTTTCTATTCCTTTTGTGTAGGCAGTTAATATTAATTTTATTTATTTAAAGAAATGCCTGCAAATAAACTTGAGATTATATCAAAATAGACTATGCGTATTTCTGTTACTTGAGTAGTTTGTATATAATGAAAAAGGGTTGATAACTAAATTAAAACGTATCTTTCTTGTTAATTAAAATGAAGAGAGAACGCATATGGGTCGGTATAAAATGCTCAAGACAATGTTTACATGAAAATAATGGTTAAACATGTAGGCTACATTATTACAAATACAAATTTTAACTGCCATAGAGGAAACCTAATCAGCTGGTGGACTAAATTGTCCCAGGTCATTCACACTAGTGAACCTAAGTCTTTGTAACATAACACTTAGTCACAATTATTGAGCTCTATTGGTGTCGTTAGCTATTTTAGACATTTTTACTTTTTCGAAACCTCAGATGCCATTCTGCGACTGGTTTGGCAACTCGACATTCCTCGAAGGGTCCACTTTGCTTATGTTTTTGCTAGGCATATTAATTATGCTGGTTAAATAACTGAACTTGTACAACTATATTGATGTACATATTTTCGCAAGAGACACGCCCCCATGATAAACTAGAATAATGTGTACTACTAATATACAACTATATGTAAATGATAATATTAATCAATTGACCTTTCGGTCCAATTAGCCTAAATAACCTCATGGGTAATATTTTTTATATATAGAATATATTATACAGGTTGTTTGTGATTTGAACCAAAGAGTGTTGCCTGTGCGTCGACCAATAACACCATTTTTTTTGGCCTTTCAGTTCACTTCAAAGGGGAATTGAAAACAAATTGTTATCGTAATAATTGAGAAAAATTCTTCATAAATGTATATTGTCATTTGGGATGCATATAGCTGCAATTGATGGATTGTTGACTGAATACTTTCGAATTATAGCCGGTGTGTATATACATCATAGCTCTATACAGAACTGAACTAGAAGAATATTTTACACCATTCAGTTTCGACTATCAGTATATCTTTCCGTCACATGGTTCTGTATATCCGGTCATTACCGCACCAAAACGGAAGTTGTCAATTTCTGTAATCGTACTATTGTGGTATGTAGTGTAGTGAAGCGATCTAGTTGATATATGAGGGGCGTTTGTTCCTGTTTCAAATTGAATCCAAAGTAGTTAGTTAGGTTTGTTTCAGTTTATTGTAATATATTGACGTGTACTTAAGCTTATTGGCACAGGGTAATACGTGTTATTTTATTCAATAATGAAACTTATTAAAAATATTATTTTTATTCTCATTTTGGGTTCGATACATTAGATTGGATTATATGTTTCAGCTGTATACAGGGCTACAGGTTGACATCTAAGGGATTGTAAACTTTCAGCAATATTAAGGTAGTATATTGAAAAGGTTGTTTCTATATTTCAGATGAAAGAATGAAGGAACTTAGAAATAGAGGAACGGTAAGGATATTTTATTTCAACCAAACACATTACAGTAAAATAATTACTAAAGCATTGAAACGAGAAAACAAAACTAACGGCAATTTCCCATGTGCACTTGCATTCATATATCCTTTCAAATGGTATACACAACAACTTATAGAACCAATGCAGAAGATAATAAATTTATAAAGTTATATCTAAAAGGGTGGAGTAAGAGATGTGCAGCTTTTATTTAAACATAAATGTTTTGTGGCACTGAATTGGTAGAATGATTTGATTCTGTCTATAGAGTCACTGTTTCAAAAGATTTCCAAACACATACTTCAGAATATTATTGACATAGCACTAACCTATAAAAGAATATCGATTTCCTACAGAAATATTCAGATGCAAACCTGTGATAAATTAACTCTTCTGTGGCGTGAAATTTATATACATCAATTGAATTATTCAAACTTAGTCTAGCGTTAAATATCAATAATATGTAATTAAAATTGGTAGTCGTTTAGAACTATCTACTGCTAGTTCTTTCATAGTTTCGCGTTTATTGTCCTTTTCCGATTTTAACTTTTGATAAAACTGAGGGTAATGGTTTTGTGTGCGGTTAGTGTCTCATTACTGTCCTACACTGCACCCCAGCTACATTTCCCTACTATTTCAAAATAATATTTTTAGAGGGTTTAACACAAAATATGTGTCAAAAAATCAATTCCATGATTACAAATTTCAGGGGAGAACCTCTTCAGAAACTCCATTGAAGGTTTCATTTATTGCGCTGAACTCTTGACATTGTGCTTCTTATTTGTATCCCCAGTTGTACAGGAAGCTGCATCACTACTGTGTCTCATCAAATGTTCTTACTTAAATGTTGCCTACCTACACTACTTATTAAGTTAAGGTGGAGGCAAGGATAGGTTCAACAACATCCTTTCTACCTGTGATAAATTAACTCTTCTGTGGCGTGAAATTTATATACATCAATTGAATTATTCAAACTTAGTCTAGCGTTAAATATCAATAATATGTAATTAAAATTGATAGTCGTTTAGAACTATCTACTGCTAGTTCTTTCATAGTTTCGCGTTTATTGTCCTTTTCCGATTTTAACTTTTGATAAAACTGAGGGTAATGGTTTTGTGTGCGGTTAGTGTCTCATTACTGTCCTACACTGCACCCCAGCTACATTTCCCTACTATTTCAAAATAATATTTTTAGAGGGTTTAACACAAAATATGTGTCAAAAAATCAATTCTATGATTACAAATTTCAGGGGAGAACCTCTTCAGAAACTCCATTGAAGGTTTCATTTATTGCGCTAAACTCTTGACATTGTGCTTCTTATTTGTATCCCCAGTTGTACAGGAAGCTGCATCACTACTGTGTCTCATCAAATGTTCTTACTTAAATGTTGCCTACCTACACTACTTATTAAGTTAAGGTGGAGGCAAGGATAGGTTCAACAACATCCTTTCTACCAATTGGTCCTAGGCCAAACATTTTAGTATTGGCCTTTCCCCAATTATCCGTTCCCATTAACCAAGTTGTGTCGACAAGAGTATTATGTTTTACCGGTTAGTTGGGCATACTGGCTAACATTTAGTACATAATTACATCCATGTTATTATTACTGGAATTGAACAGTGTAAGGGAGATAACTGGTATAAAACTAATACTCACTATGGACTTAATACAAAGTTTGCATTTTGGAACTAAATATGTTATATTTCTAATAATTACCATATTGAACATCATCTTGGTGATCGTCTAAGAATATAAATATTAAATACAGATCTGAAGATTGTTACCAAAATATTCACGCTTTGTACTCTTACCTTATATTGATAAACATCTTTGCTACTAATGATCAAATTCGTTGCTTTTATTCTCTGGATTGATGTGGATAATTAAGTTTTTTTTTACATATGTAAATTAATTGAAGTCAACTGGAGCATGAAATATTATATAAATTATTTTCGACCTTTGAAAGCCAGTATGCACCCAGTTGATACGCTTCAGTTGACTTACATAACATTTATTCATAATGTTATAGTTGACATACTGTATTCTATATAAATTATAAAATCATGACCTAAAAATATTTCATAAACAGAGCAGTGTTTCTACATGAATAATTTTATGTGGGAGCGAGTAGGTGGTACAGAATTGTCAAAGGGGGGAGGGGGGAGCAGACAAAGTTAATATTTACCTTTGTTATATTTTAAAGTTGGTAACCTTTACCCTAACAAAGGCCAAGGCGTAACGTTTTGATGTGTCGTTTCTATTATAATAAAAGAAGTAATCGCATATTTCTAAAAATCGATAATGCACTACAATGTATTTTCATCATTTGAAAACAGATAGTGTTTATTTGCCCTCTTTTGTAAGGAGATGCGACAACATTTTCTTCTTCTGTGCAATTGTATTTGTTTAAGAGTTAAAAGTGTAGTTTTCTCTTGTTTATGAAGCTTCAAGATAATGAAAGACGGCGTTTGTTTCTACATAAGACATTTATATGCCCAGTTATGATATTTCCAATATTTACAACCACTGTTATATGTTATCCATTCTGAAACACTGATTTGGATAGGAACTCCTTAGTGGGCATTTGAAAGTCCGGTTGTGTCAATACCTGCTAAAACTGTCCTTGTTGCACATTGTATAGCGCTCGCCCTCTTCGGAATTTCCATTAGTATTAATTTGTTTACGGGATTTATTTTTAACATGGTGCAAATCATGTGCACAGCATTCTAACATGTGTATAACCATTTTTCAACGAATTTGAAAAGTATAGGTATGTCATTAATGATGAAAATCCCGACTGTTTGATTTGGCTCCGTGACGTTGAATTCAATCAAAAATGCGTCAAGTAGGACTTGGGAGTCTAACTAACTCGTTATGAGAATTAGAGACTACAGGAACCCGAGTAGACGACTTCAATTATTGTTATTGATTGGAACCAGAACATTCTGATTGACTTTCAAAAACTAACTTGATCTTTCATGCTAACATGGCGAACTTTGACTGATATATCTCGGTTCCGCCAGCCTTTCCATACATCCAAAGGAATTTGTTAGGAAAAGATAGCTGCGCCAAAACATCTTGCTTTAATGATATTATAGGACAGATTGTGGATGACATGAAACACGTTGGCCTAAGACACCAAAGTCTGATAGTGATTACCAGATAACTGCGGGTCATGACCAATATTGTACACTGAACTGTCAAAATGTGAGCATTAGAAACCATTCACAATCTTGTAAAACCGTATTTGAAAACAACTTTGAGGGTCAATCCGACTGAATTAAACCTGGTTCAGCAATCCTATCTAGCCTATTTGTGCCTCTCAAAAGTCATCCTGATGTCGACGAAAATGGACAATGAACAATCAATACAATTCTTTTAATGCCACGAGTTCATGAACGTACAAAATTAACCCAACCTATCCCATCCCAGAAATATTCTATTAATAATACTATTACATATAGCCTTTAATATTTTTCACTAAAACTTTTATGATTGATTAGTGAATTCATTTAGTATTGCGTCAAGTTATAGCTCGTGGTGGCATTTTAATGATGAAATCCACTATTTTGTTGGGGTTTTGTCATATACCAATGCAACTTGAACCCCTCAAAGAGAAATACTGAGAAGAACTTTTGAAGTTGATGTAGAATATAAAAATGATATATAGACATAAATGAAATAAAATGTTACTTTTGTTTATATAAACGACCATGTATTATTTAAAGAATATATATGGATGTGTAAGATATAGATTTTTGGTTCCGATTAGAGAAATCAATTCTTGTATTTCTGTAAATAATGATTTACCTTATGTACCATATGGATATTTCTAATTTTAATTTATTTACCCAAATTATTACAACCGTTGTTATTTGCCTAGATTGGTAATCAAATACCGTAACATTAATAGAACGTGACTTTGTTCAAAAAGGGAGTAAATGAATGCGCACTGTCAAGTGCACTCCCTGTAGAATACGCCCTTTTGAAATTATATTTCGCTGTAGTGTTTAAGAAGAATAGAAAAATCGATTAACCCTCCTATCTCTACTGCAATCAAAGATTATTCATTAAGCATCAAAGATAAAGGAAAGGGGAACTGGTTAAGTGATCCGGGAACAACTCGATTTAATTACAAACCAACATTTTAACAACTCTAGGTACCCATATAATGATGCATTCTCACGCCATCATCTCCACTGATGAATTTATTTCGATTACAGACTCAGTTGGAAAATGATTAGTATGAGAATTGTTGTGTCGTTTTGTTTATTTCAGTTACTATGGATACGTAACGAAGGGTTAGGTACTAAGATCTCTTGATGATTGTCTGATCAATTCTCATTCTGACATTTTCCAGAGTGATATAAATCGTTGTCATGCTATTGTGTGGCTTTTTACGAGGCTCCAATACAAATAGATTAAGAGTTCCGATGGGCTTTGTTGTCCGGAATGTCTGGACAGTCACCTTATGGACAGTTTTACACAGCACAGTAAGTCATTTTAAAGTGTCTCACTTTCTGTTGCCATAGTAATGTATTGTCGTTTGTGGACCTAATGCCCATACCTATCACTTTTCTTTCCATGTAAGCGTATTGCTGCTTGTATATGGAACAAACCAATCGGGTTTTCGTGTTGTGCCTGGCAGTAGTGGTAGTGGCTGTATGGAATGCCAGAATTAAGTTCAATGACCAATTGTTACGTTGAAGTAAGCTTTCCCTTAGAAGAAGAGTATATTCTGCTCCAATTGCTGAGATGTTTTTGAATAGTCGCTAATGTTGCATAACAAAGACTCAATATGCTAAATATTAGTCATAGCTACAATTCCTTCAAAGGGAAATAATTACGCTTTGTGGAAATGTAATATATCATGTGAATTATTAGAATTAAAGCTTTTGATACTCAATATTCCATGAATCGACAAAATAAAATGTTAGTCGATTATCAAATACCAAATTTTAAAAAGTTAACTTGGTAAAAGTATGGTTCTTGTCTTTTTAGGTTTCGTATTTTAGGCGCTCTATATTTCGCTAAGTGAAAGATTGGAAAATCGATTTTAATTCCTTGTTATGCGAACACCAATTAGATGAAGTAATGACACATTAAAACCACGTTTTTTAACATTAAAGCGTAAGTAAATCGGCGTATAAAATCATTCGGGATGAATATTTCTTTTATTATCATTCATTAGTCATTGAACCATTGCAAGAAAATGTTCGACATATCTCTTTTACAAATACCACTTTTGTCCAATTAAATTCGCTGATTATCTATCAATTCCACTTGAATTATATGTTATTTACAATGTTTACATCCGTTGCCATGGTAAATAAATATTTGAAAATTCCGTCTGGGCGTTAACAACACGTTATGGAAGTAATCGTACTCTGGAAAAAAAACGCATAAAAGAACATATTTTTAGGCTTAACGATTGATTTCAAATAATTATTTCATTATTGTTAATTGGTCGATTTCACTGTCTTTTATTGAAAGTCTGAGCTAAATATAGCTGTCTTTAATAATTATTACAGACAGATAATGAAGAGATGATATTGTGCTGTAAAAACGCTATATTAACGTGTGTAATTATAAGGCTAATCTTAAGGGTTGTTTAAACAGCCATGATTAAAGCATTTCGATTTTGTGTCCTTTTTACTTTAAAGAGAGCTTAATTCTGTCGATAATAATTTTCCTTGGTTAACTTAGCTTAAAGTAACTGTGTCATGGAGAAGAGATAATTATTTCACGAGAGTCGACTGATATTTATATAAGCTGGAATATATGTTACATCAGTAGATGATGAATAGACAACAGTCATTATGGATATAGACTTCTATCTATTCGTTTACAACCTTTTATTACACATACAAGTAACGTTGATAATACAACTATAAAAAATACACTCCTTTTATATCAGTAGATGAAGTAAATTAAGTGAGGAGACGTACTTTTTTGGGAGTAATGAATCAATAGAGCTTGTATCACTAGGCACTATGATGTTATGTGAACAATGTTTCTCTAACCATGGCTCTTTAACAACATGTAAATGAGCATAATCTTAATAACCATTAGCCTGTCTGCCACCTGACAATGTATCACTAGAAACAATGAGAAAACTTGATGTGTAAGACAATCACCTTTCAAAAAACTATCAGCCAATATCAATCATGTTTCATTCAATTACTTTAGTATCATTACAGTCTTTTAACCTCGACAAGAATAAGCCATGGGGTAAAAGTAAATGTATACACCCAGTAAGTTGCACTGTGGAAGTTACTAGCCTAAAATAAGGTTTAGTGCTGACGAAATTGCATACAGGTCAATGTGAGATTTAGCTATGGCGTACAATAATTTCTGAGGCTTTGATGTGGCCAATCTCTGAAATGACTTACCCACAGCATACAGTACCTGATGAGGCTGGTGAGGATCATATGCTTTATATTTTAGGTCTTCTTCCAATTAAATTTGATTAACATAAAACGATTTTAAGACACTTGACAGTTTCATAGGAGAATTATTCTCAAGTCATCGAAAATGACACGTCTCTGTTGATTGGTACTTTTATTAATTAACCATAGTCTATATTCTAGTACCAAATAATATCTTTGAACCTCGTTCTAAAGCATCAATTCGGGGATTTTTTTTAAGGCAAGCAATTGAAATTAAATTCCTCATTCATCATGGCTTTGAGCCTTGTGACAATTGTTAAAGATGAGCTCTGTCGCTTTCCTTACAACTAATCCCCAATTTGTGTTGAACTAAAAACGACCTTATATATAATAATGGGGTGTTCTAAGGTTGTAATTTCTTGTCATCTTGCCCAGCTGTCAGACTTCGACCGACTTTAACAGCACTCTTCGTTTAAGACATCTGTCAATAGAATTGAGCTGGGATTCTGGTACCCTAAAATAGAATATGAAGATTTTTAGAATGGAAATATCTGCTGTCGATTTTAGTACTTTTGGAATTTGTCCTTCTAGTAAATTATCTAGGTAATAGCATTTTTTATAACATAACACATATTATTGTTTGTATTCACATGAAAAATCTTATATCTATCAATTCCTTTGGGATACGCTTAAGGGCAATACAACACATGACGATGTAATTCGCCATTCTGGATCATTCAGGACCATTTATTTTCTCTTCATACATGAATTAGTTAACCATTAAAACACCTTCATATGTCTATTTATAAATTTTTGGGTCAGTGACGACACTGACTTGTGAGTTAGCTTTTTTATCGACATATCAACCTCTCATTTAAAGTAAAATCAACATCACTCGCTTTCACATTCCTGTCGTGGTTTTAGGGTCATGTGAGCCTATCTTTTGTCAATGTAGCCATGTCGTATGAACTATTTGACTGTCACTAAGGGCAAAAGCTGATATAGGGAAATCAATTGGACTTGTGAGGTAAGCACATATTATACACTTTGTTTGCAGTTTGCTTCATAGTTTGGTCAATCTAAAGCAAAGTGATCTTTGGTTATTTGGTAATAAAACATCTCATGTTACAATGACCCAGTGCAAATCAATAAATCTTGAAAATATATAGAATAGGTGCAAAGCGACTTGATTCATTGAAAACCTCATTCATATAGAAGTGTGTGCCTTTTTTTATTAAGATCGATCGGTAGAAGGGACCTTGTCGTTACAATGAAAGAGCCCGTCCCAAAGACCTTATCCAATAATAAACGTTGAGTCATGAATTTGAGGGCATTTAAGTCATATCTCTTAAACTATGAATATCTTGAAGTGAATTAGCGATTTATTATGTAACAAATTCACCAAATAAACATTTCTTATAACCTCCGAACAGTTCTGGAAGAGTGCGCTTGCCAACCCTAATACGTACTACAATGGTGCGCACATTGGAAGTAAACAAGTGTAATATAGAAACTGTACAATGGAAATGTGTTATTTATTATTGATTGTGTGATTTGAGTGTGCACTTCAGGTTATTGCTCCAGTTTTTTATTTTTATTTTAACCGGACTAATTGAAATGATGGAGAGTATGTATTCTCTGAATGAAACTAGTTTTTTGTATCATGTATAAATGAAGAACTCGTTTAACTGTGAACTTTGATACGACGACTAGTCTAGTTATCACGGTGGGTGGGTATCCATATCATTTAGTCTGAATTCAATTGAATGAAGTTCATCCAGTTTGCCGCATTGATTTTGTGACATGCACACACCTGTAGCAATTAGGACCTTTCTAATCTCAAATCTGATCTGCAAAAGGCTGTTGTGGAGCAGGGTTTTTCACTTGCTCTTATCTAAAAAATGTAAGGACAGAAAAGCGAATTAAGTCCATATTTTGATTTGGTACAAACGTCATGCTTCTTGTGTGAATTTTTGTTCAAATTAGCCATATTAGCATTGTTCTTTTTTTAATTTTTAATTTTCGAGTGATCTGTATAACGTACACAATTTGTATTTGATAGACTCGAATAATCCTATTAACGGCTGTCTGCATGCTAGCCGATCCAGCCTGCATCACTGGCGGGGAAAATTTGTCGACAAATTTAAGGTATCGTTTAATATGTCCCGGGATTTAGGTTTCTAAAAAAGTATATGTATCACTTTGTATGATGGATCGCCACTATGATTCCCTACTGATATCTTTTGTTTAAATCCACTTCTGAATTTTCTGGATAATCAATGATACATTGTCCCTTGATGGGCAGCAAATATATCAATGCCAGAAAATAACAGTATAAGGCACAGAAGAAAACAATGTTATCTCATCCGAATGTAGATTGCAATTGTGTTAAATGTATTTATAGAATCCGGACTACACAAAGATGGTGGATAATGAAGACAACATCAAAAAATCAAAGATGGCGACAAATGATACTCGTTTGATGTGGATTACCTCTAAAAGCATTATTGTGTATTTCCTGAACTGAATATAAGCTAGGATCTTTACCACATTTTACTAGGTAATCACCTAATGGAAGTAAAGGACATTGGGTCATACTATTGGAAAGTTGTTTGGCAATTAACAAAATGGTTCAATGCTCTTAACATTGGGCTTCATATACGATTCCTGATTGAAGCTGATGGTTAGTAGAGACCATTACTAAGTATTTTGGGCATTATAAGGTGGTCATAGCTATAAGTGTTAAGGGTTGATAAATAGATTTATATTTCTGCTTAACGTTTTAATAAAGATATCATTTTAGCTCAATAGACTACTGTTCAAATGATGATGAAGCGTTGTTAACTAATTGCAATTAGGCAACTCACCGACATCGAGAAATGGCACGCACAAAACTAATTCATTAGCTATTGCCCCAGGGTAAGATAAATGACACCCTGCATAAGGTCATTTTATGTGATCAGTTTCTCACTTCATAAAGGAGATAACTATTTGAATTGCATATTCGTTCATTGAGTCTGAATTCCAAGCCTGGTGAGAATATGAATGAAATAAAATAATATTATTGTAGTACTATGCGTTATTGAGCTCGTGTTCCTTAAATATAATTATTTTCTGAAACAATGGTGAAATTTTAGCCACCATTTTTGAATGGTGAACGTACAAAGTTGGTGTCTATTTCCAGAGAGAATCTTCCAGTTCTTTTGCTTTCAATAATATTAACTATTTATTACTGGGCGTTATATTAATTGTACTAGATTAATAACCTTAAGTGATAATATTCTATTATTAGTAATAATTAATGAATGTTTTTAGATGAATATATTTTATTGGTACTGAGACCTATGCTTCACATTCTTTGAAGTAGCTGGCGCTGGGAAATGTCATTTTGATCCAATTTCCATGTTGCCGAGTATAGGAACTATTTAATTAGTATACAGGCATGCGTCTGTTTGCCAAATCATTTCTACATTTGCTATGTATTGCTTCAATTAACAAGAACCTCTTCCCTGGTCAAGTTATCTGGGAATATTATTTTCTAGTGGATTATTTAGGAGTAGCAATTACTCGCTACCACACACTGTCTGGGTCTCATAAAGGGAGTAAGCATAAACCGACGTTATTTCTGAAATATCTAATTTGGCCCAGTTAAAAATAGTCACCTTTCTGATGGTTCATAGCTGCATGTTGCTTTTTTGTTATCGATAAACTGGTGGCTAGTGACAAATTAACTTGATGTCCATGTAACTTCTTGTTGGAATGACTTCGTTAACGACCTTAATCAGTCGTTTCATAAATATAATGTTAATTTAATTGCCTAGTGAAGACAATTCTATTTTAGAATATCACACGTCATATGGAAAGAATGTTGATTCTAAGAGTCGAGAGCAATATTCCCATCTGGGCGACATTTACAAGTAGAAGATAATAACTTCTTTAATCTCAGAATAAACTTGAGTTGTAGAAGTCATTCTTGTTTGATTACACAAACTTACATTGATCTCTTATGTTATTTAGAGATAGAAATTAATTAGTTTGAGACGAATAATTCTATACGGTTCGTTGTATGTAAGCACATTTTCAATTCTTTGAGTCATCTAGATTGTCTGTTTGTGGTTGTCAGACAAATTTGAATTCATTGATCGGCATATAAAAAATCAGTTCTTTTCTTTAACTTTGTTGGGTTGATACGTTGATAGATTTGTGATATCAATGTGTATATTTCTGTGGAAAATGTTCTTTCTAAAATGAATTAGAAGAGAGGTAAATATGGCGGACACCAAATATTTGTTTCGTCACATTGAAGAGCAGAGTCAATATGACGTGGTTCAGTTTGGCACGCTAGATCAATACACCATGTCACCTTTGAGTGCACCAAGCTAAACAAAAGTCCAATATATTGGAAGATTTTGTCGCTGACGATAAAGTGCATACTAGAACTGTTCCATCGAATATATACCCCTGACTTGTCATAGCGTTGGAGATATGTCAATGTCCTCTACGCAAAATACCTCACAATGTTTCGTTGCGGTTTGTGCACATAGGGTTACCTATATATTTAGTGCATTTCGCTTATTATTTTATATAGCTTGAGAATTTCCTTTTAAGCTGTCGTGCATTAAAGTGTATACACCCTGGGGGCTATTTCGCTTCCCAATAATATATTTTCAGATAAACATCTTCATCCGCAGCAACATCTAATATGACATGATTGATATACACTATTGGCCTCCAATGCCTAGTATTATAAAGTAATATAATGTGTTCTGAACGGAAACAATACACTAATTAACAATAGCGAACTCTGACCTTTGAACGTGACCATGACTAATATTGAGAAAATTTAGGTCGCACTAATATTTCAATTACATATTTAAATTTCGGATTTCCTTTCTGAATACGAAGCTATGGAAAACGACATATTTTAACTTTCTAAAGCTTGATAATATAGTCTATGTATTTGAAATTAAGGATTTCTGAAAGGTTTGTTAAATAAATTGTATATGTATCTTGTTTAACTTATTCAAGTCATTGAAGTAATGACTTTGAAGATGCAGAACATTGAAAACGTCAATACTATTCCAATTATTAGTCATTGCTACCAGTTGTGTTAAATTGCTACTTTCCGATAGTCCATGCTCACTTAACTCGTGGGTCGGATAGAATTTTTATAAGAGAAACTAGAGAAATTAGATTTGACCTCGGGGCGTGGAATTTTGATTGCTTGCTATTTTTACAGTTAAATAACGAATGTACCAGAAATAGTTCATCTATATATAGTTTTTCAATCCCCACATGGATGAATGAATTGGGAGAAACAGCCCTAGGAAAGTAGGTAGGTATGTAGGCATGGTTCTGAAATTCCAAAAAAACAATATTTCTATTTCTCGCGCTTTTAGTAGTTCGATATAGATCTCGACCAAGACATAATATCAGTTATTGAAAGATTTGATTTCGTTATGTCACCTTTTGACTTATCATGTGTTCACTCTGTTTGGGTGTGGTTTATCGATTGGAAACCAGTACACTGTTCTCGGGGATTATTGCAGTTTTATTAATTGACAAGATATATTGAGTGAAGTTAAAAATGTGGTACAGAGACGCACCTTAAGCAGATATATTTGTTATTGCTCAGCATACAAATACCTGTATCACAATTTGTTCCATCCTGTCGATTAATTGGATGGGATCGACATCCAACAATAGACTTCGGCTTGTTATACATCGCTATGAAATCCAAATAAATAATATATAAATAAAATACAGGACGGACTTCACCTCATTTTATTCTCAAATTGTATAGTGTGGGATATTTACATTGTATGATAATAGAATTGATAAATATATAGCTTGTATCATCTTACTTATAGCTACATTCACAATTCAAAACAGGTAGAAACACGTTTTGTGATCCATATGACGTCCATCCCATATATCCTACATGTTTTTAAAGAAACAGTCTATAAGAAGGTACATTAATGCCCTTACAGTGTGTGAGTTTCAGCCCCATTTTTCAATCGTTTCTGCCGATTCAAGCGATGATCAGTTGTTTGTGAACCTAATATGTACTGCGAACATTAATGTTCTTCTATTCTTCTTCTCTTCGTTATATATGATAATTACTCTGATAAATATGATATACTTTTCAAATTTCACTCTACAGTTTGACATTATTCGCATGGAAGAGTGAATTTTGAAAGAATTACATCCGTACGTTTAACTCCCTTACTTTAAATTAATGATTACTGAATAATCAGATTCAAATATGAGATGCAGTTGTTCTTTGTTAATGTTCAAGGATCGTATCCTCCTTCAATCATTGGGTGGTTGTGAACCATAAATAATTTGGCATGAGAAATTTTTCCTTTAACAAAATATTTAACAAAGGGTTCGAAATAGGACATTATTGGGAGGATTAGCCATTGAAAATCATACGAGTTTCAATCACATCTTTTACCTTAAGATTAAAGGGGATTTCTCGGGTTTTATTATATATATATGAAATACAATACTAAGTGCATACACAATTGGTGGTTTTTTTTATGGTTATTGGTCAAATGTATACTTGTGTACTTGCATCTAGGAGAACATTGCCTAACGTAGAATGACATACCTTTCCGTATATATTCATCTATCGAAAGTGGCTCGTATGTGGCAAGAAAACCAAGATAAGCTACACTTACCAGATCAGCAGAAACTTCATCAATGGTCATATTCCTTCGTCGTAGTCTTGTTTTTATGCATTTTATTGTGACTATTTATATTTTATGTGTAAGTTTTAATTTTTGCCACAAATGAGGGCGTTCTTACACATTTCCGGAAAAATCGTAGATTTGTCAATTAACAAACTTGATAATTATTTATCTGGTAAAGATAATATCGGTCACTGTTTATACGCCCCCCTAAAATTCATTTCAATCATTATTATGGTGCAACAGTATGAGAAGACATTTCAACATTCGGAGTATTGTTTAGAAAAAGCGGTAAGTTACGTAATTATTTCAGATTGTCGCTACCAAGTTAACATTATGTTCCATGTTTTTTCGTTTGCGTCTCTTAGATTTACAAATGATTAAAGTGTTTTTATTGAGTTTATTGCAAAAATACTCCGAATCAAAAACGTACAATCTCTCTTGATGAATCGAATTTGTTAATGTGTCGCAGAAATAATTTGCATATAGACCATGGAGATATTTCAAGTATGTGTGATATGTTCCTTTGAAGCATTTGAATATTTTGGGTCTTGCCTATGCATTTGCCTTGCACCTAAGACTACTCTTGACTTTCAGACAACCGACTCCATCTTACTGATTACTCGAGAATCTCAATATCGAATTCGTGGGAATGAATACAGAGCTTAAGTAAATTAGTTAGTAGCCTGTAAGTTAATTAGTGATATTGAAGTCATCGATTGACTTGTAAACGCAGCTTGAATCTAATTACACACGTGACATTCTCTTACTCATAATGGTGGGAAGGAAGCGATAGTCATCATTATTAATATGAAGATGATCAAATGATAGTAGGTTTAACCTCATCTACTGTTAATCTTCACATCAAACTCAATATTGACTTATATGGTTAAAGTCACTGTATGCAAGGTCTTGATACCTAGAACCGGATATCCGATTTCCTTTGCTAAATATGATAAGAATAGCTTACATTAGTTACCTTAGAAATATTTTGAACAACAAAACCCTCGACGACTTTTATCTTGTGCCTTTAATTTCTTACACGATGTAACAGTTCCAATTGTGCTCTTAGTTCGAAATAGAGATTTTAATGTAAGCTGTACCGAAAATGAAATGTTACTGTTACTCTTAAAGGGTACTGGTACTCAATGTCAGGAACATTTCGACAAACCACTTTGTACGAATTATTCTGTGAGATAGTAGCTTTAAATCTGTCCAATAGTTCATCAGCTGTATATTATAGAAGTCAACATAATGTATTGTATTTAAGATGATAATCTTGGTTATCATTCCTTGTTCTCGAGCTTCCCAATTCCGATCGCATGCTCATTATCGTTCATTCATGATTGTCTAATGACGATCATAACATTATTTGATTATTTACTCTTTAGAATAATAAACAGATGCATTATCAATCGATACAATCGTATTATCGAATCTTTGTTAACGTGTGATTCATTCGCCATGCTTTTCTAGTCAAAGCGATTGCTGTAAAAAGGTGGGCTGTTCCTAATCGGAGTGTTGAAATAAATGATGGCTATAGAATGTATATTTTATTGTATACTAAAACTGGATCTTTTAAGGGTGAGTGGCAAATGGTCTATGCAATTGGAGTTTATCTGAAAGGTAGTTGAAAAGATGAAAAAGATGATATGGTAACTTCTAACTGAAATAATTGTTTAAGACTTTAAATTGCATTCCTCTAGAAGTGAACGAAACTACATAACACAAATATAATAAAAGCGCTCAGAATTGTTGAAATAGTTGCGAGCTCTGGTTAAAAAAGTTATGTGTGAATTTGAATCATAAACATTTCTAAATATTATTAACAATGAATATTGCGAGATGATCTTCGCTTGATACCATTCCAAAGTATTATAGCAACTTGTTTACATACCCAAATAAAAATACTGTTACATGTACATGATAGTGAAACCGTGTAAAATTGTCAACATTACATTTCTGAAAACCATACGAGTTTTATCCAAAAAAATATTAGACGAGTGTTGCAAGTTTGTCTTTTTGTGGTTGAGATTATATTTGTTTAGTTGAGAAAAGTATTTCTAGTAAAGTATTTTTATATAGCAGACAACAAATCTCATTCAACGCCCAATATTTCATTCACATCGTCACGTGATGCTAATAGGGATGCCTTACAAACTCCTAACAAAGGATATTGCTAGGGTAACCATAGATACGCCCCAAACAAATGAACAAAGAAAAAAAGGAGAGTGGTGTTGACTTTGTCATAAAATACTATTCGTGCAACATGTTTGTTATATTTTTTAGAACTGACACAGAGATGAAGATGTTGAAAATCAAAATAATAATGCTTGGAATTAACAATTGGAACAAATTTAAATCTATATTTTTTGGAGGGAAGATTAATACCACGTGCTCTACACAAGCAGACGACAACATCAAAACGAGGGTGAGTATAAATCTTAATTGGTTACATTGTTAATTTGATGTAAAGGAGGGTATTAGAGAAAACCTTACCCAAAGCTCTTTGTTCCAAAGAGGTGACAAAATCAGAAAAGATAAATGACGTATAAAATAATCATTGATTCATTTTAAATTTAACATTAGTTTATACTCTTGGAATAAATTCAATGCATAGCAGTGGATGCTGTATTGTAATAGGAAAAGAACTTCTGACAACAAGGAGGTCCATATACGGTGTTGTCGACCCTACACGGATATATATTAGATTTGTACATGCATTTAGGATAATATTTTGTGCACTGGCCTCACTTATATGTTCGACTAATAGAAGTGATTTTCCCCGAAAAGCACTATTGGCCTTTCTGGCGTTTTTTAACATGCACTGTTAATGGCTTATGAAGCCACGACTGATCACTTACGATAGTTATACAAAAATTAAATCCTAATTCGAACGTTTATAGAAATTATGTCAGTATATTTATTTTATCTGACATTCTTTCATTTCTTTCTTCTGGCACCAAAAGTCAATAATATACTAGACGTGAGGTTTCCTGAGAAATAGCCACTTCTTTAGTGGTCTGATATTGATGTGAAGTCGATAGCATCCACAGACAATTCCATCTTATTGGAACTAAATGCACGCATTGTATTTGCATATTACTTCGTGACTAGGTTGAATGGACGTGATATCACGAGAAAGCCATCCATCTCATCTACCATACTGTTGCCTTGTTAATTTAGAGTGGAATATCACAACCTAGTACTTAAAAATCATCTCTGTCAAGTTTCTTGACTCTCGTATTATTTTTAAGGCGACATTGTTTAATAAATATTCAGTGAAGTCTGCCAAGTGGTCATTATGAAGTCTTGTTTAAATAACGTGTAGAATAATGTAACTATCAATCTTTTATATTGTCTGTCTCTCTTAAAGCTCTTACATCTTAGCATATACAGATCGGGGAAAAGCGAATACTTAAATAAAAATTGTTATATTCAATTAAATTATCGGCTTCTCAGTATATTAGTAACATATATCCAAGTCTATCAGTAGCTAGGTTCAATCAGGAATATCTTAGGAGGATTTATTTTATCGAATTTACGTCAGGAGATTAGGTGAATATAGGTCCGCACATGTTAGTGAAAGATAATCTCTAGACTTAGCAACTTGATTATCTGGTACAGATAAAGCTTAGTCCTTTTATCAAATTGGACTCTCCCCGTCTCTGACAACTCAAGAACTTGACAAGTAGACGCCCCACAATGTTCCTGTTGAAGATGACATGCTCAGCAGGTTGTAACAGGGTATTTCAATGTATTTCTCCCCAGGTGCACCACCCCTTTGATTATCTGTAAACATATAGTGGATTCTGCAAAGAAAGATGCATTATTATTGGCCATATTATGAACTTATATTTAGAGACAGTGCCTTCAGTAGATCGTTCTAATTGGGGGTGTACGCGGTTAGAGGGGCGATATATTATTAATTCAAATGACATGAAGAATGTTCAGTTTTAAGATAAAAGTATTCGCCTATTAACCCTCATAGAAACAATTGCACTATATGTTATATTTGTGTGTAAAATATACGTTGCGTTCTATTAGGGTTTTAAAATTATCTCAAGTAAGTTTGATGACCACCTTTTTTATGTTGAATGATTTTGGTTTGGCCGAAAACCAATATCCTGTTCTTTTTTTGTATCATTTTCGTTCCATTGATGAGGTGCTAAGTCTCTCTCTTTAAACTGAGGTGTCATCGCGAATACAATTTCTAATAGCTGATAGTTTAAACTGTCTTGAAACAATGTCACGTTTCGAATCAATGATAGTCCAGCTACTGGTAGCCTAAGGGAGCCATCACACATGTCAATAGTTAAACTGGCTTTTGTTTAATGTTTACTGTAAGGAGTAATAATTTTTCTGATAATTATAGCCCGAAACAATAACAAGTTTTTCTTTCTTCGCCTCTTATCTATTACAGAAAACAATACCCCTTAATCCCCCAAAATTACGTAACGGGCTATTTAACCCTTTGTTGGAGTTATGAGATAATACCATCGTTCAAATTTTTGAAGGGAGTCTTCTTCTTACCACTAAAGACAGACTTAAACAAATAGATTATTGTCTATAAGATATACGGCAAGATAAAGGTTTATTGAATGACCCTTTTCTATATTGTGTCCTCTTAAATGAATTAGGATCTTTTAACACTTATAAGGTAATCTTTAATGATAAGGTATTAACATTGTATGAAGGTGCTACTTCTTTCTGCTTACTTTAGTATAAGAACCTCTCCTTGCAGTTGGATATTATTATCTACGTTGTAAGTTATAGGAAGCGGACGTTGAGTGTTCATCTACCAAAGAAACAGTTGGATATTACCTAAATAAGACATCGGGATGTACAAACGCATCAAGGAAAATTTGAGATGTGATTCATGGTAAGAAATGGCATTTCTGTAGTGCAAAAAGGCTACTTAATCATGGTAGGCATCTACATTGTATAATTTAAAGTGGCAAACATTCTAACTCGCCTTTTAGTAAGCTACAACCATTGGCGTAATTTTTGTCACCATTAAACATGTATTTGGCTACTACGTGCCGTTATTGTTCAATTAAACTTTTCTGACATAGTTTCTCAACACAGGAAATGTTTCTATTGACTTTTTCTCTCTCTTTAGACTAAATGAGAGTTACGTCCCTTTGATTATTGACCTCACTGCGTAACGCTGATTGGTCCGATCTGACCGTAATTTGCAAGGGTCGTGACCTCTTTTCTAACACGTCCCGATATAACGGAAGGAAAAGTAGGACACGAAATGACTATCAGCAGGTGAGATTATTTATTTACCATATAACGAAGTATATTATACATTACAGGCTATAATTTTAAAAATAATGTGCAATGTACAGTAACTTATACCTAGATAGTGGAGACGCGACACACGCGAGGTTAGCGAAATGAATCTTTAAAATATGGCGACAATTACCTGTATTTTCTATGGGGCGTTTTTAAATGGCTCGCTTCGGTGACCACGTGGCATCCCCGGCTTACTCAATTCAAACTTTCTCTGTAAATATATGTCGAGGATAAGTTAAGGTCACTAACTACCACGAACAAAACTGTTTGTTATTTTCTTCGTTGGGGGCGTATCATGCGTTACATATATTATTTGAAGTCTACTTGCTTGCTTCCTTATCTTGTCTGTCATTTGATTGTGCTAATTTTAAAAGATAACCGAATCTTGATAAGCAAACTGTGGATGACGCCCCTTACTTGAACCTATTCAGTTTTCAACGAAAATTAAGATTGGAGTTTTTAACGATTAAAGGGAGACTATAAGACTATGGCGGACTGTACACACCAACATTGAATGATTAATAAATACTGTGGCTACTACCAAGGGTCTGTTTTAAGTGCAAGTCAAGTAATCAATAGAGGTTAGTCCCGAATTTCAACATCACAGTTTTTGATTAAGGATGTTAACGGAATAGGTTGTAGTTTTTCAATATCGGTACCCTAAATAATGTAGTATCTATTACTTATGCGAAATTTGTGTTTAAATTGTGTCATATTTTGTTTATGCTAATTTGTCCATTTCTTACTAAGGCTGTTTTCAGTGATGGCTAATATTTGGTTTCAAATCGATAATTTAACACTTCAAACTCACCAAATGACCATTGTTAGTTTAAATGTCCGCTATAGTGATAGAGTGATATCAAATACCAGCGGCAGATGTCCAGAGTAAACGTTTACAGACGAGAATAGGCCCACATACGTTAGCCCAGATGGCGTGTGCTAGGTCAAGTCTTTTGAACTTGCACATTTGCATATGGTGCTACTTCACAATTTCGTGTCAATGTCCAGCCATAAATCTAAAGGGGTTTTATGTGACCATGGAGGTAGCAATTATATTAATTATTTGCCACTGTTGGCAATTCTCAGTTTCATTTCTAGTATGAGTCAGAAGTCAATGGATGTTCCAGCCATTGTTGGTCAATAAAACAGTAGAGTGATAATCTTGTGTTAACGTGGGATGAAATATCATGCTGACTACAAGTTCTAGAAATTGTGTGTAATGATCAGACTGTACTAACTTTATGGATTTATTAGGGCACGGAGATTGTTGACTGAAAGTATGAAGATTGGAATGTAATGTTAAATTTTATGGTTATTATTTTGCTATCTAATACAGCACAGGTGTTCTCGTGTGACTGAAACTAATCGTTATTTTAACACGTATAATTTAATATATTCATTGTTAACCCGAGTACTGTTTAAAAAAATACAATAGTATTGAACACAGTGGAAGGATACTTTGTAAGAAGTAGTTGACATAGTTGTAGACCTCATTTGCAAAGAAGCCGAGTCACATCTAATATTCCTCCAGCTTGAGTATTTCCATGTCTTCCTTCTTTACACCAGGACGTTTATTCATTGCATTCTTGACCAATTCGAATCGGCTTTAAACGTGAGTATGTATACATATGGCACAAGCACATCATACACCATAGACAATGACTTACAATCTGACCATTATTCATTTTTGAACGATAGACGCTGGACACTACACTGAACACAAATGGACTTCTTAACATCCAGAATTCGCTATCAGTTTGTTTGTACAAGTTGTTTAAACACACATTTAAGTTTTGTTGAAACATGTTTTGTCGCCTTCACTAAGTATCTTATCAAAAACGGCGCATCAATTTCCAATAAATTAGTAATATCTTTTCTCTCAATGTTGACTTTGGATCGATAACATTAGGATAAGATTATCCCTAAGATAATCTTTAAACAGCGTTAGTAGTAAATTACGTATTTAATAATATAATGTCCTTCAGGACATTGATACACAATACCCAATGTAGAAGATGTCAGTATTCTTGACTTAACTTTCTTCGAGCTATCTTTCTTGACGATCTGTCGTTAGAATAGTGTCGCTGATGAAGCCGTTTTACATGGCCTTTATCTTTATGTACAAGGTTTTCCTTAGAGAACACATAGCCAACTTTCACGATATGACCCCCTTTCGATTTTATTGACGGTTGAAGCATGTGTTGATCGTGGAATAAATATTTAAACTTACAGACAATGACTAATTTGAAATCATAAAATTAAGGAAATTATTTGATGAAAACAGAAAATAAGGAAATTGTTTAAAAGATTTTGAGGAACGTTTTGTCGCATTTCCTCAGGCGACGGCAATTTCCTTTCAAACTTACCACAGATAACTCCAGTATCTAAGCTAGTTGTATGCCATAATATTTTGATGAAAACATGCAGTTACACATAAATACATAGGATTTTCTTATTGGGAACAGCAAATTAATTCTTACTCAATTATTGTTAAAATTCCAGATGAAGTGAATTAGTTATTATTGGAAATTTAGTTGAATTTGAATATATTCTACAGTTTCCAGGATTCTATATTTAAGGTGAGTAGCTGTTTTAAAATTCAAAATTTATTTATCGAACTTTACTGCATACGGTTATTATAATAACACAATTTGAATAGTCAATGACCACAGTCAACCCCCGCATCTAAAATGATTTTGTTTTCTTTTTCAGGGTTGCTACAAGGCTACGTTACAACCCTTATCATTTCTTCGTCCATATTAATGTGTTTGAAAGATGTCTGAAAGTTGTTGATGTCGTCAGACGTATGTGTGTTTGTGTGCATGTAGCATGTTTGTTGTGACATGTTTGCGTGAATGCTGCATGTTAATCAAACATTTGCATGTTTGTCAAGTGAATTAAAAGAAATGAAATGAATTATTCATAATATATATTGTGTGTGAATTGCGTATATGGAAACCATGCTTAAACGTTTAGAGACAAATTTAAAGGATTTGATTTTACCTGGCATAATTTTTAATCCAAATTTTAGCGTAAGAAACATATAGTGATGCATGTATAAAATGCATTAAGTTGCATAAATACGTGATTTACGTGTCTGTAATCAGAATTGTGGTAATGTAATGTACGTATTGGTAATGTACTCGCCTTAACTTATTCAAATCTCACTTTTGCCATTGAATTTCTTGGTATTTTTATCCTAAACATTTAATATAAATACATTTGTATATAAGTAATCTTTGTTCGATTATTTTACAATTTCCTTTAAGTATGTTATTTATTCCTTTCAGGGTGATATTCCTATTTAGCCAGGTAATGGAGTTAGTTCCCTTTGGGTGTAGTTCACCAGTGAAATTCTCCAGGGCAAAAGATTAACACAGGATGTAGTGTTAGATAATTTAATATCTACCTATATTAAGAACGGTGGATTTTCAGACACTAATCTTGCCAATTTAATATCTTTCACGTTTCCTTGTCACTTGTTCGTCTCGTCTAATATAAAGAACTGGACGGAGAACTGATAAGGGCTTGTGGGTGAGATTTCAACTTATTTTATCCAGTTCAAGTATCTTTCCAGTTAAGCATGTAAATTAAGTATTCCAATGATCTTCCAACAGATTGTGATGTAGGGTCTGTTAATTCTAATGGGACACTTAGAGCTTTGAAACTTTTAAGGCCAATAAACTAGATACACGACGACGATTTATCTTGAGGTCACTAACAGTGGCTCAACTAGAATGGTCTTCGACTCCGCTGATTTGTTTTATTCTCCCTTGCATTCTGAGACCTTCATGATCCTAAATAAGGACATATTGCTCTTGGTACCACCCCAGCATAAGATTTGAACATTTAATTTCAAGATTTGAACATTTAATTTCATGACTCTCATTAACGGTGGGGGCCTTGGCTCAACAAGTTCTTATGGCTGTTGAGTCACTGGTTAATATGCCTGACCTAAAAGTATAAGAGCGAAATTGTACAAAATGGTTAAAAAGTAATGTGGACCTTGATGTAAAAATTAGACAAACGTAACACGTTTCCTTGTCACTCCTTCGTCTCGTCTAATATAGAGAACTGGACGGAGAACTGATAAGGGCTTGTGGGTAACAATACTTCCAATTTTAATTATAACCTTCTGTAGCATTGCTGAAAGCGTGGATTGATTGTTGGGCCCAGAAGAGACTTTTGTTAGAAAGCTTTTTTGAAAATAAATTCAGTAAACTTTTTCTGTGTAGATAAGCCAGTTACTACTCGTCTGTGAGGTTTCTTAGAGCCAATTATACGTCGGATGTAGCTGTGCTCTCTAGTTGTTGATGTATTTTGTATCAAGAATAAATTCATTGACATTTAATTGGTCTTTTATTTTGAGTTTAAACGTATTTTATTGATATACTCAAATGGATTGGATACAAGTTTTAATGACTTTCTTTTGTTAATACATTGGGTTCTGCACTTCAGTCGAACCCCGGACAATGCAGCATATTGATTAAATATTTAAGCGACTTAAAGCAGAGATAACTCTGACTTTTTAAGGGAACTAAGGGAACTTTGGGACACTAGGTAATAGTTTACTGTAGCATCCAATGGATGCGACGAATTGATACCAGTCCAGGAGGTCTGTCAAAATTGCCTTTCTTTAATATGTACAATGAAATATTGTCCTCAGATCTGTTCTGCATTTTGGTCGGAGATGTAACAGAATTAATATCTTACCGTTCTGTATTACCAGTACATATATAAAAAATTACATTGGGTTTGCAATATTTGTGAAACATATCGTTGAATATATATTTCATACATTTTATCTGGTACCTAATGCCTGACAATCTCCGGTGCAATATTAAATTAACTTTTAAATTTGAACAAAAAATAATTCATTTTTTATTTCAACATCAATATAGGATACAAAGATGGTTGTAACGACACACCACACACACACACAAGTATTTACTTCATCTTCTGAATCTTTTACCAAAAATAGAATATTTAACACTTTTCGAATAAAATTGAAATGAAATCCCAGACTTCAATAATGATGATCTCTATTTCTGGAAGGGACAGTATAAGTACGATTCAACTTAACATAAACTGAGTTCTTTTGTAGCCTATTATCAACTTGAATCCACATTGGTTATGGTATACAACTTTAATGAAGTTCATGTACATGTGTATTGTGAGACGGTTTGTGTTAAAAAATACAACATGTATCTTCCATTATATTTCGAAACTCAATGAAGTTGGCGCACAAAGCCATTTTCAAGCCAAACGACTGAGAAACGAGCCAAACATCTTATTACATTGCACATTAAGGACAAACTGGAGTTACGTTTCCACTACACTTATACGATATCATACTTATGTTGTAGCATGTGATCATTTGTGATCCTTATTTATAGTTTATTAGTTCAACAATAGGATGTTTACTATTGCAATATTACTGCATAGATAGCTAAATAAATGGATGGAGTGCCAATTCGTATTTATACATCACATAGACTGTTCCATCTTCTATTTTAACTGGGTACACTTCTTGCTGGAATAAAAATGTGAAATGCTGTTGACATTTAACAGTTTAGAGGTAGAAACATAAGGGGTGTATTTAAAAAAGATATTTTTCTAACATCGATCAACATTGCCTACTAAGTCAATACCAAAGTCGGTTAAAAGTCAAAGTTGTGGTCAAATGTTTCATTGGATAAATCAAGATACCCGGTATAAAGAACGACCAATTATTATTTTTAAACGGAGATGGAGAAGGAGGTAGAAGGTTTTTGCTGTCTTTGACGTCTTTGAATATTGTACATGTTTATACTTTATATTCCCAATTTCACACTAGGTGAAAACAGACAAACACCACCAGTTCACTTCCCTAACCTACATTTTAAGGGGGGGGGGGGGTAATTGACACGAAATACGGTTATTATGCCAGGTATCCGAAAGAAGTGGGGAAGTTAATTATTGCATCATATCCTATACCAGTACCTCCGTGAAAGATTGAAGTCCGATGGTTAAATCCGTATCTTCTCGGACCCTCAGATCTGGTGAAACATTTAAATCAAGTTTATTTGAAAGGAAATAACTTCATAATAAATAAATTACCTGCAAACCTATATCGTTTGTACCGGTTTTGAGATCGAACATAAAAGCATGCCAAGGGCACATAATATGACAGGTACCTTTATAATCTTCTATCTCTCCTTCATATAAAGGTCCACCTGAAAAAATATTGGGCCATAAACGTCATTATATGAGTTATTCGTAAAAAAATTCAAAATGATTAGGAATATTTACTCTATAATTAACTTTAATCTATACGAATTGAGGAATAAAGGCCAAGATATAAATAATATTGATATGAAATACGAACATGGAGATAGGAACTAATGAGAATTAATTAAAGAGTAATTTTAAGGATTAATGTGTTAGATATTTAATTGACACTTCGTCATAACTTCCACCGACCAATATTTGTGTACACTAGATACACTAGATTTAAGGACATTAATTTGTTGTAATGAAATAAACAAAAACAAATTTTGAGAGCGAATTGGACAGTCAAAGACGAAGCCCCTACATGGCCAATTTTTATACGCGTATACTGTCATCACCCATGTCCATCCGTCAGTCTGTCCACAATAGCTCATATACACTTCAAAATATACATTTCTTTTTATGTGAATTATGGCCCTTGATCTTTAGTGGCTCGTGAACACTCTACCCAGCACAATTCTTGACGAAACTTGATTATTATTACTAAAGGATGAACCTTATTGAAAATCAAAAATTTCAAAACATATTTAATATGATTTGTTGCCTGTGTTCTTTAGACGCGTTCTTTTTTCTTTAAAAGGATATACCCTAAATCAAAATCAAAAGAAAAAATGAAGCCTTTACATGGGCAACTATCGTCTGACACATTCTATCAAATTTCGTATACTGTTGCATCTGACTAACTGGAATCTCAACGACTGCTGGCAACATTTGTGGCTGCATGGATTCAATCGATCTAGGCACACCAATGACAGAGAAGTATCCATCGGTTGCTTTTGTCAATTACATTGTAAGCAATCGCTTGATTTGGCATCCACGAATACTCTCAATGACGCACTGTCTGATATATGCTGACATTTCATTCCTTTATGTGCTATAAGGATATAGTTTCATACCTTTTTATCCACTCTGTATGTTGTTACCTTCAAAACATCTCCTTCATTACATAGTCTTGTTGAGTTTCGAATAACTAACTGATCGATGGTATGGTCACCGTTTAACATATTTCATTTCATCACATCAGATTAATAACGGCCTCAGTGGAAACTATATATTGGCTCAATCTTGACTATTATTTCCTAGCACGCAAAAAGGTCCTATTTATTTTTCCCTGGACCTATGTAGACGACTTTTAACGGAAGTCATAACTTGCATTAGCTGACAAAATAAATAATTAAGCATTAATTTCCTCTAATGAATGTCGTTTGCTATTGTTCGTCATTGTCCATCCTCGTTCTTATATAAGACCTAATTATTACATTTATACATATTCTGTAAAATAAATAGACTCTACTAATGATAGATAATATGTCATTATCGGAATAAACCATCCATTAGGTTAATTTTCTATTTTCTTTCTAAATCAATAGATTTTTGCTATTAATCAATGCCTCTGTAGCTCTTTAGTCAATATATGTCAGGTTTTTTTCATTACTTTTGTTAAACAAGTAATATTGGATTTTTAAACATGTAGGCTACAGTGATATAACACATAGATGAGTTACAAATGTGTAGAAGCAATTAAACATGATGTCCTCAACTAAAACCTCAACCCCATGAAATTTTTATAGGATTCAAATCAAAAAAGTTTTAAACAGCAAATTGAAATATGAATGGACATAAAATTTGAAGTCTCAAATCTGACCAATAAGAGTATACTATATTCATCAGTCTTACCAGGTTCCATGACTAAAGAAAAGAATCTCTATAGAACACAATATATTCATTAAACTAAGTAGTTATTGAAAAAAACCGCTTCAAAGCGTGTTTCAAAATACTCTGTTTAATGGGTTATTACTTAGTTTTATGGTTTTTATTCCGTCTTGATAAAATTTACCTTATGAAAATTCCCTTTTAGTCTGTAGTATGCTTATGTTTTGACTAAAGACTAAAGAGTTTCTCCGACACAACTTTTCTGTGTCATATCACCTTGGTCATAGGCAAGATCACTTCATTATGACTAACGACTGAATCAAAATAAAATATTTGAGTAATAGTTAAAAGCACTAATATGTCTTTAATATTATGAGATAGAATCCTTTTTAACAATGCTTCATTAGAAAATGCAGGTACTCAACATCTCATTATGGTTACTATGAGCGTTTTCTATAATACTGATAATAAAATAATTATACATACCCATGTGTGTACACCAAGCGCTCATTGCATAAAACGTCATATCATGATAGAACAACGCTAAATCGTATTCCTTTCCTGGTTTGGAGAAAATTCTTTGGCACTTCGTTTTGGCAAGTTCCTGATAATGTCCGATTGGTCTCCATATCATTGTTAAATTGTCGCAAGACAATCGGGCACGAATCTTGTCTGTAAGAGGCGAACAAGATTCCGATTTCGTTATAGGTCTTTTTACCGATGGACTCTGTGCCATGTTGTCTTCCTTTCTCGTTAGTCTCTAACACCGGATAATATATAGCTTGCTTGTACGTATTCCTATATAATGTGTTTCCATGACAACACTCATTTTTGTGCCGCATAAGGATAATGTTTATGACAATTATATTATGGTATTTTAATTATCGTGGGCATAAGAGAGTTAAAGTAT
This sequence comes from Nipponacmea schrenckii, assembly GCA_030562195.1. NCBI lineage: Eukaryota > Metazoa > Mollusca > Gastropoda > Lottiidae > Nipponacmea > Nipponacmea schrenckii. Next base: position 7,369,815 of record JAUJPP010000007.1, on the reverse strand, counting down.
ATTTGTTAACAACAAGAGAAGTTAAAAACACCAGTTTACGGTAAGAATTTAATATGCGATAAGTCCAATAGTTTTACTTTATTATTATTTTAATCATTACAGCCATTTCGATTTAATATTCGATAGTATTAGTTACTATTAGTTGATGTTAATTAGTCTCGTTCACAATAGAGCAATGAGAAAATAACGTCATGTAATTTATTTTATTATTACTTAACTATCCAAACCTGGAACAATAGTGCTATGCAGCTAACGTCACTTCCCATAGCTAATTTATATTGTAAATCAAAGTGTAGATGGAATCGTAATTGCCAATCTGTACTAATCGAGAAAATTATGTATATTAAAGCCGCCGTTTGAAAACCATGATATAAGTCTCATCAAAATCTAGCGGGAAAGAACTGCACGGAATGAATTTCTATAAATTCTACTACGGTTACTTTCTGTTTTAAATAGCTTTATTTATTATTTATTGGTTATAATATATTCTTTGTGTTTATTTTCTTTGAGAATTAGACCAATACATTTCCCACCTCTGACGACAACATGGATGCGATGAAAAAGCTCTCTGCCACTGTCTCAGATAATTAAAATCATACTCTAAAATAAGAAAAGGATATTGAATGAGTAGTAGCAATTTGAAACCTACGTATCTCAAGAGTTTTAAATGAAAAACTTGAGAAACTTGCAAAAATGTGTTAAATAATTCATGCATTAATTATTAAAGAGGCACAGGCTTGATTTGTTTCGGACAATCATCCGACAGCCTCAAACACATGAAATCTTTTGTTTAGCTAATCAGACATAGTCTACAGAGCTTACCTTTGAAATTTAAGCCTTCAAATCCATGGGTATACATATTTATCCGTGTTTGAAAATCATAATGTCTTAAGATATTATGAACGTCCCGCCATATTGGAAAATCAGAGAGTTATAAATAGACTACTGCGCAGGCCCACACTGATACAACAAAAAGAAAGTACATGTAATAACAATTGTAGATTTTGTCAACAGGACACACAATTTTCAGACTGACTGAAGACTGAAGACCAGCCGCGTACAGCACGGAAAAAAAATAAAAAGTGAAATTTTTGAGGTATATTTCAAGGTATTTTGCGATTTTCTTAGAGCTTGAGTATTTCTGAGGACTGTTTAAATGTAACAAAGGCCCAAAACGACCACTAAAAATCAAGATTGTGCCCCTTTAAATGCTTTTATACTCACCTTCACTCTCTACAGACGGTTCGTTGTTTGGACTGAAGGGACAGTTGCAGTTGTCACTGATAGGTCTTTGAATTCCTGAAATTGAATTTGTACCAAGGGGTCTGCTACCGTATCTTATGACTCCAACGTATCTGCTGCCGTAGATTGGATATCTAGAGCCGTGATAGGGTACATATCCTCCTTGACCATAATTATATCGACTGTTTCCATATGATCCATATGGCCTTCCATCATAGTTAGAACGACCACCCTCAGAATGACTTTCATAACTTGAGTGACCTCCATGTCGAGAACGTCTACCATGTGAGCGGCTACCATGTCTTGAGCGACCACCCCTTGAGCGACCACCCCTTGATCGTCCACCTCTTGAACGGCCACCGTAGTAGTAACCATGACGTTCCCTACTTCGCTTTCCAGGGCTTCTTTTCTTCAAAATCCTCAGTTTTGGAACCGGCAAAGCATCGACGTTGGTGGACACGTCAGAACTTGCCTCAGGTAGCTTTGTTTCTTCGGCATGACTTATGTCTTGCTTTTCTGTCTTAATGTCAAGACTTACAGCCAAGCTTATTACTGGAATCATAATAGGATTAGATATCAAGAAACAGACATTCTACCTTTCGCATAACACTCGACTTTCAATAACACCAATCTGGAACGAAATATGTTATCGAATATTTTTTGTCGTTAACTTTTTATTACACAAAAATTAAAATATTTTTTAATAGAACTAATACGTTCTGATCGTACATGTGAGTTATGAAGAAGAAAATATTAAAACCATGTATACTTACCAAAAAACAAGAAAATGGGTATTATGTATTTCATTGTGAACATCTCGGACACAAATTTACAATGTTATGTCGGTTATATAGAAATATGAACTATCAACTTGAATGATAAAATACCAGTGTTTCTAGGCTCACATATTGGCTTACTGACCCGTCAGATTACATACAGAGTAGATGCGCATGACCTGTAACTATAATTTTATACTATAAAACTAGTGTCGGTCCCGTCGCATGTTTCCATCCCTGGCAATTATCAAGCAGACCGCTGTGCCAAGACAGGAGGCTATCGAACCTGTAGAATACTTCTATTCGGAGTTCTGCAGTATGACGTCTTCCAAGATCAACCAGAAATGGAATGACATGAATCAGAATCGCTAGATACCAGATTGATCCGAGGATACCGAACCTAACCAAACCAAACCATCCATCTGTAGCTGTCTTGGTTACCAAAAACTTACTACGAGACCACAAGTTCAATGCTATTAAGTGTCGCTGTGGCCAATTGCCACAAGGTCGCATGTCTTCATTTCATGCACTGAACTGAAACCCGCTCGTAAGCCACTGACATTCATCTTTTCTCACTATTTTCTTTTCAGATCTCCAAGTTTTTCCAACAGTAATCAGGTACTCTAACCGAACCAAACCAACAACTACCATTCGAATACCAATTAACAAGAACAACCATGACCAGAACGAGTTTGGAAGAATGAAGAAGAACGAGTAACTCACGTCACACCATTCGGGGGCGTGTTTAACCGCCATGTCATTCGACCCGACCAGATCTTAAGATTTATCACAACCAAACCAACAGCACAGAATCATCTAATTTGAACCAATCTATGATGTTATGGACCCTTACTATAAAGTACCCAGTTGGAACCTGTATCTCGAATATCAGTTACAAAACATTCTTAACTGAGATTCAAGTGTTCAATTAACCCAGTAACCAAGATTTTTGTCACCTCTATTATCCAAGTAAGTTATTGCGAACTGCTGATTCTCATCTCAAATGATGTCTCACCGAACCCTGGTCCATATAGTAAAACACCCCCCGATACTTTAAACCTGTTTCACCTGAATACACGTAGTATCAGAACGAAATTGGACGACCTGTACACACTTGTACACGAATTTGACATCGTCTGTTTCACCGAAACACATCTCGACAACTCCGTTGAAGACAAAACACTATCATGGGATGGTTATCATCCTCCTCTTCGTAAAGATAGGGACTGCAACGGTGGTGGTGTGGTCATCTATGTTGCAGAGATACTTAAATGCAAGAGGAGGACTGACCTCGAACATCCCGATTTTGAATGCATATGGGTTGAACTATCTCGGCCGCAGGGCCCTTTCTTGATTGCATGTATATATCGCCCCCAACGATCATATCAAAATTTTTGGGACTATCTCGATTACTCTGTTGAGCAAAGCTACCAAACCACAAATCGAATAGTACTAACTGGAGATTTCAACATTGACTTGCTTCAAAATAAATCCGGACGGTTGCAGGATCTCATATTATCTTACAATCTGATAAATGTCATCAATGAACCAACGCGGATCTCTCAGACTCGCTCTTCATTACTTGATCTTATTCTTGTGTCGAATCAGATTGACGTAAGTTTCGCCGAAACGTATGTCGTTAGTAAACATGTTTCAGATCACAAAGGTATTAGTTGTGAAATCAACTTTCCACTGAATAAAACACATTCCTTTTCTAGAGAGGTTCTCATCTACAAGCATGGTGACTTCGACAAGTTAAACAGTCTTCTGTTCGAATACAATTGGGATCAAAGACTAAACAATCTGGACACAAATAATGCATGTGCCCATTTCTACAATTTGCTAAGCGAATTTATTGATGAGACAATCCCGGAAAAAACAGTAACAATTAGATCTAATGACAAAGAATGGTTTAATTCTAAAATAAGGAAGGATATCAGACATCGAGAGAGACTACGAAAACATGCTAAACGAACGAATAAAAAATCTGACTTAGACAAATACAAAACGCAACGCATCAAGGTTAATAATTATAAAAAGGTTCTAAAGTCGAATTATGAGCAGCTAATATTAGATAACCTCACCGATAATAATAACCAAAACGAAACTTTTTGGAAATTCACTAATAAACTGTTACGCCGAAACAAAAAATCGTCAATTCCACCATTACATAACAGTGATGGTTCTGTCTCTTTTACTGATCAATACAAAGCAAATGCCTTAAATGACTTCTTTGGTTCTGTTTCTGACAATTATTCCACTGACGAACTTCCCATTTTCGAATCAAAAACAAACGCCACATTCAGTTTTCCAGAGATCCTCCGATCTGAAATCAAAGATGCGATCTCTTGTCTGAAACTGAAAAAAAGCCTGCGGTCCGGATAGAATAAGTCATCAACTTCTCAAACAATGTTCCGAGTCAATTTCTATTCCACTCCAGGTACTATTCAACAAATCTATAAGGGAGTGTGTTTTCCCGGAACACTGGAAATTAGCCAATGTCATTACCATTTTCAAGAAAGGTGATACATCCCTTCCATCAAACTACAGACCCATTTCTCTCCTAAGTACCATCAGCACGCTCCTTGAAAGGATACTTTTCAAACACTTGTACAATTATTTCTACACTTACAAGCTCATTTACATTTATCAATCTGGTTTCAGGCCCCAACATTCGACAGTCCACCAACTGATAGAACTATATCACGATGTTGTTTCGTCTTATGAAAACCGTTTACTATCATGTTATGTGTTTTTTGACATCTCTAAAGCCTTTGATCGTGTCTACCATAGAGGATTGCTACATAAACTCAAATCATACGGCCTAGACGAACACACACTGAAATGGCTATCTAGTTATATAACAAACAGAACACAGTCTGTGTCGATAAATGATTCGACATCAGAACAAATAACCGTGAAATTTGGAGTCCCACAAGGGTCCGTCCTCGGTCCTTTTCTTTTCATCGTTTATATAAATGATATCCAAGAATCACTATCAAATCTTGCAACGCTATTTGCAGATGACACTGCTCTTGGCTCTCACGGTACAACCGTTGAAGAGATTGAGGAATCTCTCAACCTTGATCTATTGCAAATACATGACTGGTCCAAGAAATGGCTCGTGAATTTCAATCCTGCAAAAACTAAAGTACTGATGTTCTCTCAAAAGAAACATGATTTGCCCAACCTATGGCTAGTCGACACTAAATTAGAAATCGTGTCCTCTCATAGACATCTTGGTGTTACACTCTCGCATGATTTCAAATAGACACCCCATGTCGACGCCATTGCTTCATCAGCCTCAAGGCAAATAGGCTTCTTGAGAGGTCAGAAGTACAAACTCAGTTGGTCAACCCTTGACAGAATCTACAAGACCTACATTCTCCTCACCTTAGAATATGCATGCCAAGTATGGGGTGGTTGTCTGAACATCAACTGTGAAAAGTTAGAAAAATTGCAGTTGGAAGCGGCACGTGTTGTAACGGGATTACCCAAATTCACGAGCTCTAATTCGCTTTATATTGAGACCGGATGGGAACCGCTGAATGAAAGACGCAAGAGACGACGACTAACTTCGTTTTATGACATCTATCACGAAAACTGTCCACAATATCTTTTAAATTTGTTAGACACTTTTAGAACACAAACTAATCATTATAACCTAAGAACAAACTACGATATCAAACCACCAAATACCAGAACAGCCACCTTTCAAAAATCATTTTTCCCTGCAACAATCAAAGATTGGAACAATCTTAAACCCGAAACAAGATCAACTACGAAATAAAAGCAGTCCTCTGAAAGCTGATCTGTTCAAAGTAAACCTTGTACAAAACCAGAGTTGTTCTTGTGGCAATCCGAAAGAAGATGTTGTGCATTATCTTCTATATTGTCCGAACCATATAGAATCACGTCAGAAATATCTTTCATCCTATTTAACAGACAATACAAGTCACCTTACATTCCTTTGGGGCGACAAAAATTTATCTACAAACCAAAATACGACACTTATTAAAAATGTTTTAAAATTCATAAAAGCAAGTAAAAGGTTCTCAACATAATATGTAAATATATTGTACTTAGAATGGGTCCACCTGAACATTGTCACTCTCCGAACTTTCTTTGCACTTTCGTTAACTTTTCGAGCAAAGATCGTTCATCGAGAATGACTTTAACAATCATAAATACCTAGCTTTGATTTTCCTCATCAACTCATTAAGCACTCAATGTTACATACACGAATGAATAAATGAGGAACGTCAAATTGCACAATTTTCTTTATCTGCACTTCGAGCACACATTCAACAATCTGTCTATGATAGTTATATGTTGGAAACGGCATTTTTATAAGTTTTTGTAATTTTTTCCAAATCCATTTACTTTTGTTTGTAATAAAATATGTTTAAATCAAACCAATCCAACTACCAACTACACGAATACCAACAACTACATAGTTTGCGATATCAGCAACAACTGGAAACGAACGTTAACGTGTCATCTACCAACCAATCAAGTATCATATCCGTACTTTGTGTGAAAATCTTAAATATAAAACGATTATTCTTATTTATACCTATTGAGAATGTTAGCTTTCAAACAGTACTGAATGTAATAAATGGACTTTGATGAAAAACTGATATTCAAATGCACTAACAAAATCTCCTAGAGTAAATTGAAAAAGTAAGCCAATCCTGCTGTTTCAAAAAGTCCTTGTACACGCCGAATAGAATTAGAGGTTTTTTTAAGTCTTGAATAAAGCCTAAAATTGGGATGTGCAAATACTGCGTTTAGTTCGTTGGAATGGGTGAATACAACCCATAAGGTAAAAAAAAAGCTCTGTACAATTGTGTTCTAGTGCAATGTGTTTTTTTTTCATATGCCCACATTATAATGTGGTCGTATATTGTCGTCATGCATGTCCGTCTGTCCGTCGGTCAACAAGTGACTTGTGAACACTTGTAGAGACTACAGTTCGATTCCATTGACTGAGATTTCCAATTAAGTTTCTTCGGTGAATTTTGATTGGGTAATATTTAGCTATGAATTTCTTCACTAATACTATCACCACCTCGAGGAACATGTCACGAATGGGGTTTGTGGTTTGGACACGATGTCAGATCATCTAAATCCATCAACAGATACTGCCAGTCGTCATGAACCCCATTTAGAAATAAAACTCAATTGGCTTATACTTAATTTTAGAACAACTAGTAACGTCAAAAATAACTCCTAGAGTAAAACGTTTAATTTCTGATCACAATGTCAATGTTAATATTTTATTTTTTTATCCACAATATATCTTTATACCCTTTATTTTCTTTGAATATTTTCCTTTTTATAGTAGGCCTAGAAGGTGAAAATCCATGTCTTGTCAAAAAAGTAATTATTTGCCTTCCCGAACTAGAATCTTTGCTGTGAGCAGGCCATTCCATCAAAACATATCTTATATCTATTGATCTAAAGAACTGTTCTCCGCCTTTTAACACGTAGTTTTCGTGTCCTTCCACGTCCAATTTTATCATTGCTTTCTTAAATGATACGAATGGTAAGATATTATCAAGTAGAACTGTATCTACTGTATTTTTATCATTGGTTGTAAGTTCAGGTGGAGAAACAACTTTGACTTCACTTGAAATAGTCGAGTTACGTCTTATTCTTACTTCATCCATCTTCTTGATTGACGTTCCACCAATATTTCCATAATGACGTATAAATGAGACTCTAGTTCTGGTATCGGAAAGAGCTGTATAAAATACCTTAATTAAATGACTAAAGTTATTAACTTCAATTGATTTACACAGTCTGTGGATATTTTCATATAATGGATCAACTGAAATAACTTTACGTCCTAATTTCGCTGCTAGTAATGAATATTCACCAATATGTGAGCCAATGTCAATCAAATTTAGATCTTCATCCAGAGAAAGAAAATGATGCACTAGATTCATCAGATCTGCTTCCCATACTCCCTTTTCTTTGATAAAATACGAAACCCACTTGTCGTGCCAAACATTGTGTATGAAAATAGGTATGATTCCGTCCGGAGTTTTCAAGACAGCCTTTTCAAAGGACACTTTTTCGGTACAAAATCCGTCCCACTGTTCCCAACCAAGGGGACCGCAATGGAATATCGATGCTCTAGATTGAACCGAATTGGTCACTGTTGATGTAGGTATTCTGGTGATATAAAATTGTTTTTCGACCAAATTTAAATATATTTCTTGCAAACGAAATATAACTAAAACAAAAATCACAAAGAAGATAATGCAAGTAGTTTTCCTGTTCACCCTCCACATTTCGTCATTAAATAGTATTTTTACAGATAAATTAGTTTCTTGTGTTTTACGTCGGCTTATAGAAGAAGTTCAATTGCAACATTATAGATTTTTAAAAAAAAATCGATAAATCAATTATAGACACATGTGCCAAAACGATTCAATCGTTTATTATGAAATCGGATAAAAGGGAAAATACCATGTCGCCATGCCCTAGATGGTAATAAGCTTCCAAGGTGTACATGAGTGTCATGCCGATTTGTATACACCAAGAAGGTTAAAAGGGGGAAATATTACCTAGCGCCATATCTAAAGACTAATTCTACATTATAGGTTTTCAATACTTCGGTGAAATTGACCCGTTTCTAACCTATTTTAATAAAGAGTTTATTATCACATTATAGTCTTACTAAGAAAATTATCTATTTTGTTATTGTACGCCTTAGTGCAGCGTCAAATAATTCAAAATTATCTTTTTTGTTTTGAATATTTAAGCGTGTAGTACATTTTCTAGAGCAACGATGAAGCTTCTGATACCAAAGTGTAATTTATGGTAAACAAGAAAAGTACATTTAACATACTCAGCAATTGGATAAAAATAGAAAATTGATAATTATTGCATAATTACATACGAATGTGACAGTTACAGCATATGCTGTCAAAAAGAGCAATAGGTATTACACATAGAAGCTGTTGTTGAAAAGATGCAGTATGAGTACTTTAAAAGAAATTATTATTATTTTATATAGCGACCAATTTCTTTAGGCCAGTAGTCCAAAATACCTCATAGAATAATGTTTATATTTGATAACTGATAACATTCGTTATCGAGAAATAGGGATAAAGAGACTGAACCTACTTTATTTATATAAAAATATATATAAAAGATGTATAGTACCTGTTATGTACAATCTATTATCAATGTATACATCTACTCGTTCCTTACAGGCACCAACAAAAGATCTTCTAGATGTACCAGTATAGTGAACCTCTAGACTGTTACTGCAGCTTCTTAATGAACAAATTACCCGATACAGTTTAACTATCTGAATCTCTTGCCACTTTCAAAACTCGAGTAATGGCGTGTTTATTCAATCGATACGAATGGACAATTATTTTAAAGAGCACATAGGCGCTTTTGGCATTCTTCCACAGCATGGAAAGGCGCTACCTACATGTTTATAAATAGACTGATCGTTATTATAACAATAGAATATAATGCATGTGGCTGATAACTCTTTCCGTCACGTGTACTGCGAAGTACATGAATGTAGTCTAGTGCAACTGAGGTGACAATCTTTAACCTTTTATTTATTACATATTTACTCTTCCCCTATGACAATTACTGTTGACCTCTCATAAACAAGCACAATTTAATTTACATACTATGAGTAATATGGGGAAAAAAACTCGAAGATCTACTACTGGTTCAACTCACCAAACTAAGAGTCCCTATGGTAGAAGTCAGTAAAATAAAGTAATCCTTCAACTTGGAATATTCCATTCCCTTACATTATTGGTTTATTTTTCCCGTCAGTTTCCGAGAATTTCCGGATTATGTAAATGAAGTAGGTCACATTATTATATACGTTCAACATTGCAGTGGTCGAACTTACATCTTTCAAAACTGCAAAGTCAAGAAGACACAGTTGATTATGTTACTAATGCAAAGTTAAGAATTCATTTTGAAACTTTGAAAAGTATTTTATTAGATTGACTTGTTGATTTTAGAAGGGTGTGTTTTGCTCTTATGTAATTAAATCTGACCTTGTAAAGTCGAGGCCTAGATTTCAAGTTCTGACCACGATCCCCCTTCATATTGTCTGATGTTTATTCACAAACACAAGTTAAGGATCAGTTACGCCTTCATGTAGGACAGACTCAGCCTTAATAATTTCCGCTGATGCAAAACCAACAAAACTATGAATATGATGTTCGTTCTACACATCACCCAGGTAGTTATGTTATTGAAAGTGTTCATGATAATTTAGGTTCTAGTTTTTATATTGGGAAAGCCATTAAAAACAAAACATTAATAGGAAATATGTTGATTTCTTGTTCAGATGAAAGAAAGCAATATTTTCTACAATCTTCTGGCGACTATCAGACAAGAATATAAAACAACAACGTACCAACAAACTCAAAACAAATAGAACACGCATCAAACTATCAACAGACACATTTCAATAACAAACCAACAACCAATACCACTGCAACAATCAAAGCTTCAACCAAAGTAGCCACGCAAATAAAAATGACGAAACAGTCAATATCACAGTCACATTTTAATACTAATGAAACCCTTAACTAGACCTAAATAGTTAGTCGCGTACTTGATCGGAGGAACATATATCTGTCCATCACATGTACCTGCATATTTTTATACAAATTCGCGTGCAAAGCGAATGCCAGTGAGATTTAATGACAATGATTTAAAGTAGGTTTAAAATTCAGTTTATAATGTGCTAATTTTAAATTAGTTTAGAACAATAATGTGAATATGAAATTGTATTGTGTCTTATATTTCTATATATGGACGGGTATTCAGTCTCAAATGCATTATTGTGGTCTGATTATTATGCAGAATAATGTCCTTGGAGATGGATCTTGTCGTACATGTCTTGACGCAGAATTTCATGATTTGAACCCCTCGCACAGGGTCTGTTAAAAAGATTGGGAATCAATAGAAAATAAACCATGGAAAGTTTGTAATACAATGATGTTAAATAGTGTCTTCTTTATAAATTTTCACCAAAGACCATACCAAATGTATATATGATACTATAAAGATATGAAATAGATATGATGTAGTTATTTTTGATAAGCTGTAATATAGAAAATAATATCGATAGGATATAATATAGATTATTATGTATATAGAATATGATATAGGATATGATATAGATGTCGACAAGTTGTTACTACTAGTTTTTGATAGACTTTATTTAAAATGTAGACTTTATTGTGAGGTTCTACTTGCGAGATGCAGGATAGATTACTCTTACTAACTTTACAATCTATTCAATGATACAACTGCTTCGATAGCAACACTATAGTTACATTCATATAACTTGCTACGATATCAAAAAACATTTTATTTACGTTCAAATAACTTGAGAACTAATCCGAACAATCTACCTGAGACCGCCTTCAAGTAGTGACGTGATATTTAAAAGAATGAATAACCTACACCTTTTCCTATTTCTATTTATTACACACGTCTTATAGATTTCTGTTGTTTCTGCGGTCTCCTTTAAAACGGATCTGAATTTACGTATGTCTTTATTGTACTCAAATTCTATGTTTTTATCGCATTTAATTGTACTGTACTGAATTTTGTTTTATGACGGGTCACTCACAATGAAAAAGTGATCGACACTACCTCGTTAAATGGCTGTTTTAAGGATTTGTTCTAAAATTCTGTTTAAAGAAAATAACGATTTTATTGTGCGATAATTTAATTAGTTGTTGACTTATTCTAGCACGCAGTTTAATTGTTAAGCTTTCTTTTAGAATAAGAAACAGATCATATCTATTTAACAATCGACAGTGAAAGAAATATGTGAAAATATGATGTCATACTTTTAAGTACATTGTTAAACTTTTGTGGTTTATTGCGTGGCAAATAAAATTTGTCACGCTTTGTTTTCGTTCGGATTATTTTTTTTTTTTTTTTTTTTTTTTTTTTTTTTTTTTTTTTTTTTTTTTTTTTTTTTGGGAAGCTCGCTAGCCCAAACGGAAAAAGATAGACTATTTCTGTTTTCACCAATGGTTTTTATATGGGCTGGAATCAAAAATGAATATCTAACATGAAATTTTCGCTAAACCGAAAGTGGCTAATTGCATAATATGCAAATAAGATTTCAAGCTAGCTCGGGCCCTAATAGTCGCATCGGTCTGAAATTTACAGGATATAGATAGATAGGCAGCGCAATTAAAACTACATCATCAAAATTTTTTGATCACTTCCGGTTTTGGCGTGGGGACTTCCGGTTTTTTCGTCTCATGTCGGGCGACCCTGCTTCCGATGTAATTCAAGATTCTAAACAAAATCAGTATATTTAAGCTATACTAAATGATTTTAATCCCCTGAGATGAAGAAAAATTAAATTGAATGTTGCGCATGCGCAGTTTTCAAAAATGGCAAATTTTCTTAAAAATTTAATAAGTCCGCCAATTATTAACCGATTTTTATGATTTTGGTGTCTATCGAAACCTTGATACTTTATCTAAAAAATGTTGGGAACAGAATTTTGATTTTCGAATTTGAATTTTTTTTATGCCCGTTCGAATTTTTCGAAAATTTAAAACTCTATATCTCGTGACCTTGACCTTAAATGACCTTGACATTTGAGATGTAGAATGTCATTGACCTCAGCTGTCTATAGATGTGCTGATATTGCATGACAAATATTAACTTCCGGTTATATAGCCCACCGAAATCTGACTATTTTGCAATTTTCGACGGTTATGTTACACTTTCGGGCTCTAATGTTCGGATCGATCTGAAATTTACAGGATATAGATAGATACGCAACACAATTAAAAATATATCATCGAAATTTTTTGATCATTTCCGGTTTGGGCGTGGGGACTTCCGTTTTTTTTTATCTCATTATAGATAGATACGCAACACAATTAAAAATATATCATCGAAATTTTTTGATCATTTCCGGTTTGGGCGTGGGGACTTCCGTTTTTTTTTATCTCATTTCAGGCGACCCTACATCCCGTGTAATTCAAGAATGTAAGCAAAAACAGTACATTAGCTATACAAAATAATTTGCATCCCTTGAAAAGAAAAAATTCCAATTGCTAATAAAATTTATTTATTTTTTTGTAAAATTTTTGCATACAAATTCAAAAAATATCTCTTTATAAAGCTGTGAATTAGCAAATTATCACATAGCTTGAATTTTCTCTCTATGTTAATTACAACCAAAGTTACAAAATAATGTTGAAATTTGAATATAGAGAGTTTAAATTTCATGACAAATTGTCATCTTACTACCTACTTAAATTTTGGTTTGGAATTTATGTAAATATCCTACCGAAATCTTAGACATGTACAAAAATCTAATAAGGAACTGATAGTAGAAACTTATAGTAGAAAAAATTGCCTATATAGCGGAAAGTTTACGCTTACAATTGTAGGCTGAAAAGTACCGGAATTGAAAGCTAGCAGGTTAGAAGTTTCAAAATGTTCGAAATCCATGGGATAACGCACAGTTGCCACGCTCGGAGCTGTTCACAGTTCTAGTTTATTTCAATTGAATTGATTAAGATTTTTTCTTTAGATATGACTTAAGGAAAAGTACAAAATAACAAAGGTTTTAAAAAATAAGTTCTAAGAATTGTCTGGAATATTCCTTAATTAATGTTTGATGAATTCCTTAATCTTTGATCGATTAAATGTGTATTGTATAACTGTAAGTAGACCACCTGACCTTTAAACCTTTATAGTGTCGTATTCAAGGAAATTTTGAGCAATATCAATTATTCGAATATGTTGTATATGAAATATCCCTCGTTTGACGAAGGAATCAGAGGGAAATAGATTTCTCATTGGTACAATGGGCTTACATACTTGGTGTTTGACGTGGTTGTAACGCGCTGATGCACGTGATTAGTGTTGCTAGCAACACTTCAGACGACACTGCTAGACGGCGAACATCGTTAATTATTTAATTCGATATTAATTGGTATAAATTGAATATTTTTTTGTAAATTACAATATTTATATTTATATTTAATAAATATCTGCTCGGTAGTGTCGCCGATATACCAATATGGTGTTTGTTATTGATAAACAAGGGTGAACAAGATAGAAGTCTGGTAAAAATGAGAAATATCTATAACATGTATATGATAAATACTTTTAAGAGACTGCTTATCATTAATATCATCTTCACGAAGACAAGTTTGTCAGTAAGTCTAATAATTACCGTTGAAAGAGGAACGAAGGTTCCAGTACTACAATCATTATAAGTCGCAAATTTAATTACTTTTTTAGAACCATTAACCTTGTTGACTTCAAATAGATTGTGGAAACTTTAAGACACTATTGCCTTCTAAAAATGATAATCATTCCAACGACACTGATAATATGTTATTGAAGGCATCTCAATAGGTTGAAAAGCATAATACATGTTTTGGACAAAGTTGACATAATTTGGCTAAAAGTGACAAAGAACTGATAAAGGCGAAGTGAAGATACATTTAAAAGTTAAAAATATCTTACGGGAGATTTTGAAGCCTTTGATGAAGTTCTCTGATTAAAGTTCAGTGTATTTAATGTGAGTAGTTGTCAGTCTAATCCCCAATTTGGAGACAAATGTGATTGACAACAAACCAAGAGTCCAATATTTGGAGTCCATTATTGGACTCCTGGCCGTTTGCTAGCATCTATATGTTAGATATTGGTACACAAGGTTCAAAGGATGACGTCACATCTGTATTTTAATACGAACTTATACATCTAATTCCGTGAATGTAATAGCCACTATTCTTGTATCATATCTTGTAAATACAAACAATTTCATAGAAAGAAATCTTGTAAATAATACGCCAAATGTTCAGTCTGTTGTGAAAATGTAATATTGCCAAAATCTGCAAATGCTACCTTATTTAGAATGTCTTTGATGGGGACAGATTCCATACTTCCATACGATTTGAAGAAAAAATAATTGTACTGATTTTCACACAATAAATTGTATAATAATAGTTGGTGAAATACAGATAAACAGATAAAATTCCGCAATGTCGATTGTGATTATGATCTATTTCTATTCTATTCCTTTATACTTGTAATAACCTTGTAGGCTTTTTAGAATAGTTTGGATTGACAATACTGTGTTTTTTGATTCCTCTCTTTTGTAAGTGAGAAAAAATGATGTAAAGTGAATACTAAGGAAATATAATGTGTTGTAAAATTTGTTTAAAACATATAAATCTGAAATTAAAATTAAAATTTACACACCCAAGACGAGTTTAAGAATCTACAAAGTGATTAAAAATGGAAAAGAGTAAAAGCGTGATGTTATTCGTCGCATATTAATTTTTGTATATCGATTATTGTTCAACTAATAAAGTATTCCATAATACTTAGAGCCTTCTAATACTTTCAAGCCACCCAGGGTAACAAAATCGAAAAGGGTGCATGTAGTAAACGCTTCTGTAGCATTTAAACTGTAAGATCTACAATATTTGGTCTGTATACAGGTCTTAGAACAATCTAAAGATGACTTCACATAAAACTGACTTATCATACCAACCCGGTCTGAGGGAAAGGAGTTGATAGCAATGATGTCAAATTTACTGTTGGTGGAAATTTCTTCTCCTTCGATTTCTAAATCTGAAATACACAAAAATATTTGACAAAAGTTTTGGTTTTTCAAAAAGGTTATTGTCTATCACAAGAGAACTATTGACAAAATGACAATGTGTTACTAGTAATATGTCAAAAACGACAGTTTATTCTTATTCTGTCTACTGATACTGCGTGTTTAAAGTGAATAAACTTACAGAACATCAGTTAGGATTCAGGCGAGTCTCGTAATCAGTTTATTTTCAACTTTCAAGAATTAGGCACAATGACATGGTTGGATCTGATAGTTAAATTAATACCGAAGCCATCAATGCATGAACCCTTTTATGATTCTTATTTTCAAAACAAATACATAACTGAAATTATATGACATGATCAACACTTACATCCATCCTGTTCGTTACTATTACACATCTGTTTCATAGAGTCGTTACCAACATCCCAATCTACAGCAGAGCCATACAAGGTCAGACAACTTAGATCACCTCTAAAATTATTGAAGGACCTTTCTTCACCACCCAGACGTACTTCCATTAATCCTGATGTCCCAAAACAGTTAGAATGATCATATTTCACTTCACCATCCAGTACAAATACAAGAGATTTACAACTGATAATTCTATTGATCATTAACCAATGCCAATCACCCTTTGTAACACCAGTAAAGGTGATCGCATCACAAGATGATTTAGTATTTATGACCAACCTGTGATCATCAATCGAAACTCGGAAATCTGAAGAGGACTCCTGTAATATCACCCCTTTGGTGTATTCCATTGGTCTAAAGAAGAATCCAAGACTCATATCATCAGTGGGAATAGACACATTTATCAAAAGATGTAATCTACTTGATCCATCAAAATAGAGTGATTGATTAGAGTTGAGCAATTCCATGTCATGTATCTGTTTACCAGTTGATATTGTTCTGTCGTCCAATCTCCATACATTTAACTCTAGAGCAGTCGGAGCTGGACCAAAATCTAAATAGACACAAGATAACCATCAATATAAGACTTATAGATTTAGAGGATTTCAACGAACACTGAATACTTCAGTACAGCATGGCACCAGCAATCACCACTGATCGTACTTAAGAAACGTATTGTTCATAATAATATGTGAAATAAAGATCATTGGGTGATCAAGAAATTACAACTATAACTTTGTCTCTGTATGACTCTTATCTACAGAAATCTGCAAGTGTCGAGAACACATTCTACTGTTTAAATGTATACAAAAACAGTAAATATGACATACCTGGAGTAAAATCTTTGCTTTTGGAACATTCTAATTTCAAAACTGATGTTGATGAACCTGTTTCAATAATACTTGAATTAAATATTTCCAGGCATCTCATTTTCCCTATAAAGCTGTCAGGGATTCCACCTAGCTTCAGTGACATTGTATTTGATAATGAAGGTGTTATTGTGCTACAGATATGTGGTATATATGTATCCTCAACGTTAAGTATTAGTTCACTTTCACTAAATTCCAGAACAACCGACGACCATTTATCGTCATATAACCACGGAACATCCAAACAAATGGAACCATTGACTTTCAGATTTACATTTCCAAGATTCGTGGATAATTCCACACTTTCGGAAGCAAAATTCAATTTCAGGATAGTCCCATTAGTCCCCTGAGTCTCAACAAACAGGCCAACAACAAATATATCAGATGTACTGATTTGGTCGACGGTGAGAGAAAATTGATCAGCTCCATAAAATTGTACAGCTTCAGAATCTATCAAATTTGAAGGTTCATTTTGATTAAATCGCCAGCATAATTCTTTCGGAGAAGTGGAAAGTTGTTGTGCAGAGTTCATTTCATAACCCATTGTCTTTTTGCTGAGTGGCCACAACATCACAGGCTGGGGAGCATTTTCAGCTAAAGAATTAAATAATACAGAGTTAGTTGATAGACATCTAAACTAGAAGTTCTACGTTTATTTCAAGACAACTCTTATTATAGGCCTTGTTTTGGTCTGTGTTTTAATAAACTAAATTATTTTCTAAATAATACATACCAGGTGCAGTGAAGGTATTTTCTTGACATTTTTGTTTTAACACACCAGATGCTGTATTTTCACTCAATGGTGTATTAAATATTGCCACACAAGCTATGTTTCCTTCAAAACCACCAATTTCTATTTGGACATCAGACGCCATAAAGGAAGTTGAATTTGTTTTGGTTACAGACGTTTCATAAAACATATCATCGATAATAAGAGATAATTCGTCCCAATCACGATTATATTGGACAGCAATAAAGTGCCAAGAATCAATGTCACCAATGTTTTGAGTAATTTTCTCTACAGTTGACAAAAGTATTATTATATTTTCGTTCTTGTCAATTTCAACAGTCAGACTTTCAAAGTAACCATAAGGAAAACGAACATGTAGAATACCAGAGTTACCTTTTACTTTTGATACTTGAACAAACATTGCAATACTAAAGCGATCAAACGACCAATTATCATTAATTGTAGATTTGATGTATTCTGTGTCTTTTGAAAAAGTTGCCACTGATGTCTCCTCTAAACCAACTATTAATGGTGGTTGGGAAGTCGTCCACTTACTGCATAAACCAGTAGGTGTTTCGTTGGGTTTCACGACGTTTACTGCTTCATAACCACATGAACGATTGTTGAGTGGCCATATTGATGTCACTAAAACTTCAGTCAACGGTCTTCTGGTTATTTCTAAAATAGCAAAATTTGAAAAGTTTCCATTTTATTTAAGACAAGAAAAATTTAAATGTAGAGACTTAAGGAATCAAACAATCAGTTAATACATCTAGCATTAGTTTAGTGAGAAATTTCGCACAATGGCAAATGGGGGTAGTCAAATTTAAAGTCTATACGGAAATATTTGTCGGGCAGTAAATACACAAAAGAGTCAAGCAAATTTTGTCCCAAAGAAAAAAAATATATCCGCTTATTAAGTAGTTTATTTGATGTTTACAGTAAATGTGGTTACCATTTAAAATCTACCGAAATCTTTGTATATCCTTGTTACGGCCCGAATTTGTCTAAATATTTGATTTTACCAACTATTAGAGCTAATAAAAAGTATTGAAGAAGTTTTCAAATTATTGAATGCAATGGATAAACACCCTTTCTAAGAAAATCCAAAAAAGTATATATGCTCAAAATACCTCCTTGAGATAAGCCTCGTAAATCATTTATGTTTATTCTGTTGAACGCTTTAGAATAAACTTGAAAAGCATAGTCTCCTAATAATCTCTGAAATTCTACCATTTCGAAGGTCAGCGCTGTTGAGTATTGGGCAATTAAAATGAAATAAATATGTTAGGCTCAGCCAAGAAAGTAAAAGGGGTAACGGTTTTGTGAAATGGTCATGACATAATGTATTAATAAGATGAGCAAAATTGAGATTTTTATAGTAGAAAAGATAATCGTACTTTCTTAGAAAGTTCGTGTAAATTATGTACTGAAAATTACCTACTCCAGATGAAGGCTTGATAATCGTCCTTTCTAATAAAGTACAGGTTTATTAAAGATAAGTACTGAAATTACCTCCATTGTATAAATCCTGGTTGATATCTTCATACTTGCAGCCATCATTCAATTTCGATATGTCTGAATCAGCCGGCTTAGGCATCATAGCTATACATTGAAAAACACCAACAAATTCTCCAATAGGATTGTCCAGAGAACCTCCGATTCGAGCAACTCCATCCAGTTGAGCCTTTTCTTCACCCATATAATAGTCAATTAAAACCAAATTCCATAAACCATTTGTGTTCTCGGTGGTGGAATTCGAACATACCACTCCAGAGCACATTATTGATGATTTGATCACTCCATTTTCTAGTTTAATTTTAACTTCATTTATTTTGGTCGAAGGAGAATTTGCTTTGTAGTGGAAGAGTGTTCCAGTACTCAATGATGATTTATAAAACATATATATTAAAAATTGTTTATCATATTCCTTGTTGGGTAAAACATTTGTTTCAACATACCGTCTTCTCTCACCAGTAAATTTGAGAAAAGTTGCATTTATTCCACCAGAATAAAGAACACTTTCATCGCTGACTTCAAAGATATCATTGTTTGTTGGATTGTATACTTCTATTGAATCCCTATAGGGAAGATCAGCAATATGATAACTAACCATTGGCCAGTAGAGCACACATCCCTTCATCAGGGTTATAGTTTGAACTGCAATAAAAATGATTTATTTTCCATATTAAGGTATAAGTTTGAATGTATATAATCTGTCAACGCTTTAGAAACAAAGTTAAAAAGCACAGCCGTATATCAATTTTTGAAATTATCGAATATTTCTGCCATTCCGAAGGTCAGTGCTGTCGAGTATTAAAGAAAATAACAAGGCGAGTAGCGGCCTTGAGAAGTGCTCATGGTAATGTAATAAATGCATTTTCAAAACCACTTATTATGTAGTGGAACTTATTAACAATATTAATGGGAATTATAATTTCACAGATTAAACCTATCTTGAAACTGTAGTTGTTTTCTCTTTCAAAAGCAATATTGTAACTTCCATCGAGATTTGATAATCCTGGTTAGTTTGTCCTACACTGTCCCCATGACAGTCAAATATTGTCTAAGAAGAATAATTTATTAATATTTTTAATATAAAATACGACCTACCTAAGATGAGCGCAATAATTTTAAATATTCCCATAATGAAGGAAGTTCTGTCAAGATATTCTATAAACGGTTACTGATCAGTAACATTCTATCATCTATCTAACGTAAAACAGTTTTCTTGCTGAATTTAAACAATCCTAAACAATAGATATCTATGACAATGGGTGGCGCTGTCTCCACATTTGTAAAGATCGCGTTGCACATTGGTGCGTTGACGACATCTGCAGAAGATATGAAAACAACGATGGCTCACATACGTCAATTCATGTATACTTTTACATTATCTGATTATAGATTTGTTTCTTTAGTTTTTCTTGTAATACAACTGAAATTTCAGATACTATGAATATTTTCTAATCAAATCCTAAAAGGAGAATTTCTAATAACAAGGCTATGCAAAGAAACCATTGTTTATTGCAGATGTTTATAAAAGAATAAAGGTCATATTATAAGTTGATAAGTTGGCTCTTGGTTACCATGTTAAATCTTCGAGTTTAAATAATACAATAGGTACTGTGGACTATTAGTGGTTTTGTTCCCCGCAAAATAACCCGAATATAATAAGAATGTTCCTGATACATTTGAGTATATTTTCTGGAACTGTGATGTGTCAATTGTTCCTGACAAATTACTGTAATCATAGTGTACTGTAATCATAGTGATAAACTACTATTTGGAAGAATGTGCTTGAGACCTTGTCAGTGGTAACAGTTCGGAGGTGCTCACATATAAAAGGCGTCTAGTCGTTGAATATGCCGAGTCTCTGTATA
Organism: Nipponacmea schrenckii; assembly: GCA_030562195.1. Classification (NCBI taxonomy): domain Eukaryota; kingdom Metazoa; phylum Mollusca; class Gastropoda; family Lottiidae; genus Nipponacmea; species Nipponacmea schrenckii. The sequence goes on along the minus strand of JAUJPP010000007.1, from coordinate 7,348,783 downwards.
CTATAGGATGTATACGTTAAAGATTCCTAGACGGTTGGAAGTAGCAAAACAAGTAGGCAAATGCCGCGGTCCTTGTACTCTGCGTTGCACGTCCTCCATTAGCCCATTAGATGCAGAAGAGTGGTAATACTATATTCACGTCATTTCATTTCATTACTGAGCGCTAGATAAATAAGTTAGTTACTCATAACTATTTTAAAATAATGCATCCTTGTAACATTTTGTCGATATCAGTAAATCGGCAACACAAATATAAATTGCTTCTTTAATGACGGGGCTTAGATCCTTTTTAAGAAACCTTTTATGAAATTTTATTTTATATCTACAGTGAAAGTTAAAGAATGAATGTTTAATTTTATTTACAAAAGCGTCAGTAGACAACACAAATCAAGGATATAAAGTTAACTATAAAGACAGTTAATACGTGGATCATGTTTTTATGTCTTTGGTTTGAAGTTCTCAGCTGATGATTATTTTTATGTATCATATGGAAGATGATATAACATTTGTAGAGTGTAACTTTAGTTATTATTGATCTCTCAGATGTCATCAAGAGGGAAACGGTTCTCAATTATTTCTGTAATAATTGAGAGAGGATGTTTTCGTGACATGACAATAGTTTCAATATCAAGATATTGTAAATACATTGTATTCTGCAGGCAAAAGACAAAACAATAAGACAGACCCCCCCCCTCCTTAATAACAAGAATTGAATAAGTTACATAAAATACAGACAGTCAGACAAATTCCACAATTGAAAAAAGATAACACTGATTAGTTGCATAATGTTGATTTTAATTGACTGATAAATTTTGATATAAGAATTTCAAAACGATTTTTGTTTGTATATAGGTGCTAAAACACAATTCACAGTAGGCCTATTTGGTGCAGTTTTTGGCATAAGTCCAGAGTAGATAAATCATTGGTTCCCAAGTTTGGAGGGACAATACACTACACATTACAAATCCATTGAAATCAAAAGGAGTCAATTCATGCCTCTAGCCGGGACAAATTTCCTTAAAGCACACAGCAATACTTCATGAGTGCATTAAGTGTATAAGAATTAAAATACCATGTTATCTCAATCCGCGATATACTCGTCAACTAGAATATTTAAATTCCTACAACTGACCGATTCCGACTGAAGAAGTTCATACGGTATAAACCATATTAGATCTGTTGCTGTAGACAATACACTTACAAATTGTCAAGAATATTCTATCAAAATAAATTACCATGAGTGAATAAAAACAGAAAATTAATTCTAATGAAAACATCTATAAAGCGATAAAAATTGCAAAAGAATAATAGCGTGATGAAATATTGCTCTAATAAATCTGGATTTGAGACATAAGCTAACCAAATGTTATTCGTCGCATTGTAAGTTTTATATAGATTAGTGTTCAACTAATAAAGTATTCCATAATACTTTGAGCCTTCTAATACTTTCAAGCCACCCAGGGTAACAAAATCGAAAAGTGTACATGTAGCATTTAAACTGTAAGATCTACAATATTTGGTCTGTATACAGGTCTTAGAACAATCTAAAGATGACTTCACATAAAACTGACTTATCATTCCATCCTGGTCTGAAGGAAAGGAGTTGGTAGCAATGATGTCAAATTTACTGTCGGTGGAAATTTCGTCTCCTTCGATTTCAAAATCTGAAATACACAAAAATATTTGACAAAAGTTTTAGTTTTTTCAAGGTTATTTTCTATCACCTGTGATAGAACGATCAACCGAAAGGCAATGTATTACTGGTAATGTGCCCAAAACAACAGTTGGGGTTTATTATGTCGACTGAGGAAATGTTTTGCATGTTGTTTAAAGTGAAAACAACTTTCAGAAACATCATTCAGAATTCGGGTCCGGACTGGATGACCTTAATAATTTCTTTATTTTACATTGGTAAGAATAAGGTTCAATACACAAGGACATTGTCAGATCTTTTAGTTTAAATGCTACTAAATGTGAATTTTTTCGTCAATTAATTGAAATTATTTGATTATAATAAATGTTTAACACTTACATCCATCCCGTACGTTACTATTACACAACTGTTTCATATAGTCGTTACCAACATCCCAATCTACAGCAGAACCATACAAGGTCAGACAACTTAGATCACCTCTAAAATTATTGAAGGACCTTTCTTCACCACCCAGACGTACTTCCATTAATCCTGATGTCTCAAAACAGTTAGAATGATCATATTTCACTTCACCATCCAGTACAAATACAAGAGATTTACAACCGATAATTCTATTGATCATGAACCAATGCCAATCACCCTTTGTAACACCACTAAAGGTGATCGCATCACAAGATGATTTAGTATTTATGACCAACCTGTGGTCATCAATCGAAACGCGGAAATCTGAAGATGTGTCGTGTAATATCACCCCTTTGGTGTATTCCATTGGTCTAAAGAAGAATCCAAGACTCATATCATCAGCGGAAATAGACACATTTATCAGAAGATGTAATCTACTTGATCCATCAAAATAGAGTGATTGGTTAGAGTTCAGCAATTCCATGTCATGTATCTGTTTACCAGTGGATATTGTTCTGTCGTCCAATCTCCATACATTTAACTCTGGAGCAGGCGGAGCTGGATCAAGATCTAAATAAACACAAGATAACCATCTACGTTAGTCGATTTCAACGAATACTGAATAATTCAATACTGTATGGTCCCAGCAACCACCACTGGTCGTACATAGGGGGATATTGTTCATATCAGTGGGCGATCAAAAAATTGTCACTATAACTTTGTCACTGTATAACTCTTGTCTAAA